>OY728122.1:343098110-344348110 GCA_963277665.1 Viscum album
AATAAATTCAATTTAAGTGATCTAACTTCCAAAAAAAGTTATTTTTATGATTTTTATACAAATAATCACAATATGTTCAATATACTATTAAAAATCATGATATTTGTTAGATACTGAGATGATAACCATGTTTAATATACTAGACCTTCTAAAGTAGAACATGAGAGGAAAATTGAACAGTTAAAAAATAAAATATTAATTTTAACAAATAATTATTACTAAATGGGTAATAAAAAATTATAAGTGAATGGTATATAATAAATAAAATAACAATATAGTTATAATATATATGTATAATAAATATAAATTTATTATATATGAGGTTAAATTTTTTCTAAACAAACAAAATTAAATGTTAAGGTTTTTTCATCTCAATTTCCGTTCATTGAGATATGTTCTATATCCACAACCTTCTCTACTTTAGATGGTTTATATAAAACCCTTTAATGTATTTTAAAAACATTTTCGAGAAAATAATGGGGCATTAAAAACATATATGAGGTTATCTATTCAAGAAATTTTATTTCCAGATTTACAAAATATGTATGTTGTTTTATTTAAGACCTTTTATTTAAATGTTTTATAGTCTTTTAACCTACTATTTCTCTTCCAAATCAATATTCGTTATATTGTTTCAAGAATGAAATTTTCTATACATCCATGATTATTTGAGGTAATTTAAAATTATATTTGACTATATTTAAAAATTACATAATAGGAATATTTTAAATTTTTCCATATGGATTAATTTTGATATTATTTGCAAAAGTGGGAAAGGAACATTTTTTTTAATGTTTAACGCATGAAAAAATTTTACCACCACCATAAACATTCTTAATTATTAATATTCCATTCCATGTTTTCATTGTTTTAAAAAAAATATTTCAATTTTTCTGTGAATTTATTGTTTTTAAAGGTTATCAAAATGGTAGGATATTTCTTTGTGTTTTTGAAAACAAATTTCTAATGATTTTATAAAAACATTGTCATCTATGTCAACACACTTTAATGAATGTTGTGATTCATTGAATATATAATATAATAATACCATAAATATTATTCCTATATATGGATTATGATTATGTGTTGTGGAAATCTTCATGAAAATAATTTATTTCCATTGGTTAATTAAGCTACATTGGTATGATGAATGTTATTATGTTCTCGTGGGATGAATATGTATAGTTTATTATTATATAATGGGTGGGAATGTTATTCCCATTAAATGAATTTTTTATACATTTATATATCATAATATAATATTTATGGGACAAGGGAGTGAACAAAATCCACTAAGAGACATTATCAACCATGGTTCCAAAGGTAATTGGTTATGAATGCAATCTAGTATGGGACTCTATCCACTATGTGACGATGGTCTTGGTAGTTTTCCTTGAAAAAGGGAATGGTTTTTTAAACTTATGTATGGGAAATAATTTTATATCATAATATTATATCTATTTTATACTCTCATTGATCATGGTGGAGATATTTTTTAACAATCATATGAATCCAATGTTATTTTCTGCCAAATTATTACTCTATGACCCATAATTTATGTTCTATGAATTGATATACATTGATTATGTTTTAATACTATTATTATCATTATAACCATCCAATACATCATTATGTGTTTTACATAAGTAAATATTTTGTTAATTGGTACTTCTATACGGAATAACTACTAAAAATAAACCAGGATTTTTTAAAATTATTTTTTTCATTATAATATTGTCATTAAATTAGAAGGTATAAAAAGAAGTTATTTATTACAAAATCAACTAAAAATAAATAATTAAATGGAATTAGGTAGTAGGATAATACCTTATCAAGCCCATTTATCCAAGCATGGAAATTAGTTATCTTTATTATGGTTTTATCTAGACCATGTCTAAGCTGAACTCAAATAATTATTTTATGAATGAAGTCACATGGGATATAAATTCTAACTAAAGGAAATTTCAATGAGATCTATTATAGTAGAATATCCACCCTTGAATTCAACAATAACACACCTTATTCTAATATATTACTTGTATATCTTGAGTGTATATGTAACTAGAGCATATGATGTAATAATATTTTATTTATTAATAAAATATATTACTTATCATATATATTTCACAAAATTGTCATTATTTACTTCTAAAGAAAAAACGAAAATTTATTTTTTTTATAAACATATATTTTCTTTATATTTCATATTTAAAAAATATATTTATAAGTTATAATATCAAAATTATATAAAAATAATTTTTTTATCAAGACCATACAAATTATCTTGGTATTAATTTTTCTGATTTTCTAGAAAACATTGGGTTTTAGGTGAATAGTGAAAACCATTTATTTTACAAAAAACTGTAACATTAAAGATATAATATTAATACAAGAATGAATTAAATAATTTAAATAAAATTATAACATATATATATATAATAAATCAATTAAAATAACTATATTGTGTTTATGAAACCCATGTTTATTATTATTGAAACATAAGTAATATTTTACTCTAAAAACCAATTTATTCAATTATATTAAAAATTATTTTTCATAACATGTAGAAATTAAATAAAAAAACAGATTTTAAATTTTATATCAAAATGATAATATTATATAATTAGGTAAATTTAATATTTGGGTATACAAGTATGAATTATTATATTAAAGTTAATGACCAAGATAATAGTAAAACTATTATTTGCACCAAATTATTTTATTAATATTATGCATTTTTATCAAATAAAATAAATTATATTATTCTAAAAGTATAATTTTATTTAATTTGTAGACCTATAAATATTATCACTCTTTCAATTGGTAATGAATACTAAATAATATTAAGAACACTTAACGGTTAAAACAACATTTTTCTATAAAACAATTTTTCTATATATAGAATGTTTTAAATTAAAAATTTATTTTTCAATTATTTATAAAATAAATTATGTTAAATGGAGATTAAATTTTGTTTCATCACATTTTTATTGGTTAATATTCATTATTTTATATGTTTGTAAAATAAAATTTAGTTACACTGTTTAAAAAATTAAAACTATAAATATAAGAGTAAATGACTTCAAAAATGTTACAAAAATGTATTAAAATACATTGCAGAGTATGTATCTACCAAATATCAACCCTAAATCCATCATTTATAACTTTTGGAGTCATTGAACCCTGAATAGTGTAATGATATCATTTAAAATTAAAAGGTATTCACAAAGGTGGGATTTTCTTCACATATAAAAGGTGGTCAATTCCATTATTTCAATGCCCCAAATTACCTAAAAATTATCATTAAACCAATGAAAAAATTTCCACTCCCAGAAGAATCTTGAATTTCTTAAATCCCTTGGAAACCACATGTTATCCCAACTCCCTCAATTCTATGGAGTTCACCAAGAGGATTTTCAAGGTATTGACATAAATATTACATACTATGTACCTTTTCTTCTTAAAATTTATCTTCAAAAACTACCATAAACATAGTAATATAATTAAATAATTATAATTAGTATAATTATTTGTTTTTATATTTATTTAATAACCCTTATTTATTCATTCTCATCCACATAAAAATATAAAAGAATGTCTATCATGTGTTTTGGGAATTACCACCTCCATGAAGTAACATCTTCCATTTTTCTCCAGTGCCTCTATTTTATAGTTATAAGGATGGAATAGAATAATAAATGTTCAATATATAATATAATTTTAAATATTAAGTGAAAAATTATAATAAAAATAAATTTCATATCTTTAGTTTGGAAATAAAAATGTTAATCGTTTGTTGTATAGACTATAGCCACCAAAAAGTAATAATTTTTATTTTCAATTTCATTTTCATTTTTTATCAAAAACCATATAATATGAATTAAATAATTAAAACATATAAATAATATCATTATTAATTTTTATAATGATAGCATATTGTAATAAACAATTTCTTAAATATGTTCACCCGTTGATTTTTTGTATGTTCATAGTTGGGTCAGTCTAGCTACCTACATTAAAAATACTATAAAACTCTATAATTAATTAATATGAGAACTTAAATAATAATATTATTTTAATTTAATAATAAAATATATTTTTTATGTTTTTGGATTTTTTATTAAATATTTAAATTATTATTAATATAACATCACACATCGCTATAATTACCATAATATATCGAAACTGATTCTATTTCTATGTAATGTTAATATAAAAATAATGTAATTCGATAAGAATTTTATAAATTATTATAATTTATCGATTAAAATAACTCATAATATATAAGAATTATCAATTTTTTTAGAATAATAGAGAATAACTCAATTATTATGAAACTAGTTAAAACGATAATGAAAACTCACACTTGATATTAAAAATAGAAAATAACTGACTAATATAAATATAAATAATAATTATACATGAATTTATTAAATTATTTATATATTAAGAATTTTCTTAAATAGGTTATCAAGATAGTTTTTATATATGAGATTCAAGTTCTTTATTGATAGTCAGAAATTAATGTAAGAGTTTCTTATCAGAAATTTAATTTTTTGAGACATATATCTTATTATAAACAATATTTTATGTATAATTAAATATATAATACACCTTTAATATTTTTTAACATGATCCTGAAATTATACACGGTATTTAATGATTCATTTGTAACCACGTCCTTCAAAGGTTTCTGATTTAAAAGTTTCTAACATCCTGGGGGTTTTTACTAACTCAATTTCCTTCCACAGTGTTTTAAGATTTTGTATTGAACTCTAATGTTACTTGTTTTATTTATTATACCTAATTAATAAAACATAATTTATTTTCTTTTTACTTTCATGTATTATAAAATTATTCATTGTAAACACATTATCAAAAGATTCTTACCTCATAGAATATGTTAATTGAAAAGGGTTTCTCGATCTCAATTCATATTTCATGAGACATGTAAATTGTTACGGACAAATGTAATTTTATATAGTGTGTATATTATCTATTTTATATATTAAATAATGAATTATATTATTTATATGGTATTTGAAATTTTTATTCATGTTATCTCTCATTCAATGGTGTTTTTATTTAAATGTAACCTGAGTCATAACATATTTTACGACAAAATTTATTTCTCATTGAGTCATAAATTCATAACACTGTTATAGAATTATAATCCCTATTTTATCCTTATATTACATTTTCCAATGGTAATTTATATTTTTCATATGGGAAGTTACTTAGTTCCATTGATATCCGCCACTTTGATGAAATAAATTCCCAAATTAAATTTTGATGTTTTTAAGAATAAATCTCATTATTTTAAATAAATATATCTCTTCAATATAAATATTTTCCTTATCTCTAATGTTTTATATTGTTTTGGAAATTTAAATATGGAACAATTCAAGCAATCCTCTTACTTTACATCAAACAATTTTAATGTTTTATTTATTAACCTATTTATGAGGCTGGATTTCAATAAAGGTGTTTAAAAATGTTAAATGATTATAAATATAATTTATATTTTTCTTATCTTACACACCATGTTTTTTATATAAAACCTTTGTAAATTATTCAAAACGTAATTTTTTATGATTTATTAAAAATATAAAATTAAATAAATATCAAAAAACTTCTTTCCAACCGTTCTGAAAATAAATTTTCAAAAGAAACTAGTAACTCTGTAACATAGAATTTCTTAATGAAAATAATAAAAGAAACATATTTTTAAATATGTTTTCATAAAAAAACATTTTCCATAAATTTTTTATCATAATTTCCATGACTCATGGTTTTATAATATAAATTATTTTACCATTATTCTATAAATTTTGTTCAAAATGGTTTACTGGGAAACAAATGTCATTTTCATCATTCATCTCAAAATAATATTTTACTATTATTTTAAAATTATTCTTCATATATAAATTTATTCATTAAATTTTTTTCAAAAATGAGTAATATTAAATACATAAAAGAGAAATTATTCACCACTTCTTTTATCTTGAATAATCATCTTCTATGTATAACCATAATTTTTCATCCAAAGCTTTCCCTATGTATATACCCTATCTTGGATTCCTTTGATTAATGAGTGTTCACCTAGATTTCATACATCAATTTATGGGTAGATTATTGACATAAACATACATTATTTATCTATATTATGTAAATACTGTGCGTTTTATTATCTTTATTGAATAGTATTTACCTATACAATTACTAAATATCATTGGATACCCATTCATTTTCCATAGGTTTATCATGTTTTCATTATCGATGGAATTATAATTTATTTCATTTTGTGAATCCATTTGAAAAGTATATGAAACCCATATTTTTCATGGGATCATTATGATGTGATGATTGGAACCCTTTTCCTTACAATGGGTTCATTATGAGATAATATTTTTTTACTCTTTCTAGTATATATGTGTATATATGATTATGTGTGGGGATATCTATTTCCCTCCAATGAATTGGTTATATGTTTATATCTCATGATATAATTATGTGTAGACGCAGTTGGATTAGTTCAAAAAAAATGGTTGACATAAATGGTCATTTTTTCAATATATAAAGGGTGGAATACTTTTATTTGATTACAATGTGTTCGTACGCTTTTGTTTTTTTTCAGATTTTTCTTATTATATGTATGACTATTCAATGATCTCATGGATCATGTTTAATGATCCTTGTTTCAACACTCTCTAGATTTGTTTCTTATAATATGACATGTCATATTTCATGACTAATGTTTTATGATAAAAATTCATGGGGAATGGTGTTATTATATATCTTGATTATAGAAATATGCTTATCTTATTCTCACTTATGATATTTAATTATTATAACTTATGTTTAACCTTACTGAGAATATGATATCACCGATTCAATATGTTTCTATTTCCCCATGTTATGTATAAATGTAATACATTTGATTATTTCTAAAAAGAATATTGTGTTGTCAAATTATTAAAGATATTTAAGAATTATGATAGATTAACATGTTTCTTATATAGTTTGAAAATTTTCCATTTGTTTTAAAATAAATGAGTCTTAAAAGTTAATGTTTTATCCCAGTAATATAAAAATCTAAACCTAAAAGTCCTTATGAATGTATTTTAATTAAATGTTTTATTTATGTCGTGAATCTAAGATGGTTTTGTCCATGTGCTATCGTGGTTGGTATCAGAGAAAATATTAGAGAAATTTGGATATTATAATGACAATTGATGTTAATTTAGAGCTTGATAAGTTATGTTTTATTATAATTTCAAAGGTATTGATAACCCTTTAAGTTAATTGAGGTAATATTTAATATTTTAGGAATTGAGATAATAGTATTTATTGAAATACCAATGGATAAATATAGGGGATTAGCCAATATGTATTATAACACCACAAAATTTTGATAAGGTATATATCATGTGGGTTTCCTTGAAGTAACATATTAGTATGGATACTAAAAGTGGATATAGGATTTGGTATAGATGAACCTAGGGTTATTAACTTTGAAAAGTGAGTGTTGGGCGATAACTCATTTTTTACCTAGTGCATGAAAAAGTTTCCTAAATACAATCATAGTTTGAAATAATTTGGGTATATTAGTTTATTAATCCCATAATATTTACATGAATTATGAATGATTTATTATGGTAAATAATTAGGATATGGAATTTGAGATAACCCTAACAAAAGAATCCTATTTTGAAATGAGAGTGATTTATTTTTTCAAAAGGTAATAATTTTTTAGGTTAGATTTTTCAAGTAATTATCTAAAAATAATTAAAAAATGGTTAAGATTATTTATTTATCACGATTGAATCTTTTGGGTTTTATTAATTTCTGATGTTACGAAGGCACCATGCTTATAATGGATTCCATGGACAATGTAATGATTTGACCAACAAGAAACCTAATGGAATATAAGATGGATTTAGAAATCATGTGATTTTACCAAATATTCTATCATGAATTGTGACTAACGGTATTACTTTAGTTGAGTTACAAAAATCAATAATTAATAGAAATATGGAGACTCATGCAAGTTCTTGTGACAAAATTGATGAAGGAAAAAATGTTTAATTTCCTTCATGCCAAATATTAATGAATAATAACAATGTCAAACATCTCAAAGGATCTAAAATATTTTTTATCTTTGGTAAATGATTTAATATAACAACTAATTGCAAATTAATGTTGATGATGTTATTGGACATGTTGAATGGAAAAAAATATTTCTTCCTAAAGTTCCAATGGAAACTCACTATCTTATATGTTGGGATTTTGGACTTAATCTATGATATAGAAGTTCTTAAAAAAGGTTTAAGATCATTTATTTTTTATTGGAAAACCTAATATATTTAACAAATTAAATTATGTTTCTAGATTTTTTACACCAGGATGGTGAATTCAAGAGGGCTAATGGGTATATTTAGTACTACAAAAAGCTATTTGTTTTCTGAATAGCTTGCCAATAGATGCCCAACGGCTGGAAGATGACTTGTTGGGTGTTTTTTTAAAGAGGTCCATTTTGGTTATTTTATAGCAATATACTCTTCTTTAATACTAAAACTAGAATTTTATTCTCATTTTTCTCTCATAGAGGCATGGAAGAGTGGCTCAATCACGCTCCTCTCTCTATGGATGTTTTCCCTAAAATCATGGGTGTTTGAACATTCGATCAAAGTATAAAAAATATCTTGGTAAGTCTACCAATTATCTTCTTGTATTTATTCATTTTATTCACTATATTTAATGTTGTTTCAGCATGAGCAAAAATACCCCATTTTTAGGTCTTCTTATGCATCTTCATTTTATCATGGTAAATCTCAAATATGAGGTTGATTAAAAATGAGGTGTCTACTATGGACCCTAGGTAGGTGGTTTATACACTTTTCCCAAAAATTCTAACCATTTATAAAATGTGTCATTGTGCTACAAGATACAATTTCTAATTATTGACCCAAAGAATTATATTACATTAATTCAACACCAAAATCCAACTCATGATATAATAAAAACGTACCAAACAACATTGTTGGTTGAAAACTATAACACATACCTCTCTCTAGGGTGTGTTTTTGTTAACACCCATATTTACCACTATTTAAATTTAACCAAAACACCTTTAAGGGTGTGTTTGGTTTCACATTTTGGAAAATTAAAATATACCATTTTTTAATAAAGAAGACCCTTTAGTGTGGGTTGCGAGTGTCTAATAAAATAATTAATTCGTAATATGGGCCTTATAGTTTGTAATGAGTAAATTAAACATATAAAAGTTAATTAGGGTGTATTGGCCAAATACTAGAGCGTAATCAATATTATTGTTATATAATTCATGGGGGGATGGATTAATTAAATTTTGAAATAAATTAGGTGCCTTTATGGTTTTGATTTAACTTTAATTAAATAAATATCATGAATACATTACTTGGAACTTATAACTTTTTTACTATGGATGTCTTGGTTACTAATTACATAACATGGACACATTGTTACTATTATTTTATTCCTCAATAAATCCTTGGATTCTCTATTTATTACTCCTAGAGGAAACCCACAGCATGCCACCCAATTCATTGATGTGTACACCAAGTGGTAAGAACACATTGATTTGTTCATTATCTAACTCCTATGAATTTCATGTCTAGTCATCATATATTCATTTGGAAATCTTGGAAAAATAGAATTATTGAAATGATATACCAGTTTTTGATGGATTTCTTCATTTAAGGAATGAACTGGGTTATCCCAATGGATTCCAATCAATACCTACCCTAAAAAGGAAGGATATTATTAATTGTGTTGCTTAGAAAACCACAAGTTTTTAATTACATGGGCCCATCCCATATATTCTACTCAAATACCATATGGTAAACATCATGTATTGATAACTGTAAGTTGGCTTGAAATACTAATGGTAATGAATTCGCTAGGTCTCCAATGGATTCTAAATGGTTAACTTGTGTGGGGATTCCTAGAAATGTTTTTAGGATTCCATAAAATTATTCATTCATGGATGGATTGGCTATATGGCTTGGGTCCCCTCACCAATTAATAGTTCACCTGATTGGAGACTTATTTCTTAGGAAAATGTAGAGAGTGTTTTATGGGTATCCCACACGGATACTGATCTCAATAGGGGTTCTTTTACTTTACCACATTAATTTATTAGAACTAGCCACCATTAAATTTTATACTCACTAAATAGATTTGTATAAGACACCATTAGTTATGGTCTACTAAGTTGTAATCACACATATTTCGGGTGACCACTAGGTACCTGGGTAGATTTCATTTATATGGGAATAGAAAAAGGGAATCACCATATTTTGGATTCTTGAATTCTATCATTTATTAGATAATGGTAGTATAGGACCAAGATGAAACTTAAAATACTCAATGAGGAAGTATTTATTAGGAATTTTTTTTCAAGGATATTACTTATTGTATATCTAGTGCCATGATATTGCTGACCTTTTTTAACCCCACCATGTAATCATATATATATATATATATTATTTCTTTACTAACTTATGTCTATTAAGTTATTATCTTGTTCAATTTTACTTAAATTACTCTCACTTTTTTCACTCTTAAAAATTTGTTATAGTCTCCCCAGCATATCACCATTACACCCTCAATATTATTATCTAGCCTCTTTTTATGGGGAAGAACACTTATGGAATTGTGGACTTATGAACTGGTCACTTATCAATAAACTAGTATATGGATATCTCAAAGTGGTATCTGAGTCATTTATTTTTTTCCTTTGTTTTACTTTTTGGGGTTTGTAGACCAGAGACTAGGATGTTTTAGAATTTTTTAATGATCATGTTCTCGAGAGTAGCTAACCCATGTGTAGGGTAATGACCATGTTTTTATGAAAGGGAGTTATTTGTGTGGAATTAATATTGTATAGTTTTATGGTTTTCACCTTTGGCTGGAATACATTTTTCTGATTATATGTTTCATGGGGTTTTCACTCATGGAATGATATGGAAATAGAGCATTAGCTCATGAATAATCATAAGAAAATAATGATTTATATATCACTCATATTAAATTTCATGTATTTTTCAATTATTAATCTTTTTATTTAATACTTATTATGAATTTTCCTCTATGAATATAATTTTAAATGATACTTGTAGGAAACAAAAATTGGATACAAAAAGTGTATGCATCAAACTAAACAGTTTTTCTTACATTTCATGATGATGTAATTTTATTTAACCAAAATTAATATAATAAAGGCCCTAAAACTATGGATATATAAGCAGTGAATTAAAATAGTTGGATTTAAATTTATTAATAATTGATACTTATAAGGTGTATACCTATATATCTTGGGAATGAAAATCAATATAGATAAATTGATATGTGTAAACTTGATAAATTCTAGATTCTGAAGAAAAAAATGTTTATAGTTAATTGGTATGACAACTGAAACATTAAGAGTGTTTACCTATATATCTTGGAAGTAACGACTTTTATAACTAAGCCATTATGATAAATATTTTAAACATTACTATATAATATGAACATAGGAATGGGTAGTGAGGTTATTGTAATCATCTAAAGATATATTTTGTGGATTTTAGGGTATCCTATATATCAAGTCCTTGAGACTGTTAATTATTTCACTATTTGTAATGTCATATAGTGTAGTATTGTATTCAAAGGATTTTTTTTGCATTATAAAATCATTTATCCATGATATCCTCCGGTCGAGCGGCCCAAAGGCAGAGATGGTCATACTCCTGATGTGGTTATACCTTAACAACATGTGGTTTCTCCAGTAGTTCCACCTATGGTAGCTCCTATTGTACCACCAATTGTACCTTGATTAGGAACTAATGATTGAATATGATAGGGTTCTATATTCATAGTACAATCTATATAAGTAGCTCCATGTGTTCTGTAATGACCCAATCATTTATTAATGAAAATTCCACTTAATATATTTAAATGTATTATTATGTAAAATGGTTATATAAAACATAATTACATCCATGGTTTTATGTTTTTTTAGATTTAAAATACCATTCACAATTGTTGCCATTTCTAATATAGTCATTTAATAGTGACCACATGATTAGTATAAATATAGGGCTTTAAAAAATATAATTTACTCAGACGAAGGAAATGATGGCCTCATCTAGTAGAATTTCTCCATACGAAGCCCAATTGTCGGTGGTCGTAAAGGTGATAGTGTCACTGGGATTAGCTCTTGAACAAGACCAATCGGAGCTTCAACACATTAAGCTTGAATGGAACTACCTACAAGAGAAGTGGATGTTAATAGAGATTACCACCCAAGTGATGTTATATGAGACTCCCCAAGAGTCTGTCACCACCACACACCTTACCCTTAGGTCTTATGTGGGTGTAATAAGGTTTTATGTAACAAGGCCCTAGCACTATGATTATGTGCATTATTTTTTATAGAACAATGAATATACAATCATTTTATTATTGTTACTTTGTAAATAGTTTTTAAAGAAAATATAATATTTTTAATTAATATTCAAATTCAATTGAAAATTTATTTTGATTAAATAATGGATTTAAAACTAAAATATTATTTTAATAACATATTACTAATAAGTTACTTTTTATTAAATATAAATGATTCTATAATTTTAATGAGTACAATTGTGATTTTTATTACGGTTTGAAAGCTGTTTTTGTCAAAAACACAAGAAATATCAATAAATGTCAGTTTATTAATGTATAAATTCCCATATATAAAAAATTATTTAGATAAATTAAATATTACTTTTTAATCAGGAAATATAAATTATCCAATGTTGAATTTTTCATAATTTTCTAAGATAGTCGAATTATTGGGTAATAATTAAATACCATTTAAATATATAATGTGTTTTATGACATCATAATGACCCAATAGTGATATAAAAAATACTATAAATGGGATTTTTGGAAAATATATGTTTTAACTTTAAAATAATTTTATTTTATGTTTGTTTGATTAATTTTACAAAGCCTTAGTGGACCCTGCAATACCTATAAAACATTTTAACAATTTAAAATGATTTCCTTGAGAGTGTGACACAACTCCACAAAAGCAAGCCTAATATTTTAAAAATTTCGGCCATTTTACATATAAAATATTTTTTCTCACTCCAATTTAGAAAAAATCATGGGAAAAAACAACGGGTTCATTTGTGATTTTGATTATTTTAATGTGTGGTGTCCAAAACCTAAATAATTATGAATTCCCTCTCCATTCTTATATAAACACACACAATATCCTATTCCTAATCACTCAAAACATTTTAATCTCTAAAAACCCATGAACTCATCTCTATATAATCCTCCCAAGGTTCCCCAAGCTCCCATGAATCCCCTCTCATGCCTCTCCCAAGCCATTGGGATCAATATTCCGAGTAAGGGATCCTCACTTTCCCTACTTCCTTATTTATGTCCAAGTTTCCTTATATTGTTATTCCCTTTTTTGTAATTAAAATTGGTGGGGTGATTTATAACATCCCATACAATGCCTTTCTTATTTTTGAATTATTAGATACCACTTTCTCTCTCTTTAATTCCTACCATGTAGACTAGTTACGATGCCAAATATTCTTAAGGGATTTCATCCTTTTTCATTTTTGACCAAATTTCTTTATATTATTATACCCTTTTTATTTCAATTAATAATGGTGTGGTATGATTTCATACCTCCCCCATACTTCCCTCATTATTTCTAAATGATGAGAAACCCCTTTCTCTCTCATTAATTCCTCCCATGTACACCTGTTACTATGCGAAAATTTAGTAAGGGATTACCCGCTCCTCATTTACCTTCATGAAATTATTTTATTTTAGGAATAAATATTCCATTAAATATTTTAGGAGATTTAACTATATGACCCCTTTCATTCAATTTCATGTACCTATGATGATATACTCCTTTCTCTCTCATTAACAATTTTTATGAATTATTATGTCACATCGTTATGCTGTCGAAATTACACAGCAATTCTCTAAGACAAAGTCATTGTGTAGTGAATACAATGCTAATTCCTCTAGAAATGGTATTAAAATTTATACACATTTACTTATTTATTATAGAGATTCATGTATTAATTCCACATTCCTTTATCAGAGAATAAATGATGATGTTTGATGAATCCATGTTGTATAATCTATGTGACACACTTAGGCATGAAATGAAATGATTAAGAAGGGTGCGCCGTGATGACACTCAAATGCATTGGGTAAATATTAGTATCATGGTAAATCAAGTAAAATTAGGGTTAAATCATTCTAATTCATGTTTAATGAGTTTTTACTCATTCTCCATCAACAATTAAAATTGGATCATGCTAATATCATGTTAAATGTTGTTGCCACATCTTCATGTAATGATAATCGTGTTATATCATGCCTTTATGTTCATGTTTCTCTTATGATCCATTGATATGAATATTTCCTAACATGTACTATATTATTTATATTATTCTTTTTTTACTCCATTACTGGGATTTATAGCTCACCATTTTCTTATGCATGTCCTTAGGTTATCCCATGCAATGCTAAGTATGAAGGAATGTGTTTGGTCATGTAAAAGATGTTTTCAATAAGGATGTGTATTTCATGTTTTAAGTTGTTATGTACTATTACAAAGCCAAAAATACACTAGAAATATCTATATTATATGTTTTATCAAGTGAATATTTTATGAAATAAATTATTTTTATGTGTGAAATAAAGAGTAGTGTTTTTATTTGTTCTGCTGAACTTGTATGGGTTGACTATGGAATTATAAGATCAACACCTGAAAAAAAAAATTATTCGGGATTCTCATGGTAAGGATCCTTGGATATATTCAATAAATATGATCTTCTATAATTTGTATAATATACTAGTTAGAAGAGTAAAACATTAATTCTATATGTATGATGGATCTTCCAAATGACGGTGTGATGTTCTTACTCAGGTAGATCATCATCAAAGCATTGTCTAGAGGGACATCTAGACTAGATAATTTCATTACTCTTTACCAAAGACACTGATAGCTAATAATGATAGTGAATTTATTAATATGGTGTAGGTTAATATGGAATTTATGGATTACTCATCCCAATTCACTAAGCTCTAATAATTTTCACCCACACTTGTGGGTGATGAGATTTCTAGGGATTGATGTTTTGAGGAATGATTCAAGAATGGTATTAATTATTAGGTGAATGTATTTTGACAATCTAATATCTGTAGTATGATAAAGATAGAACATAAATTTGAGGGTAGCTAATGGTACAGGTTAGGGTGGTTTTGTAGCTAAGCCAAGTAGTGGATCATCTAGTGGTAGGAAGTGTTGCGACAAGACTTATTTCTTGGGAACTGGATGTTAGGATATGAATATTGATATTTATATGAAATTAAGATAGTTTGGTAGGTAGAGAAATATGACGAATTACTATTTCAGAGACCCAATAGAGTTTTGGGCTGAAATAATGCGAAATCACAAGAGATTTTATAGGACTTTAAACTGGTTCCATGTGAAAGGGGATTTTCATTAGATTAGAGTTCCAATGTGGGATCTATGGAACAACAATAGAAAGAAATATATGGTACTACTATACATTCAAGTCAATGTGGTGGTAGAGGTTGATGATTCTAGACAAAACATGTTTTGTGCTACTAGAACAGAGCTTCACAAGGAGGTTAGTTTTTAGTTCAACGCCTTGAATTTATCTAGTTACATGCAGTGCAATGTATACCAATTTATTAGAGTCCCAAACTATCTATAGTATGAGGTATGATCTTCGTGGACTTAAATTTAGTTTATAATGTGTTTGAAATAATCAATTTCCTCTCATTTATATCAAAATATTTTACGATAATCATATATTTTTGATATTCAATATCTATATGGGGATTTTTGTTCTTGACACACCTCTAGTATTCCAATTATAGGGAATTAACTATTACAAGGTGTGGCCCCCCAATATAGGCAGCTACAATTTTCATGGTAAATTTTTATCCTTGAGGTGATATGTTTTTAAAAAATTCTTGGGATAGACTACCTAGTTCCATTTCAAGATTATATTGACTGATATCACTAACATTTGTCCTTATCACCAATCAATGGTGGTAGCTGTGTACATAATGGATAATGGGATTTCTAGGCCAAAAATTGTGTACCTAAGAATCATAGGCTGGGTAGATTTTGTAACCATATTTCCAGCCTCTTACTAGATTATCAATGTGTGTGATGTGATATATATCCTTCTACTGTAGACCATATTAGGGACATCTTCCCTGATGATTTTTTAGATACCTACTAAGAGAGAGGATGAATTTACTATTGAGTGTATACAAGGAGAAAACATGGTATCCATTCTTCTATTTATGATTTTGTTTCATTAGAGAAGAGATACAACCTGGAACCCCCATCGAGGTGGATTCGGTTCACCACGATGGTTGGTTGTGGGGGGTTTAGTTCATGAAAAAATAAAACATCATGTCACCATTTATTTCATAGAAAAAACTCCCAATAGTTCCCTCAAGTCCAAAGTCCGGTGGTCAATTGGGGTTTTATACTTAACGATGCTTGGGAACTCACATTGTTCAAGATGATGGTAGGTCAACCTCATCACACCTTTGTGGGGGGGGGGAATTTTTGCATACTCTAGGACCCTTTTAATGATTTGAGATATGTTCGTGAATCTCTTCAAAATCCTGATATGGTACTGGTCACCCTAACAAAACTATTTATTGATTAAGTCAATTTTATGTGCATATTATGGGTCTATCTTTAGTGAATCCATCTATATGTATCTTTGGTTGTTCATTTGTTAACCTAGTATGGGTTGCTGCTTATGTAATAAATCCATATAGCCAAGAACTTCATATTTTTCTACCACATAGGGAGGAATATAATATTTTGAGTAGGGGATTGAGCTATTATAAGGTGTCCTAAAAATTCTGGATATTTATGAAATAAAAACCTACTTTGTTTTTTAAATCCCATATAGTTTAACTTCATACATAAAGTAAATATGTGTTGGAACTTAGTTACCATATATTTGAACTCGATTCATTAAGAGATGTCCTACGTATCCTGGTTATGGATATAATTAGAGTTATCATAGATCGATCATGCCCTTGGTATTGGACCCTTGATAGATATCTATATATGTTGGATTATTATATTGTGCCACTTGTTAGGGATTACATAATGAAATTTAACTTTATAATGGAGATTAAGGATGTCAATGATGTGTTTATTATGACACCCTAAGATCATGTGATTTATGCCCAATGAAAGATATACGGGATAGAAAATGATCAACATCATTTCATATAGATGTCTTACTTTTGTACTGAGATGACCCTTGGATATTAATATGCTGATCAGGCCTTGGAGAATCATATAATGTGTCTTGTTAATGGAAGGAATCAGATTCGTAGTAGTTCAGTTGAATTGTAATTCTAATGAGGGATGGGGTAGAATGATCATTCCTTGGGAATGACTGGGTCCCACTAGATTAAATGTTAGAGACATTGGGATTACATCAAAATGGATGTTTATTCAATCTATGGTGTTTGGGTTGCATCCTATGTATCTTTTCTATTGTTGGAATCATAGTCCTCACAGTTCAGTTGATTCGGGATTACATACTAATATGTCCTTATATATGGGACATATCATATTTTTTTGCTGATCAAGGATTTTACATGGAGGTTTCCCTTTCCATTGTAGAGGCTTATGATGAAAATTATGTGATCATCTTAGCTCCCTAAGCCCACATGAGCCATGCTCAGTGTGAGAAACAAGGAATTGAAAAGGATTAGTCTCAATGATTATGGATCCGGGGATATGTACTAAGACAAACTTTTAGATGGTTAATATTTATGTTAGGACTGGGAGAGGAATCCTACATATCAGGGTTATGGATGAAATTATAGTCTTCATAGTTCACTTGATTAGAGCTTACACACTACTGTTTCCCTTTTGTGGGGACTTACACATCGAGGGAGGAAAATGTTATCAAGCCTTATGATTCAATATATGCAGGAAATATCATTTTATATCAATGATCAGGGCTTACAATCTGAGGGTCCCATTTGTTTGTGTCTTACACACCAAGGGTGTACAAATTTATCAAGACCTGGGATTCCATATTGACATGGATTTCTTGCTTTCCTGAATCTCTTGATGGTTGGCTTCACATGCCTTGATTTTCTATCTCAACATGTCATAGAATGCTTGATCATGTAATTTTTATGTTATAATAATTTCTAAAGAAAATTGCATGAACCATTTGTCCTATTTGATTGATGTTGTTTTTCTTGGATGGCCTATTTGAGGGTCATTACATGATCAAGGGTTAATTATTCAGAGGAAATCTTAAGAGCTGGATGATTTATTTTAGAATCCATCGCATGACGTCTATTAACATTACTAGATGGAATTTCATGACATAGATGAAATGACCTTGTGTCATCATGAGAGCTGGCTGACACACTTTGAGGGTATCACAAGTGTCAATGTGACATGTCTCAGAGGGTGTTTCTTGTCCTAGATGACAAGTGCGGAAGACATCGTGGGACCTAGTTAGCTTTACTATAGGGTGTCGTGACTGCTAACTAACATGCTCATGTTATATCATTAGACTCATCTAACAAGTTTTGGTGCCATTATATGAGTCAGAAAACATGTCTGGAGGAAATCATGATTCTTGAACGGTGAACTCAGAGGGATTAGTGAGACTTGGGTTACATGCCTGAGGGGAACCATGTGTCATGATTTGACTTTCCTAGAGGACGTCACATGACCTAAATAGTATAACAATGGAGTATTGTGATATCTTGGAGTCATGTACTGGTGATGACGTGTGTATTGGGTGGTTCACACTAGGCATTTGAGGATTAGTATATATTTTCTTCATGTAAGTCTCCCACATTTAGTCTTTGGTATAGACTTTATATTATGAATGCCCTTTTATTTTTTAGTGTTACTTTATTTTATGACTTGTGTGATCTATAAAATGTATAATTTTTTCTTCACATGTCCTGCCAAGGGTCCTTCATGTGACCTATGAGTGATCATGAATTGTGCTTTATGTATGCCACATGATTGCTCTGGTTGTTCCCCTGATCTTACCTGATGGGATATTTTCTAGTCGTGAGATAAGCTACCCTCAAAAATCAACTCTAGTGTCGGTGCATATGGGTGGGATAAGGCTAACTATTCACCCAAAAAGTAGTGGTCCCAAGGTCTTGTGAGAGTAGTTGGGAATTTTTTATGCTAGGGTGTGGGATATATAGGCCTTTCCACCCCAGTTTTTCTCTTTTTTTCATGGAACATATCACATGAATACCAAATGTAGTCTGTTGAGGGCCTCAATATCATGCATCTTTGCAAGGTATTATCATACTATGCCTTGTAGGTATCACTATATATTTAGTGACTACTAGATCATCCCTTCAGCACCAAATTTATTTTATTATTTCCAATCAATGGGTCTTTCTTGAATAATGTAGAAATTTCAACAACATTTCATGTTTTAATGTTGACATATCCATAGGTCTCACAAGATCAGGTCTCCTATATAAGGAGTTCGTGTGATATCGAGTGACATGTATAGGACATTCTGCTGGACAAGGATGACTTGTCAAGGGGCCTTCACGAGATCTTCCAATCCTGTCAAGGGGTCTATCCAGACCATGCTACAAAAATAATTAAGGTTTCATGAGAGTTTTACAACCACGAGAAGTTCCCACCTCCTCATATTTTTATCTCCTTTGTTTATGTTACAATGGTTGGCAATTTAAAGATATTTTTTTGGGTGTTGTTGAGGAAAATCACTCTTCCAATAAGTGATGAGTCACATGACCAACAAAGGTATTTTTGGAAATCTGTGATAAATTCCTTGAAAACATTATATTCTTTTCCATAAGGAGCCATGGGGGGGGATGAGGTCACATAGATATTCTCAAGGATCATCATGTGATGAGGATGGAATTTGAGAATGATTTCAGATTATGATGTGGACATATCTCAGGGTGATTATAGTATCAAATGTATTTCCATGGGTGTTTCTTGTGAATTTTTCGATTGCAAGAGGCTTCTACCTCCTCCTATTTTATTTCATTTATCTATTGCACACATTCTAGGTATCTCATGAGTTTTCTTGAATGTTTTCAAGGAAAGTCATCCTCCTCATCGGTGATGCATCATGTGAATTTTATGACCATGGGTGGATCTCTCCTTTTCCAAATTTTCTCATTTTTTTTAAATATTTACATATGGTTTGGTAGGTTTCTATAGGTGGATAAGATATATGACCTGGTAGAGCTCATCTGACTACTACTGCATGATCGAAGATTGTCTAGGAATTATTCACAGGGGAAAATGACGTTTCAAAATGGTTTTTGTGGGACCTTCTATAGGGTCTACACTGTATAGGGATCCTTCATGGGACCTTTTGATGATCACATGATTGTGACACCCTTGGAGGATCATGTGGTCCCCATGTCCTAGCCACCTTATTCTTCCATGGATTGTTTGGGAACATAATACCCGTATTTAGGAATTTGTTCCTTTGTGAATTTTATGATACTCATTTGGCAGGTTTCAATAAACCCCCCCCCCCCCACCCTTAGGAGTGATGTCCATAGGGACAAGGTATCGTTTCTGAGGAATGTAAATGCCCACTTGAGCCTTTGGCACTTTCTCCAATCCGTTTCTTGAGAAACACATGGTTTTCGTAGGAAACATTTATTATCCCATGGTATGTCCTATTAATAAGGGATTGGAGAGTGGCTACATATTTTATGAAAGAATATAGTATTGGTGAGTGAATCTTGATTTGTCTAAGTCCATATGATGATCCTTAAAATATTATTAATTCATTTAGATTACATTTCGACTATGATATACTTTAGGGTATTCTATTTCATACCTTATATTACATTAGTTTAGGGTCTTTTATCTCAGAACATATATTGTATTAGTTTATGGTTCATGATCTTGGACCATCTATTTATTTAGTTGAATGGATTTTATCTCGAAACATCTATTGTTGTAGATTAGGGTATTTTAGCTTGGACCTTCTATTTCTCTAGTTTAGTTTCATTTCGCTCAGACCTTGTTTAATTATAGTTTAGGGTATTCTATCTTGGTCCTTTGGTTGCTTTAGTTATGTCCTTTTATCTTATACATGATCTATGATCATGGGATATGGTGAATACATTCCTAGAATGAACCAAAACACTCAGGGGTGTTGGGTGATATTGTGGTGTTGATGAGGTTCAAGATGATTATAGATCCTTTATTTCAAGGAGGAGATTACTCTGTTTATTAGGTCATGGACTTTATATGTCAATTTAATTTCCATGAAGAGGTGCCTTCACTCTCTTCCATTGTTCATCGAAGGTTTATGGGGAATAGTTTTGGATGAGGGAGAAATATGAGGGATTATAGGTTCACCTGTATATTTTTAATATGGGTGATGTAAGTCATAACAGAAAAGATTGATCCCGTGAATATGGGAAAGGGAAGACATACCAACGATGACCCATAACGCTCTGAGATTTTAGGTTCTGTTGTAGTCTTTCTAGGGCTCACAAGTATTGAAGCTCATTTTTGGATAGGATCAGATACCTTTTGTTGGTGGGTCAAGGCCTTTTTGTGTTAGTATCATGGTCAAGAAAAGGCTATCTCTACTCCTTTTCATGGTCCATATAATATTTATGAAGACTCAATAATCCATATGATAAGGTTGGTATAGAGGGAATGGTATTCGGGAAAGGTCATATCATCTTTTGGAAATTAGCTCTTCAATTGTGAAGCTCAAGCCCCACACCTTGTGGTTTCAAATCATGATTTGTGGTCGAAATTTTTTTCTAGAATTAAGTGTTTTATGATGGCCTGGATAAAGGGTACAAAATATAGTGATGTAACATTGAGGATTTCAGCTCAAATCAGATAGTTTGGTATGAAAATTTTATATCATGGTCTCAATTACATGGGTCATGAGGATGATATGAGACAATCTTATCGGGAGAGGTTTAGATCACACTTGGGTGTTGAGTTTTTCTATGGTAATTTCAAGGCTTAAAAGGATCAGAAAACCCATTTTTCATAGTTGTGAATTTTGTTGATGACCATTGGTGCATATAAAAGATCCATAGTCATACATTAATAGTCAATCAAAGGGTTCCTTGAAGTCATGTACCCTTTCTATGGGCCATGGAAGGTTTATTGTGGTCTGAGTCACCAAAATCATGAAGAGTGATTTTCATAAATCGTAATATACATGGAGGGTTTGAGCACATGAATTTTTTTTCTCATTCTAGTGAATATATTCTCACAATGAGAAGATGTGTAAAATAATTATGATAACATTTTCATAAACTAGTGGGTCCAGTGAGAATATGTTATCTTTTAATCGGGCTACATAGTAGGTCTTATGAGCTTTATGCCTTATTTATTTGAACAATAATTTTTTCCTAAACTCTAGAGATGAACTGCTGAGCGATGGAAGACTCAGCTTTTACAAAGGAAAACCCTTTAGGGGTTCAACCTGACATGTTTTGTGTTGTTTTTAGTATTAGTTCAAGGTCATTCAATTTGGATCATTATAGGCAAGAGTTTACAAACATAAAATGTTGACCAAAGTTAAGTATGTTTAAGGACAGGTCACATATGGAATTAATATGGGTAACGATACATAAGATCCATAATTAGGATATCCAAGGTTAAGATTACCCCAACATCCTTCAGAGTGGGGATGAAAATTTTGTAAATAATGGACCGAGGTCCTCAAGAAATGATTAATGATATGGGAAATCATACTAGGTGTAGTTCATACCACACTAAGGTGTTGAGTTCTTCCATAGTGATGTTAGGGATCACAAGGATCAGGGAGACCTTTTTGAAGAGTGACACATTAGGTTGAAAACCATAGGTGCATATGTAGTAGCTATAGGCGTACATTCATAGTCATGAAAAGGGTCCATTAAAGTCATGTATCTATTCCAAGGGCTGTGTAAGGTTTTGGAAACCCAATTCACTCGATACATGATGTATGATTTATGGATTGAGATGATTTTAAAAGATGGTGGAAGAACCACATAATCTGGTTGAGCAAGGTAAGGCTCTCACGGTCCTTTGATAAAGGATGGAACATGGGTTGTGGTCTACATAGTTTAATTTTGTGTAATAGGTATGTTATCCATTTAGTTTAGTGTTAGGCATTAAAGACCTTTTCTATGAAATTTATTTTCAAGAGTTAAGGATGTTTTTTTATGTTCAGTTTTAATTACATGCAACCATGAATATTTCCTAATAGTTTAATGTCATGTGGTAAGGATGTTTTATGTGTAGTTTATTGTTATGTGGTATGGATATTTTCTATGTAGTTTAATGTCATTTGGTGAGGATGTGTTTCATATAGTTTATTTCCATATAGTAAGGATGTGGGAAATGATGTGAAATATTCATAAACGATATATTGTGGTCCCAAACAAGCCATGCGTAGACCTAGCTCATACGGATGAAAAATGAGCTTCTATGACTCAGTACCTACAATGTTATGATGCATTTTATATTATTTGTTACAGTTGGTCCCATTATTGGAGATCTTGGTGTCATTATCTATCTTATTATGAAAATAATCAGGCAACACATAATTCATGAACAAGAATCATTTTGTGTAGGTATGACCCATATGTAGAGGAGGGAATCATTTCTATTGATTGTTGTTGCTAGGCCAAGGATTGATGGTTTGAGAATCACTATGTATCCTAGGACAATAAGAATTAATAAAACATAGTTCTTGGAGAACCATGTAGTTTAATGTCATGCGGAAAGGACATGGACTTCCCGACATGAAAAGGGGAATTATGTCTGGACTAAAAGATGTAGATCTGGGAGTCACTATATATCCTATGGTAATAAGAATCAAGAATAATTATTGTTTTTGGGGAATTAATTTCCTGCACAAGTCTATCCTATATGCATAGAAGGGGAATTTTGTATCATGTGGTGGATGTACCAAGATATAGGATTCAGTTTTCCCTACATATCCTATTGAAAACGAGAAAAAATCCATATTTAGTTCTATAATAGAGGTGTGGGGGGAGACCAACACCAAAAACGGTGGTCCTCTTGTGCGAGGTTCATAGGGATGTTCAATTTTATGTCATGAAAGAGGAATTAAACATGAATTTTAACATCACGTGGTGAGAAATCATGTTATTCCATTTATGGTATTGCATTCAGGACTACAATGAACTTCTCTCAAGATTTTATGCCTTGTTTGTGTGGGGAATCCCTTAACGAATTTCCTAATCTCACATGACCTATGATTGGTGTGAGAAACAAAGAATTTAAAGTCTTCCTCTCACTATGTAGAGGCAATTTGGGATAGTAATGGGGTATTTTTTAATATTTTGTGGCTAGAATAAGATAATATACCAATGAATACCAACATATCTCATTGAAAATGATAATCAATCCATACGTAGTTCTATAATCCCATGTAGTTTAATATTTTGAAGATTCGACCTTATCTGTGTAGTTTAACATCTCGAGGTAAGGACATATATCAGACAATGTGATGGAAAATGATTGTTTTGGTTGGTTCTATTATGACATATTTATACATCACTACATATCTAGGGATTATATGATTTAATCAACACACAGTTCCTGGTTAAATATATACCCATGTTGGAGCAAACTCTTATATGGGGTGAAGGAATTTCAACCTTCCTTCTCTCATATTTGTTTTCTGTGTGGTGAGTTTCCAGTGAGATAGTGTTTTCCATATAGTTTAACATCCCATGGTGATGACTTCATCTATACAATTTATTGTAAAGTAATGAGGGCCTATTTTGAAAATTTTAGAGACATGTAGTTAGGAAATCTCCATAAAATTTAATGTCATTTTTTTAGGATGCGTTTTACCAAGATGTTTAAAATCGTTATGTTTGGAATTTTCCATATAAATTAATGTTGTGTGGTCTGGATGTTTGATATAGTTTATTTTAACATCTTTCTTCTACGATGAACTCATGCTTGATGATATTTATGAAAAGTTTTTCTTGATAAATATCACAATGGTGGTTGGTGTAACATTCCCCCATACATGGTTTTCGATGGGTAAGATCCATTGTGAAAGACCTTAGGTTTGATGTAAGGCCCATCCTATTTAGGTATTCTATTTTGAGGCTTCCTCTATGGAATCCATTTGGTTCTGATACCCAATACTAGATCTCCTTAGAGGAATGGATGGAGGAAATCCTTCTTATTAAAGGCTTGTGCAATCCGATATTGATGGAACTAAAGGTTTTGAAATGTAAGAAACATGTTCTCATCAAGCCACTCCAATTCATCCAGTCGATTTTGTGATTTCTCTAATATGAGAACTTTCCACAAATTGCTATGCAGAGCAAAGGCAGCTGGAGTTTTATGTGTAACATTTACTTGGTACTATACACCAATGAATATGATGTTGCTTGTGTTGTATTACACATGGTGGTATGTTATCCCCACAAAGCCGGGAGTATATTGTCCAGTCCGGACTTATAATCCTTATTCACCATCTTAGGGATAATATTTGACAAATTCTTACATAAGGCCTCTATCTATGCAGTTTTCATTATATGATAGTGAGATGAGTGATTGGACTCGATATTATACTCCTTGTATAATTTCTTTAACTATGTTTAATATATGTTGGTGTATTAGTCTCTAAGTATTGTTTGATGGACCCTAGCCTGGTAATGATTTGAGATTTTATGAACTTTTTGACATTATTCATCCAAAATTCCTTTAGGGGTATTGTCTTATCCCATTTAGAAAAGAATATGGTGGTAATAAAGTTGTAGTTGAATTTCTTACCAGTGGCTAGGGAATATAACCCCACAACATCCATACCGAAAGCGATAAATGGACATCAATATTTATCTATGTGTAGAAATTATGGGGTTTATGGATAGAGTTTTCATGATTCTAGAATTCATGACATTTCTTTGTGTAATCCAAATAGTTTTGTTTTATGGTTTACTATTATTAAACAAACCACCAAATTTGGTGGGAGAGACTAGTCCCAACAATGAGGGATTTGTATTCGGCTTTATTATTTGTGTATCCTTCGGATAGTGTGAAATAGTAGAGCCAAACTTCTTAGTCCATTGAGGAAAATAGAGTCCCTATACCACCCTAATTAAACTTTAGGATTTCCATCCTTCTATAGATAAGACTATGAGAGACACCATCGAAAGACATCTCTCATGTCAATGAAGTGTTATGGGTATAGAAAACCTCCTCATCTAGAAGCTCGGTGTCTGCTGGAGTATTCTTCAAGGAAGGATGTTCCATAAATAAATCTATTAGGGATTTCCCTTTCACTGATTTTTGTGATACGAACTAAATTTCATATTGAAACAGAATGCATTCCCATCAGGCTAGATACCCATTCAGTATAGGGCATCTTTGGATGTACTTGAGTGGATCAATATGAGAGACAAGATAGACCTCTTGGTGCTATATGTAATGCCTTATCATTTTAACTATAAAGATGACTGCAAGGAAGTTCCTATTGAAATTAGATTATTGGGTCTCGATACCTAGAATCATTCACCATATGTAGTACAGACTGTTTTCGATTCCCATGTCATTTTTCTATGTGAGAAGGGCTCCCAGTGAGTGTTCAATGGTGGCCATGTACAAGGCATGTGGCCTACCTACCACTAGAGGCATCCAAACCAGTGGGTTCAATAAATACTTCTAGAGACTCTCAAAGGATTCATAGTATTCATCATCCCATTAATAAGAGATTACCTTCTTCATAAGTCTGGTGAAGGGGACATATTTGTTCACTTGGATGGCTATGAAATGATGAATGTAGGGTAGGTTCCCTTAGAGAACCCACAGTTATTTAAGATTTATACAGAGTGACATTTCTAGAACAACACTAGTCTTCTCTTGGTCTACCTCAATGTTGTGTGGAATTACTACAGTGCCAATTAACTTCTCTAATGTTACCCAAAAATCTCATTATACCATTTTCAACATTAGACATTGATGTCGCAGTTTGTTGAATATTGTCTAAAGATCCATAAAGTGGTCACTTTTCTGTTGGGAATTTACCATCAGGTCTTTGACATATCATTTTCATATTCTTCTAAAAAATGGATTATAGATATGATATATTGAATATTGATATGTGGTGACATATCTCTTCCATCCCAAGGAGATGAATAGATCTGAAAAGTTCACAAGAGGTGTTATAAATTTAGTGCCTTCTTCATCTTCAGGGGCCATCTTAATTTGATTGTACCTTTAATACTAATCTATAATTTAAAGGTCATGGAAGATAACAATCACATCGATAAATAGTTATGTGATCAGAAATGGGAAATATTCATTTGGTAAATGTCGATTAAGGTCTCTAAAATTGATACTGACTCTAATATTCCCTTTCATTTTCATGATAGTGATGATGTTTGCAAGCCATATTGGGAATTGAAATTATTAGACCATTTTTTCATGGATAAACATGTAAACTTCAGCATTTACATTGGTGGAATGGGAGGGTTTCATTATCTGGGATTCTTTCTTGAAGCCTCAACGCTTATTGGCTACATATATATGGTTCATAGAGACACCTGGATTTAGTCTGGGCATTTTTATATAGTTCCAAGAGAAATTTTATCAATGTTGCATCCTAAATTCAGTATAAATATCTTTCACTTAAAAGGGTATGGTTACACTAATCAGTGTAGGCCGTAGATCTTATTCTATTACCATATTTATCTTCCCACTCTCATCAATGGTTCTAGATACACCTTCATCGAATGTTTGTGTTTGTGGGGGGGGGGGTGGTCTAGAGGTCATATTCATCATCTTCATCCTCTGAGTATATAGAGACATTTTTAAATGAATATGGAAATCTTTGGAAATCACTATCATTATTGGGGTGAGAGAATCTATGAAAAGAAACATTATCATCCCCTATATATTGATTTAATGAAAAGAGATTCTGGATATTTTTTTTACTTTATCACAGGGGATAAGAGGAGCTTAGACCTCTGGGACTAGGTTAATTTCATAATCTTGATTTATGGGTAGCACATAGTCACTGTAAAGTATACTCCATGTATTTACATGGGTGGTCCTCAATCCATTGATGGATAAAACCAGGATATCACCATCCATTGTAAGTTATTTTACTCCCTTTTTGTATAAATAATATTAAAAATATGTGTCTCTAAAGTATCAAAAGGGTAATTGTCACCATGTAGTATCCTGACCTTTCAATCGATGGGGTATTTCAGACACTAATGGAATATTGAAGGTACTTCCATGTGGATATGGATCTCATGCCTTCCATGTAGGAAATTGTTTGTGGTGTATTATTGGATAACCATAAACTCATTTCGAGATGTGGGATCTCTCTATTGAGGGTTTAGTTTGATATTATTAAGAGGTCATTTCTCAATATTACCATACAATTGAATTTTTATCTTGGTGGGATAAAAATTACTTCCACTATATCCCAAACATAGGAGAGTTTGAACCTAAATGAGGTTGATCCCTGAAACATTATCCATCAGATCCTTTGGTACATCAACAATATTGAGCCCTCACAAAACACATAGGGGCATAATGTGCCCTTGGATGGAATATTTATGATCCTAGTTAGTGAATGAGATGGCAAAATGGAATTATGATAACACGGTCTCTAATCGATAAACCACAATTGTAGTGACTTCAGTTTTGTATTCTTGTGGGATTCAGATGGCTTCCATAAGTTCCTCCCTGATTTCTCTTGAAATATGGAGTGCATCAATGATTTAGATTTGGGTTGGAAAATTTTTAGCTATTTTTGAGCATCATAATTTATTGTCATAGGTCAATGCATCCTAATTTTAGGTTTCTCCTATGCATGAGACTCAAGATACAAGGAATTTGAGGTAGATTACCCTGATGATTTTTATGAATATGAGGTAGAATCTAATTCCTATGGTGAAAATTGTGCCAACCACCCTCTTTTCCTTGTATGATCATTAAATTAAACACCTTCTAGGTGGTCGGGAAAAAAACTGGGTGAAATTAAACAATAGAGGGTTTTGGGACACCTTTGTGCCACTTTTGATCCCACTAGGTCTCTTTCCCACAAGTCTCCACTACATATGTGTCCTTTATGGGGGCATTACTAAAATATTTTGTTCGATCACACCCACATCGTCACCTATATCCTATATTACTATGCATACGGTATCCCATTCCCAATTTATGAGCTTAAATCCTATTTTTCAAAGCATATTCATCATCATATAAGGGGTCTTCTATGTGTATCATGTTGACCAAACCAAAGATGAGATCTTTTTTCGATGGGATATTCATTTGGGTTTTCTGGTTACCTTATTTTAGGTATTGTAGGGAATAAATTTACAATAGTTAGAGATTTTGTTTCACTAGAATATGACTACTCCCATTCTATTTATACATTTTTATGGTCGTTCCCATTAGTAGGAAGTATTTTTGGTGTCTCCTTCTTAGGTGATGGAGCTATTGTGGGTCTGCACCGCTATTCTCTTAGGGTGGCATGAGCATGTTTAATTTTTTTTCAAGTCATCTAGTTGATGAATGTTCACCCATGTATGGATACAACATTCTTCCAATCACCTTATTCTTCTAGAAGGGCAATGGTTATGCAAGTCATCTTCTCTGAGGAGTTATGTAACACCACCTATCCAGAATTGACAATTCATTGAAAAACGTCTTCAATAATGAATAAATATTATTCATTATGTCCCAATCTTATGTTGAAAGGTTGGTATTTGGACGGTCGGTGAGGTTGATCTTATCAGGATTCATGGGATGCTATAACATGAGTAGGTTATTGTCTACGGTTGTCTTAAAATAATTGGGGACTAGTTCATTTTATAATATGTATGATTTATTCCTCTGTTACTCAAATCCATAGAAACCCTAATTGCTTTGGGCTTCTAGACAAGGGTGATTTTGGGGTTATCTAAAATCAATAGGACATGTAGGTTATTTCAGGTCCTACTTAGGTGCATGGATCAGCACCTTTTCTGGCTTGAGAGTGAAAACTACAAATTCTTATTTTTGCTAACCTTTTCCCCTTTTTTGGCATGAGTTGAGTTTTTTTTTCTTTCACTGAATGGATTCCTCAATATTTTGTTCTGTTTCTTAGAACTCCCAGAACCCACATGGATACTTCATTGGGATTAGTGACATCTAAAATTCAACCTATATGTTTTAAAAAATAGCTCTTGTTGTTTCTATTATACCAGAGGGATGCTTAGTGAATAGGTTAGAACATTCCATCTGACTATAAAGTCAAAAACCCTATCATTTTCACATTCCTTGTAGTTTTTTAGGATGAAGTTCTCCATTTTTTTATCATGGAGATGAATTAATAAAAATAATTTCTAAATATGGTCTTCCAATCTTATGATGAATCTTACTGGTAGGCTGTTGTACCAAACAAATGTTAACCCAATTAGAGTCTATACAAAATAGCTCATCATTTTCCTCCTGTTGATCTGGAGGTCCCATTATTGACCCACATCAGGATATGAAGTGTGTGAGATTATTTTTATGGTCACCTTCACCATCAATGGTATATAAGGTATGATTTTCAAAATTGTGTGCAGGGAAAGTTTTAATCACCCACTCAGGATATGGATTCCTCTCATGCTGCATAGGTACATGTTTCCCTTCCATGGATTCTATTTGAGAAGTTAGGGACTTGATGGCGTTAAGAAGCTCTAGGGAAAATGCAATCTAAGACACCACCCATCTATAGGGTGTGGGTGGGGCCTGATGAGGTGTCCTTTACTTTGTCTCCCATTGATCCCCAATTCATCCTAAAACTAAAAGATTGTTATAAAGGGGAGGGACATTTTCCTCAATGGAGTGAAGTCATAATCATTTTTCAGTAAATAATTTATGTAGACTAGCTGTCATGATCTGGAGCCACTGAGAGGCTCAGATACCACTATTTATGGATGATTGACTATGGGAGGAAGAATATTTGTATCTTCCTAAAGATGATACCAAGTGGGAATACGACCACTGAGTATCTCTTCATTGATTTGTCTGAGAGTTTGTATCACAATATCATATTATGAAAACCATTCCTCCATTAAAGTAACCATAACACTTTTGGTTGGAGATTGGTATTTAGACACACCATTACCTTTTTCATTGGTAGCATTCCTCTATATTGGTGGAAAATCTTTATTTATTGCAGTCATATTATTGACAATTCTCTAGTTTTGGGTGTGGGCAGCCTCAACTGGTGCATCCAAATCAGCCACTTCTTAGGGTACATTTTCTGTGTTGAAACCCTCTCTATTAGTGTCTTGATACGAAATGTTTTTCATGTTGACAGTGATGAAATTTACATATTCATATCAGGAAATGGTGCTTGTCCCATTACATTGAATGCAATATGATGATTTCACACAACATTAATTATGTGAGTTATGAAAGCCATTTTCAATATTGAACCATTTTGGATTAATACCCCATAGGGATATAATATTCTTCAACATACACTCCCCCAAATGTATCTATTAATAGTTTCCTTGAGGGAGTTTCTAGTCGTGATTGTCAAGTGGGCCCCGACCAGCAGAGGATTCTCTTGTGGTGGGAGGAACAAATCGGATTTCAACCATTTATTTTTTTTCTCCCAACCTAGAGAAGACTGACTACCTATGTGGTGATGAGGATGATGAAAATTCTCCCAACCCTCTATGTTTGGGGTAATTTGGGGCCACAATTGTAATTGATTCCTCCTACTATTGAATATACAATGATTTTAGTCTGGGATTTTATGACTCATTGGACGTACATAGAGATTTAAATTCCCCTAGCCTAATGGGGTGGGATTTATCTAGAACCACAGTTGATTTCCCTAGGAATATCTCAAGGGATGGTGAATCTTGTGATGGTTATTAGGAATATAAATTCCTTCAATCCAGTTGGACGGGGTTCAGTTTCATATTCTACCTGTATGTTCGGAATATTCTGTAGAATTGATGATCCAAGTGGAGGTGGTGGTGGTAGATATTCCCCAGGACTAGTGAGATGGGTTTTCTCTCGGATGGATGGTATGGTAGCTACTTATATGTCATGTTTTATTCAGCATAGTTTTTCTCATGTGGGAGTTAGCTATGATAGCAGCCCATGGCGAGAACTACTCTTTACCAGAAGTTATCCGGGTGATTGCAAATTTAGTCACTATGTTTGAAATGAAATATCATTTCTTCGAGGGGCTTAGTTGATAGGATTTTTGGAAATCCTCTCCCTCCATTTATGATTTCTGGTCATAGATGAAGTAGATTCATTCTATTTTGGTGACTAACTGGCCAGATCATTACCGAGTCCCCTTATTTCACTAGAGGCTATGATATTATAGGATGACGTATCAATGGAGATGTGTTATTACAAGGCTATGTGAAAGTGTAAAACACTATAATATCCCCATACTCAAATATTAATTCAGGAGTTGGCTTAATAGACTAGTTTTTGAATAGTGTTGATGCATAGAGGGAAAGTGTGTTTTAGATTTTCACTTTGATTTTCTAGTTTCGGATCCCACGAAAAGTAGATAGCAGCTAAGTCCATCTAACAATAGAGTTTTTTATGTTCTCAAGGTGACCCTCAAATCTTAGATAATTTAGGTGTATATCCTTTATCCAATGGTGAGTATCCCATATGTTTTGGCATAGATAAGGCATCCCCTCATTTTTGATCTTATCTGGGATCTTAATGTCAAAAGTGGAAGGGGTCTAGGACATGATGGGGTGGTTATTTATAGATAACACTATCCATATTTAAATCTTAACCTCCTCATAAACAATGTTACATACTTACATCTGATCATACCGTAGAAGGTGCTTCTAAGGGTCACATATCGACTAGAGTGGAGTTCCACAAGATGTTGATGGGGAACAATATGTGGTTGATCCCGATGTTTCAAGAAACTCTATATAAAAATGGTTCAAGGATTTTGACACCCATATATACGTTGGTTTCTTCCCAAGGTAAGTATTTCCCTCTCTATGTTTGGTATCTCATTAGGTTGGTTGACCACGGTGAATGTCTGGAGTAGAGTCTATTAAATCCATCAACGTTCAACCATGAGGAGGAATATCATGGTAATGAACATCTTCTACATTGGATGCATATTTGAAAGCCCCATATGGTGTTGAGAATGTGTATCAAATGACCTCCTGGTCATTGGATGTTAGCATATTTGGAATACGGGTCATGTACTACGTTGTGCATGGAATATTCCATCCTTCCTTTTGGAATTGTAGAGGGATGTGATTCTACTATATGATGGTTGTTGGAGCTTTCTTATAACCATATGGTGATGTGGGAGTATGATCCCAGTAATTAGGATCCAATGGAATATGTAGATAAGATTCCTCATATTGATATGAATACGAGCCTTTCCCAAGGAATGTGCCATTCTCATTTGGTGATCCTCAGTCAGGACAGGAGTATTAACCCTATACCGGGCCATTGGAATATGACACCAATCTTTCTTGGTAGGAATATGAAAGTTCCCTGAGTTTTGTTCAACTCTCACTTGGTGTTACCCAATTGGAATAGTGATATGATCATGTTTTGAATTTGCATTCCCCTATAGAGTTTTCTGACAGACCTTCAGAATGGGAGAATGGATGTGAGCCTCCTCCTGTATTTCCTCAGAATGATGCGGGTGCAGTCATTCATCGGAAGAAGGTGAAAAATTCACCTCTTCTATGACAAGAAATAATATTCCTAGAATGTTCCCTGATAGGAATATGAGACTGTCGCGATGCATGTTTCATTCTCACATGGTTATCCCTGGCTAGAATAATGATATATGCTCAATCCAGGCCTTGAATGTATAAAGTTGGACTTCATCAGTAGGAATATGAGCATATACTAAGGCATGTTCCCCTGTCACTTGGTGACCCCGGACCATAACTTTGATATGATCCCATTCATGGGACATTGGAATATGCCACTAGGCTTTTTTGATAAGAATGATCCCATAGCCCAAGGCAGGTGCCTCAATCAAATTGTGCGCCCCAGTTATAACAAGAGTATGGTTCAGGTCCAATGCATCATCCATTATTAGAGTATTCTAATAGTCAACCTGGATGAGAGAAAGAATGAGGTATTTCTCTAAGTCTATCCTCTTCTTCATCCACCTTAGAGTCTATGGAGACATTTCCAGACGAAGATGGTATTCTAGGGGCATCTCAATAAATATAGGGGTGAGATAACCCATGTGAAGAGATCTTATCATCCCCTAATACTGGAGTAATTGAAGATATATACTATGGATAATTTTATTTTACACTATCACTGATGATATGAGGAGATTGGACCTATGGGACCAAGTCTAATACCTCGACTATATTTATGGGGATCCCATAGTCGTGGTTAAGTATACTATAGGTATTTACAGGGGTGGTCCCCAATACATTGGGATGAGAATGACATATATAAGTATCCATAATTTTTTTAACATACCATTTTGTATAAATATGGTTCCTCATATGTGTCTCCACAAGTCTCAAAGGGGGCATTGTCACCATATAGTATTCTAGCCTTTCCACTGATGTTGCATTTCAGACACTGATGGATTGCTAAAGCTACCACCATGAGGATATATATAAAGGGCCTTCAAAGAAGGATTTTTTTTCATAATTTCTATATTAAAATAAACACAACAACAAATTTGATATCTCCAAATTGAGTTTCGAGTTTGGTCTTCTTGATAGGTCATTTCTAAAGCATATCATACCCCTGAATGGTCACCTTTTTAGGAGAAAAATCTATTTCACCATGTCCCAAATTTTTATGGGTTCAAACTCGGATGAGGTTAATCTCTAAACCATTATTGATCAAATCAATTTGGATTTAGACATTATTGATCTTTCCCAAAACATATAGGGCCCTAATGTGCCCATTGATGGCCTCTTCATGATCCTGGTTAGTGAATGAGATGGTGACATGAACTTGTAATGGTAATGTCTCCATTTGATAAAATTACACTACATAAAATTCAATCATGAATTACTTTGTGATCTGGATGTCTTTATCAAGCTCATCCATGATTTATTTTTAAATATTAAGTGCGTCAAGGATTGAGAGTTTGGTTGGGAAAATCACCAGGAATTTCAAATGTCCTAATTTTGTGCCATTGGTTGATGAATCTTGATGAGGGGTTTCTCGTAGACATGAAACTCAGGAGATGATACATTGGAGGTAGATGAACTTGATTCTTGTAAAGAAGTCAAGGGAGCATCTGTTTCCAGTGTTGTTGGTTACACTGGCCTTACTCATTTTTTTTACAATTAGAAAATTGAACACCTCCTAAAAGGTCATGCATGAAAAATAAGTTGGGATGATCATTTGAGGGTTTTGGGACCCCTATGTGCCTATTTTGAGCCTTCTGGGTCTCTTTACCATGAGTCTCTATTTCTTATTTGTCCTATGTGGGGACACCACTGAAATATTGGGTCCAACCATGCCCATTTCATCCCCTATATCCTCAGTCCATGTGCAAGAGACCTCCCATTCCCCATCTATGCATGATAAACCAATATTCTGGGGAATATTTATCATCAGATAAGGGGTATTCCATGTGTATCCTATTGAGAGAACAAAATATGATATATTTTTCATATGAGAGTCCCATTTTGTGGGGTGGTACCTGTGTTGCGGATAATTCATCGAAGAAATTTTCAAGAGTTAGATAATATGTTTGAGTATAATGTGGCTCCTACTCTTCTATTTCATCCTATATTTGATGGTCACAACCACCTTTGAGTGGTATATCTGATGTATCCTTCTTCGGTGGTAGAGCTATTGTGGATCTGTGTAGCTGTTCTCTCGGGGTGGAATGAGATCGATCAACATTTTTCAATTCATATGGTTTTTGAATTTCCACAACACCTAGAAGAAAATTTCTATAAATAACCTTCTTCTTCTGAATGGGAAATATTTATGCAAGACACCTTCTCTCAGGATTTATCTAACAACTCTAATCCAGAATTTACCATTCCTTGAACAATGTCTTTGAAGATGAAGTAGTTTAGGATATTTTGATCCAATGTTATGTGGAAGGGGTAGTAGTTTCGATGATTGTTGTGGTTGACCTCATCAGGCTTCCTAGTCTATTGTGCAGTGAATAGGTTATTGTCCATATCTTCCATGAAATCACTGCGGAATTATTCATTTCTTAAGGACTCTGATTTATTCATTTTTTCGTCAAATATGGGGAAACCATAATATCTCTATGCTTCTGGACAGGGGTGATTCTATGTTTATTTCCACTTGATAGGATGTTCTGTATAGTTCAAGACCTGAAAAGTTGCTTCTATGGGAACCACTATTGGATTGAGAGTGACAGATGAAATTTTTTCATTCCCTAACCTTTTCCTATTTGATGTTGTAATGAGTTTAGTTTTGGTTTGGGTTCACTAAATGGATTTCTCAAGAGGTTGTTCGATTTATGAAAACTTATGAAACCTTTTCGGATACCTCATTGGGATCATAGGAGTATTAAACTCATCCTAGATATTTTCAATACAAATTTATAGTATTTTATCTTATAGGAGATGAATGTTGAGTGAATAGGTTAAAACCTTCAATCAAGATATAAATTTTGACACCCTCTCATTTTCACATTTAAAGTGGTTTGTTAGGTTGATGATCATAATTTTCCTCAGTGTAGAGATGAATTGATAGAGGAATTTCTGATGAAGGTCTTCCCATCCTGTAGTGGATCCTGCTTGGAGGCTGATGTACCATACAAATGTTGGATCTATTAGAGTCTTTATAAAAAACCACATCTTTATTTCCTCCTATTGACCATGAGGGAAAATAATCATCCCACATCAGAAATTAAAGTGGGTGAGATAATATTTAGGGACTCATACACCATCAATGATAGGGAAGGTTATATTACATAAATTGGGTGGTGAAAAAGTGTCATCCACCAACTTAGGATATTGTTTCCCCTCAGGTTGTATAGGTGTGCATCACCCTTTCATAGAATCTATTGAAGTAGCCAGGGACTTGATGAAGTTATGAAGATATGAGGTAACTATTTTATGGTCCATATCACATCAATATGGTGTTAGTGGGGTTTGATGAGGTGGACCTTCCTTTTTCTCATGCCAATCCTCAATTCTTCCTAAGAATGAATGATTGTTCTGAAAAGGGAGGTGTTGTTTCCAAAATGGAGGGAATTCATGATCATTTTTGACTTTATCATTTATTTATAATGGATGTCTAGATCTAGAGAGAGTATGATTCTCAAATATTTCTCTTTCTGGAGGATCGGCTATGGGAGGAGTAATATTCATATCTTCCTAAAGATGATACCCAGTGGGAATATTTCCCCTGATTAGATACTAGTGGAGTTGCCTAAGAATTTTTATCTCACTCTCATATTAGGACAACCATCCCTCGGTGGAAGGAAACTAATCTATTTCTAGAGGTGATTGGGATGTAGATTCACATTTCTTTTTTCTTTTAATGTGTTATACTTGAGTGGTGGGAACTAGTTATTTAGAGGTTCCAAATTTTGAATCCTTCACTAGTTCTGGGTGTGTGCAACTTTAACAATTGCATTCATATAACCCTCCTCTAAAGGTAAATTTTACATTTTGAAACCCTATAAAATTCCATCTTGATCTAAAATTTCTATTATGTTTATTGTGATTCCATTCACAGTGGTATATTGAGAAATAGTGGTTGTCCTATTACTTTCAATGAAACATGATGATTTTTCACTTCCGTCATCAAGGTACTTCTTATATCCCTTGTCCATATTGGACCATTTTGAATTGTGACTTTGGAGACATCTGATCACCTTCACCATACATTCCTCCTGACATTTTCTATTAATAGTTACATTGAGGGAGATTCCAGTCGTGATTTTTGAGTGGGCCGAGCACATTAGAGGTTAGTTTTGTGGAGAGAGGGATGGGTGGGATTCTGACCACTAATTTATTAACTCCCAACCTATGGAAGAGTAATTCCCTATTTGGTGGTGATGATGATGATGAAAATGCCCACATCCTTGTCGTTTGGGGTTATTTAGGGCCACAATTATCATTTAATGGTCCATTTGATGAGGATAAAATGATTTCAGTTGGTAATTTGAAGAATCCTAGGAAGGGAATAAAGATATATATTTACTCAGACCAGTGGGGTGGGGTTGATTAGGTATAACTTTTTATTTCCCAAGGACTCTCTTAGGGTATGATGAACCCGATGATGGTGATTGAGAAATAAATCCCCCTAGACAAATGGTCTGGGGTTCACTTGCAGATGTTACCTGTATGTCATAAATTTTATTGGGAATTTATGATTCAAGAGGTGGAGGTGGTGTAAGATATTCCATATGGCTACTGATCTGAGTCCTTTGATGGACTATTGATATGGATTCTAATACTATGGATCATTTGATACAAAAAAATTGTTCTCACATAGGATCTGGGTGTGATAAAGCACATGGTGAGAACCATGCTTTACGGTAAATGGTCTAGGTGATCGCAACTGCAGTCTCTATGTCTGAAATTTATTTTCATTACTTATTGAGGATCAGTTGAAAGACGTTTTAGATATCCTCTATCTTTGTTCACCATTTCTGATCACCATTGTAGTGGGTGAACTCTGTTGTAGTGACTATATGGTCTAATAATTACCCGGTGCTATGATTTTGCTGGAGGCAATGACAATTACAGACGTTGTATTTGAGGGGTTCTGTTTTTCTAGTGGTATGACAAAGTGAAGAAATACATACTATCCCCATCCTTTAATATAGATGCACGATGTGGATTTAGAGATCACCTTCAAAATAGATGTGATGCAATGGAAGAAAGAATGTTTCATATTTATAGTGTTCCTTTTTGGTTTCAGATCCCAGGCCATAGAGATAGTAGCTAGGTCCAGCTGAATTAGAGTATTTTGATGGAATGAACGTGGAACTTGTATCCAAAATAAGGGAGGTGACTTGACTTCATCCACTGATGATTATCTCATGTATTTCTGGGTAGAAAAGGCATGCACTCATTTTCAATGTTATCTACGGTCTCATAGTCATAATTGGTAGAGATCTGGAACCTGATGGGGAGGTTGTTTCTAGTTAACTCTCTCTATATGTCAATTTAAACCTCCTCTTCATCAAACTTACATGCCTCAATCTGGTCAGGCTAGAAAAGATTATTCAATGGGTCGTCTGCCGACTGGAGTAGAGTGATGCATGAAGTTTATGGGGGAAATATACTTGGTTGACCCCAATGTTTCCATCACATCAATATACAATGGATTCTAAGCATTGAACACCTCTCTATACGAATCTATCTAGCCAATGGGCGGGTTTCCTTATCCATGGGAGACATTTCCATGGGTGGATGACCACGTTGAATGTTAGTAGTAAAGTCCCTAAAATCCTTCTCCACACTTCCATGAGGGGTAATATCATGGTAATGACCATCTACAACATTTATCAATGATTTTATGGTCTATTATAGTGTTGATAATTTTTCTCGAATAACCTCGAGGATACTGGCATTGAGCATATTAGGAATATTGTTCACGTTCTATGTCGTGGATGGAATATATTGACATAACTTCTGGAATTGTGCAGGGATATGAGCCTCTTGTATGAAGGTCATTATAACATTATTATAACCATCTGGTTCTATAGAAGTTTGAGCCCGCAGCTGATGATCTAATGGAATATGTTGATGAGATATATCATTATTGATAGGAAAATGAGCATGTCCTGTAGAATGTGCCATTCCCACTTGGAGACCCTCTTATAGGACTAGAGTATGAACATGATCCTGAGCCTTTAGAATATGATTCTAGTCTTTATCAGTAGGAATATGAGCCTAACCTGAGGCATTTCCCACTCTCAATTGGTGATCCCTAGTTGGAATAGTAATATGGGCCTATTCTGAATATTCATTCCCCATCGGAGTATGCCAACAGTCCTGTAGAATGGAAGAAGGGGCATGAGCCTCCTTCTGTATTGCCTCAGAATGATTCTAGTGACTTTTTCCATTGGTGTAAGAATGAATATAAGACTCACTTTCTTGATCTTCTTAAATATGGTAGGATGATTTTCTAATAGCAATATAATCCTGTCCTGGGGAATGTGTCATTCACAATTGGAAATTTGTAGCCTAAACATCGATATATATCCAATACTAGGCCTTTGGAGTATGTCGTTAGACTTATTCCAAATGAATATGATCCTATATCAAGTTATTTTCCCATATCACATATTGATCCCCAACTATAATAGGGTTATGAGTCAGATCCTAGGTATTTGGAATATGCCACCGAACCTTTTTCAGAAGGAATCTTCTCCTATCCTGAGGCTTTTTTCATTCTCACATGGAGACCCTTGTGAGAATATTCTAGGTTTTGTATTTAATAACATAAGTGTTATTCATAGACCATTGGGTTCACCACCTCACATTGATGTTTTTAGTTAGCTGAGATCATTTTGTGACATGTTGGGGTTGTTGTTGAAGGTGATTTATTAGAATGGTTACTGGACGATGAAGAAATTATATTGGATCGGGATGCTATTGATGAGAGGAGTATCTTTTGTTATAATGAAAACAAGGAACAAGGTTACTAATTTATTATATATCATAGTCATTATGTGAAAAATAATATTTTCATGGTTATTGTATTTTTCCTCTTATTTCCGATCTAGCCATTCTATTCACATGAACTTTTAAACACAAGGATGGACTTATTTTATAGGAACCCCAGTTTCAGAGGTTCAAAAATACCATTCATTATAGGATTACTAAATTTTCTTTTGTAAAAAAAATTTCCTAATGCATGATTAACCAATAATTATGTTATTTTAGATTTTCATGACATGTTCCCCATTTTTGTTTGAATATAGTGAGAAAAAAATGTCTCGATATATGATAACCTATTACTTTTTTAATTTCAGATATTTAAATATGGTTCCCCATTTTTATTTCATCAAATAGAAGAGATGACCTGGAACCCCCATTGATTTTGATTTGGTTAGACCATATGGTTGGTTGTGAGGAGTTCATTTCTTTCACAACTAAAATATTAGGTGACCATTTTAATTCCTAATGGAAAATACCAACGGTTCCCTCATCCATAAATTCATATAGTCCTACTTTCCAAATGTTGGTGGTCAGAAGGGGTTTCATAAACAACGACGATTGGGGACTCATGTTGGTTGAGAGAATGGGATTAAGAGTTCATTAAACAATTTTTTTGGTTGAATTGTTGCTATCTCCTAGACTCTCATATAAATTTAAGATATGTTTGTGAATCGATTCCTAATCCGGATACAATATATTTTACCCTAAAAAATTATTTATAGGTTAATTATATTTTTGGTGTAGAATATGTTGATATAATTAGTGAATCCATATGTATATATATGATGTTACTCATCTATTTCTCCATTAATTGGAAGTTTCTTTTTGGGGAATCCGTATAGCGGAGTACATAAGATTTTTTTTCCATGCCAGGTCGTGGTTAATATTCTGAGGAGGGGATTGAGCCATTACTATGGTTCCTATGTATCTTGGTTTTTATAGGAATAAAAATCCACATAGTTTGATAAAATCTTTAATGTTTAATGTCATATAGAAAGGGAATATTTTTGGGAACATATGAAACATATATTCGAGAACGATTTTCATGGAGACATTCTACATTTTTGGTTATGTAATTAATCAATGTTATCATTGTTCGATCGGGTCGTTGGTATTAGACCTAGTGTATATGTCCTTATATACAAGATACTTATATTGTGACCCTTTTGGTGCTTATATTTTTAGATATCCCTGTCCTATAGAGATTAGTGATTTCTATGATGTGTTCAATTCAACTCCCTAAGCTCACATGATCAATGATTGATGTGAGAAATAGGGAATAACAAGTGATCAACATCATTGTATTTGGATGAATGACTTGGGTAATAAGACAGACCTAGGATATTAATATGGATCTCAAGCCTCAGAGAGGAATCCTACATATCCTAGTTATAATAGGAATCAAGGGCATCATAGTTCATTTGATTTCCCATTCTTTTGAAGGATGAGGTATAATGAGAATCCTCAGTGAAATATTCGGTCTCGATGGTTGAAATATTAGAGACATGGAGTGTAGATTAAAATGAATGATTATTTGTGATGATGCCATCAGGAGGCATCCAATATATCATAGTTATTTAGGGTTTCAGAGGCCTGATAGTTATCATGATTGAGGCTTACGTTATAAAATATACCTATATGTGATACATATCATATTATGTTGTTGATTAGAGATTACACTTTGAGGTTTCCCTTTCCTTGTTAGAGTCTTATGATTCAAATGATACGATCACTATAGCTCCCTAAGTCCACATCGTCCATAATCAGTGTGAGAAACAAGGTATGAAAATTGATCAGTCTCACTACCTACGGATGTAGGGATTATGTATTAAGACAACCTTTTATATGGTTAATATAGATCTTGGGACTTAGAGAGGCATCCTACATTTTCTTGTTATGGAAGGAATCAGGGTCATTGTAGTTCACTTGATTAGGGATTATGCACTAATGTTTCCCTTTGGATAGGGCTTACACATCAAGGTTGGACAAGGTTATTAAGACCTGGTATTCCCTATGTGTGGGAAATATCATATTATATAACTGATCAATGCTTACAATCCAAGGTTTCCCTTTGGTCAGGGCTTACACACCATTGGTGGACAATGTTATCAAGTGTTGGGATTCCCTATTGACCTAGCCGACTTTCATTCCTAACCTTCATGATGGAATGCTTGCGATGACTTGATATTCTGCCTTGACATGTCAGTGGATTTTGGATCATGTGTTGTTATGTTTCAAACATGTCCAATGACAATTTCATGACAACGTTTCCTTTTCTGAGGGACATCATGAATCATATATGTCATGTTTGAGGCTCATCACATGATCAAGGCTGAATTGTTTGGAGGATAACACGGGACTTGGATGGTTTATTATATATTCCATCACATGACCTCAAAAGGCATTCCTAGAGGATGTCGCTTGATAGGACTGACATGCCCTGGTTTCATTGTAAGATATTATTGACACAGTAAGAGTGAATCAAGAGAGTCAACGTGACTTGACATGGTGGGTGTTGCATGTCCAGTCTAAAATATCTAGTGGGAATCGTGAGACCTATCTGATATGCCCGAAAGGCATCAAAAGAGCCATTTGACATGAATGTATTCTAGGATGATACTCATCTAACACATTTTGGTTTTGTTATATGATTCAAAAAACATGATAGAAATACATAATGAGGCATGGACGGTGAACCCAAAGGGTTTAATGAGACTTGGGTGGCATGCTCGAGGGGTACTATGTGACTTTCTGTGACATGTACTAATTATGTCACATGACCCAAATAGTATACCGCTAGAGCATCATGAAATATAGAAAACATGTCCTCAAGTTGTCACAAGTCTTGTGTGGTTCACACGAAGCACATTAGGAACAACATATATGCCCCTCACGTAATTATTCCAAATTTAGTTTTTGTTCTAGACTTTACATTGAAAATTCCATCAATTTTTTTGTGGTCGTTTATTTTAGGTCTCACATGATCTAGAATATGTTTGATATGTTCTTCCATATCTTGTTGGAGGTCCTTTACGAGACCTATGAGTGATCATGAGAAGTTCTTTATGCATGTTGTGTGATTCTGAAGCTGTTCCCCATATCATACACGATGGGACGTTTTCTGGTAGTGAGATTACATGCCCTCAGAAATATGATTTACCACTGGTGCATCTGGGTCTGAGAATCCCAACTTTTCATCTCCAATGTAGTGGTGCCATGATATTCTACAAGTATTTGTGTATTTTTCATGCTGTGGTGGAGGATTTATAGGACTCACCACCACATTTGTTCTATACATTACATGGTGCATATCACATGAATCCCGGATGGATTTCACGGAGGGCCTCAACATCACACATCTTTGAGATGTCATGTCATAGGTTTCCCTGGAGGCTACACCTTCTTTTCAGAAACCATGGGTTTATCCCATAAAAATATATTTTATTTGATTATTGAAAATTAATGTGTCCTTTCGGAATCACACAGACATGTCAAGGGAATTTCTAGTGGGTATGATGACATGTCCAAGGGCCTTTGTGATATTAGGGAACATTTATAAGTCCTTCATGTCATCTTGGTTGAATTGTATGAAACTTTTTGTAAGGAAAGGATTGTTTATCTAAGGGTCCTCGGGGATCCATCTGAAATGTCAAGTGGTATTACATGACCATTATAGATACATCCTTAGCATGTCCTGAGAGTTTTAGAACCAAGGGAGACTCAAGTATCCTCCCCTTTTAATTTAATTTTTTATTTTACAATTGTGTGAAATTTATTGATATTATTTTGGTGTTGTTAAGGATAATCACTCTAACTCTTAGTGGTGAGTCACGTATCTAATATATGGATTTGTGGAAATGTGTGATCAATTCATGGAAAACTCAATATACTTTTCTTTAAGGATCCAAAGGGAGAGCACAAGGTCACTCGTACAACCACAAGGATCATCACACGATGAGGATGGAATTCCAGTGGGATTTTAGGAGACAAGGAAGACATGTCCCCAAACACTTTCTATTTCTTTCAGATCGGTAGGGGTGCATCATGTAACTTTTATGATAGAAAGAGACTCCTTCATTCTCCTCTATTATTTCCTTTGTTTAGTGTATAATGGATAGGGATCTCATGATCTTTTTTTAATATTTTTGAGGATAGTCATCCTCCTCATCAGTGATTAATCACATTAATTTTACATCCATGAGTGGCTCTCACCTTTTTGATATTCCTCTCTTATTTTATACGGATTTTTGGATGTTTCGGGATTCATCTACTGGTTGATCAGCCTTATGACCCAGGGTCGCTCATATTACAACCAATGCATGATCAGTGATTGTTTGGGGAGTCTTTGTGTGAGTATAAGTACTTTTCAAAACATGTTGTGTTGGGACTTCTGAATGATTTACACTAGACATGGATCCTTCATGGGACCTTATGATGGTCACATGATTTCATATCCCTTTGAGGCAAATTTTATCCATAGTTTTTTTCACCTATTCTTAATTCACTTTTTTGGGTAACATAATGCCCATATTTAGGTATTTACTTCTTTGTGAACTTGTTGATTCTAATTTGACAAGAATAAACATATGGCTTCGACTGATCATTGGGAACTCAAGAGGAAATTGGTGGACTTGGAAACTAAGGGTTTTATTTGACTCAGTACATCACCTTGTGGATCCATAGTATATTTTTCCCATAATTTGGATGGTAATGTATGATTATGTGGTATTTCTAGTTGTTAAATCAACTTGTTGTTAAAAAAACAATACCCACTTCCTTATATTGATGTTCTATTCAACTGGCTGTAGGAATTCAGTGTCTTCTCAATGATTGATTTGAGATCAAGCTATCATTAAAAGCTATTTAATCCATTGGACATGCTATGTACATTGTTTTTAAGTAGGATTAACTTATATGAGTATCTAGTGATGTTTTTTATCCTAAAAAGCACACCTACTAATTTTATAAAATTATTGAAATAGGTCTTCAACCCTTATCTATATTTTTTCATGTTCATTTTTTTCAATTATATATTAGAATACTTTGGGTCATGGGGGATCATGTGTGATATCTTGAAGTCATTTAAAATACACTTTGGGAGCATCAAATTTATGGAAGACTCTCTAAGTGAAATTTTTTCTTTCTAGAGATCACTTCATGGGTCGCATCATATCAGAAGTGGGTATATTAGTGGATCCAGAGAAGGTGAGGGATGTTTTTTCATAGGAGAATCCCGAAATCATTTTTAAGATTTGGATATTTTTTGGATTTTCCAGTTACTACTGATTATTCGTTCATAATTTCTATCACCATTCAGCATTGATTATAGGATTTGATTGGAACGGTGTAAGGATTATATTGTATGAATCTTTTGAAAAGGATTTTAATGGTCTTAATGGAAGATTGACCATAGTTCCAAAACTAATTTTCAATAATTTAGGAAAAGGGTACATAGTGTATTATGACACATCAGGTTCCAGGATATGAATTTTTTTATGTAAGGGGGTTGAGTCATAGTGGATGTGTCTCAAAAATTGAGGCCTCACAATCAAAATTACCCAACACATGAACTTGAGATCGTAGTTTTTGTTAATGATCATTGTTTCTGGAGAAATAACATCTTGGGGGAGTGGTTTATGGTATATAAAGACCATAAAAGCCTCAAATATATATTTAATCAGCTGTAAATAAACATATGGTAGTAAAGGTGCATTGAATATCTTTATTATTTCAAATTTTTGCTCATATATACAGCAAGAAAAGGTAATGTTGTTTCAAATTCCTTGAGTTAAATGACTTATGATCAATTGGTTCAGGAAGCTTGTCTTCAATGATAAATGATATATAAATTTACTAAAATACAACTTATCATTTATTAATTCCATGAGAAACATATTCTCACTGCCTTATCTATGGCACCATAACATCTGGATTGAATAATAAAGAGGCATTTTTATGTTCCTCGGGGAACATATTTATGATCATGAGACACTACATGGTTCGTTTATAGACAAAGATGATATTATGTATATCCACAAGGACGTATGGTTCCATGAAAGATTGTGAAAAGAATTGTTGGGAGAATATAATGCTTCAACAATGTATTACATCCCACAGTGAGGAATAACTATCATGATTTTTGATTTCAGTGCAGGTGTGTTGAGATGAAATAAGAAGATGTTGACTTTTTCACTCGGTGTTCCACTTTTTAGTAGGTAAAAGTGAAAAAATTGTGTCGTACTAGCCGTTTGTATCCATTACACAACCAAAAATGGAAATCAGATTATTATAATATGGATTTTATGGCGGGGAAACCAAATATATCCTCAGGCAGTGATATCATATATGTTCTTATAGGAAGGGTGATGAAGTTTCCCCATTTCTTACCAATCTAGTAGACCTTCTCAGTACATGATCACAGGAGATTAAATTTCAGAGAGATCATAATTCTTTATTGGATTCCACATACCAGTGCATCAAACATGTATTTTTTTACATTATTTTTTTGTAGGGATTGTAGAATGCTCTTCATTCATAAGAACACTGGAGTACAACATATCACCCTTAAACTAAAATCTACTCGAAGAGGAATATACATGTACTATATGACATGCTTTATGCATGTGTCATGTATTTTTTAGGTTCTTGGAAGAATAATTTTTTTAATATTAAATTTTATTATAATTATTGCTTTCAAGTGACAATTTAGATGGATCCTTAAGAGTTTCTATATTGTAATTAATTATGTTCATCTATGTGATGGTAAAAGGAGGGGGAATTAACACTTTTGGGACCAAGCCTCATTCAAAAGACATCATAAAAAGTGAAAATGATTAGGAAATATATCAAAATATATAAGTTTAGGGAAAATTATAATGTCAATCAATAATTTAGACCTTCCTATATGAAGTGGGTGATTAGGTATTCCTATGTGTTTCACCTATATTGGGTCATCGACAGATTAGGAGGAAAGGAAGGATGAAACCTATATTCGTTGGGAATTTCAAGATTTTAGAGAGTGTTAGGCTGGTAACTTATAAATTAACTCTTAATTAGTGGTATATATCTTACACAATGTCTTCCATATAACATAGATCCATTATTTTCAACCTGGCACGTATCATGCCTTTTATCATTAGGTATTTATATTAAAGGCTATTGCTTCATTTGCGGTGTATTCAATTATTATCAACAATAATATCACAAAGACACTCCAATGTATTATAGTTCCTCTAATTTAAGTGTTATAGAGGATTTACTCTATCAACATTGACATGTTGGAAAATAAGTATGATATATATGGTAAGTGGCCTGAATTATTCATGGATGTTGCTCAACATCCCTCTTAGGTACAACTCAGGTAAGATTTTTCTTAATGATGTGATGTAGTAAGATCATGGTTCTTCAATGAGGTTAATAGTATCTTAACTTTTTTTTGGGTAAAACTGATTTATTTTATCCCTTAAATATTGTTTCTTGGTTTTGGAGGAAAGGCCGAAGTATTCTGAATGGGTTAGGGTTGGATCTGGCACTGCAGCTAGTTGCTATAGTCCCACCTGTTCATCGATAAACTACCATCGGCTAGTTGTTTGACACCCAATGGTTTGTAGCTTATGAAATATTTTTTAAGGTGGTTTATTTTAATCCTTTTACACCTCCGGAATCTCCTTTGACCCTATAACTTGAATTGTATACACATTTGACTCCCATAGTATCATGGTGTAACAACCCACTCTTCCCCTTCTATCCATGTGACATCTCCCAAATATTGAGTATTTTTACTCCTTATCAATGCATTGGAAATATATAAGTAATTAGTTCACTCCTCCTCCCCTCTCTAACCACTTTATTTTTTATTCTTTTTATTATCTCCATCTGATAAAAACCCCAATTTTATGGGATTTTATCTAGTTCTTCATTTTCCCTTGTTAAAGATCAAATCTGAGGCTAATATTAGATGACAAGACTAGTTTAATCTCTAATTATGTGGTCTATAAATATTTCCCTAAATGCATCACAATTTATAAATAATTTAATTGATCTAAACACAAGTGTTTCTGAGCTTTGACTCATTAAATTATTTTCCATTAATTGGAAACCTAAAACCTATATGGGTTGTAATATAGACCTCCAAAACATTATTGATATTTTAAAAACATAACCCATAACACCCCTCACGCTGTGTTTGGATTAACTCCCTTAACAACCAAACATTAAATATAACCCAATCTCTCCTTAGGGTGTGTTTTGATTGGAATTTATGAATATCCAAATATATTTCTTATATAATCAGACCACCCTCTTAGAGTGTGACTATAATGTGTATTAAAATAATTAATTCCTATGATAGGAATTCAGGTATGTCTTGGGTAACTTGAACCCTATAAAATTTAATTATGGTGTCTTCAAAAAATTATATATCTTGATCAGCATTATTGTTTTGTAATTCCAAGAGGAATGGATTAATTAAATTATTAAATAAAGTATGTAACTCTATGGTTGTGATCTAATTTTAATAAAATATTTAACATGTGTAATTTACATAGCACTTATGACTTATTACCATAGTTTCCTTGTATACTAATTATGGTACCTTGGAACATTATTAATGGGGTGTGATCACTTGAGAAAGACTTGGATTCCCTATTTTGAATGCATTGATAAAACTCATAGGTTGCCACCTGATTCATGCTTTGAATTATAAGTGGACATCCCACCATGGATTCAGTCAGTATCTTACGTTTATGATTATTATAGGTCATCATAATATATTCCTTTACATTTCAAAAAAAACTAGGACACATGGGATGATATATTTGTTTTGTTTTGATGACCTCAGAAAAGGAACACCTTGGGTAATCCCAATGGATTACAATTGAGTCCTACCCCCAAATTCAAAAATTGTTTCCCTCATTTTTGTGAGAAACGTTTAAGAGTATAATTGCAAGGGTTAACCCATTGAATTTATTACAAAACCTATGTGTTGGAACTCACATATCAACCACCATTAGTTTCATCTCAATACTAAAGATAAACAATTCCATATGTCTCACATGAAATCAAAATTGGTTTGTTATATGTAAATAAATAGATTAGTTCCAAGGATTAATTGAAATTATTTATTCTTTGATTCCCTGGATATACCTTGGGTTCCATGACCAATCAACTGGTCATATGATATGAGGCATTTTATCGCATGTCGAAGTATATAGGGTTAGTAGTTTATCCCATAAAAAGTACAATCATGAAAATGGTTATTTTACTTTACTAATTTAATTTATTATAACTACATGCCGTAACATTTTATATTCATAGATGTCATTTCCATTTGGAACCATTGGTGATGTCCTACTGAGTTATACTTGTACCCTATTTGGGCCCTGCTTGGTACATGGGAATATTTCATGGATGAGGGATGGGAAAATGGTAATTTCCCTATCATGGATTGTTGAATTCCATATTATAATAATGAATGGGAGCAGAGGACCGAGACTGTACACAATATTCACTTGAATCCAAATAGTTTTTGGGTCATTTTTTCCTTTTATATCCTAGTACTTCTTGTATGACAGCTACAAAGATATGCCTTAATCGTATTTTACACCACCATGACATCATCTATATATAATTAAGATTTACTAACTTATGCCTATTTTCTTATTATCTATTTATTTTACAAACATTAATTTTTATCTTTTTCACACCAATAAAGAGGGTATATTCAACCAACTAGAACAACCTTACACCCCTACTTCTAGTTAGAAGCTTCTGGCATATAGGGAGGCATGCATGAAGCCTTATATCCCTTTAAAATAGATTCTTATTCATGAACTTGGTGGGGATTTTAAAATATCCTCATCAATACCCAAATTAAATAGATAATGTGGTTGATAGGTGTGACATCCCAACCCATATTCCACTAAACAGTTCCCTGAGCCGATGGGTCACATGGAATCATGCATGTCTCCCTGAATGACAGAGGATGCCTACTAATATCGAGGGTACAGGGTAGTAATATGGGCATACTATAATCTTATAATTAGAGTATCATAATGGTGAAATAAATATATAAATATAGGAATCATAATAAATAACTAAAAGTTGGAATTAAATAATCCAAATGGAACATATAACCAACATCCATAACCAGTATCATATAGAGAAATGCAATTTCATATTTCTAACAAAAAGGAATAGGAAGGTGTGCAATAAAATACGTCTGCATAAAGGAAAAAAGACTATCTCTAATAGAATCATTAGTGTTATCTCATTCCTATTCTTCCCCACTCTAATGATATGGAAAAATCAAGTATAAAAAAATGGGCACTTTACCCTATCTCTACTTACATCTACCATATCTATATAGGTACCAATAGTGACTTGGATATGATGTGATATAAACTCAGCAGGCCACCACCAATGGTATGTATAAATATACACTCAGTGCATATAATATGATTAGTGTATAGGTATATTGAAAGATAAGTAGTAATAAAACATGCAAAGTGGTCCAATATAGTTCCTGTAGCTCGCTAGATTAACACTACCTGCTTCAGCCGAAGAAAAATGAACTCAGAACAAGTAACAATGTGTATACATATATATGGTCTATCTACGTTGTGAAATCTATAACCATATAATTGGATACTGCTACAATCCTAGACCTGAGTTATAACTTAGGATTCCATGGGTAGTAGCATGTGTCTGACAAATGGCAAGGGATGTCGTGCTTGGTATCACAAGAAAAATTGATTCCAATCACATTATTATAAAAGTGGGTTCTCCATGCCAAAATCAAAACAATATGGTCTCCATTCCAAATATCATAATTTTAGGGTCACTACGCATGTATCATAACTATAAGGATGCCATTTTTGAATCATATCAATAGGATCACCATGCCCATATCATAATCTATAAGTTCCACCATTCCCATTTATCAAAATTATTGAGTGTTTCCATGACCATTCATCATAATTTATAAACGGTCACCATGCCCATATATCATAATTTGTAATAGTCGCCACGACCCAATGACCATAGTAGATGGTATTCCATACCTGTATGTATCATGAATAAGGGTCATTGTACCCATTATCATAACAAAGATAAGTAATCAAAGGATTTAAAAAGGTCCAAGATGTAATTAAAAATTCATAATATTCATTAATAACAAGTTCTTAACAATTTTTCAATTTAGCCATGTGATGTGGTCACACCACTTTTCCTCCATTTAATCCAATACAGTTTTATAATTAAGTTAGACGTGCTACACCACAATAATTATCCTTTATCATTTATGTTTTCACACTTTTAAAACCAAACCAAACACGCTGATGGGCATTTAGGTTATATGACAATAGAAGTCAATTAATCATATAAAGGGCACAACCAATTGGGTGGAACACTTATTAGTTAATGATATAAAATTACTCTTGGGGTCTAAATTAGTCCTTAGGTTCCATAAATGACAAAATATTTAATGCAGAATCATTTTAGGGGTAATGATTAGTGAAACCAGCATGTGACACATGGTGCATAATATAAATCATCACAACCTTAAGGGATAATTACTATACCACGAAACTTTTTCCTATAGGGGATAACACAATCAGTATCAACCATTGGTTTATTCCAAATAGGACAAAAAGGGAAAAATAGACAAATTCCCAAATAATATATCATTTGAGCCTGCACCTAAATAACATCTCCAAGAGGATTAAAAATGATTAAAGGTGAACAAAAAATGGATACTTCACCAAAGAAAATCTAATGAGATGATCAGAAGTTGAATCTGAGTTTGGATGGATAAAATAACAAATAACTCATCTTAGGTGGCTTGAGGAGAAATAATGGGAATAAATGGGACATCTTATATGATATAAATCTGATAGAAAGAGATGAGTTCAGTTAATATAATTAAGGTAAAAATATCAAATATACCAAAAAATAAGAAGTTGCACAGTTTGGTCGCACGGTTGGCGAAACAGTGCACCAACCCTGTGTGGCCCACTACCAAAATACCCCCTTGAACTGTTCATGAACGTAGTTTGAGAAACTGTGTGAAAACAGTGTTATTTATCTCTATTAAAAACTTCATAATCCACACTTGGGAATGCGGCATTGGACACATGATTAGGGGAAACCATTCAACCTCTTCTGCTCACTGAAAATACCTACACGGTTATGAGAAACTGTGTGGACTGGTCTACACGGTTTCTATTAACCATGATGCCCAGTGATTTCTTCCATTAGTTGGGGATCCATGCTTTGACCAATCTTCATACACCGTTGAAACATTCTATAGATTTAACACACCCTGATCCAACACTCACTCACATGGCTAGAAAGGGTTGGTTGTGACACCTCTTGCCTGCCTCCCTATAGGCTATAGGATTCCAACTAGCTATGGGGGTGTGACTTATATTGTCGGGAGACTATACCCCTAATATGTAGTGACATTGTTGGGAGACTATTCATGTCAGAAATAATAAAGAAACCAATATCAATGAATCATGTAATGGATGGATGAAATTTGACTAAATCTCATGATAGAAGTAATAAAAATAAAAGGCAAGAGTACTTGAATATTGACTCAAAAATCCCTGGTCCTGAACCCCATGTTAGTCCCATATCCAAAGTCCAACCCATCCATTAATAAAAAAAATCAATGGCAAAGTTCCATACTGTTATCCAAACCTACAACCATATTTCTAATCAGGTTCCAAACGATGAATAGAATAGGGTATGAGTATAACTCAGTTTGTTGAAACCATTATGTCTAAATAAAACTACCCCAATAATAACATTATCCAATAAATAGAACAATATGTGTATTAATAAATCATCCTACATAGACACCCTACCAGAGAATCTTTGAGAAAGTCACACAACCAATAAAAGGAACAACCATAAAACCGTGGCAAAACATAACCTAAATTTGTGCTATAATGGACTGTATATAATCATGTCTCACAACCAAACCAACCTCATCAATATAACTGTGGTTTCAATCAACAAATCTAGGTCAAAACCCTCTATCTAATAATTTTAGCATATTACTAGGAAGTGACCACTCAATATAATCATTATATCAGGGGACCGGGCCTAGGCCACACAATATAATCATTATAGCATGGGACTAGGCCAAGGTGTATTAATATAATAATTATAGAATTATATTGGGACTATCCCACTCAATATAAGAATTAAATCATGGGAATGGGCCTAGAACTCTCAATTTAAGCATTACAACATGGTAATATAACATGTCACAATAGCAGGGATATCACAATATCACATTATACATCTTGATGGTTCATTATGAAAATTACCATTTACTTTTCAATTAACCATTCATTTATATCCCAAATTATCAACTATCATATAATTATGAAATAATCCATTACCTAGGGATTATAAATCAAGCAGTCACATAAGAACTCATTTGATGTTAAACACACTTCAATCCATTTCAAAAAATTTATTTATCAAGGGTTTTTGAAAACAATGGGTATCTAAAAGCTACGTCAAATAATTGGATCAAATGGGACTATAAAGAATAATCCAATTCATTGTTAAATATAATTAACGTGCAAGTCATGTTAGTGAAAATGCAATATTTCACATACTTTTCAATTATCAAATGATACTGTTAAGTTTTAAACCCCCTACCTTTAACTAATGATCAACCAATGTTTCAAGTAGGATTATCCATAATAATAAGGGCATGGATGATGGAATAAAGGATCCAATATCATAACTGATTAGAATCTAAAACAGAAATGAAAAAGGTCATGATATTACACTGTAATGAGTAGAGAAAAAAAGGGAGAGAAGCGAAACTCATAGAATAATGACATAATAGTGGTTGATAACAAAAATGAGACATCTGTAAAAGAGTATGGTGCTCCAAAATATAATGTGAGATGACCTATGTTCGAGAGGAGGAAAAATGTAGTTAGATAAAATAAAAAATCAGTGGCATGATAGTCTTAAAACTACTTCTCTGAAAATTACATGGTGTGCAATCCATTTACTCATAATGAAATTATTTTTAGGGGGATGCAATGAAAACCCCATAGACATAGATATTTTTTATTTAACCCTGATCAAATTTTAAATGGGATGCCTATTTTACATTATGTGTAACCGTGTCATGCAGTAAGTTAGTTCACAACATGTCCAGTTGTAGTTACAAATCATGTAACATGTACAGGGTGTATAATTTACCATTAGACAATTTTGATCCCAAATTCCCCATAAGGACCTAGAACTCCTCCAAAGCCTTACCAAACATGGAAAACCCTCATAAAATCATTTAACATGACTATATTGAGACTCAATTAATTCAGAATAAAACATCCCCCAACATTAAGTCATTTTACCAGACAAAGTCTCTCTATCTCCAAACAAGACTTGGCCACTAAGGCTCAATATAAAAAATCAAAGGGGGATATACCTAGAACAAGATATGATATGGAAACCTCCCCACCATATAATAGATCTTCCCAGAGCCACTCCAATATTCATTGTGGGGTATCATAGAACATTTCTAGCCACTATGCTTGCATATTTGACTCCCTCTTCTAGTTCTCCTCATGAACATTCCCATGTTATGATTGCACTCAAACCAAAGGAATCTCCCTACCTTGAAGATACTTCCCACTGTGATCCAAAATCCATATCTGATGCTCCCTAAAGGATTCATCATCACTAAGCTCAAAATCCTATACATCTATCATGTGATAAATTTTTTAATAATATCTCTAATGATGCGACACATGAAACATTTCGTTCATGGAACAGTGGCACTATTGGAGGTCTAATAGGCATGCCACTAGAACAACCCTATCCACTATCTCAAATTACATGACAAACCTGGGAACAAGATTTACCGATTTGCTAATATGGCATTGACCCATCCTTGGTGACACCCAAATAAAAACACCAGGACCAATATCAATCTCTAGAGGTCGTATTTGATGGTAAGAATATTACCTCATCATTTTTGTATTATCACCAACCACTGCCTGATCAAATAAATGTTGTAAGATATCCTTCAAGGGACTAGGCCCAAAAGTTCTAACTCACATGCCTTCAACCAACAAAGAGGTGAAAAAAATTAAATTCCATACATGTCCTTAAAAGTTTCCATCTAGATGGATTCCTAGGAGCTATTATTATTTGAAAAATCCATGAGTTTTATATTATTCTCCTAGAAAACATTGAAATTCAAAGCATAGGCTCATAACATGTCATCCATAACTTGAATAGCTCACTTGAAATTACCATCAGTTAGAGGATGATAGGTCGTACTCAAAAAACATGTGATCACGTAGCCCTATGAAGACCCGTCAATAACTAGATGTGAAATGAAGATCTCTATCTAAAATGATACTCCATGGAACACTATACAGCTAAACTAACTTTCTCACATAAAGAATTCCTAGATCAATAACTATAATGGAATCCCAGATAGAAAATAAGTGGGATTCCCTCATTAGTCAATCCAAAATCATACATAAAATATCATTACTATGGGTTTCCTTTGTTAATATTTTCACAACATCCATAGTGAAATCATCCCATTTTCACTCATGAATGGGATGAAGATACAATCCCTACTAGCCTATAATGCTAGGCTTTCACCTTCTGGAAAGTGAATCATATTTCTAGAATGATTTTTACTTCCATCTTTAATACTGAACACTATTACTATCTATGGAGATCATGATTCATCCTTTTTAAACTTGGATGTCCAAACCATCTACAAGAACGAAACTCTCTCATCATCTCCTCTCCAAAACCCATAGGAACACATAATCAGACATGAGAAAAAAGTGAATTTCCACCAGAAATATATCATCCTAATGGTGTCTCCCCAACAGATAAGATATATCTTAAAAATAATCCCTTTGTATCAAACAACTTCTTGTTTTTGATCTAGTCCTATAGTATGGGTATAAAAGATGTCGAAGTCAAAACTACTCACCCTTGAGACTCTTGAAAATCTAAATACAAGAATTCAAATAGATTTTCTATCTTCCACTCATCATAAGACTCTTGAACTACCACTTCTAGTGTATTTTCTCTCAATGCATCATCATTGATGTTGCTCTTTCCCATTGTATAAGCCAACTCAAATTTTAAGGAGTGCTGATACTCAACCCACATCCTCTGGTAACAGTTTTGGTCCCATCGAGAAAACATGTACATAAGGATCTTGTGGTTTGTGAATACCAAAAAACTCTTACCTATGAGATAATGTATCAAGCATCTCAGAGAATGTACCACTACTACTAACTCAAAATAATGATTTGGATAATTCCTCTCATGTATTCTTGAGTGTCTCGATCCATAAGAAACCAATCGATCCTCCTACATCGGAAATTCGCTGAGCCTAACTCTAGATTCATCATAGTACATGTAACATGATTTACCTTACATGGGTATTGTGAGGATAGGTACTGGGGTAATCCTACCTTTCATCTCTTCAAAATATCTCACAATATCATCTAACCAAACAAACATCACTACATTCTTGGTCAATCCTAACATTAGTTCTTTCTAATGGGAGAATTCCTAGATAAATCGATGATAATAACTTGCTAATCCCAGAAAGGTCCAAATATTGAATAAATTACTGGGCTTATCCCAAGATACCATGAATTTAACATAATTTGGGTCAACTAATAATCCTACCACTTATATGACATGGCCCAAGAAGTTCACTTTATCAAACTATAAACACCATTTGGTTAGTTTAGAGTAATGTCGATGCTCTCTCAATGTACAATAGATGATGTCAATATTTTGGGCAGGATCATTAGATAATTGAGAGTACACTAAGATGTCATCATTGGAAACCACCAAAAAACAATCCCGAAAATGATGTAAGATCTTATTCTTCATGTCCATAAATAACTCTAGTGCATTTCTCAAACCAAATAGCAGCACTATGAGATCATACAACCCATACATACTCCTAAAAGTAGTCTACATTATGTCTGATGGTCTCACCATCAAATTCTGGTATCTGGATATCAAATCGATCTTGGAGAATATCTTAGAACCTATCAACTGATTGAAGATATCATCGATGCTCATAAGGGGATACCAATACTTGATCATCATATGGTTCAATCTCAGATGCTCCACAAACAGGGACAAAGTCCCATCAGCCATGTTGGTGAAGAGAACTAGAGAACCCCAAGGAGATGTATTGTGCTCTATGAAACCCTTTGTTTCTATATCTTCTAAATGAACATTCATCACATAAAGCTAGACTGGTTCCATCATATTCTGATAAATAGAAACTGGATCATATTTGAAAATAACTCTCTCATTAACTTGATCTCTCGCTTGGGAGGTAAGCCATAGAACCCATTAGAAAAAATCATCCTAAAATGGTCTACCATTGGAGGAAATTAATCTTGCTGCATTCCAACATTATCTAAAGTTAGACTGGATATCTGATCCATGATACCATCCTATCTTCATTGAACTGGTCATGCACAACTACCCCGAATATCCCACTCACCCTATTGAGAATAGCTGCCTTCATCTATAGATAGAAATAAAATTATCCTTTGGTAAAAATCGATATGATCTTGGTATATAATGTGACAACCCATAATAAGAATCAAATAAAAACCTATCATTTCAAGAATAAAATTTCCCCAAAATAAATACTAACCACCATTTTCTATATAACACTCCACGAAACATTTTATGTTCTTTGAACTCACTCCTAAAGATGTGTCGATCATAAAAAAACCATACAATATTTCCACATCCAATCCGAAACCATTCCTAAAAAGAGTATATAAAAACAAATGTGACGTCCCTATGTTAAACAAAACACAATAAAGGGTAGATGATATAAGAATCATACCAATGAATATAGATAGTCCTACATCCATAATAGCTAGATAATTTTTCATAATTTCCAGTTGACTGGCCTGCTACCTTGGGTCCCAGTCTAACTCCCTGAAGATATTTCCTCTTTTTAGTACAACCATTATTGCATTGAGGTACCACATCCCTTGTCTCGACTAGAACATCCTATTGAAGTCCAGCTACCTAACTTCTAAGGAGTATATGTTTCCTTTACAAACTCTAGTGACTATATTGATCCCCTACCACTATTATACTATTTAATTTCCCTAAAAATCAATTTATTTGGCTCATCCTTCTACAAGATTGAAATTACACGTCAGGGTATAGAAATTGATTCCATTTGTGGCCCAACATTCCAAACTGAAATCACTACAATGAATCATAGTCCTGAGAAGGATTCCCACTTCCATTGATTCATTGACCATTGATTCCTCAGAAAAAATATCAATTATATGATTCATTACACTAGAAGAATAGAACTTAGTACTCCCTATGAAAATAGCATAACCACTGCTTGGGGCCTCCCTTATATTCCCTTTTATGATAAGTACTTTATTTATCTCATTTTCAAAACAGATCAGGTGGAACACATTCACCTAAAACATGATGTCATAGTGATGACCATCCTACATATTACCCTAGGGATCACATCATCCACTGAGGATGACAAAAATAACTACAGGTTAAGGAAACATTCAATATAGTCTAACACTGACATGGCCTCTCATTTCAGTTGCTTGAAATATAAAACCATCTCACCCATCAATGTATCGAGATAGAAATGTCTCAAGAACATCATATCAAATTCCATCCAATATAACTCTTCATGCTTTCCTATCTACTCCAGAATGTACAACCAACCCTTGGATGGTCTATAATGAATATATGCACCATGATTTTCCATCCTATCTATGGGTGTCTGAAGATTCTTAAAGATCATCTTGATAGACTCGATTCAGAATTATGAATCATGGGGGCCTCTCTACATAGTGAATGTAGGATGGTACTATAGCTGGAAATCTCTTTTTGTATTATAAATCGAATGAATGACATTAATAATCTCCCTTTCCATTTATCGCAGGACCTCCATGAAGTATTCATATATCTAAACATCCATCTAATCCTCAAGATCTACAAGAAGATCTTGTTTAGCTATGATAGGAGCATGCTAATTTATAATATCTAGACTCTCATCTTGATGATGAAAAAGAAGGAATTTTCTATACAGTAAAAGCACACTCCATTTAACATTGTCTATAACAAAAAGGTCAACCTCAATATGTGATAACAATTGAGAACCACTACTCTCAGTCTCTCTAACCATGGATTATAATTGATTTAGAATTACATACCAATTATTTTATTTCATTTCTCAGATATCACATGTATCTTATGTTATAGTTCCAACGTGAATGTATATATCACTTGAAATAATATGTCCCTATCATGAAAAATTCATGTCAATATATATCCCAATATGTCTATCATGATTCATGAATATTCCTATTATTCCATACAAGTCCACAGGCATAAATCAAAAGAAAAAATAACATCATGAAATAATAATGTCACACAACATGTTAATCAATTAGGGTGAAATAACATCAACTATAACAAGAAAACAATATAAACAATAATCCACCCCTAAGCACTAAGATTTTCCCTCATACAGGGGTTAGCTACTCCCATGTACAATCTCATCACCATATCCCAACACATCCTTGTATCATTTTTACCTTTCCCAAATAGTAATGAAATAGAAAAAGAAAACTCGATCCTCTTATACAACTTTGTAATGTCCCTCGATCAGACACTCTATCATATGGACAGAAAGGGTTTGTTATGAGACCTCAAGCATTCCCCCATGTATACTAGAGGCTTTGGACTAGCAGTGAGGTTGTGATCCATATAATGGGGAGAATATAACCCAAGTATGGAGGTACATAGAAGCCGAGATAAATAAAATATTGAACACAATATGAGTAATAGAAAAGTGAAAAGGATATAATTTAATTGGGAAATAATGAACAAATCAATATACTCAAAGTACTGAATCATGTAATGATAGGATGAAATGAAACTAAATGTCATGCTAGAAGTGGTTGAAACAAAAGACTAGTAAAATCGTATAATAACACAATATTCCTCGGTCCCGAACCCCATATGGGTTACATATCCAATTCCAATCCCATCCAGCAAGCAAAATAATCAACAACATGGCCCCTTTCCATTTTCCAAACCTGCATCGATGTAATTCCCTCGGTTATCAAATGGAGGACTGAATAGGTTTTGAGTATAACTAAATATGTCAACACCACCGTGTCTAAATATAATCAGTCTAATAAGATGTGTATGAAATAAACCAAATTGCAGGTTATTATTAAATAAATTAATACAATATATAAATTATCCTTCTTCAGCATCCTGTATTAATATCTCTGAAAATGTCTCACAACCATGACAATGAAATACCATATAACCATGGTAAAACATAACCTACATTAGTTCCATGGTAGAGGTTCTCTGAGAATTTCTCACAACCATGCCAACCAAAAACCATATAACCACGGTTTCAATCAACAAATCTTGGTCATGACCTTGTATATAAGAATTTAATCATTGGACTTGGTGGAGCCCGTTGAATATAAGCATTGCAGTATGGGATTGGGCCTAGCCTTCTCATAGTAAGCATTACAGCATGGGATTGTGCCTATTATTCTCAATATAATCATTACAACATGATTATAAATGAAGTTATAACTGCATGGATATCACAATATCACGTCACATAACTCAATGGTTAATTATGGAAAATATCATTTATCATTCATCTACCATTTCATTTATATCTCAAATGATCCAAAATATTATCAATATTAAAAAATAAATTACCTAGGGATTATATGTCAAGAAATAACCTATGGTCTCATGTCATGATATACACACTTTAATCCATTATCCAAATTCTAATTTATCAAGGGTTTCGTTACCAAATGGGTATTAAAAAACTCATAATAATTGAATCCAAAGGGATTCACATGATTAATCAAATTCAACATTTATATAAATTATGATGAAATTCATGTTACTAAAACCCCAATATTGGGTATACTTTGAAATTTTCCAACTATAGGGTCAAGATTTAGACCCCCTAACTGTAACCGAAGATCAACCAACTGTTCCGACAAGATTTGGCACAAGAATAATGGTACATATGATGGATTGAATGATCCCAGATCATAAATGATCAAGATGAAAACAAAAACTGAACAAGGTCAAGATATCAAAATAAAAAAAAACTAGAAAAAAATGGAGATAATGGTAATCCAAAAAAATGACTTATTAGGGTTTTATCACACAATATAGAAATACAAAATAGAGGTTGGCACTCCAAAATAACCTGGGAGACACCCTAGGGCCAAGATGAAGAAATATGTAGGAGTTTAAATGAAAAATTAGTTTCATGACAGTCTTAAAACCACTTCTCATGAAAATACATGGTGTGTAATCTATTTACACATCATACCTTTCTTTTTAGAGGGACACACTGAAAAATTTATTTCCTAAATTGTTTTTATTTAACCTAACTCAACTTTTACATGATGTGAATGGTTTAATAGGAATTTATCCATTTGACACCCTATATTGGTTTATGACATCCCTAGTGTATGTTTCATGTCGTGTAATATATACACAATGTTTAATCTCCCAACAAACAATTTTGATCCCAAATTCCACATAAGGACCCATAACCACTCCAAATCCTTCACAAGAATGGAAAACCTTTGTAAACCCATTTAAAAAATTTATATCCACACTCTACCATTTAAAACAATCATATATCAAAATAATTTAATTCATTTTAAATAAAAGGATCTTTCTTCACCAAAAAAGATTCAACCACCATGGGTCAAATGAAAAACTCAAAGAGAGACATACATGAAAAAAGGGTATCTTAAAATATTCTTATTAGGAATACAAAATATTTGAAAACAAATGATTTAGACTAAAAATTAAAGGAATAAAACCTCATAGAATGTAGTAGGGTTCTTACTGTATTCTCCCCTTAAATGAACTTGTCCTTGAGTTACTCTTCCAAGGGTGGTATGACCACATCATTGAATAATTATGGACAATATTCATGAAAATCATCATCCTGCCCCCAAGTTTCATCCTGTACATAGTTGTGCTACTATAGAAACCCTACTAAAGAGAAAAACTCTCCTCGAAGAGCCTTTTTTTTTCTATATTAAATTATTTGTATATATTTCTTCTCAAATAAAGCCTCGAAATCTAACTCAGTATCCTCAATATAAAAAATATGAGATGAGTTTCCATGATAACAGTGAAGTAATGAAATGTTAAATAAATCATGTACGGAATGTTATCTATAACATAATAGAAACAGATAGGCTACTGCACCAACTCTATACTAGATCAAAAAAGGCCCAAATAAATGATGATACATATTCCATTTCATCCATATCCACCAATTCCCACATCTGGGTGATACTGGAAAGAAAACATGATCCCCAACATTGAACTCTAGAGGCTATCGATGGTGATTGACATAGGATTTTTATCTAGACTGAGTGGTATGCATTTTCATTGTAATTATCATCACATACTCCAAATACTCATGAATAAGACATAGATCTAGAATCACTTCCTCTCATGCCTCTAACAAGTACATGGATGAATGATATGACCTACAATAGAAGGCCACTTTCTGATCCATATAAATAATTTATAGATAGTTCTTAATGATGGAAAAATAGATGAGAATAATATGATTCTATCAAGAACTACTGAAATATAGAACTCATGCTCAGATAATGTCTTATTGTATCTGTGTAGTCCATTCTGATTAGATATCTGTTTGTGTGTGAAAATATGTGCTCAGAATCACCTATGTACTCAAATATATCTATATAACGTACAATAACATAGATGTGAAACAAGAATCCCTATCTAGTGTGATGGTACTAGGTATCCCATGTAGCTATATATTATAATATGGATACATTCTTCCTAATTAATCAACTGATAAAGTCTCATGGAAAAGAACGAACTGGGCTACCTAGTCAGTGGATCCATGAAAACCCAAACCATGTTCTACCTCATGGAGACCTTGGTATTACAACCGAAAAAACTATCATAACATATTCTCATTTATATTATGGGATTGGAAATGAATTGGAAAAGACGGTGGGCCACGGGTGTTCCACCTTCACCTAAAAACTGGGGGGTCTCCTAGATATTGAACTTTCTATCTAATATTTCATATAAGCCACCAATACTAATGACACATATCACGATACATCTTGAAAATACCTAGGTAAACTACTCAATGAGAATAATATGACTCTTGAATTAGTTCTTACCTCATATATATCAGAAACTAGATATGAACCTGTAAATTCTAGATATTTTCTCCATGAATAGAACAATCTATAGGTGGGCTCTCCCCTAAAATACTCTTCTATAAGACCAATCCATCGGGATCTATGAACTATCTTTTCATCACCCAATCAAGTAGTGGAGTGGTAACTCCAAAGGCTTCAAGATAAGGTTTCTGATGACTCTCATGAAACTCCAAATTCATATCAACATTAAGGGATGTCAATTTCGATTCATCACTACCTTCATAAAATACTTGTGCCTGAGTTTTTTGTCTTAGCACGTTAGCTACAACATTTCCCTTTCCAAGCATATAGGCAAGATCAAAGTCAAATGAATGATGGTATCTAACCCATCTTCAATGCTGTAAATTCAATTCAAGTCTTTCGAAGATATATTTTAGGATCTTTTGTCCCATAGAAACCAAAAATAGCTCACCAATCATATAATTCCTCCAATAACGCGAGACATTAACGACTATCGCAAGCTTGAGGTTTTGAATCAGGTAATTATGATCGTGAGTTCTCAACGGGTGAGACCCGTACCTAATGAATCAATCCTCCTGGATCAATATAACACCTATAAAAATGCTTTATGAATCAAAGAACAATGAATAGCCATTTCCAATCTCTTGTAGAATCTTAATTTGTGAAGAATTCAATCTCTCTTTCAGAACCTGAAAGGAATTCTTGCATGCTTCAAACCCCAAGAAATTAAGAAATCGTCTTAGTAATACGAGTAAGATGTGAATCAATGATTGAGAAGTCATGTATGAAATGATCTTAATAACAAGATATCACCATGGGACTCTATATGTCAAAAATGTTCTGGTAATTCTCTCAGGTAACTACAATACTCACCTTTTCTAGGTCAACTACTTCTCCCGCCTCTGAGATAACATAACCTAGGAAGTGTACCTGAAACATCTAGAATTAGAATATAATGATATTAGAATACATGTGGTGCTCTCTCAATGTATTCATAGCAATATAAATATTTTTGGCATGGTCTCTTTGATTATGATAATACACCAAAAATTCACCTACAAAAAACCACCACAAATTAATCCAAATAGAGGTAGAAAACCTTATTCATCATATCCAGGAAAGCAAAGGGCATGTTCATAAAAATGAATGATATAACTAGATACTCATTTAAACTATGACAAATATGGAGATATGTACGTTGTATATATGATGTTCTATCACACACATTGTGATATCCTGACCTCAAATAGATCTTCGAGTATAACCTTTCTTGTTTAATCTAGTCGAAGATATAATCTATATGAGGAAAGGGATAATAGTTCTTTATCATAAGAAAATACAACTTCCTATAGTTTGTACAATTCTTGAGGGTTATTTCCACCTTCTTGAAGAATAGGACCAGTTAACCACCATGTGAAGTACTAATCCATATAAAATCATTGGATTCTAAATCCTGTAGATTCTACTTGATCTCCGGAAACTCATTAGTGGACATCCTGTTAGGAGGAATGAATTGAGATACGACTCTAGGAACTAGCTCAATAGTAAACTCTACCTCTATCTCTCAGGAGGTATTCTGGAAAACTTATTAGGCATAGAAACCCGAAATGATATATTACATGAGGTAATTGAGTTTGATGCTATCCATGATCTCCAATACAAGGACTTGTAATCTCGGTGATCACTCTACCTAACCTAAGATGGTCTCGTCCAAATCTACCTTCCTAGACATCCCATTCAACCTTATGAAGATATGTACCATCCTTTGGTGAGGTGAACGACACCATATGATAATAAAAATCCACATAGGCATGATAGGGGGAAAATTCCATTCTAATAATGAAATAAAAGAATGTTATATTGAGGACAAAGAATTACTAAAAGAAATTATGGATACCAGACTTAAGGGGGAATTCCTTTCGCTGGGGTACACTATCTGATTGTATTCCTGATTAAGTATAAACTCTCATCATTATATTGGAGTATTCAATATAATTCTCAAGTATTTACAAGATAGACACAAAGATAATGTAATGTAAAGAACATCTATCAAATAAGGAATACGCTATAGTATAGGCAACAAGAATAGTACCCCATATAGTATATGGCTCAATACCCTTCTACTCTTGAATTTGATGCACTAAGAAAATCTAGTATGATACATAGTGATGAAACCCCTCTACTTGGGGAGGGTTGTCTCTTTTAGAACTATATATCTAAAGTTTGGCTACCTCATTCATGACTTCCTCCCTTTCCTTTATGGAATGTAGTACTCCATATACCTTCCTAGTGAGGTTATATTGATCTCTTTAATAAAGGCAGAGCTGATGTAGATCCTCTCCAATTCAGATAAAATGGGAAGGTCCTACAAAAAAGCTAAATATGCCCAAATATTCCATAGAATAAGCACTAAATGTGGTCTCTAGATCACTGGGGATTACTATTCCTAGGCTTCCCACACTGGTAAAAAAAAATTAAGTATCAATTGGTGTTAACTTCCTTTCATTGATCACACATGTATCCTCAAATCAATTCTTATGAGTTCTAGTTAAACCACTTCCCTATCATAGTTCTAAACAACCCTGGTCCACACTGTTTGCTTCCCTCAGGTCCCAATTGGTGATGAGATCCTGGTTCACTATATTAGTCATATTAGTAAACCCAAAATATTTATTTGATAATGAATTGGATTCCTAATCCCATCTTCAAATCGTATATCTTTTGTTGTTTGATTAGTAGTATAGATTGGTGCAAATCACTAATGCTATTTAAAATGATCTATGTAGTCCATAAATGAAATAAAACCCTAATTTAAGTTCATAAACTAACTAGAATGACCAGCCCTTAGGGTCTCACAGAATAATTACCCATAGTAGTTATATTATATATCCCTTCAAATCACTAATTGATACTGACCATCTTGTTTCATAATTTCGCCCCAATGTTTGTTGGATCCTTGAAACATATAAATAGTGGGATTTAAACTCCTCTTGGAATGTGTATATAGGTTATAAAAGATATATAATACCATTTATATCAATAATTATATATCAAGGGTCCCACCATCCCCTAAAAATGTTGGTGGATGCTACTAAAAAAACTCCCACATAGACTCTCCCATAGAAGTGGTGGGCTGTAGAGTTTGTTGTATTGTCCTCATAAGCCACCAAAACTCCCCTAAACAATGGATATGATTTCCCAAATTATGGATAATAGTTTTTTCCATTTGTGGAACTAATGTAGGAATCAATAGTTACTCAGGGCCCACCACACCCAGGGCATGGTCATCAACACCCTCCAGGAAGATGACTAGAGGATGTCATTGTAGCACAAATATTCAAATTCCATGAACATGACTGAAATAGGTTCAATAATAGTAAGGAACTCAAAAATAAATATTATAGTCACAATACTTACTATGTAAAATTCACACCCATCTACCTTCTTATAATGTATGGACTGGGTGATAAGTAAATTCATATAGAAGACAAGAGACAATATCTACTACCCACTACTAAGGTTGGGTATAGATAAAGATCCATATTTCAATGTAAGGGTCCCAATATACAAAGTTTCATTTTCTATTTATAGAGGAAAACACAATTTAAATTTCAATTAGCATCCATATTTAATGATAACCATTTCATTTTTTAATTTCTTTTAATTTAATTTCATTCTTATGTAAATAGTAATTCACTTTAAAAATGGTGAATCATGTAGAAAACAACATCCGACTATAGGGAACCATACACCTTATAAATTGAATGGTGGAATCCATTTAATCATAAAGACTAACTTATCAAGTCCTTGAATAAAGATTGTCACTATTCATTGATATAGCAATAAAGACTCCCAAACATACTACAAGAGATTCATGAAATAAGTAAACATGGAATGGCATAATTCACAACATATAAATCCTATAAGGTTCCTAAAATGATTCAGGATTAATGCATACATTCCGTATCAGGACAAGGATAAAATTTAGTCCTCAATCATTATAATAGACATCAAAAATCATTTGCATCACCCAATAGTGGAATTAAATCAACTGTAACAAACATACACCAAAACATAATATTCCATTCTAGGTAATATGGATTATTTGTGACAAAATACCTTAAGGGAACAATGAATCATTTTTTGGTTTGATTTTGTTTGTTGAAAAAGAGGGTTTCCAATGATAGTTTTGGGGTTCCAGAGATATTTTGGACAATATCTGTTGAAAAAGAACCATGAAAATGGAATGGGTGATCTATTCTTGGTACAAATATAATAGATACATGGTTATTCTATTTTCAAGTGTTTTCCAAAATTTTGGGCCACAAAATTAAGAAAATGGAGATATGTGTTTTTGTAAAAGAAATTTTCCTGAAATATTTATGATTGGGTTGAAACATGCACGCAAGTCATGATTCATGATTATAATGTCGAAATATGACAAAGGCATGATGTGTGCCAATTATTTGGAAATGTGAATGATAGATGAGTTTCCACGAAAGATAATTATATACCCCATGTGAAGTCAAAAATTGTTTTGTGTTCTCAAAGAGGGTTTTCTCATGATACATTAGGGTTTTTTTCATAGGGGTCGGCGATGCCCATAAATAAGAGGTGATCCCCCTCATTCAAAAAATCTCATCACTTAGAGGAAATCAAAGCTCTGAATCACATAAGAATTGTGTGGAATGGGAGTTTCACACAAGATAAGGAATCTATACGTAATATTTATGATGAACATGAGTTTTAATTTATGTGTAGGAAGGATGTTCCATGTAAGAGTAGGTTTTGTGCACAAAGCATAAAACTGGAATGCACGAAGCTGTAATGTTTTCACGGAACATTTGATGTTACCCAGTACTTCTGTGGTAAAGTGGTTTTAATTAGTGGGTGAAAATGGGACATCAACAAACCATCTATATAAAGTGGAAAATTCTTTCATTAGAGATATTGAAGGGACCTACACATCTATAAACTAGTAGAGGATCTTTTATGGAAGCATTGAGAACACTTTAGTTGAGAGAGTAGTGAGGTTTCAAATTTTGATTAGTTGTAAACTAGAGGGATAGTGAGTCTTCTCCAATATTTGTTAACATTAGTACACATTTAATGGATTTGAGACATCAACACATCACCTTTGTTTTCACCTTGGACGTATCCTATTAAGGGTGTACCGAGTACAATTTATGGGTCATGTGCATGTATTCATTTCTATTCAGATAGTGTTATGGGAGAAATAGAGTATTTTATTTTGATTAATAATGAAATGAGATATTAAGGTGATGTTGTGTTAATATTTTATACCCTGATAACCCCCCCCCCCTCAGGGTATTTGACATAGTGGACCGAAATATTAGTATCAGAGCCATGATATTATCTTTTTTTCTACCTCAATGGAGGTCATCAATCAAAATGGAATATGATCTTAGTCAAGAATAATTTTCAGTTATTGAAGATTCAGATGCAACACTACTTCTAATCCATAGGAATTAATTTCTTTACAGTTGTGATGCATGGTATTTCATCCAACATTGATAGTGCTACTTTATCAGATGATAAATAATGGGAATTAGATGTTGATTCCAAAGGAATCAATGCTTTATGGGGACCCCTATATAATGAAATATATTTGAATTATATTTCATATAAAACATCACATACTATGTGGGAAAAACTATTGAATATATATATTGGTGATTCAATGGACATAGAGGAAATGTTGTTGGTTATGTGGAACATGTATGAAGATCTGATAATAAATCCAAATGAGTCTATCGAAACAATATTTGATTGGGTGAATGTTGTAGTGGAAGACATGTGTGGTATTGGAGAGTTTATTTTAGATGTAAATATCATCAAGCACATCCTTATAAGACCTGCACCTTGGTTCAATACAAAAGATTTTGTGTTAGGGGAAAAAGATCCAAAGGAGATCACATTGGATGGCTTGAATAGTAATCTTTTCACATATTATATGAGAAATGAGGACATTGAGTCTTTGAAAAAAGAGAATTCAAAGGATGTGTCCTTCAAGGACTTGAAGAAGCTCACCATTGAAGATTCTCTAGAGGAATAAGAGACAGCCGAAGGGTTGTCATTCCTATCCTCAAATCTACAGAGGAAAAAGAAAGTTTAAAAGGAAACATCCATTTTCTTGATTTAGATGTTGAAAGGTTGGTCATATTACATCAAGGTAACCCAATAACATCAAAAAATATGGTGATGATGATGTTAAAATCCCAATGAAGAATTCTTTAACAAATGTGAAAGGGAAACAAATGTATGAGAAATTTATTATGAAAATGAATCTTCATTCACAAGAATGTGATAGTTTAGATGAATTTGAGTTTGAAGAGACAGAGAACAACAATGATCATGGAGAAAATTATATGGTGGTAGTCGTCGACAATACTCAAGAAAGGGATGAATGTAAAAATGTTGAAGAAGATGTTGGAGATAGAGTTGAAATTCAAGCTGAATTAGAATCTAATCATGAAGAGATAGATGTTTGGAGATCCAAAGTGAAAAAAACCAACCATGTGGTTCAGGATTATAAACTATATATGTAGAAGTAAGAAGAAGAGAAGTCTAATATGATAGAATAAATTCAAAAAAATAACATATTCAATGCCCAAGAGCTCAGAAAATTTTGTTGAGTATTACCTAAAAATTGAGGAATAGAATAGTGAAATCGATATTTTGGATAACATCGGATGGGATCTAATCCAGTATATCAGAGAACATAAAGAGTAATTTCACATCCTGTGATGAAATTTAAAGGATCAATAAAAAATATTGACTCAAAATATGATATCAGAAAAGTAGATCATTCAGAAGATGGGAAAGTGGGAAGTGGAGCATAGAGTTACAAAATAAAAGAAGAAATAATTATGTTCAAATATTAAGTATGGTATGGGGATTTATAAAAAATAGAAAGCACTGATGATTGATGTCATACCATAAGAACTTGCTCCGCGATTGATGATTTATTTGGGAATGAACTAGAATCATAATATAAAGAAATCCTAAGGGACATCCAGTGGTGTAGAAGTGACACGTAGGAATTCACCCTACATTAGGTGTTATTGATGTGAAAAATGAGACACTTGTAAAATGCATGTTCCATGGCTAAAAGATAAAGAAGGGAATAAGAACAATTGTGGCTTCCAAATAGACCTCAATTCACTAGAATATATTTTAAGGGACATTGTTTTTGGTGCAGAGGATTCAGGAACATGGCTAGATATTTTACATAAATCATGTAGAAGAATCATCCAATGTAGAACCAAAGTGGTCACAAGCATCAAATCAATGATTCAACAGGTCAGATTATAATGAAAAATCAATTTTTAGCTCTTCTGGATGACTCTAGTCCATCGTTCTTTGAGAGTGGTCAATACTATCAGACTATAAGAAGTTTGAAGTGAGAAACATGGATCAAAATTAAAATAGTAGTGAAGGAAATGGTTACCAAAAATTCCCTTAATGTATTAGATCATTCTAGTGTTTAGATCCTTGACATTTGTTTCATATCCCATATTATAGGGAATAATGATCTTGTTATATGCATAAAATGTGACAAATAAGTAGGTTTCAAATTTGGAAAAAATGACAAAAAGAAGATAATTGGCTTGGGAAAGGCTAGGTTTGGGAAAAAATATATGAGACATGCTGATGTCTTAGTTTTAGAAGGTCTTAGTCACAACATGCTTAGAATTATTCATCAACGTGACTCATATAATTCTATATGATTTACTAAAAATATGTGTATTGTAAAAAAAATATATGGTGCATCTATTATACATGGAAGAAGAAAAAATGGAAATATATACCTTGTAATTAGAAATTAAGATATGTGCGTTTTTTCCAGAGTGGAAGAATGTTTTTTGGAATAATTTACTTTTCCATCTATGCCAACTATCCCTGGAAGATCTTGTATGTTGTGATACAGCTCAAGACCTCCTAAAGCTATCATATGATCATAATAATATTTTTGATTCTAATAAATAAGGGAAGATCATCAGAATGATGTATAAGGAAAAGAAATAGAAGTCAACTAGAGTGATTGAATTGGTGCATGCAAATGTATGTTGACCTATTTCACCAAGAGACATTGATAAGAAGAGGTACTATATACATTTCACTGATAATTTCAGAAAAATGTCTTGGGTATTTTTCATTTTCAAAAATTATGATGTGTTTAGTTTCATAAAATAGTACCAGAGGAAATGTGAAAGGATTCTTGGATAGAAAATTATGATGTTTCGCACTGATAATGATACTGAATTCACAAAAATCCAAGTGTAATTATTTCTTGAGAAACATGGAAGAATTTAAAATGTTTTTTTGGTGAGAATCCCTAATATAATGGAGTGGTTGAGAGGAGAAATTATATCATCAACAAAATGGCCAGAATTATTCTTATTGAAAAAGTCCTACCAAATTAATTTTTGAGGGAAGAAGTGTTGAAATCGGTCTACATTTCTAACATGACAATATTGGGTTCAAAGGAAGGAAAGAGATAGTATGACAGGTGGTATGGAAAGAACTCGCCAATAAAATACTTTGGAATCATTGGGAGTAAGTTCTTAATTCTCAATAATTAAAAACATAGGAAATTTGAGTCTTGTGGAGATGAGGAGATATTCATTGGTTACTCAAGAAAAAGGAAAGCATATAAATGCTTTAACAAAAGACAGGGAAAAGTAGTGAGAGAAATGATGTCACTGTAGTGGAAAATGAAGAAAATATTCAACAACAAAGTGAATAGTTTCTTAATTAAATTGGTGAGGAGGTATGAAACATAGGGGTATAAAAAGTTGAGGATGTTGATTCAGAAGAATATATCGATGATGATATGGAGTTCTTCAAGACTGTATCTATGAAGAAACCAAAATAGTAGAGAGGAAATTGACAAGAAAAATATAATTGGTTATCAGACAATGCCAATTAAAAAAAGATTAATTAGCTCCTCAAAACTGGAATCTTTCTTATCTCAGGTAAGGCCTAATTGTTTTGCTAATGTAGCTGGATATGAAAACTGGGTTTAGACAATGAATGAAGAGCTAGTCCAGATTGAGATGAATTCAACATGGGAGATTATTTCAATGAAATATGATAAGAATTTCATTAGTACTAAATGTGTATTTCGAAACAAGATGAATGAAGATGACATGGTGATTTGAAAAAATAATTACTAGTTGGAAAAGGATACTCCCATATAGAGTTTATCGATGTTTATGAGACATTTTCCCCTATTCCATGGAAAGAGAAAATCAGATTATTCTTGGACATTTGAGTGTATAGGAAGTTCAAGTTCTTACAAATGGATGTCAATTCTACATTTTTTTAATGGGGTTTTAGAAGAATATGTTTATATTGAGAAGCCTGATGTATTTCTCATTAATGAATATGGGAACAATGGTTTTTTTGTTGAAGAAGGCATTATATGGATTTAAGAAACCACCAAGAGCATGTTATTCAAGACTAGATGAGTATTAGAAGAATCCAGTATTTCATCATGATGGTGTTTATTACAATTTATATGTCACTAATGATAGTAATCAAAGGATAATGGTGCTGGTTTTTGAAGATGACATAATATTTGGTGGATCAAATGAAGAAAAATGTAGAATGATTTCATAATTCATAAAAAGTGAGTATGAAATGTCAATGATTGGTGAGATGAAATTTTTCCATGGTTTATAGGTGACTTAATGAAAGAACGGAACTATAATTTCTCAATCCAAATATGCCAATGAGGTTTTAATGTCATCTTCATTCAAATAACTTTTCCATATTCATTGGACCTGTAATATACATAATACTAATGTAACCTATTATTCTTTTTTACGCATGCTAAGAAGTGGGATTTCATAGAAATCCCAAGGAAATCCAAATGGTCATAGTGAAAAGAATATTTTGGTATATCAAGGGAACTATGGGTTTTGGTTTGATTTATAATGAAAAATATCAATAAGAGTTATTAGTGTATATAGATTCATATTGTTCTTGTTCAGTAGATGATAGGAAATAAACATCAGTAGGTGATTTCTATATTGTAGGATTGTGTATTTCTTGGTTAAGAAAGAAATAAGATTGCATTTCATTGAGCAGCTCAGAAGATAAGTATATTGAGGTGACCCTAGTATGCACATAGTTATTGTTGATGAAGTGGTAGATTGATGATATGGGAGTTGATGTGAAGTCTTCAATCAGAATCCATTATGATAATTCAACTTCTATTATTCTTAGAAAATATCTAGTCCATCACTGAAGGACAAAGCACATTGAAATAAAATATAATTTTATTAAGGATAATGCAGATCAATGTTTTGTGAAGTCAGTGTTTTTCTTATATAACTATTGGTTGATAACATTATAATGAAGGCATTTCTCAAAGAAGAATTTAGGAGGCATCAACTGGTTCAAGGAGCCTAGTCGACTCCTAGCACTTGAAAAATACTGGATGTGGGACCCCCTCGCCCCGAGGTTTGGTGTGTTTTCCCTTTTGTATAGATCATTGTTCCTTACTCTGTTATAGGACATAATGAAGTGACCTTCGGTTTCATTTAAAAAGGGTGAGAAATTTTGTCGTTGAAAGTGGATGAAAATGTCTTATCCAAGACACGAGGAGAAGTTTAAATGTAGGGAAATAAGAGGTTGAGAATAAAGATAGTGGGGGTGTAAAATATGATGATGATTGAAGTTATCAATCAAAGAATATATATCGCGACAACTGAGGTTCATGATGAAATCATAAGAGTTATTTTGGAATAGAATGAGGTTATTCATTGCTGGAGTTTTAATATTACTCTTGTTTCTCACACCGATCAGGGCTCATATGGGCTTAGAGTAAGTGTTGAGAAAATATTTGATTGCTAACTGAACTGCATTATGTTAATGGTGGTAGCATATGGATGCCTCTATAAAGAGGTATCAATATATGAAAGAGTTTTCAACAAACCCAAAGGGGTATATTTTTGGGAAATATCCCACAAGGTAACATTGAATCATTTTTAGGTTGATTGAATTTATAGAAAAAGAGGGTTTCTATGGTCAGTTGTGTTGTTAAAGACACATTTTTATCAAAATATGATGACAAAGAACCACAAAAAAGGATTGGATGATCCTAAGGTGGTACAAAAACAACAGATACAAGGTGGCGCCTTTTTCAAATTCTTACCCAATTTTGCGGCCAAAAAAATCATAAAAATGGTGATATCTGTTTTTTGAAAAGGATGTTGAGTACAAGATTCAAGAAGGATTGGATTCTTGGACACAAGGCATGTTTCAAGATCACATTTTCTAAATATAAAAAAGGAATGATGTTCATGAAAGATTTGGAAATGTGTGCTAAAGAGGCTTATGAGCCCAATGCGATTACAAATGTTGTTTTTCATGATCAAAGAGGGTTTTACATGACGTTTCAGACTTTTTCGTGTAGGGGTGGGAGATACCTATAAATAAGAGTTGTTCCCATCAATAAAAAAGTGACACTTTGAGGAAATCAGAGCATTGAATCGTGTAAGAATTTTTTGCAAAGGGAGTTGAGCACCAGATAAGGAAGTTTCACATAATATTTAAGTTGAGAAAAATATTCAAATTGCACATAATATTTTAGATGCACATAAGATTTAATTTTCCCATAAGTTGCAAGTTGCGTGTAAGAAGAGATTTTGCACACAAGGAATTAATCTTGCACACAAGTCACATTATGGGTTGTGTGAATGCTTTGAATTTTCCCTATATATTTGTGATAAATTGGTATTCATCAGTGGATGAAAGTGGAACTTCAATAGAGCACCTACATATAGTGGATGATTTATTAATTAGAAATAAATAAGGGACCTACAAGTCTATAAATTGTGGGTGGTTCTTCTGATAAAGTAGTGAGCACTATTTAGTTGAGGGTGCATTGAGCATTCAAGTAGTGATTGGTTGTAAAATAGGAGGGACAATGAGTTATCTCAGAATGTTATAAATAAATGTTCTCTTTTAGTGGATTTGGTACATCATCACATTGTCGTTGTATGCTCCTAGTACGTAGCCCAATGTGGGTAAATGAAGTAAAATCATTGTGTCCTATGCATTATTTAATTTCTATTCATATAGTGTTATGAGTGAAAGAGAGGACCGTGTTTTGTTTAAAAAAAGATCTGAAGGGGTAGTTGTTTAAACAAATCATACCCCGATTCATCCCCACATAGGGTATTCGACCTAGTGGACCTAAATTTTTTTTCCTGTATATGGGATAGCTCCTCCCAAGCATAGATCATTACGAAATGAATAATCATTCAATTTATCTTTTGAAATATTCTCTAGTAATAAGACAAAAATAACAGAAATCCCATTAATACCTCTCCATGACGTCCCAACTTGGATGCCACTAAATGGTCCCCATTGTATGTGGGTCCCATGGCCTCAATCATGCCCCCATGCATGCCAGAGGCTACTAACTAGAAGTGAGAGGGTCCAAGGTAGTATATTGGGGAGACAATAACCTTTTAACCAGAGTAGAACAATGATGAAGTAAATATATAAATAGTGAAAGCGTAATAAATAATTAACAATGGGAAGTAAATAATCCAAACAAAGTAAATAACTAACATCTATAAGCAATATCATATAAAAAATGATATAATTTTATGTATCTAAAAAAAAGTAATAGGCATGAATGGAATGAAATACCTATATAAAAAGGGATAAAGGTACAAAAAATACAATCTCTAATAGCATCACTTTTCCCTTCGCAATATTGTGCTCCTCCAATCTTAAGATATAACAAAATCAAGTATCCAAAATTGGGATCTTTCCCCTGTCCCTGCCAGCATCCACAAAATCAGCTCAGGTACCATCAACCGCCCGGATAGAGTGTGAGATAAACTCAGTTGGCTACAAAAAAAAATTTCATTAAATATCTAGTCAGTGCATATAATATGAGTAGTATGATTTTATAGTAAAATATAAGAGATAATTAAAATTATAAAGGGGTTGTCTCCGATTCCTATAGGACCCAAATCATAGATTACCTTCTCCTTCCTATTCCAGATGATCTTAGAACAAGTAACCATGTGTATACATATATATGATCTATATATATAGTGATTTCTATATCCACATTTGTGGGGAATTCTTCTAGTATAGACCCGAGGCATAACTCAGACATCCATATGTATTAGTAAGAGTCTCGCAAGTTTCAAGGGATGTTATTAACAATATCATAAGAAAAATATACACCATGACCAGTTTCATAATATTGGGGTCATCATTCCTGAATCATAATAATGGGGTCTCTATGACCAATAAGAAAATAATAGGGTCAACATTTCTATATTATAATTACTAGGAAATCATGCTTGAATCATATCAGTAGGGATTCACTGATCGTATCATAATCCGTAGGGGTCTTCATTCCCATTTATCATAATTATTTAGGGTCTCCATTCCCATTCATCATAATTTATAAAGGTTCCCCATTCCAATATATCATAATTCATAAGGGAATCCATGCCCAATCATCATTATTTTAATAGGGTAATTTTTTCCACATATCATAATTCATAAGGGTCATTATTCCTGTATCACTATAGTTGAAGGAATTCTATGCATGAATGTATCAAGACTAAGGTATATCATGCCCATTATCAAAATAATGATATGTAATCAAAGGATTTAATAATATCTAATAGTTTCATAATTCATAAAAAACATTTATAATAAGGATTAGACATTTTTTAGTTTATTCACATGATGTGGTCAGAAAACTCACCTTCCATTTAATCCAATATAGATTGGTAAGTTAATTAGTTGTGTTACACCACAACAATTATCTACTATCATTTATGGTTTCACAATTTTTACGCCAAACCAAGCACACCTAGGGGTGTTTAGGATATATGACTATGACATTTATGTAAGAATAAAAAGGGCACACCCAAAGGGGCATCACACTTAATGGATGACGATCTCAAAATTCTCTCAAGATCTAAAGTAGTTATAAGGTTCCAGAAAAGACATCAAATTTCAGGTAGAATCATTTTAGTGGATGTTCTGGGCGAAACTGGTTAGCGGAACATGAAGAATATTATAGATAATCATGACATTGAGGGATAATTACTAGACAACCTACCTTATTCGTATAGAGGATCACTAATATAGTATCTACCTTTAGATAGTTTATGTTTAGATGAAATTGGTATATCATAATATTTCTTAGAAAATAATTCATACGATCCGTAAACAAAATAACTCCTTCGAGATGAAGAAAAATGAAAAATTGAATAAGATTAATGTAGTTTTCACCGATTCACATCCAATGAGATGATATAAAGATAAATCAGATTCTATAAGGATGATATATCAATGAACCTATATTAGGTGGCATGAGGAGCTCTCTAGAGAGTAAACAAGACCTCATGTATAATGGAAATGGGAAAGATATGGGTTCAGTTAAAATAAAATTAGGGGGAAATAGTAACTTTTCCCAAAAATAAATGGTCTCACTATTTTCCCCTTGTTTGTTCTAAACATGTTCTAACCATGTGTTTCCCAATTTTTTAATACCCCCTTGCACAGTTTATCTGCACGGTATGGGAAACCCGGAAAAAACATGTTATTTACCTTTTTCTTAAAATAGTAAAAACCTTGAATTGTTGTGTGGACCTGGGCACACAGTTAGAGAAATCCTTGAGCCCTATTCTACTCATAGAAAATCCTTTCACGTTTTGGAGTAACCATGAAGACTGTGATGCTGAGTTTCCACTAACCATGTGGCCTAGTGATTTCTTCCACCAACTAGGGTTTTGGGCGCTGAACAAGCACTATTCACAATCAAAACATCCATAACCGTAGAAGGAGTTCACAATAGTTAAAAACAAAAGTGTTAGACAGAAAATTAAAGGACCCACACTTAATATCATATCAAGTTTCTTGCAATAGGTACTAACAACCTACGAGACAATGGAATACATATACCACCACAATTATGCATGTTAGATCAATATATGATGTGGAGTAAGGAACACTGATCAACAACTTATGAACTATGGGTATTGTATTTATATCTTTATCAACATACTACTCTATACCTTGTATGTTTTATAATAACATAAAATCACCCCTAGAATAATAAGTGTTGAATTATTAATAAAACCTTATAGTGGTATATTTTTTCCCTAAATATATAAATCATATCTAATATATGTTTAATGGAATACTAATACTATAAAATCATATTATACTTACCTTTTTAATATTTTATGTTATATTAGGAATGGATTAACACACTTTTCATAGAGTCCATGATACTTTCAAGATAGAAAAATCATATCTAATAATAAACCCATGAACACTTGTTAATACATAGTTGTCTCTTAATCTCGTATGAAAAATTACTAACATTTTAATGGGGTGGTAAACACTAATGATTAGATAAAAAAAATCCAATGATGGTCATTTTTTTATTATGAGTGAAAATATATTTTTAGTTGTCATAAAAATGATATTAATGTTGAAATATCATTAAAAATAAAATTTGGAGCCACATATAACTTATAGAAAACCATAACAAGTTCATTATATGAGAATAATTAAAATTTTGACGATGTAATTTTTTAAGGGGGGACATAATGAGTGAAAACATATATATGTATTTTACTTATGTAAATATTTTTATAATAAATTATTATAATCTAAACATAGTACTAAAACAAAAACATGATATGTAAAAATAAAATTTTACTTATATAATATATTCTTTAAATTAGAAGGTATCAAAGGGCATGACCATGTTATGAATCATATGAAAAAAAGAAATTAAACTATATTGGGTTGTGAAGTCATCCTTATAAATATATTTTATGAAAAAATAAGAAGGTGGTATATTTTCTTGTGTTTTCTCAAGGAGAATACCAATCTAAACTCGAACAATTTTCTTATGAGTGAAATTTTATATGAGATAAATTCAAGACCAAATAAATTTCCATGAGATCTATGCTAGAAGAATCACCACCCATGACTGAGATAGGAGAAAAAATTATAATTAGTTATTTAATATGAAGAGTTCATGAGGGTCTATATATGTATAAATTAGGATGATATAATTAGGTATTTATTAATTTAATATGTTATTTATCAAATGTATTTTATAAATTTAACATTTTTAAATCTATAGAAAAAGAATTATTTTTTATATAAAATTAATTTTTAATTATATTTCAATTTTTTTAAAAAATATAAATTTCAAGATCTTAATTGCATAAAAGTAATTTCTTTTCCTTATCTGTAATGTCTAAATTATCTTAGTAAGATTTTTTGGTATTTTTCTTAAAAGATTGGGTTTTTTGTGAATAGGGAAAAAAGAATTTTTTAAAAGAATCAAACTTATGACATTATCATAATTCAAGAATTACTATAATGTTTTTGAAAACATTAAATATAAAAATAAAAATATTTAATTAAAATAAAAATTTTAAAAAAATTTATGTTGTTTTTATGAAACCCAACATTATTGTTTTGGAAACATAAGTAATATTTCACTCAAACAAATGATTTTTTCGATTATATTAAAAAATAGGTTGAATCATTTGTAGAAATTAAATAAAAAAGTTATTTCATATTTTACATAAACATGATTACATTATATACCATAGATTATTTAATTTTTTAAAATAAAATTATTAATACTAAGATTAATGTTAATGACCATCATAATGATGAAATTACTATTTTCAAATAATAGTTTTTTTTTGTAATTTTAATCATATAAATTAATTTAATCTATTATAAAAAATATTTTAATATATTTTCTAAAACTAAATATATTATCACTAATTCAATTTTTAATCAACACTAAATTATATTATGAACACTTAATAATGAATTAAATAGTTTTTCTATAAAACAATTTTCTTTAATATATATTTTTTAATATAAAATATAATTTAATCTTTAGTAGAAATTTAATATGATTAAGTTGATAAAAAACATTGGTTTATAAAATTAAAATTATAACTAGGGATTATTTTATATTTTTTTAAAGCATAATTTATTTGGTTAGAACCTAGTCACCTCAATAAAAACAATGGTAAAATTAATAAAAAAAATATAAGAGTAAATCACTTCAAACATGGGTGGAAATACCTGTTTGAGGGTTTAACAACCTAATATCTCTCCACAATCCTTGATTTTTGACATATGGATTCACATACCCTTTAATAGTGTAATGATTTTAATGAAAAGTTAACAATATTCACAAAGTTCCATTTTCATCACTTATAAAAGAGGATCACCTCAGCCCTTCCAATGCACAACATTCCCTTTGAAATATACAGAAAAACCTACCCAACATTCTTATCATAAATGTTCCTTAGATTTAATAAATCCCCTGTCCACTGCATGTGATTCTATATCCTTTAATTCTATGGAGTGCATCTAGAGGATGTTGAAGGTATTGATGTATGTATTACTTTCCATAATACCTTTTCATCATAATATTTATCCCCAAAACAACCTTAACCATTGTAATATCATGAAATATTTATAAATAGTGTATTGGAGAAATATTATATTAATGGAATAACCCATATTTATTTATTTCCTTCTACTGATAAAAATTGAAGAACAACAATCATGTGTTGTGCAGACTACCGCATCCATGGTGCAGTATTTTATATTCCCTCCACCTATTATTTTCGATATTTATAAGGTTGGAATTAAAGAATAAATGTTACATATAATGTATAATTATATATATGAATATATTAATTACAATCCTATTTAATTTCTTCAAATTTTTTAGAAAAGGAAAATGGTAATAGTGCATTGTGAAGACTATCAATTACACATTATGACATTTTTCATTTTTCATTGTGATTTTTTTTCCAATACAATTTAAATATGACTCAAAACATTTAAAAGATATAAATATTATAAATATTATTCTATTATAATGACATTATTTCAAAATAATCAATTTTGAAACCATACTAACCCATTAAATTATAGTATGTTCATGTTTCTATCAGTCTAACCACCTTTTCGAATAATGCCAACAAACTCTATCACGAATGACTATGGGAAATTAAAAAATAATATTATTATAATTTAGTAACAAAATTAGGATTGTTTTATTCCCCATGAATGGTTATGTTGAGTATTTAATTATTATTAAAATATCATATTAGATCACTAAAATTACCAAAATAAGAAGACATTGATTCCATTTTCACACAACATAAATAAAACACTTATGAAATGAGATAATATAATTATAAATATATATAAATTATATTTTAACTTACCATAAATTATATATAAATCATAAAATTTTTGATAAGAATAAAGAATAACAATTCTATTAAGAAACTAGTTCAAAATGTTCAAGATAACTCTCACTCGATATTGAAAATAGATAATAAATAACTAAAATCCATGTATAAAATGATTATAAATAAATTTCATAAAATTTTATATATGTGAATAATTCTTCTAAATAGGTGAATAATATATTTTATTTTATTATATTTTATATTATAGTGATGTAGTGAATGTCATAAATTAAGTTACATATTTCTTATCTCAAATTTAATGTCTTGAGTCACATTTCTTATTGTACACCATGTTTTATTGGGATTTGTGTATCTACTAACACATTAGTATTTTAAATCATGATCCTATTATTTTTCATGTTATTTAATGTATCATTTGACACCAAATACTTTAAGTATTTTTTATTAAAAATGTTTCTAACATCCTGAGGGTTTTTCCTAAATTAATTTCCATATCATGATTTACATGTTTTTTTATTGAACTCTATTATTCAATGATTAATTTATTTCACCTAATGAATACATTATAATTTATTTAATACTTCTTTTCTAGGGATCTGAATTTTTTTCTTATAACCTCACCATCAAATGATTCTTACCTCAATGATGATGTTACTTGAATGGTTTTTAGTATCAAGTCTTATTTCATGAGACACACTTCATACTAAGAACCAATTTAAATTTATATGTTGTATATAATTTATTTTTTGATATATTATATCATGAACTAGATTTTTTAATTCTATTTTAAATTATATTTAATGATCAACTTATTGACAATGGTTTTGATTTAAATGCTACTCCAGCTGTAATAAATTTCATGACTCAAATTATTTCACCTTGAGTCAAAAATTCTATTATTGGGTTATTATAATTCCTATTTTATAATTATATTTCTTTTTTACAATAATAATATCTCTTTTTTCACTTGGAAGGTTACTTCATTTCATCAGAATCATCCTATTTTATAAAATATCTTCTCAAATAAATGTCTAATTTTGGTAAGTTTAACTCACCATCTTTCCAATATATATTTCTCTTCCATGTACATTTTTTACATCTAAACATTTTTTCCTCTCTTTTTGGTAGATCAAAAATGGATTAATTCATGTAATCCTATTAATTTTCATTAGTAATTTTAAAATTGAAATATTATTTCCTTATTTATAATGTGGGTTATCAATAAATGTTTCTTAAAATTTAAAAATATTTTATGTATCATGGATATGTTTATTATATTCCACTCGATGTATTCTTTATAAAAACTTTTTATCCTTTTCAAGACTCAATTATTGGTGATTTCATAAAAATTATGTTTTTAATATATCTCAAAAGTTTTCATTTCAGTCTTGTTGAAAATGACATTTCAAAAGAAATCAGTGACTTTTTCTTACACTTTATTTATAAAAATAACAAGGGAAATTTTATAAAAAAAATAAAATGAATATATTTCCAATCATGTAGAATATTATATCCCATATTCAGGGTTTTACAAAATAAATTATATTTTTATTATTATATTAATAATTTTTAAAATTATTTTCATGGGAAAGGGGGAAGTTTCATCCTGATTTTCAAATTAAAATCCACATGTTATTACAAAATTATTCTCCATCTACTGATTGATTCATTACTTATGTATTCTAAAATGGACAGCATCAAATATCAATAAGATAAATGATCCATCACTATTGTATTTATTAATCAATTTTTTTGTAAAATAATTATTTTTCATCCAATAATTTTCTTCTATGACTACCCTATTTTTTATTTCAATAATTTAAGGGCATTCAACTAGATTCCATACCTTGATTTATTGAAGATATAATTAAAATTACTATATAACATTTCTTTATATACTGTAAATAACATATAATTTATTATCTTAATTGGAGAGTATTTACCATGAAATTAAATTTATATTATTGGATACCCATTTAGCTTTCTGGGATTTATTAATTTATTATTGTTGATAGAATTATAAGTGTTTTACTTATATAAAACCATTTTAATAGAATATGAAACCAATTTTACTTCTATGGGTTCTCTATGATATGATAAATGAAACCCATTTTCCCTTGTGTTATTTATGATAATATGATGATTGATTTTAATTCGAGCAAATATAAATATATGATGCTTTTTTGGGTCCAATATCACCCTAAAATGCATTGGTCAGTGATTCATATCACATAAGAAAATGATATGTGGAAAAAATTGGATTTTTTCACAACAAAAGGGTGGTCATACATGAATTTGATAAGAATGTGTTCATGTTTTTATGTTTGTACCATATTTTTATGATGACTATTATGTATTTTTTAATCTCATGTCTCAGGTTTAATGAATTTGGTTTCCACACATTCTTGATTTATTTTTATGTTATTCTATGTTGTAATTCCATGACTCGTGGTTTATGATCTAATAACTATTTGGGTATGATTTTATTAAATTTCATTATTATGCTGATATGATAATATTATGCACACTAATGACCATTTATTGTTTTTTCTTATGTTTACCATTACAAGAATATGAGATAACCACTTTATTTTGTTTCTATTTCCACAGGTTATGAAGAAAAGTAAAATGGATGATGTGTCTAGAAGAGTGTCTTGTGTGGAGATTATTTATTATATGTGGAATATTTTTTATCATTAAAACATTTCTTATATAGCGGAAAAATATCCATTAGTTAAAAAATTAATGATTTTTGTTAATTAATGTTTGTATTAATTTTAAAAAACACTAATCCAAGAATTTCTTTATAATTAATTATAATAAAATATTATATTTAAGTAATTTAATTGAGAGGATCATGATTGTTTTATGTCATACTCCATTTATGCTTACCTTTGATCTTTGATTATTGACGTCAATGTTTACACTTACTGAGCACTGAAGCTCACCCATTCTTATGATTCCATTTACCCAGGTTAGGAATATGAGTGTTTATTATGTTTATAAGGGTATTATTATTTATGAGTAATTTTGGGAAATATGTAATATTTTTTATGAAATCAATTGATTTTGTTTTTATTCATCAAAGACACTAAACCTTCAGGTTTTGTAAATAAATTATTGTGATATGTATTGAATATTCATCTAATATTATATAATATGAATGTATGTTATGATAGAATCTATTAAATTGTTGTGAAAGTATATTTTACATATTATTGGGATTATGTTTTTCATAATAATTGAATATATCCTAAAACACCCTATAACATACAAAAATATATGTAGGGTGAATCGAAAAAGTTATGGGTTGAAAGAAGTTATCATAATTTATGATATATTGGGAGTGATTTTTCATATCATTTGATTTCTCAATCCAATTATTAATGATTGAAACACACAATAAGCATTTGTTTTAGAAAATCATTTGAAAAAATAATAATCGTGTTAAAAATGAATATGATGATAAGGAAATTAGCATCCTTATGAGAAAGAAAATGTAATCGGTGATCGAATGAAAGATTGTGTCGATATACTAACCCAACCCTATCAAGATATTAATAAAAAATTAAATCATGATGAACATAAAAATGATAAAAGGAAATAAAAACTCACCATTGAGTCTTTCATGTGACATCATCCAGTTTCCTATAGTGGGTCTCTGGATCTAATCATTTCTACGAAGTGGGTTATTTTGATGGAAATGATATATACTATTCATCAATAATTAGAGCTTGAAAATTTTGGGCAGTTGTTTGTCATTTAGAAGGTGATTCTAATTAATGGAAGAAGTATATGAAGAATATAACATAATATAATGAAATTGAATCCATTATATGGGAGGAGTTTAAGATGGTATTTATAAATAAGTATTTTCCTCAAATCTTTTCACTAAAATAGTAGGATAATTTCTAGAGTTAAAATAAAATGATGATGAGTATATTGGTTCCCCTAAAGAAAGAATAAAATACATTCAAGGTATGCTTCTGGTTTTATCATTACCCCTAAATGAAAAACTGATCATTTTTTAGTATCTTAACAACATGTCTCTAAATAGAATTGACTATTGTGGACTTTTATAGTTATTAGGAAATTTTTCAATGTGTTCTCAAGGTAAAAATAGATTCTGGGAACTCTCATTTTTTTGTGTATTTGGGGATAATAATAGAAATATGGTGTTTCATGGAAGCTATAGTAATAAAACTTATGGTGTAAATAAAATTAATATTCATTCATTATAAAAATATGGAAATAATCATGGGTCGATTGTCTTTTGGGGATGGTAAATGATTCAAATTTGAGATATTAATTAACTTTATAAACGAATGTCCAATAGATAGAAATTATATAAAAATGGAATGATTAGAGAGAAATATCAACCAAATTAACCACCCACAATCCAATGATTTATCTTATAAGAGTGTGAAAATTATGAAAACTAGTTTCCCAATCGAATGGCTAATGAAAAACATTGATGCTAGTAACCTGTTAATTCAATGGAAAAAGGAAATTCTAATTCAATCACAACCACTTAAGTGGTCCAAGAGAATAAAATGGTAAAATGAAAACATTTCATCCACTCAATATCATATAATTCATTTTTTGTTTCTTATTCTACCCACTATTTTTAATATGGGAAAATTTTTATGGGTGTCACATCCCCATATAAATTAATAGATGTTAAATTTTCAATGAAAAACTCTAATGGCATGATAAATGTATCTTAAATATATAACCCCTCTAAAAAATAAATTTTGGGGAATGTGTTTCTTAAAAAAATATTATTATAAATATAATTAAATTTTATGTGATTTTGGTCATCTATTGGATTTATCAATATAGATCCCATATAAATTTCTAAGGTAGAAAAGTCTTATTTCATATACAGAATCGACCAATAATAATCATCAGTTCTAGGGAGACTATTTACTCCAAATGAAATTTACATCCATTATAAAAATATTAATACCTATTAATGAGGGTATCTATCTCAAATGGAAGTGTATATACTCAACATGGAAGATATTCATATTGTGTAGTATCATAATGATGTATTTTCTAAAGAGCTTCATGGTCTTCTCATGAATGTTGATGTTGAGTTTTTAATAGAAATCATACCTGGTGTTACGCCTATTTAAAATAATTCATAGAGAGTGGATCTTATAGAGTTTTATTAATTAAAGAAGAAACTACAATAGAATATGGACATTTTATTCATAAACCCTGGTGCTACACAGTAGGGTGCAACAACTTTTTTATTAGAATAATAAAGGGTCCATCAGTATCTAGCCTGAATGGCCCGAAGGCCTTATTTTTTTTTGATTTTTGATAACCCATCTTTCAAGGGATGAGGGGGAACCCTTACAACGCATGTAGGTTTAGAGAATAATTGACCTGTAGGTCTTAGGAAATATACAGACTATACGTGGAACTCGTCCTCCATACTTGTTCATCATGATATAAACTCTCCATGTTTACATGGTTGTTTGTCTAGGCTTCCTGTGCAAGCAAAGTCTGGTCCCGATTGTAATGGAATACCCTCTCTTTCTGACAAATCCTCTTAGATTCTGCTTGGGTGAATGTGCCTTCTCTGAATCCTCATCTGAGTTATGCTCATTTTAGAGTCTCTCAAATCATTAAAGCAACATTTCAGGTGACCCGAAGACCTTAAGGTAGCCCAAAGTCCTTGAGGTGGCCTAAAGGCCTTGAGGTGGCCCAAAAGACTTACTGGCCTGAAGACCTTGGGTGGCCTGAAGGCTTTAATAGTCTTGAGGCCCAAACCAATGGCCTAAAAGTCTCTTCATTGGTTATCATGAACACAAAAATATCACAATCAACAAAAAGTATACACTAACTCAAATTGATGATTTTTTTTAATAAACGATGATGGGAAAATAATTCCTAAAGATTGAACTTTGATCTAGATAACATCTATTAATGGTCAATATGGACGTTATACCCATGAAATCATTTAGTGCGAGATAAGAACATAATGAATGTTTTGTAATAACCCTTCTATATTCATGGACGTAATTAATAGAGTTTTCAGAGAGAACCTCAACCATATTTTGTATGTCTTTACGGATTATATTCTTATATATTCCAAGAGTAAGGAAGATCATTCAAATCACTTTAGGATTGTGTTTAAAATCACAAATAATTATTAATAGTATGCAAAAATTGAAAAGTCTGAATTTTGGATGCAAAAAAGTTTCATTCTTATGTCATAAAATCACAAGCGAGTGTCCATATATGGATTCTTAAAAATCAATGTTATTGAATAATGGCCCCAAAAAATCACTCTGATAGAGAACCATTTTTTTCTTGGATCAGATGGATACTATCAAATAATTTTAAAAATTTGTCATGGATATCAAATACACTAAAAATTTTAATTGGTAAAGGAGTGATTTTTCTTTGGAAAGATAAATATGAATAATGATTTAAGGAGCTTAAGAACATGTTGTAAACTTCACATGTAATTACATTAACCTTCAGTGGTGAAATAATTTTTTATATATATTCATGCTTAAAAGAAGGGAATTGGATTATTCCTCAGGAAAAATGATTTGAGGGTACCATATGCCTCTCATCAATTGAAGGTTCATGAGAAAAATTATCAAACCCATTATTTATAGTTATGATCAGTAATTTTTTCCTCAAAAATATGCATGGATTATCTCTATGTTGAATGGTATGATATATATACTAATCAAGAAATACTAAAGTATATATTCACATAGATGGAGTTGAATATAAACCAAAGGAGATGGTTGGAGATGATAAAGTATTATGATTATTCTGTAAATTATCACGTTGAGATGTAAAAATAGGTGATTGCTTATCTTAGTAGAAATAATCATGGTTCTTTATCTATGATGTGGATTAAAAAAGATACATGACTCATGGATTTATAAAGGATGGATATTTAAATCATAAGGAGATGATAGAAATTATATCGTTCTCAAATGTATGGTCAACCTTCCTTCTAAGTGGAGATCATAAATGCATCGAAAGAATATTTGGATATGTAAAATAAGGTAAGGAATGTTTAAATGTTAATCCTTGACAATGATTGAATGATAGGGTTTAAGACTCAAATATGTTTCCAATCATTACCAGAATAAAAGGTGTTATTAGATGAAGAATGTAGCTCAATATTATTTATCAATCAAATAAATTCAATGATATATAGAGATCTTAAATCTCAATTATAGAGGATGAAAAAGAAAAGGGATATTATAGAGTACCACATTCATTTGTATCTGATTGGGTTATAATGTTTATCTCAATGTTCTGGAGGAATCTTCAACAAGATTTGGATATTGAGTAGTGATTTGAAATAATATATAATCATCATATTGATGGATATTCTGATTGGACCATTAAAACCATAGGATAAATACAGATATATCATTCAATGGATTTAAAAGGTGTTTGGAATCAACACTATGCATCGGTAGAGTTATCATATATCAATAGTTTCTATTCATGTATTTAAATGACACCATATGAGGATATGTATCAGAATAGGTGAAAATTTAAAATATGCTTGTATGAAGTCAGAGAGCGCATGATTTTGAGATCAGATCTCTCAAGATAGATGTCAGATAAGATTCAAGCCACATAGTGAAACATTAATATTACATAAAGCTGACGTAAATCTATTAAGATAATTATCAATGAAATTATTTGTTTGATATTAGAAAAGGATATTCCTTTGAATTTGATCATTGACTAATCTATTGAGATTTAGAATGATGGGAAATTTGATCCCTAGCGATATTGGCCCTTATGAAATATTCAATCATATGGAAGTGGTATCTTATTATCTTTCACATCAAACGAACCGAACCCAAGTTCATAAAGTGTTCCATGTATTAGTTTGGAGGAATTACATAGTTCACCCTTGATATTTACTAAAATCAATGATCATATGGTTGATGACAACATTCCTTATTAGGTGAAATTGGTAGGAAATTTGTTTGTCAGTGATAAAATACTACAAAACTAGACCACTCACATTGATAAAGTTCTTCAGAGGAATGATAATTTCAAGGTAGAAATGTGTTTACCCAAATATGTAAATAGTAAGAGGTAACCTCATTTATTTTTATACATGAAACATATTTTTTGAGATTTTTTTAATCGGGGTAGAATATAACACCCTATGATTTTCATATGTATTTCCCTTTGGAATAAAGTAATCATGTTTGACACCTTGTTATGAACACAAAATTGGACTAAATAAAATAATAAATTATTATAACCTGAATTGAAATATATTAAAATATAATTCAATGGAACATATTTACTAAAATCAATTAAATAATTATAAGAAGCACCACATTAATAATTCATGGCTAAATATAAATGATTTTTAAAACATTTTACATTTTATATTATATATGTTTTATTTAAAAAAAATTTCTCAAATTTTATAATTTTAATTTGTAAAAACGAAATTATTTTTTGAATTCATCATTTCAAAATTATGTTAGGTTAAATTTTTAGTATCTATTTGAAATGCTAGATTATTAGGTGAATATTGAAAAATACAGTTTTCAAAAATATTTTCAATTTTATGAACTCATTACAAAATAAGAAATAATTAATAATTTATGATACCATTTTTCTAGTTAAAATTAAATTTCTAGGATTAAAATAAAACATTTATAATTATTATTTTGAATTTGAAAATGTATGTTTGATATTTTGAAACATATGTGATGTTTTATTAAAATAAAATAACTATTTTTGAAACTTTTATTTAATTTAGTATTGATTATATTAAATTTGGTTTTTTAAATTATTTTTAAAGTAACATAACACTATTTTGTTTAATAATATACCAATAAATTTCAATTTTTTTTTATTTTATTCATTTTTTTGTAAATACATTTTTATGCTTATATTTGAATGTTTTCTAAAAAAAGTACTTTTCATTACATTACACGTACATGTATTAAAATTAATTTTTACAACATAAATAAATTTAATATTTAATATGGTTCCCATAATTTTAATGCTCATATTTAAATTATTTAATAAATTCTATTAAATTTTTAGTCATTCAATTATATTACTATAGTAATAGTTATTCACTACGATAAGGGTTAAATGAGTTAAAAAGGGTTAAAACTATGTGATAAGGTCACAATTTTCATAATATATTATAAATAATTTTATTTTAGGAGTTTCTTTTAACCTATCATACCCTATATTTACAATTGGGTTTGCTTTGTTCTAGTTGAACTTGAGAAATATATTTTTATTATTTCATTATTAAGAGTATTTTCAATGGTGCCACTCCCCTTAGCTATAAAGAGATCCATACACCATATCACTTCTCTATACACATTAAGAACCTTATCTCAAAAAATATCTACATAAATAACTTTCCAAAACCCTTTTCAAATACCTATAGGCCATTGCTTCACTGAAATACCATCCTAAAAATCCTTAAAGAGATATCGAAAATATGATTCCCAATGAGGAGTTAATCATCTTAACTGAGCACATTAAAGTTTATTTCTTATTAAACATCATCAAAATATATTTTATCCTTTATAATATTATTAAATAAGTATTATTTTTATGGAAAAATGTTATTATATTTATTGAATAACCATTAACAACCTTATTTCCATCCAATGAAAAATGAAAATTCAGTCCCTTTATATGTGATTATTACTGCCTCCAGGAGTGAAGTATTTCATTTATTTACATTATATTGGATGTATGTTTATAGAAATGGATTTAATAAATAAATATTATAATTATAATTTTTTAAATATAATTTAAAATTTATATTATCATTTTATAATATCATTATTTTATTCGAAAATTTTCACGTGTTTTTAATTTGGTCTGTTTAACCACATACATGAATGATGTTATAAAGTTTATGTTATAAATTATTATGGTATGTTATATAATGGTAATATAACATAAAATTTATTAATGTAAGATGATTTAAATATTATTTAATTTTCATATACTTATTGGAATTAAAAAATAAAATCAATTCTTTTTATAGAATTATAATATCTGAAAACATCGATATTATGATATTCATGAAAGTCAACACAATAATTTCATTGAAAAGACCATGGGAGGAAATAAATATATCAAAAATAATAATCTAGAAACTAATGAAAATTATGTAGATGATGAAACCATCCCCAAATTTCGAGGTCCATAAACATCAAATACGAACATGTGTAGAAAATAAAATAGTTAATAAAAATATTGGTTTTAACATAGAATTTTTACTAAATAAGTAATAAATTTTTAATGTGAATGGATATAGTAAGATAAATATAAATATTATTCTAATATATATTTATAATAAATTTAAATTTATTAAATAGGATGTTAGAGAATGTGTGACCATTAGGATGACTGAGGTAATGATTTTTTTAACAGTTTTGTGTCATTTTGATATCTTCAATATTCACCACTTTATTTTTTTATGTTGTAAATATTGTCCATGAATATTTTTTATTAAAACATTAATAAAAATTATAGTTATTTATACAACCATATAAGTTTCAATATTTCATTATATTTTGATTCGATTGTTAAGAAACCACACGGGGTTTCATTTAAAAACATAGTTCACATAATATTAATGTCTTTTAGGAAAATCATTCTCTTATATGTCCAAATTATTTATATTATTTCAGTAATTTTATTCTATATACATTCATGATAGTTTTAGGTTATTTGGAAGTATATTTTTTATGATGTTTTTAAAATTAATATTCTTACCATTCTCGTTAAGGGTCACTTTTGAATTTATTTTTAAAAATGCCAAAACAATTTTTTTACATTTTACATATGACCAAAATTTAACATCATTATTAAATAAAAATTTATGATTAATTTATATATTTATTATTTTCATTGAAATCAATTAATATTCCAATTTTTTTGTGAATTTTTATTTTAATTGCTACCAAAATGAGAGGATGTTTCTTTTTGTTGTTCAAAACTAATTTCTAATTATTTTAAATAAGTATTTTTTTTAAATATAAATATACATTAATGATTAATATGATTCAATGGGGATATATCTAATTATAAGATCCACATTATTTCTATCGTTCACTTATGATGATGTTTTGTGGAAAATTTTCTAAAACCAGTTTCATTCTATAGGTTAGTTATGCTACAAAGGAATGATAAATTCTCCAATGTTATTGTGGATAAATATGTATATATTATTATTTTATAATTTGTGGGGCCATTATATCCCTTATATGTGTTGGGTAAAGCTTTAAATCTCATGATATAATGTGTAACAGATTCGGGAATGAACCAAATCCATTATCGGAGTCTATAGACCAATCATTAATGGGAATAAATAGTGAAAACAACCCACTTTGAGATATTTTACACTATTTGATGATAGTATTGGAAGTTATACTTACTAAAGGAACTGATTTAGACTTATTATATATTTTCCAAAATTATTTTTCCTTATTTTTATGCCTTTTTTATGCTCAAATGGATCATTATTGAAAGATGTTTCAACACTCTTACAACTCTTGTTTTATGTTATGTAAAATAATTTTAAAATGAACCATGAATCAAGATCTTTAAAATATTGGGATAAGTTTTTTGATATTATGATCATCGACATTAATTATGTTCTTATACCTTTAATCTCATGTTATACTCACGTATGCTATTGTATTATAGAATTTTATGTTAACCCTTTCTATGACTCTAATCTCACCCCTTGTTATGTTACTATATTCATTGGATATGAAGAAGGCTATTAAGTATGATATTCTTAGAAGGGTACCTGGATTAAATATTAATTTTTAAAAATATTAAATACTAGTTTTTAAATAATGTTATTATGTGAATAATATTCAAATATACTAAAACATTAGATTATGTGTCGTTAATTTTTATGATATGCATCGATGATTCAAAAAAAACTATAATGTACAAGTGTGTTATGATTGAGTATCCTCATTGTTTATTAGATAACAATTTAGTTACTTTTTTGGATTAGATTTCTATGAATACTTGAATATAACCAGAAGTATATTTTGATAAACCAATAGTGATTTTAGATGAACAAAAATATTATTGGTTGAAAGAAGGCGTAATAATTTAGGATATATAAGGATTTAATTTCCATATCATATGATTTATCACTATAATTATTAATTTTTGATAATCAAATAAACTCTTTTTATTTTCATTATTGGATGGAACTTGGAGGAATCATGTTAATAATGAGTGTTATGTCTAATTCAATATTATTCCTCATGATCGTGTAAATGTCATTGGAGATGGGATGAAAAATATTGGGGATATGATCACCCAACTCCTTAAATCTATGAATAATAAAACAAATTATGATAAAATTCCAAATTGTAAAAAGAAGTAAAAGATACACCATTTATAATTTCATGCGGAAATGTAAATATTGTATTAGCTTGTCTTCAGATCCACTATTTGGAGAGTAGTGGATCAGTATGATGGAAAATATTATTTCTCACTCTATATTACTTTGAATATGAAATGGTTTTGTTAACAATGTGTTTTTTAAGGTAAATACGATCAATGTTGGACTCTTATCAAGAATATGAGCCCATAGAAATAAATTTATTCCATGAAATTATTGGAGACTTGACAAAGAATTTTTAAATTATAATTTTCCCCAAAATCTATGAAAAAAATGAGAAGGGTATTCCCAGAGTTGAAATTGAATAATAATAAATATTTAGGTACCTAATATGTAATCCTTAAAATGCATTCATTGTATGATTCTTGTTTTATCATTGACCCGAAAAGAAAAATTGATTATTTTTTTATCTTAAAACTAAATATTTTAAAATAATTGTCTATAAGTGAATTTGGAATATACAATGAATTTTTTATTTTTTCTAAATGTGTAGATGGACTATGAAAGATCTTATTATTCCTAATATTTTACGGATAATAAGAGTGAAAGGGAGTTTTTAGGAAACTCTAGTATTAAAACTAATTTAGTAAGGAAAACAAACATTCATTTATAAAAAAACGTGGAATGAAACATAATGAAAATTACCTTAAGGGGGAAGGTAAAAGCTTCAAGTGTTAAAAAGAAGGAAATCAAGAATATGAATACTAATGATATATAAATAGGCTAACCAATGAAATGAATGGAGAGAAAACATAACCAAATGTGCCACCCATAATCTAATGATTAAATTTAAATGAGTATGAAAATTATACCAACCAATGTACGAATATATGTGTTAAAGGTAATAATCGACATCAAAAACTTCCTAATATAAGGAAAAAATTAAATTCAAAAAAACCAACTAAAGTGGGTCACAAGAAAGAAGTGGTGAAAGGTACAACTATCATCTACTGAAAAATTGAAAATATATTATTTGATTATATATTGAAAAACACTTTTATATGTTTATAATTTTTTTATTGGTGTTACATCCCCATATAAATGATTAGATATTGAATTATAAGTCAAAATCCATTGGATATGATGATTTTATCTTAATTATATAATTCCTCTATAATAGAATATTTTTTGAATGTGATTCTTACATATCATACTATTCTTTATATAGTTTAATTTGATGTGATTTGGGGAATGGATTGGATCACTCAATAAAGATCTCATATCAATTATTGAGGTTGTGAAGATGAAATTCATATTTAGAATCAACCCATGATCATATATTAATGTAAGGATGAATATAGAATACCAATATAAATTAATTTCATTATATCAATATTAATACCAATTCATGAGGTGTTTCTATCTCTAATGGTCAATGGGAAAATAAAAATTGACAATATACCTATTGTAAAGGAGTATATCGATGTATTTTTTTAAAGAGTTTCATAGTCTTCTCCAAAATTGTTATGTTTAGTTTTTAAAAGAACTCATATTGGTTCTAAAACTATTTCAAAGAATCCTTATAGAGTGAATCTAGTTGAGTTGTTGGATTTAAAGATGAAACTCTATGATAATTAGGAAAAGTGATTCATAGAACCTAGTACATTACTATCGGATGTACCAGTTTTTTATTGAGAATACATATGGGCTAATCCATCATTGGATTGATAATCATGAACATAATGAGATAATTATCAAGAAAAATTATCCTCTACCCTATATTGATATATTTTTAATCAAATTTAGTTCTATCAATACTCCTCCAATATTTATCTTTGATCTTTATATCGATTATTAATGTTCAAAAGGGAGGATATACCCACCACAACATTCTATTCGATGTATGAACACTTTAAATTTATAGTTCTACCATTAATACTTACTAATTCCACTGCTATCTTCAGGGATCTAATGAATAAATACTTTATATATTACCTTAAACAATTCATGGTAGATTTTCAAAATGATATTATTATATATCGTAAGTTTAAGGAAGAATATGGATATCATTTAGGGATTGTGTTGAAGGCATTGAAAAATGATAGATTCTATGAAAAATTTAGAAAGGGTGAGTTATGGATAAAGAAAGTATGATTATTTGGTTATATAATCATAGGAGAAGGAATATATGTGTATATATAATAATAGATGTAATTAATCAATTCCCAAAACCAATCACAATGACTGGGTTATGTATTTTTATTAGATTGGGTAGAAACTATTAAAACATCATGATAAAGTACATATGAATATTAAATCCATTAACAATGTTAATTTCTAAGGGAGTATAGTTTATTTGAATATATAAATGAGAATAAATCATTAAGGATCTTATGAAATAGTTGGTTACTAAACCTATAGCTAAATTACCCTATATTGGGAAAGGGTTTGTTATATAGTGTGATTCTTGTTGGAAGGGATTCAGAATTTTCCCCATGAAAAATGATATGGCGGTATCATATACATCTCTCCAATTAAAGTCTCAAGATAAAAATCAAATGAATCGTGAATTGATGTTTGGATTATTAATTTTTACGAAAAATATGGATTCATTTCATCTATGTTGAAATATGTGATATATACACTAATCATAAAATCATAAATTATAGATTCACATAAGAGTTGAATATACACCAAAGGATATGGTTGGTGTCGAAAAAGGATTATAATGTCTCAAAACATTATCACCCTATGAAAGTAAATAAGGTGGATGAAGCTTAAGTTAAAAGGATCACCCTACATTTTTTATGATAAGTATTGAAAAGGATACATGAATAATGGAATCATATAGGATGGGAATTGAAATCATATATAATGGGGACAAATCATATCTTTCTAATATGTATGATAAACTACCTATCCATGTGATGATAAAAAAGCATAAAAAGGGGATATATAGATACAAAACGAGGTAATAAATATTCTAGAGTTTAACCATGACCATGATGGAATGATATGGCTCATAACCTGAATATATGCTCTGTTAATACAAAAACTGAAAATGGAGATATTATATAAAAAACATGTCTCCCTATTCATCATCCATCCTTTAATTACAAATATATATAGATATCATAAAAATAAATTCTAGTAGGATATTATGAAATGGAATATTGTAGAGTATCTATATAGATTCTTGATATTACAACATGTTATGTATAAACATAAGAAGGAAAATGGAATGATATCCATTAATCATTCTAGTATTGAAATGGGAAAACATCCCAATAGATTTCATAAAAGGAATCCCCAAAACAACTATAGGTTATAATTCCATTTGTGTTATAGTTGATCACCTAAATAAGATAATGAATTTAATTGACATAATATAATAGTTATTTCTTGAGAAACATGCTTGGTTTTACATTAAAGAGCTGGTAACATGGAATAGAGTACAGATTTTAATTATATCTGATCATGATCTGATGATTAAGACAATTTTTTGGAGGATTATGTAGTTTGGAATGAATACAGAGCTATGATTTAGCACATCATATTATCCTTAGATAGATGCCCATTATAGTAGGACCCTTAAAACATGAAAATATATATTATTATAATGTTCAATGGATTTTAAAGGTGGTGGGAATCAACACGCTCCCCTAGTAGTGTTCCCATATAAAAACAGTTTCCATTTTAGTAGTCAAATAGAACCATATGAGGTTTTTTATTGGAATAGATTCATAATTGAAACAGTTTGGGATGAAGTTGTGGAGTGTGTGCTATTGGGGTTAGATGTTACTCAAGAGATGTTAGAAAAGAATAAAACCCTTCAACACCACATTAAAACTAAACAATGTTAACAGAAAATAAATACTAATAATCTTCAATGGAATTTGGAGTTTGAAATTAGAATAAAGTTATTCATTATAATAACTCATTGGAAAAAGGTTATGATATTTTGAAATAATGAAAAGTTGAGACCTAGGTATTTTTTCTATTTTAATACAAATAATCTTGTGGGAGTATTATATTACCATCTTTCACTTCCATCAAATCTCTCGCATGTGCATGATGTGTTCAACATATCAATTTTATGGAGGTACAGACTTAACCCTTCTCATGTAATTATCTCAATGGTTATAAAACTAGATCATAACCTTTCTTAAGATGATACACTGATATAAATCTTGGATTATAGAGATAAAGTACTATAAAACAAGAGAACAGACTTGATTAAGGATTTATAAAGAAATTTTATGGTTTTCAAAGCAATCGGGGAACCCAAATATATAATTAGATAGAGGTATACACATTATATTTCATAAATTTAATGAAATTTCAAGGGAAAGTATAATAGGGGGTTAGAAAGTTACACACATTGATTTTACTATGTATTTTACTTGGGAGTAAATTCAATGTGTGGGATATCTTGGGATGAAAAATTACAGAGGTAAATTGAAAAAATATTTCTTATAAAATAAATTCTAATATAATAAAATATAATAAAATTAATAATAATTAATAAAATCTATTAAGTAAATTTGAAAATTACTAAATTATTTGTTCATGTCTAATCAATTTTTTTTCAAAACATTTTTTTATTATATATTATATATGATTTATTTAAAATAAAAATTTATATAAAATTTGAATTTTAATTTGAAAAAATGAATTTATTCTTTTAATTCATCATTAAAAAATTATATTATGGTGAATTTTTTGATTTTTTAATTGTTGATGTTTATGTGAATAGTGTAATATATTGTTTTTACAAATACGCTTAATTTTATGTTATCATCCTAACATAATATTTAATTAAATTTTTGAAAAAAAAATTCATAAACCAAATACTTGTGTAAAGATTAAGATAAAAGATTTGAAAAAATTGTATTGAATTTAAAAACATATGTTTATCATTGTAAAACCCATGGGATGTTTTATTACAATAGAATAATTAATTTTTAACCATTTATCTAATTATGTTTTTTAGAGGTTAAATTCAATTTTATATTATTTTAAATTTCACATAACTCTATCTTGTATAATTATAATCCTATAAATTTTATGGGGATCAATTCTATACATGATTCCAGGGTAAATTCATTTTAATTCATTTAAGATGATTTATATAAAAACAGTTCTTCATTTCATTTCGTGTACTCATATTAAAATTAATTTTTACCACATATAAAAATGGAATATTTTAAAATATATTCCATATTTATAATCATTAAATTAAAATTATACAATAACTTCCACTTCATATTTAGTAAAAAAATGAATTACTATAGCAATATTTAGTCACCCCAATAATAGTTAAATAAGTTAAAAAGTGTAAAAACTATGTGATGCAGTCGTAAATACCAAAAAAATACTATCTCTAATTTGATTTTATGAGTATATTTTTACCCAACATATATAATATAAGAATTTTGGTTCCCTTGGTTCCACTTTTCCTATAGAAAGACATTTATCTTATTTTAATGTTAAGGGAATTTATATAGGTTTGATGCCTCTCACATATAAAAGATTCCCTTTACCCCCAAACTTCTTCACCCACTTTTTGTACCTTATCTTGACCAATATATCTGTAAATAACATCCCATTATAATTATAAAAAACCTAAAGGATCTAGTCATCACGCCCCCTGGATTTTTGAGTCCTTATGTTTTCAAGAAATTTGGCCCTTCAGTTTGTGGATAGTTTTTTTTGAGAATTGATACACAGAATGAGATTCTAAGAGTGGGAGCATACCAAAGAAATTATTTTAGATGGGGTACAAGGTATCATAGGAATTATGGATGTTCATTAGGAATCCATAGAAATTATGAGTAGATGGGGCTACAAAAATTCAACTATTGAGGCCTCCAGGTACATGGTGAGGAACAAATGGCTCGATGGTGGACTAACTAGTGGCCTTGGACTTTGCATGGGCTAACCAGCTAATAATCCCTAGTGCTTAGCCTTTGGGTCCTGGGAGAATTTTTTTATGCAGGTTAAATCCGGTTTTTCTTCTATTTCATGGGTTACTGCATTTTAAGGGTTGGGGAATGAAGAGACAATTTTTCTAGCTTGTCCACTCCATTAGTTCCCCCTTGAACCCACCTCAATAATGGTCAGTTTTAGTGCACCACAATAGTGTATTTAATGTATGATGTCGATTTATTTCTCTGTTGTAATTTTTCTTGTTTATATATTTTTTTGTAAGGTTTTTTATTTTGATTTAATCAAACCATGTTGGAAAAAACCATGATTGAAGGGTATTTCACCTTCCCTACATGGGGGGTGTCCTGATATACTGTCTTTATTCTGTTGTAAGATGTTCATATGAAGGTATGCCACCATATGATTTTTTGGGGGTGAAATATCAAGGAATTTTTCTTTACAATATACATGATAATTAGGTTTTTTTTCATCATAGGCCTATATATCTTTCAGGAGTGAATTACACTTGGTTGCACATGTGGCAAGAGGTAGCTACCCGAGAGTGCATGCTTGACTTGCTGGGATTAGATGAGGCTCAATATAGGTAGAAAAGGGTTAACTCCAGGTTTTGGATAGGTTGATACTGTAACAAAAAAAATCATATTCATGTTTATTTACAAGTTCTCATTTCCGAATACAACATAGTGATTGAGCATGAGACTTATGGACAAGTGGTGTCTTCAAAATATGGAAGAGGGTGGTGGTAGGCCTGATTTTCCTTGTGTGAGTTCTCTTCGGAACATGAATGAAAAATAATCACCTAAATAGAACATATCCAAGGGTTGAGGGAGTTTGTATTGTTTATGAGAGTCCTCCAGAGGTCATGGGTTATGAGTTGATATGTGAATTGACTAGTTTGATTACCTTGGGATAGTGGGAAAAAAGTGAGCATCAAGATGCTGGGTAATGGAGTGAATGATAGGCTTATGAATGGTGAGTTGCAGGGAACTATCTATATAAGAAATAGGTGAGTCTTGATTCCTGATTTATGTGATATGATTCCTTAGTTACATGGTATTGAAAAGTGGGTATAGTTTTTATTCAGGTGAGGAGTTATGGGATCTCCCATTGGAGAGGAGAGATGAAACCCTGGTGAGGGTCTTTAAAGTTTTTTGAGACATGGAATCATGATTCCATGGGTGTATTGGTCATATTGTACCTCGCCTATTGAGGCTAGGGTTGGGTAGAAAAAAACATATTGGGAAAATCCCTAGGTATCATGATCTTGATATAGGATAGGATTAGCAACATTGGACCATGAATTGAGGTTTTCGTTAGAGGATCCATTAGGATGTGATGTCACTATTAGGTGATAGGCATGACTTGGAATTAATGAGTAGAAACTATGGTGGTCCTATGGGACCTAGTGGAAATCCAGTCAGGTTATTTGAGACATGATTCGATGAGGGTATTGGTCTTGAGATACAAGCACCTTAGGATTGGTTGGTGAGCTATGTATTGGAAGGACATCCCAATTTGTGTTTAATGTTCATGTTGGATATTTTTATATTCTATTAGGGATTTTTTAGTGTGTTGTGACCTCCCAATAGTTTTGGGGGATGGGATTTTGTGATGATGATTATTTGATGCTTTGGTTATTGTTTTTTGGACCATGATAGACATCGCTTGGGTAAGAGTTCATATAGGCAAGCCATACTTTGAGTAATAGGGTTCTAGATATAGAAGGGGACTTTTACATGAATGAGAATTTTAAATTACACCAATTGTCTCGAATCAATCATTTGATTCTACATTTCTCATCTATAATGATTAAATATGCCCTTATATAAAACCCCTAGTTATGTTACTATGTTTGGGAATCATTTTTTTATATTTAATGGGGGGTTAGTTTGAAGATACTAAGTTAAATAATTGATTGATGAATTCAACAAAAAAATTTAATAAATATTAGGGTAATTTAAATATTTTGGTTGTAAGTTTATGATATACTTGATATTCCCAAAAAAACTTTCAACTGAAATTCACATCAGAAGATGATTTCAATCCAAGATTCCCAATGGTTTTGGAATTAATTCAACCATAAATAGGGTAATAATTGTTATCAATTCTCATTAGGGAATGTTAAGTATTTTCAGAACCCATATCTATTTTTTGTGCCAATAATCCAAAGGATATACATCTCAAACAAAATAAATCATTAATCCATAACATATCATTTTATACAAACAAAAAATTAATTTAAAGGCCATTAAAAAAGCAAAATCTCTCATTCTCTTAACATCCCTAAATTATGAATTGCCCTAATGGGAAATCTCCTCTACCATTTTGGTTGTTAATAATATGTTCTTTATTTTTATTGTGATTTGTTAAATAAAAATGGAATGGAATGAGATGAGAAAATAATTGTGCAAATTACACAAAAAAATGAATATATATATATATAGAAACATGATTTGTATTTAATGATAATGTGAAAAAAATAATTATTTTTAACTTGATTCAAACTATTTTAAGACCCTTAATGTTACATAATATAATTTGTATAAGAATAAAATAAGATTATGACGAGTCATGAATTAAACTTCAAATGAAATTATAGTAAATATTATATGATTACAATTGAATATAATTTAAGCACATGAAAAATAAAGAGTGGAGGATATGTATCTCAATATGAAATTTACACAAACCCAAATTTCCTAACATGACCATTATATAAATTTTTAGATAAGTAACATAATAGTTTTGCAATTCTGGATCCAACGGTTTAGTTCCTTGGGAAAATTAGTGTAACATATAACTTGTATATAATAAAAATTAAACATTATTTAAATCCAACTTATTTAAACTCAAAAAATCACAAATTGTATCTTTATAAAATTTAATCACCTAATGATATATATCGAATAAATGGATGAGAAAATAAGTCAATAAGTAGAGGAATGGGGGACACGAATCCATAGTACATGGGTCAAAATAATCAATATCATCATATCATAATAATAATAATATAATAATAATAATAAGGGATAAATTTTTTAAATTCATGGAATGTGGAATTTTTATCATGATGATAAATCATAACATAGTGGTCAAATATCTCACATATTTGTGAACAAATCTAACATAATAATCATGTGTAACATTTGTGTATAAATCATAACATCATAATTTTGGACAATTCTAGCATCTTTTTCGTGCATAATACAAATAATATCATGTGATATATCATATTACCCAATTAATTATAGGGCTATATAATTCTGGGACCACTCAACGCATCATAAAATTCTCATAATCATGCATGCCTTATTAAAAGAGAAAAATCATATTTATGAAATAAACCTGTAGAAAGGAATGGGTTCATAAACGTTTTATAAAGAATAATTTTGTGAATATAATTTTTAGATTCAAATTGAATAATGGAAATAATATTTTTTCCTAAAACATCTTTAACCTTGTGTGGAAAAGAATCAAATCGAGTGGAGTTAATGAGACAGTTTTGAAATTAATGTATTTTCAAAAAAAATGTATTTGTAAACCTTTCAAAAGGGTAGAAACATGAATATACATAAAAATAAATGGAAAAAATATTGTAATTAAATTTTAATAAAATTTAAATTTCATCCATATATAAAATAAAATGAATTATGAGATAACCCAAAAAGAAGGAGTTTGGGTTCAAGAATCCTCATACTTTAAAACCTACTTTATTTCATTGTTTTCTACCTCTCGAATAATGAGCCTAGGTTTATTAAAACGTGGAAGAAAAACTAATTTATGTTAATTTTTTACACTATTAATCAATTATAATCTTTTTATTCTATCCATTAATTCCCTTTATTAAAGATTAAATGTTTTGATATCTTGTTTTCCCTAACAAATATCCCATTTTGTTTCGATTTCTCTATTTTTATTCAATATCATTTAAAATGAATTAGAATTAATCATATAAGATTAGAATAATATATATTTATATTTATATTTATAAATAATAATAAATTATAATAACCATTAATAAGGGTGTTGATAAGAAAATAATGGGAAACGACCTCGATGGAGGATAATTAACTGTTAAAAGGGCGTTTTCAAAAGAGAAGGAAGGGAAATAAAAAATATAAATATATCATAAAATAAATCATTATAATAGTTTAAATCATTTATATAATGTTAATATACTAATAAATTAATATTATAAGACATGATTTTGAACGGAATGGATATAAAGACGGAGAGGGGAAAAAGAAGAGAATTTAATGAAGGCTTATATGTTTCTCAATTTGTTTTCTTTTCTATGGAACTAAACACTTTTTATTCTTATGGTAGGTCTACTAAAATGTCTCTAATTACTATAATTTTATTTATATAGGATATTTGGGTAGATATTTTCCTTTTTAAAGTGAGGTAAGATTGGATTTACAATGGACGGGTGTGGGGATATTTTTACTTGACGAGAAGGGTATTTTTGAGTTATAATATTGAATAAAATTGTATATAAAAGCAAAACCATTAAATATTGTTCTTGTTTACATTGTAAAATATATTTGGATTGAATAAAATTATTTTTAGTCTTTAAAACACTTTATATTAATAATTTATTAGCTTAATGAGAAGAAAGGAGGAAAATGACACAATACTATTTTAATGGAATACTTTAGAATTTCGAAAAAACTTTTTTTCCAGTTTTGAAATTAAGTTTATTTTTTTAAAATAAACTCTTTATCTAATTAAATTGTTTTTGGTATGAAATATCAAATTTGGCGTTTATTAATTCATTATTATATCATTATTATGTCATAAAACATGTAGTCTTTAAAAGATTGGGTTTTACTATTCGTGTAAGAATTTAATTATTTTAGAAAATTACCAAAGAATAAAACATAGAAAATTTCAATTTTTTGATTATAATAATGGTATTAATATAATAAATATAATTTTCTAAAATAGTTTTTATAAATTTTGAATTAAAAAATATAATTTTTACAAAATAACATAATACACAATTTCTTCAAAATTTTCTTATATTTTATTTGAGTTTTTAATATAGATATGTATTATATGGAATTGTAATATTTATATTTTCTTATATTACTCATGATAAATATTATTTATATAACATTTTATTATTTTGAGGTCAAATTACTATTTACAATGGCCAAGTTGCAATTTTTAATGGCCATATTATAATTCCAAAAACACATTACTGTTCAAATGTTCCTACTACTATTCAAATGGTCATTTTACATCATATATAAACTTATCTATTCCTTAATAAATTATTCACTAAAATTACTCTTAAGGTTAAATATTTTTATTTTCTAATATATCCGTTGATTTTCTATTATTCTGTTTCTTTTCCATAGTATTGTTTGTGGGGGTGATGATTCCAGATTTTTGGAAATATATAAATCCTTCCCTTCTAATTTTATTATTTTTTTAATATTTTATCCAATTTTGATGTTTTGAATTTTTAGGGATTTTTTTTATGAATAATTTAAAAATATTCAAATATAAAATAATGTGGTGCGATTTTCTCCATGTGTTGTATATTTATAAATCAATATAATAAAATATAATGTATATTTTTTTCAGGAAAATACATCACTTATATGTTATAGGTCTTGACCATTATTCCTCCCTATATTAATTTCATCCCCAAAATTTCAACTATTGTTATCATTTGAGAATACATATGTTTAATTCTATACCATCATTTCAACTTGTTCCCACATCGCCTCTTCGTATTTTTTGTTTCCACACAACACTTTGAATAGGTGAGTTATCTTGTTTTATAGAAACATTATCCCAATATTATAATAGATTCATACAATTATCTTCATAAGATAATTCATTCCACAACTGTAACTCCTATGGATTCAGTATGTGTGAGGGGTTGGGTATGTACATCCTCATGAGAGATATGTTGAACACATTACGAGCATTTTCCAGTTTTGATAATAGTGATTGCTAATATGCCACTACTCATATGTGATCAAGGGTCTCAATGTGTCGAATATACTTAATTTCATGCTTCCCTTTCTTTCCAAACCACATGACTCTCTTTCATTGTGATATTTGAAGGAAGAATACTCCTCCAACTTCAAAATCCAAGTACCTTGAACAGTTTTTTGTATATCACTTCTTCAAAGTCTAAAAAATTATTTGTTATTAGATTTGTTGAACCTTTTTTTTAATATCTATACAATATTGGGTCAAATTATATTTCATTCACCAACTTCATCGAAAAAATATTGAGTTTGACATTTCTTCCCTTAAATAGATTCATAAGGGTACATTTGAGTACTTGAGTTCATGCTATTATTGTGTGAGAGAGAAACTAATGGGAGAGGATAATCCCATATTTCTTTAAATTACATTGAAGAAGGCTCCCAGTATTTCATTGAGTGTCTGAATTCTCATTTTAAATTTTTCATTAGTTTGGGGATGATAGGTAATACTAAGATGTAATTTATTATTAATATCATGTTAATGAAATATCTTAAATTTAGAAGTGAACCCTAGGCCATGATCAAAAAAAAAATAAAGTCAGGTGACACATGAAGTCTTACCAAATTCATTACACAATTATTATCAAGTTTTTAAAGTGAGAATTCACCATGAATATAGATAGTGTGGGATTTTTTGGTGATTACATCAATGATAAACCATATAAAATTTATTCCTTTATATGTATTTGGGATACAAGTTTTTTGAAACCAAAAAACGTGTCCCCAAAATTTTCCAGATGCTTCTATACATGATCAATGATTGTAGCCTGTTTCGCATGCATTGATTTGGTAAGTTATAGGGCCTGAACAAAGTTACATATTAGGAGTTATGGAAATTTGAAGGAGGGCTGGAAAACCGGTTCGTGAAGCCCATTCGCGAAGTCCCCTCCACGATCGCGGAGCACCGCCGCAAAAGACAGAGTTGGGAGACTCCGCTAACCACTTTGATGTTAGCGAAACCAGTGTGAAGTAAAGAGGTAGGATGCCTCTGCGAAGCCCTTTGACGTTCACAAATCTGCTGTGATGCAAGGAGTCGGGACTGCTCCACAAAGCCCTTTAACATTCGCGAACCCACCGCGGAGCAAGCTCAGTCTTCATGCCGAGCGAGCTCTGCTTCATGGAAACCCTTGACTATAAATAAAAAATTTCCCCCCCCCCTTCGCTGGACGGTCATTCCACCCGTTGGGCGGCAGATCTTCTAGTTCACAGAGCTCCGCTTTCTTTCGCGAAGTGGCTCCGCGACCCATGCTTCGTGTGCAGCTTCCTTCGCGTGGCTGCTCTGTGAATCCATGCTCCGCGAGTATCTTCCTTCGCGATGATAAACTTTGAGTCCATGCTCTACGAGTCCTTGCTCAGAGAGTCCATACTCCATGAGTCCATGCTCCATGAGTCCATGCTCTACGAGTCTATGCTTCATGAGACCCCATGATCTATGAACCACTTTGCATCACGAAGCTACTTCACGGTGACCTATCTTTTGCGTGGCTTTTACCTTCGCGCCCACTGATCCATATTGTGGGGGCTATGCCCCCGAACCCCTGCTCAGGGTCAGTGTTGGCCTGCAGTCCTGGCCTCCATCCCGGTCCCTTCGCTACCCTCACTGACCCCCATGAAAAATGGATATTCGCACCGCGATCTTTTTGGGCCGGGAAATTGGCAATTTCCATTGCACCCTTTTGCGCACCCAACTTCCACTTATCGAATACCATGATTTGAGATACTCCTCCACACACAATGAAACACCTTAAGACAACATATTCCTCTTGGTTCGTTTCCCATGTCGTGAGTTGAGATTCTTATCATCAATTCCCCGAGTACCTTGAGTTGCACCATTCCTCAAATAACTCATCCAAACCCCATCACTTGGCTCATATTCCAGGTTGAACCTGAAATGGACGCCCTTGCGTAAGACCCAACACCATCCGTTTCTAGGTGACTTATGCCTAATAGTCCAATATATATGAATTTAAACTATATTGAACCATATATTATCAATATAGGATGCCTCTTACTCAATATATGGGATGCCTTGTGCGCCAAGAATAAGATTCCAACAGCCCCATCAACATGAATATAATCTGTAGTATTCCATATGTTCCAAATAAAGGATGGCTCTTGATCTAAACGAGATATGCCTTATGTTATAAGAATAAGATACCAATAGTCCTATCTAAATGACTATAAAATTTAGTACCCCTACATATCAAAAATAGGATGCCTCTTACTCCAAACAAGAGATGCCTTGTCCGTCAAGCATAAGATTCCAATAGTTCTTTCTACATGACTCTAAACTATAGTACACCCTATGTTCCAAACAAAGGATTCCTCTTGCTCTAAACAAGAGATAACTTATGCTCCAAGCATAAGATTCCTATTGCCATGATTACATTGGTGTAATTTTAGGATCATTGGAATCCATTCAAATATTTAATTAGATAGAGTTATTCACATTTTTTTTATAAATTTAATGAAATTTCAAGGGAAATTATTTTAGGGGGTTATAAAGTTAGACACTTTGATTTTACTATGTATTTTACTTTGGAGTAAATTCAATGTGTGGGATATCTTGGGATGAAAAATTACAAAACTAAATTGAAAAATTAATTTTTATAAAATAAATTCCAATATAAAAAAATATAATAAAATTAATAATAATTAATAAAATCTATTAAGTACATTTGAAAATTACTAAATTGTTTTTTCATTTCTAATCAAATTTTTTATTTTCCAAAACATTGTTTTTTATTATATATTATATATGATTTATTTAAAATAAAAATTTATAAAATTTTGGAATTTAATTTGAACAAATGCATTTATTCTTTTAATTCATCATTAAAAAATTATATTATGGAGAATTTTTTGATTTTTTAATTGTTGATGTTTAAGTGAATAGTGTAATATATAGTTTTTACAAATACACTAAATTTTATGTTATCACCATGATATAATAATTAATTAAATGTTTGCAAAAAGTTTTTAATAAACCAAATACTTTTTTAAATATTAATATAAAATATTTGAAAAAATTGTATTGAATTTAAAAACATATGTTTATCATTGTAAAACCCAAGGGATTTTTTATTACAATTAAATAATTATTTTTTAACCATTTATCTAATTACGTTTTTTAGAGGTTAAATTCAGTTTTATATTATTTTAAATTTTAAATAACTCTATCTTGTTTAATTATAAAACTATAAATTCTATGGGGACCAATTCTATACATGATTCCAGGGTAATTTCATTTTAATTCATTTAAGATAATTTATATAAAAACTGTTCCTAATTTTTTTTCGTGTACTTATATTAAAATTAATTTTTACCACATATAAAAATTGAATATTTTAAAATATATTCCATCTTTAGAATCACTAAATTCAAATTATAAAATAATTTCCACTTCATATTTATTAAAAAATGAATTTCCAAAGTAAAATATAGTCACCCCAATAATAGTTAAATAAGTTAAAAAGTGTTAAAACTATGTGATACAGTGGTAAATACCAAAATAAATACTATCTATAATTTGATTTTATGAGTATATTTTGACCCATCCTATAAAATATAATAATTTTGGTTCCCTTGGTTCCACTTTTCCTATAGAAATACATTTATATTATTTTAATGTTAAGTGCATTTATAGAGGTTTGATGCCTCTCACAAATAAATGTTTCCCTTAACCCCCAAACATATCCACCCACTTTTTGTACCTTATCTTGACCAATATATCTGTAAATAACATCCCATTATAATTGTAACAAACCTGTAGGTTCTAGTCATCACTCCCCATGTATTTTTGAGTCCTTATGTTTTTATGAAATTTGGCCTTTCAGTTGGTGGATCGTTTTTTATAGAATTGATACTCAGAATGAGATTCTAAGAGCGGGAGCATCCCAATGAAATTATTTTAGATGTGGTACAAGGTATCATTGTAATTATGGATGTTCATTAGGAATCCATAGAAATTATGAGCAGATGGGGATACTAAAATTCAACTGTAGATGCCTCCAGGAAAATGGTGAGGAACCAATGGCTTGATGGTGGTCTAACTAGTGGCCTTGGACTTTACATGGGCTAACCAGCTGATATGCCCTAATGATTAGACTTTGGGTCCTGGGAGCATTTTTTTATGCAGGTTCAATCCGGTTTTTTTTCTATTTCATGGGTTACTGCATTTTGAGGGTTGGGGAATGAAGAGACAATTTTTCTAGATTTTCCACTCCATTACCTCCCCTTAAACCCACCTCAATAATGGTCAGTTTTAGTGCACCCCAATAGTGTATTGAATGTATGATGTCGATTTATTTCTCTGTTGTATTTTTTCTTGCTTTAATGTTTTTTTGTAAGTTTTTTTTATTTAATCAAACCATGGTGGAAAAAACCATGATTTAAGGGTATTTCACCTTCCCTACATGGGGGATGTCCTGATATACTTTCTTTATTCTGTTGTAAGATGTTCATATGAAGGTATGCCGCCAGATGATTTTTTGGGGTTGAAATATCAAGGAATTTTTCTTTACAATAGACATGATAATTAGGTTTTTTATTCATCCTAGGCCTATATATCTTTCATGAGTTAATTACACTTGGTTTCACATGTGGAAAGAGGTAGCTACCTGAGAGTGCATGGTCAACTTGGTGGGATTAGTTGAGGCTCAATATAGGTAGAAAAGGGTTAAATCCATGTTTTTGGATTGGTTGATACTATAATAAAAAAAATCATATTCATGTTTATTTACAAGTTCTCATTTCCTAATACAACATGGTGTTTGACCACAATACTTAAGGACAAGTAGTGTCTTAAAAAGATGGAAGAGGGTGGTGGTAGGCCTGCTTTTCCTTGTTTGAGTTCTCTTTGGAACTTGAATGAAAAATAATCGCCTATAGAGAACATATAAAAGGGTTGAGGGAGTTTATAGTGTTTACGAGAGTCCTCTAGAGGTCATGGGGTATGAGTTGATATGTGAATCGACTAGTTTGATTACCATGGGATAGTGGGAAAAAAGTGAGCATCAAGATGATGGGTAATAGAGGGAATGATAGGTTTATGAATTGTGAGTGGCAGGGAACTCCCTCTATAAGAAATAGGTGAGTCTTGATGCCTGATTTAGGTTATATGAGTCCTTAATTACATGTTATAGAAAAGTGGCTATAGTTTTTATTCAGGTGACATGTTATGGGATCTCCCATTGGAGAGGAGAGATGAAACCTTGGTGAGGGTCTTTAAAGTTTTTTGAGACATGGAATCATGATTCCATGGGTGTATTGGTCATATTATACCTCACCTATTGAGGCTAGGTTTGGGTAGAAAAAAAATATTGGGAAAATCCCTAAGTGTCATGATCTTGGGATAGGACAAGATTAGAAACATTGGACCATGAATTGAGGTTTTGGTCGGAGGATCCTTTAGGATGTGATGTCACTATTAGGTGACAGGCATGAGTTGGAATTAATGAGTAGAAACTATGGTGGTCCTATGGGACCTAGTGGAAGTCCATTCAGGTTATTTGAGACATGATTCGATATGGGTATTGGTCTTGAGATACTAGCACCTTGGGATTAGTTGGTGAGCTATGTATTGGAATGTCGTCCCAATTTGTGTTTAATGTTCATGTTGGATATTTTTATATTCTATTAGGGATTTTTTAGTGTGTTTTGACCTCCCAATAATTTTTGGGGATGGTATTGTGTGATGATTATTATTCTATGCTTTGGTTGTTGTTTTTTGGACCATGATAGACATCGCTTGGGTCAGAGTTCATATTTGAAATCCATACTTTGAGTAATAGGGTTCTAGATATAGAAGGGGACATTTCCTTGAATGAGAATGTTAAATGAAACCAATTGTCTAGAATCAATCATTTGATTCTACATTACTTATCTATAATGATTAAATATGCCCTTATATAAAACCCCTAGTTATGTTACTATGTTTGGGAATCATTTTTGTTTTGTTTTTATATTGAATGGGGGGTTAGTTTGAAGATATTATGTTAAATAATTGATTAATGAAATCAACATAGCAATTTAATAAAGATTAGGGTAATTTAAATATTGTGGCTGTAAGTTTATGATATACTTGATATTCCCAAAAAAAACTTTCAACTGAAATTAACTTCAGAAGATTATTTCAATCCATGATTCCCAATGGTTTTGGAATTAATCCATCCATAACTAGGGTAATAATTGTTATCAATTCCCATTTTGGGAATTTTAAGTATTTTCAGAACCCATATCTGTTTTTGTGCCAATAATCCAAAGGATATATATCTCAAACAAAAAAAATCATTAATCCATAACATATCATTTTATACAAACACAAAATTAATTCAAAGGCCATTAAAAAAGAAAAAGCTCTCATTCTCTTAACATCACTAAATTATGAATCGCCCTAATGGGAAATCTACTCAACCATTTTGGTGCTTAATAATATGTTCTTTATTTTTATTGTGATTTGTTAAATAAAAATTTAATGGAATGAGATGGGAAAATAATTGTGCAAATTACACAAAAAAATGCATATATCTAGAAACATTATATTTATTTAATGATAATGTGAGAAAAAATTATTTTAAACTTGATTAAAACTATTTTAAGACCCTTAATGTTACATAATATATGTTATATAAGAATAAAATAATATTACGATGAGTCTTGAATTGAACATCAAATGAAATTATAGTCAGTATTATATGATTACAATTGAATATAATTTAAGTACATGAAAAATAAAGAGTGGAGGATATGTATCTCTATATGAAATTTATAGAAACCCTAATTTTCTAACATGACCATTATATAAATTTTTAAATATGTAACATAATATTTTTACAATTCTGGATCCAATGGTTTAGTTCCTTGGGAAAATTAGTGTCACATATAACTTGTATATAATAAAAATTAAACATTATTTAAATCCAACTTATTTAAAATCAAAAAAACACACATTATATCTTTAGAAAATTTAATCACCTAATGATATATATCGAATTTAGGGGTGAGAAAATAAGTCAATAAGTAGATGAATGAGGGACATGAATCCATAGTACATGGGTAAAAATAATCAATATCATCATATCATAAGAATATGATCATAATAATAATAATAATGGATACATTTTTTAAATTCATGGAATGTGGAATTTTTATCATGATGATATATCATAACATAGTGGTCAAATATCTCACATATTTTCGAACAAATCTAACATAATTTTCATGTGTAACATATGTGCATAAATCATAACATCATAATTTTGAAAAAATCTAGCATATTTTTTGTGCATTATAAAAATAATATCATGAGATATATCATATTACACAATTAATTATATCACTATATAAATATGGGACCACATATTTCATCATAAAATTCTCATAATCATGCATGCCTTATTGAAAGAGAAAAATCATAATTATGAAATAAACCTGTGGAAAGGAATGGGTTTCATAAACGTTTTATAAAGAATAATTTTGTGAATAGACTTTTCAGATCCAAATTGAATAATGGAAATCATATTTTTTCCAAAAACATCATTAACCTTGTGTGGAAAAGAAACAAATATCATGGAGTTAATGAGAGAGTTTTGAAATTAAAGTATTTTCCCAAAAAATTAAAAATGGATTTGAAGAATTTTCAAAAGGGTAGAAACATGAATATACATTAAAATAAATGGAAAAAATATTGTAATTAAATTTTAATTAAATTAAAATTTCATCCATATATAAAATAATATGAATTAAGAGATAACCCAAAAAGAAGGAGTTTGGGTTCGAGAATCCTCATACCTTAAAACCTACTTTATTTCATTGTTTTCTACCTCTCTAATAATGAGCGTAGTTTTATTAAAACATGGCAACAAAACTAATTTATGTTAGTTTTCTCCACTATTAATCAATTATAATAATTTTATTCTATCCATTAATTCCCTTTGTTAATGATTAAAGGTTTTGATATCTTGTTTTCCCTAAAAAATATCCCATTTTGTTTCGATTTCTCTATTTTTATTCAATGTCATTTAAAATGATTTAGAATTAATCATATAAGATTAGAATAATATATACATATATATATAAATTTATAAATAATAATAAATTATAATAACCATTAATAAGGGTGTTGATAAGAAAATAATGGGAAACATCCTCATTGGAGGTTAATTAACTGTTAAAAGGGTGTTTTCAAAAGAGAAGGAAGGGAAATAAAAAACATAATTATATCATAAAATAAATCATTATAATTGTTTAAATCATATAATTAATGTTAATATACTAATAAATTAATATCATAAGACTTGGTTTTGAAAGGAATGGATATTAAGAGGGACAGGGGAAAAAGAAGATAATTTAATGAAGGCTTACATGTTTCACAATTTTTTTTCTTTTCTATGGAACTAAACACTTTTTATTATTAGGGTAGGTCTACTAAAATGTCTGTAATAACTATAATTTTCTTTATATAGGATATTTGGGTAGATATTTTTCTTTTGGAAAGTGATGGAGGATTCGATTTACAATGGACGGGTGTGGGGAGATTTATACTTGAAGAGAAGGGTATTTTGGAGTTATAATATTGAATAAAATTGAATATAAAAGAAAAAACATTAAATATTGTTATTTTTTTACATTATAAAATATATTTGGATTAAATAAAATTATTTTTAGTCTTTAAAACACTTTAAATTAATAATTTATTAGTTTAATGAGAAGAAAGGAGGAAAATTACATAATACTATTTTAATGGAATACTTTCGACTTTGGAAAATATATTTTTTCCAATTTTGAAATTAAGTTTATTTTTTTAAATAAGACCATTATCTAATTAAATTTTTTTTGGGCTGAAATAACAAATTTGGCATTTATTAATTCATTATTGTATCATTATTATGTCATAAAACATGTGGTCTTTAAAAAACTGGGTTTTACTATTCCTGTAAGAATTGAATTATTTTAGAAAATTACCAAAGAATAAAATGCGGAAAATTTAAATTTCATGATTCTAATAATGGTATTAATATAATAAAAATAATTTTCTAAAGTAGTTTTTATAAAATTTGAATTAAAACATACAATTTTTACGAAATAACATGATATCAAATTTCTTCAAAATTTTCTAATATTTTATTTGAGTTTTTAATGTTGATATTTATTTTATGGAATTATAATATTTATATTTTCTTATATTACTCAGGATAAATATTATTTATATAATATTTTATTATTTTGAGGTCAAATTACTATTTACAATGTCCAAGTTGCAATTTTTAATGGGCATATTATAATTCCAAAAACAAATTATTGTTCTAATGGTCATACTACAATTGGAATAATAATTTTACATCATATAAAAACTTATCTATTCCTTAATAAATTATTCACTAAAATTACTCTTAAAATTCAGTATTTTTATTTTCTATTATATAAGTTCATTTTCTATTATTCTATTTCATTTACATAGTATTGTTTGTGGGGGTGATGACTCCAGATTATTAGAAATATTCAAATCCTTCCATTCTAATTTTATTATTATTTTAATATTTTATCCAATTTTGATGTTTTGAATTTTTAGGTATTTATTTTATGAATAATGTAAGAATATTCATATATAAAATAACGTGGTTCGATTTTCTCAATGTGTTGTATATTTATAAATCAATATAATAAAATATAATGTATATTTTTTTTAGGAAAATACATCACATATAAGTTATAGGTCTTGACCATTATTCCTCCCTATATGAATTTCTTCCCCAAAATTTCAACTCTTATTATCATTTGAGAATACATATGTTTAATTCAATACCATCGTTTTGACTTGTTCCCACATCGCCTCTTCATATTGTTTGTTTTCACACAACACTTTGAATAGGTGAGTTATCTTGTTTAATAGAAACTTTATCTCAATATCATAATAGATTCATACAATTCTCTTCATAAGATAATTCATTCTCCAATTGTAACTCCTATGGACTCAGTATATAGGAGGGATTGGGTATGTACATCCTCATGAGAGATATGTTGAACACATTACAAGATTTTTCCTGTTTTGATAATAGTGATTCCTAATATGCCACTACTCATATAAGATCAAAGGTCTCAATGTGTCGAATGTACTTAATGTCATGCTTCCCTTTCTTTCCAAACCACATGACTCTCTTCCGTTGAGATATTTCAAGGAAGAATATTCCTCCAACTTCAAAATCCATGTACCTTGAACGATTTTTAGTATATCACTTCTACAAAGTCTAAAAAATTATATGTTATTAGATGTATTGAACCTTGTTTTTCATATCTATACAATATTGGGTCAATTTATATTTCTTTCACCAACTTCATCGAAAAAATATTGATTTCTATATTGCTTCCCTTAAAGAGATTCATAAGGGTCCATTTGATTATATGAGTTCATGCTATTATTGTGTGAGAGAGAAACTAATGGGAGAGGATAGTCCCATATTTCTTTAAATTCGATTGAGAAGGCTCCCAGTATGTCATTGAGTGTCTGAATTATCATTTTAAATTTTTCATTAGTTTGGGGATGATAGGTAATACTAAAATGTAATTTATTATTAAGATCATGTTAAAGACATATCTTAAATTTAGAAGTGAACCCTAGGCCATGATAAAAAAAATAAATCCGGGTGACAAATGTAGTCTTACCACATTCTTTACACAATTATTACCATGTTTTTCATGTGAGAAATCATCATGAATATAGATGGTGTGGGATTTTTTGGTGAGTCAATCAACGATAAACCATATAAAATTTATTCCTTTAGATGTATTTGGGAGACAAGTTTTTTGAAACCAGAAAACGTGTCCCCAAAATTTTCTAGATACTTCCATACATGATCAATGATCGTAGCCCATTTTGTATGCTTGGATTTGGTAGGTTATATGGCCTGATCAAAGTTACATATTAGGAGTTATGGACATTTGAATTTGGGCTGGAAAACTGGTTCGTGAAGCTCGTTCGCGATGCCCCCTCCATGATCGTGGAGCACCGCCGTGAAAGACGGAGGTGGGATACTCCGCGAACCCGTTTGACGTTTGAAAAACTAGTGTGAAGTAAGGAGGTAGGACGCCTCTGCGAAGCCCTTTGACGTTCGCAAATCCGCTGCAATGCAAGGAGACGGGACGGCTCCGCAAAGCCCTTTGACATTCGGGAACCCACCGCGGAGCAAGCTCCATCTTCGCACCGAGCGAGCTCTACTTCATGGCACCCCTGTCTATAAATACATAGCTCACCCCCCTTCACCGGATGGTCATTCTGCCCGTTGGGCGGCTAATCTTCTAGTTTATGGAGCTCCTCTTTCCTTCGCATAGCGGATCTGTGACCCATGCTCCGCATGCAGCTTCCTTTGCATGGCTGCTCCGCGAGTAGCTTCCTTCGCGATGCTGCTCCTTGAGACCATGCTTTGCGAGTCCTTGCTCTGAGAGTCCATGCTCCGTGAGTCCATGCTCCACGAGTCCATGTTCTACGAGTCCATGCTTAGTGAGACCCCATTCTCCATGAGCCACTTTTCTCCATGAAGCTACCTCACGGTGACCTGTCTTTTGCATGGCTTTTACCTTCGCGCCCACCAGTCCATACCGCGGGGGCTGTTCCCCCACACCCTTACTCAGGGTCAGTGCTGGCCTGCAGTCCCGACCTCTATCCCGGTCCCTTCGCTACCCTCACTAACCCCCATGAAAATTGGAGAGTCGCACCACAAACTTTTCGGGCCGGGATGTCGGCAATTTACATTGCGCCCTTATGCGCACCTACCTTCAACTTATGGAATACCAAGATTTGAGGTACTCCTCCACACACCATGACACACCTTGAGACGACATATTCCTCTTGGTTCATTTCCCATGTCGTGAGTTGAGATTCTCATCATCAATTCCCCGAGTACCTTGAGTTTCACCATTCCTCAAATAACTCATCCAAACCCCATCACTTGGCTCATATGCCATGTTGAACCAGAATGGGCCGCCCTTACATAAGACCCAACACCATCCGTTTCTAGGTTCCTTATGCCTAATAGTCCAATATATATGACTTTAAACTTTATTGAACAATATATTACAAATATAGGATGCCTCTTACTTAATTTAAGGGATGCCTTGTGCGCCAAGAATAATACTACAACAGTCCCATCAACATGACTATAAACTGTAGAATTCCCTATATTCCAAATAAAGGATGGCTCTTTCTCTAAATGAGATATGCCTTCTGATACGATCATAAGATACCAATAGTCTTATGTACATGACATGTAAAGACCCGTAAAATTCAAGGAAATTTTTTTCTTAATTTTCTTGGGAATTTTACAAGAACGTAGTTTCGGATGGCACCTGATTCCGAGGCCCGGTGTGCCCGGAATCATTTTCCGAACTTTAGCTCGGGTACATTTAGTGAACGAATGAGCGGGTTTTTCTAACATTTGAACAGGTGACCTGAATTGAATTCTGAGGGAACTGATGGAAACACAATGCCAGTATTTGCTTAGAAATGCCATTTCCAGAGTTGTGTTTGCTCGGTTGTGGTTTTTAATTTTTGGGGTTAAGTTAAGAAACCAAATAAAAGTGGTGCGACACATTATTTTATTTCACTTAAAGCCACTTAAGCCAGGTTAAGAGAATAAGGTAGGACCCATGATATCCAACCCACTTGGTAGGATATTTGTGAGGTGGGGCTCGCAGGAGCCCCATCATTTCTTTCCCACTATGTAATGAACCCGCGAAAACCTCTTTTAAATGAAAGTAAACCGGTGCGTTTTCTTAAATTCAAAATGCCCCATTTAATTGGGCAGTTAAGTTGTTACCATTAATTCATCTAATTAATGGTTCGTTTATTAACTTTGAATTTCTAATTGTTGGATTGAGAATAAAATAAGACCAACACATGTTTTTGTTGAAGGGTCGCTTGTTGAGAGGATTTGGGGAAAGCTCTAAAGCTTGAAGATCTTCATCATCCTTCGCGAAAAACACGAAGAACGCGAAGAATGCGAGGAACATGAAGAACTTTGTCCTTTGACTAAGGGAGATGAAGAATGCCAAACCCTCAGAGATTGACGATGCGACGCCGTGTTCTGCGACGCTGACGATCCTCCATCCGCGATGTTTCTTCCGTGACGTTCCTTCCCCGCGACAATCTTCGATCAACAACCGATTGAGGTAGGGGGTTGCATCTCTTTTAATTCATTGTGAATTATATCCTCAGCATGGGTTTTAATGGTGCAATTAAATCTGTGTGATTTTAAATCCTCAGATTTTGACTGCGCAACGTTGTGTATCGCAACGACAGCGACGCTCCTTCCGCGACGCAATGATCCTCTTCTTCCACGATGGTCAATTCCGCGACGAACTCACGTTCGACGACAATGTTGAGGTAGGGGTCGATTCATCTAAATCTTTGTGATTTTTACCCATGGCATATGATTTAATTTTTGTTTTGTGACTTTTAGAACCGCTAACGTGGTGGGTGCGAACCAACGAACGAGTCCGAACCCACCGCCCTTTTCGTTCTTGGTGTGCGGAATGGCGGACGACGACAAAAAATGCCGCACGGGCAATGTGAGATCCTCACAGTGAAGGACGGGCCTCGGGAGGGCCATTGGCGAAGACTGCGCATTTTTCTGACCACCGGAACTCGTCCGGCAGTCCACGGAGCAGCCTGCCGGCTCGCCTCGCCGGCACGGCGACGCCGGTGGCAGGTGGCGGCGGTGCCCGACGCGTCGCCGGGAGGAGCCGCTGCGGCTGAAGCCGTGGCGGCAAGGCGCGGTCCCTCAACCGCGCGGGACCGGAGGGGGACGGAACATGGCCGGCTACCACGTCCGCTGGAAAGGGTGGCCCCACGCGGGGCCGCGACTCCTTCACACGGGGGCAGCGTGCCCCCAACCCGCGGCTCGACCGTAACGGCCCAGCCGACCCGCTGGCCCCCCAGCCAGCGCTAGCCGGGTCGCGCCCAGGCCAGGCTGGGCCCTGCCGGCCGGGCCGGGTCGCACACAGTCGGGACGGACCTGGACCCGGGTCAGGTCTACCCGGTTCGGACCGACCCAGCGGGGTTGGGCCGGGTCTGTCCGGGCCCAGACCCCCCGTTTTTGGGCCTTTTCGGTATTTTGCCCATATCCTGGGCTACGGACCTCCGATTGATGCATCGTCAGTGCCGATGCGATCCTTGGATAGATACGGTCATTGCGGTATATCGAACTCATGGTTTAGGTGTACTTTGAGTTCGGCCGAGTTGGTTCGTACACGAAACCAACCAGGCCCTCGGAGTGGAAACGCTCATAACTTGAGCTTCGGACGTCCGATTGACGTGCCGTCGACTTTGATGGATTCCTATAAGTGAGACAGATATTTTGTCTTACTCCGCCTGAGGTTTGGACGTAGGTTGAGTACGGTTGGATTGGTTTTGACTTAAAAACCAACTAGGCCCCGGGGACAAAAACGCCAATAACTCTCAGACCGGGCGTCCGATTGGCGCGCCATCTGCGACGTTGAGTTCCTGTTAAAGATACAGAACATTTGGATACATCAACTCTGGACTATGTGTCAGTTGATGTATTAGCCTCTCGGCTCATGGAGCAGACCCCCCCGAACGAGCATGCTGTGTGCGGGAACCCTGTGCTGGCTGCGACTGTGACGACGACGACTGTAGAGAGATCCTCAGTGGATTCGGCGGCGACGACTTCAGCACTCAGCGATCCTGCGTGGATCAATGCTACAGATCCTGTGTGGGTCCGATCCTATGTGGGTCAGCTCTCAGCGGTCCTGTGTGGGCTAGCGCCCACAGATCCTGTGTGGGTCCGATCCTGTGTGGGTCTTTGTGGGGGTTAGTACCTATCGATCCTTTGTGGGTCAGATCCTTTTTGGGTCATTACGGGGGTTAGTAACTATCGATCCTTTGTGGGTCAGATCCTTTCCGGGTCATTGCGGGGGTTAGTACCTATCGATCCTTTGTGGGTCAGATCCTTGTGGGTCATTGAGAGGGTTAGTACCTATCGATCCTTTTTGGGTCAGATCCTTTGTGGGTCATTGTGGGGGTTAGTACCTATCGATCCTTTGTGGGTCCGACAGCTTAGATGAATCGGTGGCTATATCTGATAATATCTATCTTCATATGAGAAGTATACCTGTGTGAGCTGAATCCTGTTTAGCTTTCCTTTGTGGATTGTGTTGTGTTATCCAGTGTGGATTTACGTTTTGCTTTCCTATGTGGACTGGGTTGTACTTGGGCTCGGATGTTGGAGCCGAACGAGAATTGATGACTTAGGTATATGTATGGGCATATACCTAAGCATTTTCGGATGTTACTTCGTGATTGTATCTTTCTTTTGTGGATTTTCCTTTGTGGATTCTGGGAGACCTTCAGGGGTCTCAGGATCCCTACTGAGTAGCTTATACTCACCCCTACATGGGCTATGCCCGCACTACGTTGTGTTGGTTGCAGATGACGGACAGGGCTGATCATGGTTCAGGCTTTCAGAGTAGGACGGTACCTGGTGGTAGACCACTTGGCGGGACGTACTCAGAGCGGTTGGATGGACCCGAGGAGCAGTGGAGACTATCTGTACCCACCCTTCAGGTGGTATTTCCAGTGGACAGCTCGACGTTGTGGCATTACTTTTCAGTTGTTGTTTTCCCTTCCAGTTGTACTTTACTTTCAGTTTGGGTTTGTATACTGGCCCACTTACTTTTCTACACTTACTGTTGTACTCAGTTTTTACTTAGTGTTTACTTCTACTACTTTCTTAATCTGTGGTGTTTGTTTACTTTACAAAGGAAATGCCATCCCTTTTTACCGGGATTTACGCCTTGGTGCTAGTCGCCAGCCCCTGGCCTATGGAAGGCGGGCTTGGGGTAGTCACGACACGGGCCCCGAGGATGGGTCGGGACAAATTGGTATCAGAGGAGTTTGGTTCTGCCGCAGAACTTTGGACTCTGATCTTTTTAAATGTGAAGAAATAGTGTTAAGATCTTTGGGTGTGGTTATCAGTCCAGGGATTCTAGTGTTAGTGCGGTGGCCGACGTATCCTACACCAGGACCCTGACTTCTGATTTTCGACTTAATGTGTGAAAACATTGATTGCATGTGTGTTTCAAGTTTTCTTTGTGATTACTTTATGCCAGCTCACCAGGTATACTGTTTGACCATGGCGCACGTGTTTCTCTTCAGGATGGCCCCACGACGGCAGCCATCTAGGGTTCTGAGAGTTGAGTGTGACGACAGCCCAACGAGTGACGAGGCCTCGGTACATGGCCCTTTGACAGCTGAGGCACCGACGGTACCATTACCCACCGAGCCACCGATGCTTCCAACCCCAGCCGCTGACGATGCATGTCGCCTTAGTGCACTGCACGAGTTCCAATGCCAGCGACCGCCCAGGTTCCATGGGGAGACGGACCCCCAGGCATCCGAGGATTGGATGGAGGTAGTGGTACAAGTTTTCAGGTTAGTGAGGACACCAGCAGACCTCATGGTGATCCTCACAGCGAGCCTACTGCACGCGGCAGCGGGCTGATGGTGGAGCTTGATGCTCCAGGTGCACGATGAGTCATCTCTTCGTTGGTTGTACTTTGAGAGCCTCTTCCTCTCAGAGTTTTTCCCGGCCACCCTCAGTGCGGTGCGCATCCAGGAGCTTCTACAGCTGCGGAAGGGCAGCTTGACGGTTTCCCAGTACTCGGCGAGATTTACCGATCTCTCGTGCTACTTGACAGACATGGTACGAGACCCATTCTTTCAGGCCCGGAACTTTGATCAAGGATTGAGACATGAGATTTGGGAATCGCTGATCTCCCTCGGCATTCCGACCAAGGCAGGAGTACTAGAGCGAGCCCTTTTGATCGAGAGCTTCCTTGCTGAGCCTTCATCACCAGCGAGACCCACTGCGGGGCGACACGTAGCAGAGTCGTCTGTAGCAGGCAGTCAACGGATGACTCATGGGTCCAGGCAGTCCAGTCCCTCAGGCAGACGACCTCAGGACACTGGCTCAGCAGTGTGGGGCACACAGCATAGAGCCAGTCTTTCGAGAGGTAGGTAGTGCTACACGTGCGGTGGGCAGGGCCACACGGCTCGTGACTGCCCGACCCACCATGACGAGGAGCAGCAGACGGTTGAGGGGCCACCCAGGAAGAGGTAGAGGGTCGACCGTGGCGGTCCACAGGGAGCAGGCGGACGAGGCAGAGGAGCTGGCCGAGTAGCAGGTGGTGGGCGACGCTTTGAGGCTCTACCACCACCACCAGGAGGAGTTCTACCCCGACCACCGGGAGGTGGCAAGTAGAGACAGGCACAGGTCCAGGCAGCAGAGGCCTATGACCACGGTGCGCCCGAGATGATTCAAGGTACTATCTGTGTCTATTCTACCCTTGCTGCAGTTCTTATAGACACAGGATCGAGTCACTCTTTCATAGCCACTGCCCTTGTTCGGAGCTCGGAGATTCCGACAGAGCCTTTGGCTTGATCCTTACGGCTAGAGACTCCTACAGGAGCAGACTCGACGATTACGCAATGGTGCCGGCAGTGTGAGCTTACTCTAGGAGGCGAGATCTTTGGCTGGGATCTTCTTGTAGTGGTGTCGAGGCCTTAAGACGTCATCTTGGTCATGGATTGGTTATCTACAGTCCATGCTCAGATCGACTATATTAGGTGCAAGGTGCGATGTGTACGCACCGACGAGAGCAGGTTCACCTTCACCGGCGAGAAGGGAGCCTTCATATCACAGGATGGACTTCCGCAGAGGAGAGGACAGACAATCACTCATCAGTTTGCTAGCCTCATCCTAGGAGCAGTTGATGTGCGGAGTCCTAGTTTTCCTATTGTGGTGGATCAGTATGTGGACGTCTTTCCCGACGACGTTCCAGGACTACCTCCTCACAGAGAGGTAGACTTTTATATTGACCTGTACCCCGGGACTACCCCGATATCGACTCTAGCGTATCGGATGGCCCCCGCTGAGCTTAGAGAGCTATGGGTACAGTTGGAGGACTTTCAGGGAAAGGGATTCATCCGACCCAGTGTTTCACCTTGGGCTTCCCCGATTTTGTTTGCCAAGAAGGCAGACGGGAGCTTGCGACTTTGTGTCGACTATCGTCGCCTGAACCAGGTGACCCTGAGGAACAAGCATCTGCTACCGAGAATTGATGACCTCTTCGATCAGCTCAAGGGTGCACGGTGGTTCTCAAAGATAGACCTTAGGTCAGGATATCATCAGCTCAGAGTTCGGGATGAGGACGTGCAGAATATGGCCTTTAGATATCAGTATGGCCACTATGAGTTCTTGGTTATTCCATTCGGCATAACCAATGCTCCGACAGTGTTCATGGGCCGCATGAATAGGATCTTTCAGCCATACCTCGATCGATTTGTTGTGGTCTTCATCGAAGACATTTTGATATACTCAACGACTGAGGAGGAGCACGCCTACCACTTGCGGGTTGTACTAGACACACTCCGAGAGCACCAGCTTTATGGAATGCTCTCGAAGTTCCAGTTCTGGATACGTGAGGTCCACTTATTGGGACACGTCATCTCTGAGGCAGGAGTTGCGGTGGATCCTACGAAGACCGAGGCAGTGCTATCTTGGGAGCCCCCCAGGAGCGTGATGGAGGTACGGAGTTTCTTGGGACTAGCTGGATACTACCAGATATTTTTTATAGACTTCTCCAGAGTTACGACACCACTCTCAAGTTTGACGAAGAAGGGGAAACCCTTTGTGTGGTCAGACAGATGTCAGCAGAGCTTCCAGGAGCTGAGACAGAGATTGACCAGCGCCCCTATCTTGAGGCTTCCGGAGGAGGGAGTGGGGTAAGTAGTCTACTACGATGCATCAGGGACGGGACTCGAATGTGTCCTGATGTAGGAGCGGGCAATGATCGCCTATGGATCACGTCAGTTGAGGCCACATGATCAGAACTACGCCAACCATGACCTGGAGTTAGCTGGAGTGGTCTTCGCTCTGAAGACAGAGCGACACTATCTGATGGGTGAGTGCTTTACAGTCTTTTCTAACCATCAGAGTCTCAGGTACATCTTCTCTCAGAAGGACCTGAACCTGAGACAGTGATGATGGCTCGAGTTCTTCCAAGACTATGACTTTGAGATAGTCTATACTCCTGGGAAGGGGAACATAGTAGTCGATGCTCTCAGCAGGAGGACGGGCATTTAACTACATGAGGAGGCGACAGAGCAGCTAGCCGCCTTGCAGATATCCTTCGTGGATATAGATGGAGCAGCTTTTCTTCAGTCTCTCACAGTCACCCCTCCACTACTGCAGCGCGTCAGAGAGGCACAGCGTGGGGACATTGACTGTGAGATGCGGCATGCGCAGATATCCTTAGGACAGGCACTTAATGGTTTCTCCTTTGTATCAGAACACAAAGTCCTTTTCAAAGGACGTACCTTGGTACCAGTTTCATTACGAGAGGAGGTGCTGAGAGAGTTTCACACTTCCCCTTTGGCGGTACATCCTAGAGTGGTGAAAATGTACCAGGATCTCAGACGGCAACACTAGTGGCTGGGCATGAAGAAGGTTGTGGTAGAGTTCGTTTCTCGATGCCTCACCTTCCAGTAGGTGAAGGCAGAGCATCAGGTACCAGCAGTCTTGGTACAGCCCTTGGAGGTCCTGGAGTGGAAGTGGGACGGGATATCTATGGACTTCGCGACTGGACTTCCACGCACTTCCAGAGGTCACGACTCCATTTGGGTGATTATCGACCGACTCACCAAGTCAGCTCACTTCATACCCATTAGAGAGAAGGACTAAGTGGAGAGCTTGGGACGTCACTACGTTCAGGAGATTTTACGGCTTCATGGTGTGCCATAATCTATCGTCTCCGATCGGGATGCTCGATTTACTTCCTGTCTTTGGAAGGGGTTGTAGGAGGCGTTCGGGACGCAGCTACATATGAGCACTGCCTTTCACCCTCAGACAGATTGTCAAACGGAGAGGACTATACAGACTCTCGAGGACATGCTCTGCGCATGTGTCCTCGACTTTGGTCGCAGCTGGGAGGACCACCTACCCTTGTTGGAGTTTTCATGAAACAACAGCTACCACTCCACCATCGGGATGGCACCATACGAGTCATTGTACGACCGACCTTGCAGATCTCCTTTGTGCTGGATAGACCCTGGGGAGTCAGCACTTGTGGGACCAGAGATGGTCAAGGCCACGACAGAAAAGGTCTATGTCATCCAGGAGTGGATGAGGACAGCTTAGAGCCGGCATAAGTCTTACGCTGACAGGAGACGAAGGCCACTAGAGTTCGAGGATGGAGACCACATCTTCTTGCGTGTCTCACCACGACGTGGATTACAGAGATTTGGCCGAGGTGGCAAGTTGTCTCCATGTTTCATCAGATCATTCCAGGTCCTCAGCAGGATTGGCGAGGTGGCTTATCGCCTGGATCTACCACCTCAGTTGCACCGGGTGCACGACGTCTTCCACATGTCTCAGCTGAGGAGATACGTGCACGACCCGACGCATATCATTGACCATGGGGAGCTGGACGTTGATGATGGGGAGACTTTTGCGGAGGTCCCGGGGGAGATCGAGGATCGATAGGAGTGGGTCCTATGTGGATGGTCGATTCCTCTAGTGCGCATCAGATGGCAGCACGGGAACCTCCAAGAGAGCACTTGGGAGCGGGAGGCTCAGATGCGTTCTCAGTACCCACATTTGTTTCCCTAGTTTATGATGTATCTTTACGGGGATGTAAAGACCTGAGGTGGGAGTGATGTAAAGACCGGTAAAATTCAAGGAAATGTTTTTCTTAATTTTGTTGAGAATTTTACAAGAATGTAGTTTCTGACGGCACCTGATTCCGAGGCCCGATGTGCCCGGAATAATTTTCCGAAGTTTAGCTCGGGTACGTTCAGTGAACGAACGAGCGGGTTTTTCTAACTTTTGAACTGGTGCCTAGAATCGAATTCCGAGGGCACTGATGGAAACGCAATGCCGGTATTTTCTTAGAAACACCATTTCCGGAGTTGCGTTTTCTCGGGTGTGGTTTTTAATTTTTGGGGTTAAGTTAAGAAATAAAATAAAAGTGTTGTGACACTTTATTTTATTTCACTTAAAGACACTTAAAGCCACATAAGCCAGGTTAAGTGGATAAGGTGGGACCCAAGATATTCTAACCACTTGATAGGATATTTGTGAGGTGGGTCCCGCATGAGCCCCACCATTTCTTTCCCTCTATGTAACGCACCCGCGAAAACCTCTTTTAAATGAAAGTCAACCGGTGCGTTTTCTTAAATTCTAAATGCCCCAATTAATTGGTTAGTTAAGTGTTTACCATTAATTAATCGAATTAATGGTTTGTTTCTTAACTTTGAATTTCTAATTATTGGAATGAGAATAAATTAAGACCAACACATGTTTTTGTTGAAGGGTCGCTTGTTGAGAGGATTTGGGGAAAGCTCTAAAGCTTGAATATCTTCATCCTCCTTCGTGAAGAACACGAAGAACATGAAGAACGTGAGGAACGCGAAGAACGTCGGCCTTCGACGAAGGGTGACGAAGAACGCCGAACCCTTAGAGATCGACGATGCGACGCCGTGTTCCGCAACGCCGACGATCCTCCTTCCGCGATGTTTCTTCCGCGACGTTCCTTCCCCGTGACAATCTTCGATCAACAACCGATTGAGGTAGGGGGTTGCGGATCTTTTAATTCTTTGTGAATTATATCCTCAGCATGGGTTTTAATGGTGTAATTAAATCTGTGTGATTTTAAATCCTCAGACTTTGACTGCGCAACGCCGTGTAACACGACGATAGCGACGCTCCTTCCGTGACGCGACGATCCTCTTCTTCCGCGATGGTCAATTCCGCGACGAACTCATGTTCGACGACAACGTTGAGGTAGGGGTTGATTTATCTAAATCTTTTTGATTTTTACCCGCGTCGTATGATTTAATTTTGGTTGTGAGACTTTTATAACTGCTAACACAGTGGGTGCGGACCAACGAATGAGTCCGAACCCACCGCCCTTTTCATTCTTGGTGTGCGGAACGGCGGACGACGACAAAACAAGCCGCACGGGCGATATGAGATCCTCGCAGTGAAGGACGGGCCCCGAGAGGGCCATTGGCAAAGACGGCGCTTTTTTCAGACCACCGGAACTCATCCAGTGGTCCGCGGAGCAGCCCGCCGGCGCGCCTCGCCGGTACGGTGGCGCCGGCGGCAGGGGGCGGCGGTGCCCGGCGCGCCGCCGAAAGGAGCCGCCGCGGCTGTGCGGTCCCACGACCGCGTGGGACCGGAGGGGGACGTGACGTGGCCGGCTGCTGCATCCACTGGCAAGGGCGGCCCCACTCAGGGTCACGGCTCCTTCACACGGGTGCAACGCCCCCCCCCCCCCCCCGCGGCTCGGCCGTAACGGCTGAGCCGAGCCGCTGGCCACACGGCCAGCGCCAGCCGGGTAGCGCCCAGGCCAGTTCGGGCCGCGCCGGCCGGGCCGGGTCGCTCCCAGCTGGGACGAACCCGGACCGGGGTCGGGTCGACCCGGTTCGGACCGACCCAGGGGGTTGGGCCGGGCCCAGACCCCCCGTTTTCGGACCTTTTCAGTGTTTTTCCCATATCATGGGCTACGGACCTCCGATTGACGCACCGTCTGCGCCGATGAGATACTTGGATCGAGACGGTCATTTCAGTATATCGCACTCAATGTTTCAGAGTAATTTTGGCTAGGCCGGGTTGGTTCGTACACGAAACCAACCGAGCCCTCGGAGCGGAAACGCTCATAACTTGAGCTCCGGACATCCGATTGACGTGCCGTCAACTTTGATGGATTCCTCTAAGTAAGACGGATCTTTTGTATTACTCTGCCCGAGGTTTGGATGCAGGTGGAGTACGGTTGGATTTGTTTTGACTTAAAAACCAACCGGGCCCCTGGGACAAAAAAGCCAATAACTCTCAGACCGGGCGTCCGATTGACGCGCCGTCTGCGACGTTGAGTTCCTGTTAATGATACAGAACGTTTGGATACATCATCTCTGGGCTATGTGTTAGTTGATGTGTCAGCAACTCGGCTCGGGGAGCAGACCCTCCCGAACGAGCTTGCTGTGTGCGGGAACCCTAGTGCTGGTTGCGACTATGACGAAAACGACTGTACAGAGATCCTCAGTGGATTCGATGACGACGACTTCAGCACTCAGCGATCTTGCGTGGATCAGTGCTACAGATCCTGTGTGGGTCTGATCCTATGTGTGTCAGTGCTCAGCGGTCCTGTGTGGGCCAACACCTACAGATCCTACGTGGGTCTGATCCTGTGTGGGTCTTTGCAGGGGTTAGTACTTATCAATCCTTTGTGGGTCATATCCTTTGTGGGTCATTGCGGGGGTTAGTACCTATCGATCCTTTGTGGGTCATATCCTTTGTGGGTCATTGCGGGGGTTAGAACCTATCGATCCTTTGTGGGTCAGATCCTTTGTAGGTCATTGTGGGGGTTAGTACCTATCGATCCTTTGTGGGTCAGATCCTTTGTGGGTCATTGCAGGGGTTAGTACCTATCGATCCTTTGTGGTTCCGACGGCTTAGAAGAATCAGTAGCTATATCTGATCATCTCTATCATCATACGAGATGTATACCTGTGTGAGCTGAATCATGTTTTGCTTTCCTTTGTGGGTTGTGTTGTGCTATCCTGTGTGGATTTACATTTTGCTTTCCTGTGTGGACTGGGTTGTACTTGGGCTCGGATGTTGGATCCGAACGAGAATTGATGACTTAGTTATATGTATGGACATATACCTAAGCAGTGTCAGATGTTACTTCGTGATTGTATCTTTCATTTGTGGATTATCCTTTCTGGATTTTGGGAGACCTTTAGTGGTCTCGGGGTCCCTACTGAGTAGCTTATACTCACCCCTGCACGGGCTATGCCCGCACTACGTTGTGTTGGTTGTAGACGACGGACAACACTGATCATGGTTCAGGCTTGCGGAGCAGGACGGTACCTGGAGGTAGACCACAGGGCGGGACATACTCGGAGCGGTCGGCTGGACCAGAGGAGCAGTAGAGACTATCTGTACCCACCCTTCAGGTGGGATTTCCAGGGGATAGCTCGACGTTGTGGCTTTACTTTTCAGTTGATGTTTTCCCTTCCAGTTGTACTTTACTTTCATTTTGGGTTTGTATACTGGCCCACTTACTTTTCCTCACTTACTGTTGTACTCAGTTTTTACTTAGTGTTTACTTCTACTGCTTGCTTGTTCTATGGTTTTTGTTTACTTTACAAAGGCAATGCCTTCCCTTTTACCAGGATTTACACCTTGGTGATAGTCGCCAGCCCCTGGCCTATGGAAGGCGGGCTTGGGGTAGTCACAACACGAGCCCCAAGGACGGGTCATGACATGACAATAAAATTTAGTACCCCCTACATATCAAACATAGGATGCCTCTTACTCCAATCAAGAGATGCCTTGTGCATCAATCATAAGATACCAACAATCCTTTCTACATGACTCTAAACTATAGTACACCCTATGTTCCAAACATATGATTCCTCTTGCTCTAAACAATAGATGACTTATGCTCCAAGAATAAGATGCCTATTTCCTTGATTACAGTGGCGTAATTTCAAGAGCATTTGAATCCATTCAAACATTCCATCACTCCACCTCATGTTTTGCGCGTCCTTCATTCGGATCATCACCCACTTCCATGTCTGAAGTGACCCCCTAATAGCCTGTTCACATGCCGCATCGGTCACCTACAATCCTGGGCCAACACCCCGGATGACTTCAGACAACACTTTGAGTTGGGTCCTGTGTATCGAACATGTACAACAGTCGTCCCTCATTTGTTTGTCCCCATTTCCGGCTAACGCGATGTGGATGCTGTGTATCAAACATGGTCAACAGTTATCCTTCATCGTCACACCACCCCCACTGCGTTCTGAATGTTGGGAATGTGATTCACACTTTTGATTCCCCTTTGTTCGGGCTGATTCTAGCACCCTTGGTGTTATCTCTCTTGTACACTAGCGCATAGGTGGAGGCCTCAACCCACCAGTGGGTTGGGATGCCATCATAAACAGACATGGGGAAAATATCACAGGCAGCTTCCTAACATAAGCCCCATCCACAATTGTTGCTCCATAGCGGCACCCGGGAAACTTCCTTGCATATTCCCCATCCACAATTTCTTCTCCATAGCGGCACCTGGGAAGCTTCCTTGCATAATCCCCATTTACCATTGCCGCTCCATAGCGGCACTCATGAAGCTTCCTCGCGTAAGCCCCATCCACCATTACTACTCCACAACATCACCCAGGCAGCTTCCTAGAGTAATCCCCATCCACTATTGCTTCTCCACAGCGGCACACGAGCAGCTTCCTTGTGTAAGCCCCATTCACTATTGCTGCTCCATAGCGGCACCCGGGAAGCTTCCTTGCGTAAGGACCATCCACGATTTTCGCTCCATAGCGACACTCGAGCATCTTACTTGCCTAAGCCCCATCCACTATTTTCGCTCCATAGTGGCACCCGAGCAGCTTCCTTGTGTATGCCCCATCCACCATTGCCCCTCCATAGCGGCACCTGGGAAGCTTCCTTGCGTAATCCTCATGCACCATTACCGCTACATAGAGGCACCCTGATAGCTTCCTTGTGTATGCCCCATCCACCATTTCCGCTCTATAGCGGAACCTGGGAAGCTTCCTAGTGGAAGCCCCATCCACCATTTTCGCTCTATAGCCGCACAAGGGAAGCTTCCTTACGTATTCCCCATTCACCATTGTCGCTCCATAGTGGCACCCAGAAAGTTTCCATGCGTACGCCCCATCCACCACTGCCACTCCAGAGAGGCACCTAGGCAGCTTCCTTGCGTAATCCCATTCCACCATTGCTACTCTATAGCGGCACCCGAGTAGCTTCCTTGCATAATCTTCATCCACCGTTGCTGCTCCATAGCGGCACCCGGGCATCCATCCGGGAGTAAGTCCCATCCTCTACAGGATTATATCCACGTATAAGCCCATGTTTTCTCTTAGGGAAATGATCAGGTGTTATCCCCACCTCACCTCCCACAGATGCACCTTCCGCGACGTGATCGTCATGTCTCAGCTACCTCTTATTTCTCACACCGAGCATGACTCACATGTGCTTAGAGAAAGAACTGACAATTAAATCTTCCTTAGGTAGCCTAGATGTAATCCCAACACACCATTCCGAACTATGAGGACTTTGTTCCTTTCCAAGGCAAGGTACGTAGGAAGTATCCCTGTGGTTCAAGCCCAATACCCATTGGTCGCTCAGACCCCCTTCATATCTGTTCACCAACACCTTGGGCAGCCTAGAGTGTAAGCCCCACACCACCGAAACTACATGGTCTTTGATCCTTTCCAAGGCAAGGTTTGTAGGAAGCCTCCATGAGGTTCAACACCACCACCCGTTGGTCGCTCTGACCCCCTTCACGTCAGTTCGACAACACCTTGCGTAGCCTAGAGTGTAAGCTCCATTCCTTCCTGAACTACGTGGTCATTGATCCTTTCCAAGGCGAGGTATATAGGAAGCCTCCACGAGGTTCAAGCACAACACCCCATTGGTTCTGACCAACTTCACATCAGTTCTCATCCCCTTAAATCAATGGTAAGACATCGTCAAATGAACTACGCAGACTTTTATTCCTTGCCACGGGGATACGTAGGAATCCTCCATGAGGTTCAATCTCATCATCCATGTCTCAACCCAATCTATCCCTCGATACCATGTGTTCTTGGAAGATAATGAAACAACACAGAGGTTCTACTTCCTCCAGGTCCCATCCATGCATCCATTCTCATTGGCCGCCTCCTCAGGTGTCTCATCGTCCCACCAAACTATGCAGACATTGATTCCCTTCCACGGGGATACGTAGGAAGTCTCTTTGAGGCTCAAGACCAATAATACGGTCACCATCATTATGGTCCCATATAACCCCCCCTCCACTCTATTAAACTCTTAATACTACATCTTGATTCTCACCTGGGCCGCCACATCTCAGTGGGATCATGTCCTCCACCTCCTCACTGCCCCTAAAAGTACTTGGGCTACAATTCACACATAATCCCCAACATGCCTCCGAGTCATTGTCATTTATATACATCCCGATTCATCACCCCTTCGAACTATGTGGGTTTTGATCCCTATCTTCTACACAAGGTACATAGGAAACCTCCCTGAGGTTCAATCCCAGCCATTGGTAAACCTTCGTGTCCCCCATTCTGGGGTGTACTCTCCCTGATCCGCCCTCCTTGGTGTTCATATTAGCCATTACGGTGTGACATCTCCCCTCCATGGGACACACCACCTCAGATCTGTCCTCATTAGGCATTCTAATCCATCCATCTTCCAGGTGTTCCCTCCTTGGTATGTACCAATCCAATCCGTCTCTATGGAATGTTTTGATCACTCTCATTCCATCTCTGCAAGACATCAAACTCACGACCAACGTCGTGATAAACATGAGATTCATGAGGAAAAACTCGGAATACATGCCCCTGGAATAACTGTCTCTTCTAGATGTTAAACCTGCGGCATACCCTGTGTTAAACATGAGAAGTTGAGGAACACCTCAGAAAAAATCCACTGGCATATGATACCCCACAACTGACGTGGGATGCCTCGGGTTCTATGCCCTTGATATGACCTCTTATGAGGAAGAATAAAAGTTCCCCAATTTCCACACATCCCCATATGCCTCGACATTCCTGATGTTACCGTATAGTCCAAAATAAGGTTTCTATCATGTCAAGACCCCATGGAATGTCCGAATAGAAGTAGTGTAATTAACCGGAATCCATAAAGATATGGCACCGGGAATGAGATTCACGAACCATGACTTAATCGTTAAGGGAGACTCGGACTAGGTAACGAGTTCTGAGGAGGAATCCACCAAAGGAGGAACCGACATCCCATCATCTTGTTTTGATCAAGTAGATTATGTCCCTATATAAAGAACAGATGTTTCCCACCATTGGAATGCAGGAATTTCGGGCAACAATTGCGCGTCCTCCACCAACGGATGTGTGCGCCCCAATGAAAGCATCAAAAACTAAGTTTTAAATAACATTGTGATTTTTTCCAATTTACTTGTGGATATATAGAATATTAGCATCATACCCTTGTAATAATATCACTCTAATTTAACTTTCTGACATACTAATCACTCGGAGCTGTACTCAACATTCTCCTTCTGCACATTGTCTCAACAAAAGATATCTAAAAAATCATGGTACATCTTGGTACTTCTAGGATATATGGAGAAAGATAAAAATGTGAATTATCTAATATCTAATTCTTTATCTCAGGTGCTGAAGGCACACAATGTCCAGTACCAAAACAAATGAATCCATCTTCATCGAAATGGAATTCATGAAGCTACCCTTCCATTACTTCCTCCATATTCTTTTGGATCTCCAGAACATCCCTTTGTTCTTTATTGGTCTTATCTTAAATATATGGTAATGTAATCATTTGGGATAGGTAGGATGTATTCCCCACCATTATGAATCCTAGATCTATCCTTTTCCCATCCATGATGACAGAATATTTCTCAACGCACATCATAGATTGTGTAGTGGTTTCTTTTATGCCATGATAATCAACTACTTTATTCACATTTCTAGGATGGTAGTGAATAGAAAAATAATAGCCCTTAATTATCTCTAACCATTTCACTGAAACATATTGAATTGTTTATATGTTAATATATAGATTATATTATTGTAAGCTATATATATGTCACACTTCTCACCATAGTAGTAATACCATTGTACCTTTAGAGTGATGATCATAGATGCTAACTAAAAATAGTTTATTGAATAGTTTTACTCATGGATATCCAAATTTCATGAGGTGTATGCTTTTACATTATAATTATTTATTATTACACAACCCAATAATTTTTTTGAGGCATCATTATATACCACAAAAACTTCTTCTCTAAATGGTAGTGTGAGTATTGGTGGAGTGATTATCTTCTTCTTGAGATCGTTAAATCTTTCCTAAAATTATTCTACTTAGACATACATGACCCCTTTTCATGTTAACTTACTTAGCACACTATAAAATCATAATAATTTTCTCACAAAACAACTGAAATACCCAGCTTAGCCAATAAAACTATGGGTTTCAATGATAGTTGAAGGCCAAGGGCCTTCTTAAATTTACTTTTAATTCGAAAAGTCCATATTACTTATGTCACTTGTGATCACATGGACCAATAAAGGTGATTTCCACGTCCAAAATTAACACTTTCTAAACATAGTGTACATTTTACCCTTTTGTAGCACCTCCCACACAATCTTCAAATTATTTTCTTATTCCTCCTTTCTCATAGAGTAGATGAGAATATCATCATAAAATAATGTCAATATTTTTTCAAGGTATTCACTAAAGTATCTATTTATAAAATCGATGAATATTGTCATGGAATTTGTGTGTCTGAAAGGAATCACTATGATATCATAGATTCCATATATAATATAGAGAAATATATTGTAAATATATTCCTTATTTACGTTCAGTTGATGATATCCAAAATTAATATCCACCTTTTAGAAATATCAAGATCCCCATAACTAATTGAAAAATTCATCAATCATTTATAGGGAATACTTGTTCTTCAGGGTAATATTTTTGACCTCCCGGTAATCAATTCACAAATTTATTGTTGTATCCTTTTTTTGAAAGAGTACTAGTATACTTCAAAGTGATGTTCAAGGATGTATGAACCCTTTGTCCAAATGATCTTATAATCGATTATTTAACTCATCCAATTTAGTAGTGTCCATCCAATTGGTTTTTTTGGGAAATGAGAATCTCTATGTATAATATCTATTGATAATTCTACCTTATGATATGGGGTTTTTCTGGGTAACCCTTCAGGAAATATATTATTATATTCCATTATAATGAGAATTTTATCAAGGTTTATACTTTTATTAGACACATACATTTAGGAATGGTGTGATTATTCACTAGATACAAACACACACACAAAATAGGAATATTCCAAAGGAGACTCATGATATTCCCTACATTTTAAGTGGATCATGTGATTAAAGGAAATATTGAAAGAGGTTTCATTTACTAGATATATAATATGATCTTAACAAAACAATATCCAATCCTTTCAATGTATCGTGTCAAATCACACTAAGTTATGGATTTTTTGATTCATTGGATGAATATTCTCATGGATTCTATTAGGATAATAGTCCATCACATGGGTTGAATTTATCACCACACTATGTGATTTTAGGGATATATATATTTCAAGTTATTGGGGTTATGATTCATTACATCTAGAATACTTTCAAGATATAAATTAACTCATAGAAGAATAATAATAAAAAATTCCATTCTTGAGTGAATATGAAGTTTACCTTATTCAAATTCATTTTTAGGTTCCATTTAAATAGCAGTGATGGCCTAAGATTTTCTTTGCTCCTTTTTCTTTGGTTGTTTCTAAAAATGACTTCTCCTAATGACCTATGGTTTAGTGTACAAGATTTCATAGTTCCATTTCTCTTTACAGTTAAAGCATTGAACTATGAGTAGTTCCTTCCATTAACCCATCATTATATCCATCTTCTTCATGTTTATTTATGATTCATGATCCTGGTGGAATAATCTCCCACACTTGACTCATTTACCTATCACATTTAGGAAATTTCAGTGATACTTATTCCCATATTTTTTATTGGGTCTTCTTTCCTCCTTTTCCATTTTATCCCTAAACATAAAACCCAATGATTCATTTCGTATCTTCATAGCCATGTGACTATTCCCAAAAAATTATCTCTCCTATAATAGCACATCGAACTACTTATTTATATATCCCAAATACTTAGATATGTAGATCTTTTAAATGGTTTTTTCTCAAACCACTAATGAATATGTATAATTTTCATTCATTGTTGATAACTAAACTTGTGGAATATCTTTCAAGCCTAGTGAAAGTTTCCTCATATGGTGTAACAGATTCATCCTCTATTTTCTTAATCTCTAGGAATTCTCTCTATGTTTTTCAAGGATTTTGAGGGAAATACTGTTTTAGAATTAATTTCTTAATGTCTCTCCACTATATTTCTTCCATTTCATCCATATACTTGTTATTATTTATTAATTCCCATTATTCATCATCCTCTCCATCTAAATGATAGATGACTAGAGTCACATTATCTATATAATAATGGTGTAGAACAGATAATTTCTTTTCCATTGATCTGTCCCACTATTCCATAATATGTCGATTACACTGTCCACTAAACTTCAATGGTTGCAATGCATAAAGGACTCAATATCTAGTTTCTCATTTTTAGGAAAAGGATTAAATTACACATGATTCAGATCATTTTTCATATCCTAGGACAGGTGGGTTAGAATCTCAAGGAAGTTTTTTACTCCACCTCCCATGGAACTGGGGATGTCATTCATAATATCATTTGATTGTCCTTCACATGGGTTGTTGGTATAGTATATCTTGGTTCCAACAATTTTCAGAAAAAATATAATGTTTGAAAATTCATAAGTCAATAAATTATGAATTAATGAATTATTATTATCCCTAAATTAAATCTAATTTCATAACATATGGGATCCCTATGTTTAGTATTTTTCTCAAAAAATTATTTTGGGATTATATACTTAAATCATTTTGAAATTTAAAATAAATACTTACTTTAGGTATATATCCTTTATAATAGTTTACATATTTTCTACGATTAAATGAATTATATACCCTAAGATTGTCAAATAAGGTGTGAAGCAAGAAAACATTTTAGTTCACTAGGTAATGATCTAGTTAAGACCAATATTACCTTTTTGGGGGTTCTTTCCCCTAGGCACAACTATGTTATAGCCACATACACATATTTTATCCAGACATAGATTTCATTGCTCAGAAAACATGCCCTCTTATAATTTACCAAAACCAAGGATGTTTAACTATAATTAGACTTATCCTTATGTTTTTCAGTAAATTTTTCTAAACAAAATTCCCAAATTAACTAAACCATTTTTTGATACCAACTATAGTGACCCAAATATTCAATAAAGGACTATTACTTCATTTTTAATATAAAAAAGATAAGATTGATTCAATCCTGAATCAAAAAGTATTGTATCTTGGAAATATTTAGCTCATACATCACCTATATATAATAAAACTAAACCATAATATATGTACTTATTTTTTATGTTACTTAAAAATCTAATGTTCTCTTTATTATATGTACTCACTTGAGCTTATATATCAAATAAAGTGGTGAGCTAAAACCACGGTAAGGGAAAGAATGAGGGACACAAATCAATAGTACAAGGGTGAGCATAATCAACATCATCATACCATAAGAATAATAGTTTCATCAAAATAAAGATGGAAACATATGATAATGTAATGTAATGTGGAATATTGATAAAGATGATACATCATAACATACTTTTTAAATACCACACATATTTGTGGGAAAAACTAGCATCATGTTCGCATATAACACATGATCATATTTAAAAACATCATAATTGTGAACAAATATAGTATAATATTCTTAAATAATTCACATAATCTAATATTATATATATTATTACCAAATTTATTGGAGGTCTATATAATTATAGGCTCACCCATCACACTATAAGTCGCTCATAATCATGCATTCCATTTGAAATGGGAGAAATCATAGGCATGAAATAAGATAATAGAAATGAATGTGTTATATAAAGATTTTATAAAGAATAATTTCATGAATTACCTATGAGCTTCCCAAATTAAAAATGAAAATCACATTTTTCAAAAAACAACATCATTCTTGAGTGTATAAGAAAAAACCTAAGAGGATTTAATTCAATGTTTTGAAAATTAAAGTATTTTTTGAAAGGATTTACGAATAGATTATAATTTTATTTGCAAGGGTAGAAACATGTATATTAAAAAAAATATAAAATAGATTATAATCATTTTATATACATTATAAGGATATTTATATAGAAAATTATCTAAAATATGAGATAACCTTGAAATAAGGAGTTTGGGTTCAAGAATCTGTTTACCTTAAATCCCACTTTATTTCATCTATTATCCTCCACCTAAGTTAAAAAATAATTTTCCTTATAAAATGGTTCCATAAATTAATTTTCCAAATTTTCTTTACTATTTTTCAACGTCAATCATTGGACTATATTTCTTAATTACCTTTGAAAAAGGTAAATCATTTTATTATCATTTTTCCTTAAAAATATCCTATTTTGTTTCGATCTCACAATGTCTTTGAAGGTAATTTTTACAGAAGTATAATTAATTATATAAAATTAAAATAAATATAGTTATACATTTCAATATCATGTATAATTTATTATGAGCTTCCATAATAGTGGGGATAAGGAAATGATTGTAAACTTCCTCGTTGGCGGTGAACCAACCGTTAACGGGCCATGGTTAACAGAGGAGGAAGATAAGTATAAAATATAAATATATTTTAAAAATAATAATTAAATTAGGTTAAAATAAGTAATATAATTTTATCACTACTCTCAGTTAATATTACAAGTTATAGGTTTGAAGTGAATATAAACAAATAAAGAGACTAGAGAAAATGACCTTTGATGTTTGTAGTTTGTTTACACCAGAATTTAGCTAAGGATTATAAGGGGATTTATAGAGGTTATGTGGCCAGATCATTGGATTTGGTAAGTGAGTTTGGAGTGGTCATAAAATGGAGTCTTGATGAGTAATTTATACTTTAAGAGATCAGTATTTTTGGGTTATAATATTGAATAAAATACTATATTTATGGAAAACTATTCAATTGTGATATTTTTAAAATTATGAAATATATTTGGGTTAAATAACATGATTTTAATAAATTAAAAAATGTACAATATGAATCTCTTCTTTTAATAAAAAGTAATGGTTATAAAATTGAAAAAAAAATATTATTTTAATGGAATATCGTAGACTTGAGACATTGGAAAATAATTTTTACGTTTGGAAATTATGTTTATTTTTTTAAATGTCCCATTTATAATATTAAATTGGTTGCGGTTTTAAATAACCTATTTTGAATTTATTAAGACATTTTGAACCATAATTATATCATAAAACATGTGGTATTTGAAGAAGAGATTTTTTACTATTCATGTAAAAATTAAAGTATGTTAGAAAATTGACAAAAAAACCCCTTGGAAAATTTAGAATCACAAATTCTCGAAAAGAAATATATTTTATCAAAGGAATGTTATATCATAGGTATTGTTTATTTATAATATACAAACTATGAATTTTAGGAAATACATTAAGATATAATTCATAAAAAATGTGCATATTTTTTTAGCTTTTAATCATGATATTTATTTTATAAAGTTAAAATATTTATATTTTATTAAATACCTCATGATAAATATAATTTATATTAACTATCATTATTTCAAGGATAAATTACAATTTCTAATGGTCATGTTTCTATTCTCAATGGTTAGGATAATATTTAAACAATCACATTACTGTTCTAATAATCATATTTATATTCTAACGTTTATATTAACTCATATAAATATTTTGTAATGTCCTGGTTCTGGAAGCCGCCCAAAGGCACCCCATACCCGATTGGTCACATGGCCTCAAGCGAATTTCCCCGAACCCCAGAGGCTTATAAATAGAAACGAGGGCCTTGGGTGTGATAGTAAGGAAACTATGTCCTCATTGGTAGAGAAACACAGCAGAATTAAAATAGATATACAATAGAACAAGAAGTAATATTACCATAAAATAGTAAACCTCGGAAGACTAAAAGTAAGAACAACTGGAGCGCACATATAAATGATGCATTAGAAATATGTCTAGGATAACAACCAAACAAGTCACAATGTTGGAATAAATTACTAAAAAAGAAAAACAAGAATCCATTCCTCATCATCTCAAGCCTGAGCTTGGTCCCATGCTCTCTAGCTCCAAAGCAGTCAAGTACCTGAAGTAGAACGGAACATGCCCTTTTCTATACCTACTACATTACAATCTGTTTGGGGCCAAAAGAATGACCCAAACAGGGTGTGAGACTAAATCCCAGTAGGAAACCACCATGAGATCTATGACTAACAGTCATGGAATATATATGGTAGGTAATAAGCAGAAGAACTAGTAAACAGGTAAGTACTCAACAGTAAGAATTCCTACAGTTTCAAAGCATTCATACACCACATATCATGTAAGCAGATAAAAACAAAAAGGTAACCCTGTAGGATGTTCTCACAGCCTAATACCCTATGATCCAACCTAGAAAACACAATCAACCCTCTGCAAAGTACACATAGTCAAACCCCTCTTGTTCATCTTTAGCACAAACTATTTGAGGAAGCACACACTGTCAATTCCCCCTATAGTCACGTATTAGTAACTAAAATTCCCTCTGGGGAATCCCATATGTCACATTCCATCTGTGGCTCTCGTCGAGGATCTATGGACACTCTGAGAAAGCACTTACGTCAATTCCCCCTATGGTCTCACATCATAATACTAAAAATAGACACTTTGGAGAAGCCCTTATGTCCATTATCCCTATGGTCTACTAAAACAGGTTCTCACGGACCAGTGTAAGTCAAACGAGCACAAAAATGCAATACGGCCAATGTAAACATCAATAACTACTTGGATAACCATCTATATCATAACAACATGTCAGATAAACAAACACTCCATCCTATAGTACTCGATATTGTGAAAAACAAGGCAGCCTATGGGGATAAGCAGGACAAAACAGTCATAAACAAACATGCATGGGAAAACACATCCAAAGCATAGAAATTTACCATATTCACATTCAATTAACCTCTATTCAATCATACAATCATAACAAGAAATTAACAGGGCTAAACTGTAAACACGCAATACCTCATTCGAGGGTATTGGGAAATTTGGCACATATAACTCAAAGATGTTCAACTGAAAGTCACAAACCACCTACCTCGATGTTGGGAGATCAATATACTTGAGTCTTAGGCCTTGAATCACCTTATAACATTTTAGATCTAAAAAACATCTAAAATGCTCAACCCACGATATCTCATGATAGAGAAGGAATCATAAGAAAGTGTTCATGAAGAAGTGATAACTCAACAATGTTATTCCAATGGAACTAATGATGTCTGATTCAGAGAATTAACACTCGATCAAGGGCTCGGTGAAGATCCGTATCGTACGGACACTCTTGGATGATCTAGGCCGAGAAAGAGATGGTTCTGTCCATCAGACGCTTCTTAAGTATGTTTAATGAGAAAAATAAAATACACGACATGTAATTTTGAGGTACATGGTGTGTATTTTCTCTTAATATGACCCAATTTAGGCGGCCTCCGGGTCACCACACACGGCTGTGTGCACAGCCGTTACACGGCCAGCACACGGCTACCTACGGTAATTGAGTACACGGCGTGTACTTCCAAAAATTTCTAGAAACTCTTCTTTTTCTCAGAAACACTAGAAAATGTAAAACATACCTATAAAAGAAGATTTGGGTTCTTGTAAACATCCAACCTTAAAGAAATTCATCCCCGAATTTCATTCGGAAGAGGTCGTAGAAGAAGAAACCTCGAACAACTCTGACCATTTTGATCACACATTGGCCTCCCTCTCCCAAGTCTCATCTTGTACTCTCTAGTTCTGCCATAGAACTCATACCAGAGGAATAGACTGGCCACGGAGAACCTTTGTACATTGATCAAAAATCCGGATAAGATGCTCCTCAAAATATGCATCCATCTCTAGCTCAACTTTCTCGGGTTGAAAAGTAAGAGATGGGTCTGAGAAGTAATGTCGAAGCTTAGAAACGTGGAAGACATCAAGCATTTCCCAGTACCTCTGAGTTAATTGAAACTTATAGGCAACCGTCCCAACACTCTCCAACACTTGAAATGGAGAAACATACCGCTGTGAAAGCATACCCTGCCTCCTAATCCTCATGTGTCCTAACCTCGGTGTTACACACAGGAACACCGGATCCCCGACCTCGAACTCTAGAGGTCATCTCCATTGATGAGCATAAGACTTCTATTGCGACTGTGCAGTATCAATCCTCTTCCAAATCAACTTTATTTTCTCTGTGGTCTCCTAGACAAGATGTGGTCCCAACATAGATTCCTCTCCTGCCTCCCACCAACATAGGGGTAATCGATATGTCCTACCATAAAAATCCTCATAAGGTGTCATCTGAATAGTTTCTTGAAAACTATTATTATAGGAAAACTCCACAAGAGGTATGAGATTCTCCCAAGAACCTCCAAAATCCAGGATACATGCTCAAAGCATGTCCTCAAGCACCTAAATCGTACGCTCGGACTGGCCATCTGTCTGGGGATGGTAAGCTATACTCAAAAGCACCTGTGTACCCAAAGAATTCTGAAGCCCCTGCCAGACCCGAGAAGTAAAAAGAATGTCCCTGTCTGAGACAATAGAGTGTGGAACCCCATGCGAACCAACAATTTCTTTGATGTACAACCTTCCCAGCTCATCAACAGTGAATGTCTCTTTGATCATCAAGAAGTGAAAAACCTTCGTGAGTCTGTCAATGACAACCCAAACTGTGTCATTCCCTCGAGGAAAACTTGGTAAACCTATCAAGAAATCATTACATTTCCATTTGGGAATTGGTAACTACTTCCAAAGCCCTTATTCTCACTAATGCTCCGCCTTCACCTACTGAAAGGTGGAACACATCATGACAAACCCCGCAACATCTCTCTTCATACCTGGCCACTAATACTGACTGTGTAGATCACGATACATCTTGGTGACACCAGGATGAACTTCCGAAACTGAGGACTGAATGTCCCGCATTTTAACACCCCAATCATCCATGGTACGTTTCCCTTTTAATAATGCAGTAGCTAGCATTGTATGAAATCTCGAGATTTTAACACACCGCAACTAATCAAAAAAGCCGTTATGAATAGTAATACCCACTTTTTTAAATTTTATAAATTTTATCTTTCAAAATGGGTTTCATTTTTGTATTCAGAATATTTATATTAGCTTAGGGTCATTTTTTTGTATTTTTTTGAAAACATTCAATTTTTGATGAATTGTGAAAACACTATGTTATTGTTTAAACCGACTTTTTTTTAAATAACTATTTATTTTATTTAAATTTATTTTATTCCAAAATAGATACCTAATACATATATAAGTTCAATGTAATTTATTGTAGTTAGTTTAAAATAATTTTAGATATATAAAAATTTTATCGAAGTTTTAAAGTCATTAACCCACCTCATAAGAGAATTTGCAAATTTGCATAAAACCAAATTTTAACCCTTCTGTGAATGGAATTTCAAAATTCAAAGAGACATGGTTGATATCAGTAAGTAAAATTAGGTTCAATAAGATGAAAATAATCTTTGGTGAATTGTAACTTTTTAATTTTATTTACCACGGTTAAAAATAATTTGGGTAATTAAGTGTAAAATGATATTATTATTACCTAAAACATGTCCTAATTATATTGGATAAGTAATATTAGACCAAAAATACCATAGGAATAAAATATGAACCTCTTTGGTCCACATGGATTATATTAGGACATTTATTATTCTTTTATTTAAATAAGAGTTAAAAGAGTTAAATTCAATGTTTAATAACTAAACCATTCTTAATACAGGGTTACACACAATATAAATTCGACTATAAATATTCATTAGAAAGATAAAAAGATTTCATACATAATGGTATTTTTTTTAATTTTTGGATTTTAAATTTTTAAATTTATTAATGACACAATGATGATGCAATAATTACCATTTCAATGAATGATTAAAATAATTGATATTATAAATATCTAAATAAATCTAATTTGACACTTTTAATGAATTAAAATAATTTTTTAGGTTAATATGACATGTTAGGGTTTTTTTAATGTATTTATTTAGAAGTAATAAAGTTGTGGGGACTTTAATAGAAATAAAATGTTAAATAATTTCAAAATTGACATAAATGAGTTTTTAAAACTAATACAATATTATTGGTCGATATAATAATACTAAAAATATAAGGGTAGGGAAAAGAATTATATAATGATAGGTGTATCATTAATGAACCACTTGGGGTTAGATAGTAATTTTATAGTATGTTTTTTAACCATATAATATAAAAATACAAAGAGACATGGTAAATGTAAAACTATTTAACTATGAGTTAAATATAAATGCTATGGTTAATATAGTGACCCACACCTATCAAAAACCTATTGGTTTAGAGGTTTTCAAACCATCCACACCTTATCATTTAAATAATTTATTTTTGAGCCATTATAAACCTAAAATTATTTTTTTATAAAATAATATTTCAATCTTTTCTTAAGGTGCCCCTCACCCCTCTTATAAAAGGGCACTTACCCTTATCTCAAATTCACACCTTCAAAGCCATTTTTCTCGGCCAAAACCTGAGCAAATATCCTCCCAACATTCCTGCCTTCATCCTAGAGGCCTTACTTTAGTCATAAAGCCAACCTAAGGATCCATTTTGATCAAATAAAAATGAAGAACCTGAAGAAGAGGTAAATATTTCAACACCTCTTTCAAGTTCTTTTCTTCTTCCACTTCCTCATTATTTGTTGTTTCCATTCTAAAATAAAACTCCAGTATCTTCTATATAATGTGATGTTATTATGAAAATGGTGCAACCATATTCATAATTTTATCCATCCTACTAATGACAAAGTCACCATACATGCGTATGTATGGATTACCATCTCCACGCCGTGGTGTAGTTTGTTATTCAAACACTTCATCATTTGGATGGGTATTATAATGTGTATAAATGATTTAAATAATGAATAAAATATTATAATTATTCTTTATATATGATATACCATCAAATTATATATTATTTTAATATCAAAATAATGATATTGTCACTCATGCGTACGTACGGATTACCGTATCCATGAAAGCGATGAGATTCATTCCCCATCGTATCCACTCAAGACTAATTTTCATTTGATGATTAAAAATAATGTTTAAAGGCTTAATATCATTCTGAATATGAATAATATATATCCTATCCATAACAAACATTACTTACATAACAAATAATATAAAGTAAAACGAATTAGTTACCAACCGAAATGACAATAATACTAAAATATTATTAGAAAATCCATATTTGAAGATTATATATGATATCATATTAATGTATATGGATATTTTATAATTTAATAACAATTATTTCACCATTATAGATGAGGTTAACCTACCAACATCCAAGTAAAAGTACAAGGTAAGTGTTAATTCTACAATCTCTTTATTATACGAGTTTGTTTTTACGTAAGTATCTACTGGGACCTTTTTATCATCCACATCCATGTTTCATAACAATTTATTTCAATTTTTTTTAATATTTACTAGACAATGGGTAAAATTCATTTATACCCTTATTTGAACTTATATTTTTTGAAAGTAATCTTTCATTCGTTTTTCAAACAAGGTACTTTACGACCTTTTCAACAAATTTATGGTAAGAATTTCGTTTTTAACTTATACAGTGGGTGTGGTTATTCTATGCCATTATAACATCGTCAAATATTACCTTACAATATTATAAGAATATTTTCAAAATAAATGTTTTCTTTTATAATTATGTAACTTTAAATGATTTAAAAAAATTAATGAGATATTTCTCTCAAATAGTTTTGATTTCATTTGTGTCAACATCCTTTGATGGATATTACACTTGTTTGAAGTAGATTCATTATGATATAAATCTTCCATTTTGTATTTAAGTTTTTGTGATATGTTGGACTATAGATGCGTTATTTTTATACCATTCATGGTTTATGGTTAATGTATTTACATTTCTTATGCTAGTTTTGTTACGAATGTTTATCTTATATTTCAAAATTTTCATATGATTAATGTATTGGACTTAGTAAGTGACAGGTAGAGCCCACTATATCTCCTAGATGCATCGGTAGGTCTCATTAGACAACTAGACATGGAATTGGATGAGGACTTTCCTAATTTGATATATCGTTTTGACCGAGGCCTTAATCATTTCAAGACGTCTTGGCTGAGGCCTTGACAAAATGTTTCAGAATGTCTGACATTATACATTCCCTAATTATAAAAATAATATTGTTCGTTAATGTGGTCATTAGACTAGTAGAATACCCATTATTTTGTTTTTTATGGTATTATTTAGTCTGCTCATATTCCTTCCATAATAGTGTTCATGATTATTATTTGTAAATGAATGTGTTTTCAATTATTCACGATGCTTAATATTTATGTTATCTTCTGATGTATTGCTTACCCTTACTGAGCGTTAGAGCTCACCCCTTTCTTATATTTCATTTTCCCAAGATATAAATAATTTAGTTATGAGTGACTTGTAGGCATAATCTAGGAGGCCTGGATGTTTTTAATGGAATAAATTAGTGTTTTATTTCTTTTCAAGTTGTAAAGTTGAACTTATGTATGAATCTTGTTTCCAATAATACTAAAATGATCATTCTTTCGGGACATAATTTCCTTGTGATCATGCCAATGTTTTGTAATAATGCCCCGACTCTATGTAGCTGGGGACGGGGCATTATAGTTGGTAGCAGAGGAAGTTTAGTACAAACCATGGAAACTATATTTAGATAAAGTCTGATTAGAGAACATTATCCTAAGATAGACGTTGAAGATTAGTATAGAAGAACTTCTTGGAATTTCTGTATTTTAGAGATTTTGTGAGTTTTCCAAGGAATACATCCATGTTTGGATACGAGCAGGTAGAGGTAGCTCTGGCACAGATGTACCTAGATGTAAAACCCAAAACACCGCTTTGAGATAGACTCGAAAGGGAACTGGTGCATGATAACGGGACTTGCTGCACTCTTGGTTACTACACTCCTGGGGGATATGGTTAGGAACATTTTCATTTTCTTTACAAACCATTATGTAGGGTTTAGGAGTATATACTTCCTCAAAGAAAACATTTTTTGATTATGGATTATATCCATAAACTGTTCAATTTAGGTTAAGTGTTTTACAAGTATGGAATTATTTATTTTGAATCATAAACTAATCTAGTTTATGCCATTTTAGAGATATGGTGCCTTGTGGAATGAATGGAAACCATACCAATGCACATAGTCCATTTAGGGATTTACCTCCTACTCAAGATAATTATAGAGGAGCTGGTGATGCAACTAGTGCTGATAAGCTTATCACTATACTAGGAAAAATCACTCAGGTTATGAATAATAACCTTACCCGTATGGAGCACCCTGATCCACAATCCGGAGGATCATAGTTAGACTGCATCATGTGGAAACAAACACTAACATTAAATGGGAGTAAAAATCCATTAGTGGTTGAGAAATGGATAAATTCCTTAGTGAAAATATTTCATGCTTTGGGGAGTAGCGAAAGGGAAAAATATGTCGAGGCAGTTTATTGCCTCACTGGAGATGTTGATCAACGATGGTCATTGATTCATAACACAAAGGAAGATGAAGAAGTGTCCAGTATGGAATGGAGGGAGTTTAAAGAACTTTTCTTAGAAAAATAATTTCCTCGTCACTATTGAACGGATATGGAAAGGAAATTTCTGATTCTGAGGCCAAAGGAGGATGAAAATGTTGCAAAATATGATGCTAACATTACAAGATTATCAAGGCATGTTACAGATTATATATGTAATCCATGAAGTAAGATTGACCATTTCTTGTAACACCCCCAAATGATAAAGGGTTAAATGAAAAAATGATATGACTCATGTCAACAAGGTGCACCTTTCTTTTCAGGAGCATGTCATATTAGAACTCCACAGTTAAGCGTGCTTCGCCTAAAGTAGTGATCAGGATGGGTGACTTTTTGGGAAGTTTTCCAGTGTGTGTGTGAGTGAGGAAAAAGCACACTAGAAAGGACAAGTGTTGTCCTGTGGGGATTTTCATTAGTCAGATGACCCGTTCAGGCATGTGGGTGGACCCTGGGGTGGGCCCCACATGTTTGCGGGGCAACTGGTGGTACCTGGTGGGCCAGGACCCAACGACCTTATTAAGGCGGGGTGTATGTGCTGTCACCAGGACCCGGTTGTCACATTTGGTATCAGAGGTGGTACCCAGCCTTAAGTGTGGTGCACTGCCTCTGTTGAGATGTAGGGCCCACAATGAGGACGTTGTGCTCTGGGGGGGGGGGAGTTATTGCAACACCCCGAAATGATACAGGGTTAAATGACTAAATGATATGACTCATGTCAACAAGGTGCATCTTCCTTTTCGGGAGCCTGTCAGATTAGAACTCCACAGTTAAGCGTGCTTGTCCTGGAGTAGTGATCAGGATGGGTGACCTTCTGGGAAGTTTCCCAGGGTGTGTGTGAGTGAGGACATAACACACTGGAAAGGACAAGTGTTGTCTTGTGAGGATTTTCATTTGTTAGATGACTCATTCAGGCCTGTGGGTGGACCATGGGGTGGGCCACACGTGTCTGTGGGGCAACTGGTGGTACCTAGTGGGCCAGGACCCGACGACCTTGTTATGGAGCGGTGTCTGTGCTGTCATCGGGACCCGGTTGTCACATTTGGTATTAGAGGTGGTACCCAGAACGAGAACGTTGTGCTCTAGGGGGGAGGGGGGTTTATTGAAACACCCCCAAATGATAAAGGGTTAAATGACTAAATGATATGACTCATGTCAACAAGGTGCACCTTCATTTTCAGAAGCCTGTCAGATTAGAACTCTACAGTTAAGCGTTCTTGGCCTGGAGTAGTGATCAGGATGGGTGACCTTCTGGGAAGTTTTTCCGGGTGTGTGTGAGTGAGGAAATAACACACTTGAAAGGACAAGTGTTGGCCTGTGGGGATTTTCATTAGTCAGATGACCTGTTCAGGCTTGTGGGTGAACCCTGGGGTGGGCCCAACGTGTCTGTGGGGAAACTGGTGGGCCATGACCCGACGACCTTGTTAAGGCGGGGGGGGGGGGGGGGGGGTATGTGCTGCCACTGGGACCCGGTTGTCACATTTGGTATCAGAGGTGGTACCCAGCCTGAAGTGCAAAGGAAAAGTGTTGGCCTATGGGGATTTTCATTAACCCGACGACCTCGTTAAGGTGGGGGGGTGTATGTGCTGCCACCAGGACCCGGTTGTCACATTTGGTATCAGAGGTGGTACCTAGCCTTAAGTGCAAAGGACAAGTGTTTGCCTGTAGGGATTGTCATTAGTCAGATGACCCGTTCAGGCATGTGGGTGGACCCTAGGGTGGGCCCCACGTGTCTGCGAGGCAACTGGTGGGCCATGACCCGATGACCTTGTTAAGGCGGGGGGTGTATGTGCTTCCACCGGGACCCGGTTGTCACATTTGATATTAGAGGTGGTACCCAGCCTTAAGTGCAGTGCACTGTCTGGGTTGATATGTAGGGCCCACAATGATGACGTTGTGCACTAAAGGGGGGGTGATTGTAACACTCCCAAATGATAAAGGGTCTAATTACTAAATGATATGACTTATGTCAACAAGGTGCGCCTTCCTTTTCGGGAGCCTATCAGATTAGAACTCCACAGTTAAGTGTGCTTGGCCTAGAGTAGTGATCAGGATGGGTGACCTTCTATGAAGTTTCTGAGGGTGTGTGGGAGTGAGGAAAAAACACACTGGAAAGGACAAGTGTTTTCCTGTGGAGATTTGCATTAGTCAGATAACCCGTTTAGGCATGTGGGTGGACCCTAGTGTGGGCCCCAGGTGTCTACGGGGAAACTGGTGGTACCTAGTGGGTCAGGACCCGATGGCCATGTTAAGGCGGGGTGGTTGTGCTGTCACCTGGACCCAGTTGTTACATTTCTTTGATTGGTTAAAACCATTTCTCTTTCGAGCTTTGGTATTGCAATCCTTCTATTCGTACGAAGATATTGTCTCATGTGATATCAAGACAGAAAAAGAATTTTCTATGTCTAATGACTTTAAAGCAATGAAAGAGAACAAGAGATATGCTCAACACTATGGGAAAGGAAATAAGAAAACATGGAAAAGGGAAGAACTGAATTTCCACCCTATGATAATTGTGGAAGGAAGCACCCTGGTTCCTGTCAAAAATGAAAAGGAGTGTCTAGTGAGGAAAAAACACACTTGAAAGGACAAGTGTTTTCCTGTGGGGATTATTATTAGTCAGTTGACCTGTTCAGGCATGTGGGTGGACCCACGGGGTGGGCCCCACGTGTCTGTGGGTCAACTGGTGGTACCTGGTGGGCCAGGACCCGACGACCATGTTAAGGTGGGGTGGCTGTGCCGTCACCTGGACCTAGTTTTTACATTTCATTGATTTGTTAAAACCATTTCTCTTTCAAGCATTGGTATTGAAATCCTTCTATTCGTACAAAGATATTGTCTCATGTGCTATCAAGACAGAAAAAGAATTTTCTATGTCTGATGACTTTAAAGAAATGAAAGAGAACAAGAGATATGCTCAACACTATGGGAAAGGAAATAAGGAAACATGGAAAAGGGAAGAACTGAATTTTCACGCTATGATAATTGTGGAAGGAAGCACTCTGGTTCCTGTCTAAAATGAAAAGGAGTGTCCAGTGAGGAAAAAACACACTAGAAAGAAGAAGTGTTTTCCTGTGGGGATTTTCATTAGTCAGATGACCTGTTCAGGCATGTGGGTGGACCCACGGGGTGGGCCCATGTGTCGGCGGGGCAACTGGTGGTACCTGGTGGGCCAGGACCCGACGACCATGTTAAGGTGGGGTGGTTGTGCTATCACCTGGACCTATTTGTTACATTTCATTGATTGGTTAAAACCATTTCTATTTCAAGCATTGGTATTGCAATCCTTCTATTCGTACGAAGATATTGTCTCACGTTCTATCAAGACAGAAAAAGAATTTTCTAAGTTTGATGACTTTAAGGAAATGAAAGAGAACAAGAGATATGCTCAACACTATGGGAATGGAAATAAGGAAACATGGAAAACGGAAGATCTGAATTTCCACCCAATGATAATTGTGGAAGGAAGCACCCTGGTTCCTGTCTAAAAGGAAAAGGAGTGTCCAGTGAGGAAAAACACAATGGAATGGACAAGTGTTTTCCAGTAGGGATTGTCATTAGTCAGATGACCTATTTAGGCATGTGGGTGGACCCACATGGTGGGCCCCACGTGTCTGCAGGGCAACTGGTGGTACCTGGTGGGCCAGGACCCGACGACCATGTTATGGTGGGGTGGTTGTGTTGTCACTAGGACCCAGTTGTTATATTTCTTTGATGGGTTAAAACCATTTCTCTTTCGAGATTTGGTATTGCAATCCTTCTATTCCTACGAAGATACTGTCTCATGTGCTATCAAGATAGAAAAAGAATTTTCTAAGTCTGATGACTTTAAAGCAATGAAAGAGAACAAGAGATGTGCTCAACACTTTGGGGAAGGAAATAAGGAAACATGGAATAAGGGAAGAACTGAATTTCCACCCTATGATAATTGTGGATGGAAGCACCCCGGTTCCTGTCTAAAAGGAAAAGTAGTATCCTAAAAATGTGGATAGAAAGGCCATCTTACTGGTGATTGTAAGGGAAAGAAAGCTGCTACCAATGTTCAATGCTACAATTTTAGGGAGATGGGAAATTATGAAAAAGAACATCCTAAGCGTCAGGGAAGCTTACCTCAGAAAAGGGAAAGAGATCAAGAACATGCTTATGCGATCACAACTACTGTGGTTGAAGCTCTGAAAGACGTGGTGGTAGGAAATTTAATAGTTTTCTCAAGTTTAGAAAATGTTTTATTTGATTTTGGATTATCTAATTGTTTGATATCTTCCCATTTTGCTAAGAAAATTAGATATTTCCAATTTTATATAACAAGGGAGTTGTCAGTCAAAACTCTTAAGGGAAGTATCATTGCAACAAAGTGTTGTGAATCAGTTACCATTAGGGTATATAAATGTTCTTTATCTACTGATTTAATCATCATACCCATGATTGAATTTGATATAATCTTAGGAATGGAATGTCTTTCGGAACATGATGCAGAAAATTATTGTAATAAGGAGGATACAATTTTCGATGATGATAAGAAGTACCTTATCTTTATAGAAGAAACGTCACCACCTTATTTTTATCTAGACCCACCCCCAATAGCTCAACTAAATTCAATTATTAGGGAGGAATAGAACGAAATAATAGTGGGTGAGGAAAGGAATGTTCAAATAGAGGATGTACCTATTGTGCATGAATATTTTGATGTGTTTCCATAGGATTTACCTAGACATTCCCCAGAATGAGAAATTGAGTTTTCCATTGATTTAATTCCGAGTTCAAGGCCCATATCGAAGACCCCTTATAGAATGGACACTATGGAATTAGTGGAACTAAGGAAACAACTAGAATAATTGAGTCGTAAGGGATTTATTCTCCCTAGTGTTTCTGCATGGGGATCCCATATTCCTTTTGTTAAGAAGAAAGATGGATCTATGAGGTTCTGCATTGACTTCAGGGAGATCAATGCTATCACAATAGAGAACAAGTATCCCCTACCTAACATTGATGATTTATTCGACCAACTTCATGGAGGTAAATAGTTTTCAATGATTGAACTTTGATCTGGATATCATCAGTTGTGTGTGGAGAATGAAGACATTCCAAAAATAGCATTTCGAACTAGGTATAGGCATTATGAGTTTACAGTAATGCCTTTTGGGTTGTTTAATTCACCCTCTGTTTTTATGGATCTAATGAACCGAGTTTTCAAGACATATCTTAATGAATTTGTAGTGGTATTTATTTATGATATCTTGGTATACTCCAAAAGCTACTAAGATCATGAAAATCACTTGTGAACCATTCAAAAAACCCTCAGAAGAAATGAATTATACGGGAAGTTTATTAATTGTGAATTTTGGATTTAGGAGATTTCTTTTGTAGACATATTGACTCTAAGGATGGAATCCCTATTGCCCCTTCTAATACAAAGGCAATCCATGAATGTCCAGCACTGACCAGTATAACTGAGGTACGCATTAATATTCATTTAATAGGTTATTATCAACGTTTTTTCTAGATTTTCTCCCGATTGGATAACCCATTAACCAAGATCATGCGTAATGGAGTTAAATTTGTTTGGACAAAAGAGTTTGAAGAATGTTGGGAAGAACTGAAGAGAATATTAGTCAATGATCCTATATTGACTCTACCATTGGGGAATGATGGGTTTGTTATTTATAGTGACACCTCAGAGAAAGCACTTGGATGTTTCCTTAGCAGAATGATAGAGTTGTTGCCTATGCATCACGACAACTGAAAATTCATGAAATAAACTATCCTGCTCATGATCTTGAGTTAGTAGCTCTAATATTTACTTTGAAGATATAAAGACACTATCAATATATTGAAAAAAGAGATATTTTTATTGATCACAATATTATGAGGTATATTTTCTCCCAAAAAGAACGCAACATGAGGAAAAGGGGATGGATTTAACTACTCAAGGATTATGATTTCACTATACACAGCCACCCGGGGAAGGGAAATAAGGTGGCAGATGCTTTGAGTGGAAAAGATCACCGTGTTTTAAACAAGATGAGAGTTGAAAAGTATCCTATATACATGGATCTAGTAAAGATGAATATGGTACTATCCATTGAATATGAAGCATCAATGATTTTTCAAATGGTTTCCAAACCATCTTTACTAGAAAGGATAAAGAGTTCTTAGACCGATGATGAGGAGTTTCAAAAGAAGATTAAAGCTATGAATGACGGGAGATTGAGTGACATCATATATGATGATGGGATTTTGAAATTTGGGAAGAGACTTTGTGTTCCCGATATACCTGATCTAAAAAGGGAATTGTTAGATTATGCTCATAGTTCTAATTTCTCTATACACCCTGGTAGCACAAAGATGTGTAGAGATTTGAAGGAACATTTTTTGTGGGAAAACATGAAGAGGGGGATTGATGATTTTTTTTCAAGATTTATGGTTTGTCAACAATGGAAAGTTGGAAGGCAATAGCCTGGAGGAGTCATGCAACCTCTTCCCATACTTGAGTGGAAATGGGATAATATTACGATGGAATTTGTCATGGGGATACCAAAGATACCTAGAAGGGATGATGCAATATGGGTTACTGTTGATCGTCTTATCAAGTTAGCAGGTATTCTTGCCATAAGATATGATCTACTACTTGAACGTTTAGCAAGACTATACATTAATGTAGTTGTAAGACACCATGTTGTACCCCTATCGATTGTTTCAGATCATGATCCTGGTTTTACATCAAGATTCTAGAAAAGTATTCAGAATGCCATGGATACTGAACATCATTTGAGAACTACCTACCACCCTCAAACTGATGGACAATCAGAACAGACAATTCAAACCTTAGAAGACATGTTGATATCTTGCTCACTTGACTTTCAAGGTATGTTGGAGAAATATTTACCTATGGAAGAATTTTAATATAACAATAGCTTCCATTCAAGTATTCGGATGGCACCATATTATGCATTACATGGAAAGAGATGTCTCATAGCATCTTTTTGGGATGATTCTACTGTAAGAAAACATGTAGGCCCATAACTTTTTGAGGAAATGATGGAAATAGCGAACGTTATCCAAACCCACATCAAAACAACACAAAGTATGTAGAAGGGATATGTCGATAACCGAAGTAAGGATTTGGAATTTCAAGTAGGAGATCGGGTTTTATTGAAGGTATCTCCATGTAAGGGAGTTATACGATTCGGTAAGAAGGGTAAACTATGTCCCAAGTACATCAGACATTTCGAAATTCTAGAATGAATCGTGGTTGTAGCTTACCAGTTGACAATGATGCCAAGTCTCTTCAAAGTGCACACTGTGTTCCACATATCACTGTTGAGAAAATACATGCCTGACCCAAAACATGTACTCACCTATGAGGAAATTGAACTGGAACATGATCTGTATTATTGTGAAGAGCCTGTCAAAATTCTTGATACCAGAGAACAAGTGATGATAAACCAGATGACTCATCTGGTAAAAGTTCTATGGAGAAACCATATGATGGAAGAGGTAATGTGGGAACCTGAAGAAATTATGATGAAGAACCACCCAAATCTTTTTATGTAGTAATATTCAAGAAATTTCGAGGAAAAAATTATTTGATGGAGTGAATAATGTAACACCCCAAGCTTCCAGGGTATGTTTTCCTTTAAATAATTCAATATCTTGCATTGTACGCAATATTGAGATTCTAACACAGCGCGACCAATCAAACTAGCAGTTGTGAATAGTAATACCAGTTTTTTGAAATTTTATAAAATTTATCTTTCAAAATGGACTTCATTTTTTGATTCAGAATATCAAAATTATCTAAGGGAGATTTTGTGTTATTTTTTTGAAAACATTCAATTTTTGATGAATAATAAAAAAGACTGAGTTATTGTTTAAAACCGAATTATTATTTAAATAATTATTTATTTTATTTGAATATATTTTAGGTCAAAATAGAAACATAATACCTATATATGTTCAATGTAATTCATTGGAAACAATTTATAATAATTTTAGATATATAAAAATTTTATAAAACTTTTTTGGTCTTTTACCCACCTCCTAGGAGCATTGGAAAATTTGAATAAAACATAATTTTACCACTTATTTGAATGGAATTTCAAAAATAAAAGAGTCATGGTTGATATCAGTATGTAAAATGTTGTTCAATAAGATTAAAATAATTTTTTATGAATAATAACTTTTTTACTTTTATTTTCCACAGTTCAAAGTAAATAGGGTAATTAAGGGTAAAAATGATATTATTATTACCTTAATACAAGTCCTTATTCTATAGGATAATTATAATTCGACCAAAAAAGCCATAGGAATAAAATCTGAACCTATTTTGTCCACTTGGATTAGATTAGCACATTTATTATTATTTTATTAAAATAAGAGTTAAAAGAGTTAAATTCAAAGTTTAATAACTAAACCATTTTTAATATAGGGTTACAGACAATATAAATACGACTATAAATATTAATTATAAATTTAAAAATAGTTCCTACATAATGGTATTTCATTTATAATTTTTAGAATTTACATAATAAAACTTATTTATGACAGAATGATGATGCAATAATTACAATATTATTGAAATATTAAAATAATTGATATTATAAATATCCAAATAAGTATAATTTGAGACTTTTAATGAATTAAACTAATTTTCTAGGTTAATATGACTTGTTAGGGTTGATTAAATGTATTTATTTATATGTAATAAAGTTTTTAGGACATTAACAAAAATCAATTATTAAATAATGTCAAAATTTACATAAATGTGTTTTTAAAACAAATACAATATTATTGGATGATGTAATAATCCTGAAAATATAAGGTTCAACCAAAATACTTATATAAGATATTTTTATCATTAATGAACCACTTGGGGTTATCTTGTAAGTTTATTGTAAGTTTATTAACAATATAATATATAAATACAAAGAGACATGGTAAATGTCAAACTGTTTAACTAAGATTTAAATCTAAAAGATAAGGTTAATAGAGTTACCCAAACCTGTATAAAACCTATTGTGTCAGGGTTTTTAGACCCATACACACCTTATCCTTTAGATAATTCATTTTGGAGACACTAGAAACTGAAAATTATTTTATTATAAAATAATATTTCATTCTTTTCCTATGGTGCCTCTCACCCCTCTTATAAAAGGGAACATCCCCTTATCTCAAATTCACTCCTTAAAATCCATTTTTCTCGGCCAAAACCTACCCAAATAACCTCTAAACATTACTACCATTATCCTAGAGGAATTTATTTAGTCATAAAGTCATTCTATGAAGCCCTTTTGATCAAATCCAAAGGAGGAACCCAAAGAAGAGGTAAATATTTCATCACCTCTTTCAAGTTCTTTTCTTCATCCACTTCCTCTTTATTTGTTGTTTTGATTATAAAATAAAAACTCCAGTATATTCTATATACTGTGATGTTATTATAAAAATTTTACAACCATATTCGTTTTTCTATCCATCCTATAAATGAAAAAGTCATCATACATGCGTACGTACAGATTACCGTCTCCATGTCGTGGGGAAGTTTGTTAATCAAACAATTCATCATTTGGATGGGTATAATAATGAGTATTAATGATTTAAATAATAAATATAATATGATAATGATTATTTATATATGATAAACCATCCAATTATATATGATTTTATTATCAAAAGAATGATATTTTCCCTCGTGCATACGTACGGATTACCGTCTCCCTGAAAGCGTTGAGATTCATTCCCCATCGTATCCATTCAAGACTAATTTTCATTTGATGATTAAAAATAATTATTAAAGAATTAATATAATTCTAAATAATAAAAATATACATCCTATCCAATATGAACATTACTTATGTAAAAAAGTATATAAAGGAAAATGAATCAGTTAACACCCAAAACGATGATAATACTAAATTATTTTTAACAAAGCAATATTAGAAGATCATATATGATATCATATTTATGTATATGGTTCTTGTATAATTTAATAACAATCATTTCCACATTATACATTATTTTAACCTACCCTCAACCAAGGAAAAGTACAAGGCTAGGGTTAATTCTACAATCTCTTTATTTTCCGAGGTTGTTTTTACGTAAGTATCTACTAGGACCTCTTTATCATCCACATCCATGTTTCTTAAAAATGTAATTCAAAACATTTTTACTATTTAATATACAATGGGTTAAAGTCATTTATACCCTTATTTGAACTTATATGATTTGAAAGGAATCATTCAGTCGTTTTCCAAACAGGGTACTTTACCACCTTTTCGACAAAATTAAGGTAAGAATGTCTTTATTAACTTATATTACGGGTGTGGTTATTCTCTGCCGTTATAAAATCATCAAAGCTTCCCTTACAAGATTATAATAATATTTTCAAAATAAATGTTTTCTTTTATAATTATGTAACTTTAAAAGATTTCAAAAAAAGAAATAGATATTTTTCTCAAAAAGTTTTGATTTCATCTATGTCAACATCCTTTGATGGATTTTATACTTGTTTCATGTCGATTAATTATGATACAAGTCATCCATATTGTGTTGAAGGTTTTGTTATATTTTTTACTTTGGATGTGTTATTTTTATACCATTCGTGGTTTATGGTAAAAGTATTGACATTTCCTATGATTGTTTTAATATGAATGTTTATGTTATATTTCATCCTTTTCATATGAGCAATGTATTGGACTTAGTAAAAGATGATTAGAACCCGCTATAGCTCCTCGATGCATTAGTAGGTCTCATGGGACTACTAGATGTGGAATTTTATGAGGCCTTTACCAATTTGATATATGTTTTTGGCCAATGCCTTAATAATTTTTAGACGTCTTGGCTGAGGCCTTGAACAAATGTTTCAGAATGTACGGCATTATAAATTCCCTCATTACGAAAATCATATTGATGGTTCATTGGTCATTCGACTAGTATAATACCCATTATTATGTTTTATTATGTCATTATTTACTCAGATCATGTTACTTCCATAAAAGAGTTCATGTTTATTATTTGTAAAGGCATGTGTTTTCAATTATTCACCATGATTAATATTTATGTTATCTTCCATTGTATTCCTTAACCTTACTGAGCAATTGAGCTCACCCCTTTCTTATGTTTCATTTTCACAGGATATGATGAAGTTAGTTATGAGATACTTGCATGGATAATGATATCCTAGAATAAAATGACTCCAACAACATATGGCATGAACAACTGAAGCTAGCTCGAGATTGTAAGTCACGTAATTTATCTCATGTGGCCTCAACTTCTGAGACCTGTACGCAATGACTCATTCTCCCTGCATAAGCATAGCTCCTATCCCTATATCTGATGCATCACAGTATACAATATAGCTTTTACCGACTATGAAAATACTAGTATCGCTGCTGAATTCAGCCTCCCTTTCCAATGCTAAAAGGATGACTCACAAAAATCTGACCACAAGAACCTTGCGCCCATCTTAGTTAGACCCCTCAATGGTGCTTCTAAGCATGAAAAGTCATGAATGAAATCTCTGTAGTATCTAGCCAGCCCTAAAAAACATCGTACCTCAAAGACCTTATTTGGAATCTCCCAGGAAACTACTTCTCTCACTTTCTCTAGGTCTTCTGATACTCCTGTCTACGAGATAACATGACCCAAGAAGTGAATTTGGTTCATCAAGAAGTGGAATTTTGAGAGCATATCATATAACTGATTTTCTATCAGTGTACTCAAAATGATCTCAATATGGGTAGCATGGTCGAGTCGAATGTGAGAGTACACCAAGATATCATCCCCGAAGACTACCGCGAAGGAATCCAAGTATGGATGGAACACTCGGTTCATCAGTTCCATGAAAACTCAAGGAGAGATTGTTTGACCAAATGGAATAACCACATAATTGTATAGACCATACCCAGAAGGCTGTAAGAGGTATATTAGATGGTCTAACATGCAACTGATGGTAACCATAACTAAAGTCAATCTTCGAGAACACCCAGGATCCTCAAAGTTCATCAAAGAGATCATCAATACTCGGCTAGGGATATCGGTTCTTGATCGTCAACTAGTTAAACTTCCAATAATCCACACAAATTCTGAGGGTATCGTCCGCCTTCTTGGCAAAAAATACAGGCAAACCCCAAGGAGAAGAACCGGGTTGGATGAAACACTTTTCCTGTAACTCCTCCAACTACATCTTGAGATCCTGAAACTTTGGTGTTGTCATCCTATAAGGAGGAACAGACACCAGTGTCACTCCTGGAACAAGATCAATAAAAAATTCCACCTCTTTATCTGGAGGAAAACCTGAAAAGTCTTTGGGAAAGACACCCGTGAAATGATCCTCCACTAGAGGAAATTCTATCTATGAAGTCCCCTAGTCATCCAGATACATACTAGCAATCTGGGTTGTAACTCCTTCCAACCCATGATGCTCGAGTCCCGCTCTACTTTCCTGGAAATCACATTCACCGTTATGAAGAAATGGTCCGCCCTCTGGGGCTCTGAAACTCACCATACGGTGATAGAAGTCAACAACATCCTGGAGGGAAACTAACCAGTCCATTCTGAGAATGACGTTATAGCTTGTCATCTCTAGTACATAAAGTTCCCATAAGAAGTGACACCCACCAACCTCAAGAGGGAACTCATTTCACTGTCGTACACTAGTCGTTCTTGTCCCCAATTGTGCATCTAGCGTCATGATATCAGCAAAAGAAAAGATACAGAGCCCAAGGCTCCCCACAACATCAAAAGATATAAATATATGGGAATCCCCTTGTATCGAAAAGAGAAGAAGCTAAAACTGAGTTATCTAGAGTCATTCCTTGAACTATATAGGGTCCGAGATGTTTCTCCAGCTAGGTATGCTCCATTACAAATGTCTGGCCTATACCATGGCCCTGTGACCCTGCCTGACCACTCTAAGCTGGTCCACCGTATTTTCTCTATTATCCTGGCGACTGAATACCATGACAACAACCTCTACCTCGGCCGGAATGAACGGATGAACTCTAGTTCATTGACTGGTTAGAATCTGGGGGTGTTGTTCCTCTAAGAGGAGTCAAATAAGAACCCCCTTTCACCAGACACCGGTGATAAAAACTAACAGAAACGCTGAATATGGCCCATCGTGCCACAAGATCGGTATTCCACTGGGTCTCTCGGGAAATGTGTCCTCATATTCCCACTCTTCCCGTACTAGTAGCACACCAACTGGCTACAAGAAGAAGTGTCTCGCCTCCTTAGATCATCGAGCGAAGACCCCCTGTGGTGCGTCCTGCTATCAGTAGGAGGGATACTAATTTCGGATGTCGAACGGCCCTAGCTCACAAATCCAGAATCCCTCAAATTGTGCACTGTGATCCTCACTTGGTTGGTGATAGAAGTGATAAAATTCAACCTGAATATGTTCAACTAAATTTGGATGTCATGCCTTAGACCATCCTCAAACATCCTCCCCAAGAATAACTCATCACCTCCATGAATAGGTGTGAAGCGTTGCAGGTATGTGAAGTGAGAAGAATACTCCATAATAGAAGGAGTACCCTGCTCCAGACTCATGAACTCCCGATCTCGATCAACCCTCAAAGTATCCAGATAGAAGTAGTCGTAGAAGGTACGCTGGAACTCATCCCACTCTATAACCTGCTGGATTCCTACCTATGAGATCACATCCCACTATCTCTTGGTGGAATCCTGAAGCATGTACGTAGAGAGCTTGACCCACCTCCTTGGAGGCATATCCAGATGATCAAGGATAGGAATCATAGATTTTAATCACGACTCTTCATCCTGAGGTCCTCCTTCCCCTGTGAAGGTGGGAGGGTGCTACTGGGGGAAACCCCACGTCAGCTTTGCCATATACGGGGCGGGATGCGGTACTCCTCAGAAGGTCTGCATGAATCTTGTAAAGCCCTCTCGGAACTGTGGGTCAACGCTATTATCTGGAATGACGGCTGGTGCCAAGACTGGCATAACTGTAGGATCTTCTAGTATTCCCTGACTAGCCATGTCCAGTGTCTGATCATCTCCTTGAAACAGGCGTACCAATGGAGGATGTCTTTGTGGCGTGACTCTACAACGTCAAGCGCACACCTTAGATCAAGATTATCAGGGACTGAAATCTAGATGTATAAGAAGGGAACATGAGAAAGAAAAAATTCATGTTTTTCAAAACATGGATACGAAGCGTGTAGAATGCCTACACGATGTGTTCCATTAAGCCTTTCACATGGGTGTGTACTTTTGCCAACCCAGGTTGTGAAACACCCCAAACACACAGTGTGTTATGAAAACACATGGCATGTACTTGACTTCTCTTCCCCTACCAGAGTTCTTCTACATGGCTAAGCCATGTGGTCCTCCTAGAACTAGACTACATGGCGTGTTAATTCCTAAAAAGGAGTGTACTAGATGAGCTTCATCTTTAAGAACCCGGATCATCATTTTAGGTATGTTTTTCCTTTTCTGGTTGTTTTGGAGAAAAAGAGGAAAATCAGGAAATTTTTGAAGTACACACCATGTAATTTATAAGTACACAGCGTGTACTTGGATGCAGCGTCAGGCCATGTGCTGGCCCTATCTGGGCCACACAGACGGTGTGTAGGGGCGATGTGAAGGCCGCATAAAGCGGAGTATGAAAAGGCCAAGTACACATCGTGTACCCCATTAGTGCATGCCGTGTACTTTCTTTTTTTCATTAAACGTACCGGGGTCGCGCCTAATTGATGAAAACATCTTCTTCTCCAGGTTCTTCGACCGGGAGTGCCCGTACGGCCGCAAACACCCTCCGATCCCCCGAGCCTCCATCCATTATCTGAATCTACCACCGTCGATTGCATTGGGACTGCAGCAATATGATCTGCCTTCTTATATAGCCTTGTTTTCCAATTACTCTTATTTTCAAGTTATCATGGGTTGAACATTTTTTTCATTTTCGTAGATCTACACCATTTTAAGGAGAATCAAGCCTCGTGGTCAAAGTATATTGATCTCCTAGAATCGAGGTAGGTGGTTTGTGCCTTACCTTTATGTAACGCCCCGACCCCAGCTACCCAGATTCGGTGCGTTACTTCGTAACATTTTCATGATCACAAAAGATCAAGTCTTGAAAGACCGATTAGTTTAGTAGCCTTGGAAACACTAGATACATTCATAAATGTTACATTACATCATAAAGTGAAAAACTAATAACAAAGTCTTCATAGTCCACACTTATATCCTCTTCTGACTATCCCTGCAGATCGTTCAAAAAATACTTCTTCACATCCTGGAAAATATTAAATCATTGAAAGGGGTAAGCTCAGATGCTCAGTAAGGATAACAATATAGCAGAATCTTTCATAAATAAACATAAACATTTAAGGCAATGTATAAATAAAGAAAAAGACTTTTAAACATGAACTTAAACATAATATGGAAAAAGTAAAATGAGATAATTCCATTTACATATTCACATTGATATTCTACTGGTCGAATAATCACATGCAATATCAATAACCACTTTCATAATGATGGAATGCATAATGCCAGACTATCATAACCACGTAGTCAAGTCCTCGTGCCAAGACCACAAATAAGATTTTGTCAAGGCCTCGTGCCAAGACACTAGTTTGTCTCATGTGACCTACCGATGCATCGAGGAGCTATAGCGGGCTCCACCCGTCACTTATTATGTCCAATTCATTCCTCATATGAATAGTTTTAAACATATCATAAACCATAACATAATCGTATCACATAAAACATGCATAAAGGAAACATAACATTTCCACATTTCAATCACAAGATATCAATACAACACATTGATATAATAAAAACACTTTCAAAACCATTTTCAATACCAAAATAAAAGAAAGGTAAATCATGGTATTTATTTTTATTTTAAAAAAAAGGTATGGCTTGTAGAGGAAGCAGAAACTCAAATAATGGTCACGGCGGCGGAGAAGTCATTGTCGCCGCATACGTACGACAAAAACATTCCCTTTTTTCATTTATTAAATGCTTCGTATAAAAATATTCCTTTTTAATAAACGTAAAAGTCAAAGGGGTTTATACACCGTATAAAAGAAAGTTGTGTATAAAACCAAATATGCCTCAATGAAAGGAGATTGAGACGAAGTCCCTTACAAAGATAATTTTTTAAATAAAATAGATCTATTATGTGTATTCACTATAATTAAACATAAAGAAAGTACAACTACAAGATAGGACGTAATAATATCATGACGTAATTTGAAAGTAGGAGATTAACCCAAAGAATGGAAATTGGGTTAAGAAGTTCCCTTACCTCGTGTCCGAATTCACTCGACCGTTATTTGATCTCTTGAATAATAAACTAGAGTTAATATCTAACTTCATAAGAACCTTTTTCAATTTCATTATTCCTTTTATATCACTTATTACCATGTCATGAACATTATGTAATTATATATGTTTATAACGGTCGTTTTGTCGATCTTAGGTTCTTGAGTCAGAAATAAACTTCTTATAATTACAAGTTGTTCATGTGGTGATATATTAATTATATCCAGAATCATATTCATGATATATATATAATATATCTCATATATATCCAGTATATACCTGAATTTATAATATTCCATAACGTTTAGAGGTACGAAATGAAATGCACCGTTCATGGAGACGGTAAGTCGTACGTACGCATGAACGCTATTTTCATTTCTATTTCATATTTAATGGAATGAAATCATAATGATATAAAGGTGTAATATAATTCCAGTATAATATAGTGTATAATACCATTTACTCCATCCTTTATACATCCCACATATGGTATTAACGATTCAAATCACTTTGAGGGGGCGGTATTCCGCACTTCCTAAAATGAAAATATCGCGTTTACCCATAATGGAAATCATAAAGGTATGCCATAAATGAAAAATATAGAAGCTTAAGTAAAACATAAACATATTATATATCATATATAAATATAGTTACATCTTAATTTCCACCTTTGAAGGTGTTATATGAGTGTTGAACAATCATCGTTTCGTGAGGCAGAAATTCACCATCCATAGAAACAGTATGTTCTTTAACCATTAGATGTAGGTGTGTGTAAGTATAGCTCGAATCATTCTTATAAAAACATCCTAGTATATTTAGGATACTGTTGTTGTTACAAAAGAAAAGAATAAAAAGAGTTTAGGGGGTTGGAGAAGAAAAATAAAATAAAAGAACACAAGAGAATACATTACCTTAAAATCGGGTAACTCTTATGATTTGAGCCAAAGACTTCCTTGTAAAGAATTATGCCCAAAGTGAGGCTTCTAGGAGTAAGGGAGGGAAGTTGGGATAGTATTTGGGCAGAGGTTGGCCGAGCAAAATGGCTTGAAAGTGTGAGTAAGGTGGTAGAGGTGGGGGCCTTTTATAAGTGGAGAGGAGGGGCACTCTTGGAAAGTAATGAAATGTCACTTTATTATATAATGAGTTTCGGATTTTAAAGGTCCCACACTTATATAATTCTAGGCTAAGGTGATAGGGGTTCGATATCTACTCATCCAATAGGTTTTTGACAAGTGTAAGCCTTGGAGTTTGCATTATCTTTTCATTTAATTTAAATCATTAATTAATGAGGTAATCGCTGCATCATCATGGTGTCATAAATAATTTAATTTATATAATGTCTAAAAATTATAAAAAAACTATCATGCTGTAGGAAATCTTTTTAGATTTATAATTAATATTTATAGTAAAAAATATTACTTGTATAACCCCTTTTAAAAATTGTTTTAGAAAAACAACTTATGTTTGTGACTTTTTTATTTTAACTTTAAATAAAAGTTATTTATGTAATTTTCCTACCAAAGTGGCTCCATGGGGTCCCCAAGTTGACCCATGGATTGTCCTGGTCGGCCATGACACATCCAATAGTGTTTGGACAAGTTTAAAGGTCATTCCATATTTTTATAATACTATTTTTACCTTAAATTTCACTAATTACCTTTAATCGCGATTAATTAAACTTAAAAGTTACTATTCACCAAAAAATTATTTTAATCCCATTGAAACACATTTTACTTCCTAATGACAACCATGTATGTCGTATTTTTGAAAATAAAATCACAGAAGTGGTAATGTTTCATTTAAACGAAAAATGAGTTTTTTAACTACCACTTAGTGGTTTCACTATTCATCAAAAATTGAAGTTTTTCAGAACAATGCCAAAATTTCACCCTAAGCTATAATTGATATTCTGAATTCAAAAATGATGTCTATTTTATGAAAATCAAAAAATATAAGTTGCATTAATTAACTTTATAATTAATTCCCACTGTCACAACAAATAGCGTGTTTTTTAGAAGCAATATATATCAAAAGATTGACAATTGTTTATGTCCAATTACAAAGTGAAATTAATTATAATGAACACCATTGGATAAAATGGTAAAAATATATTCTAATTATACTTTAAAACCACTCAATAGTATAACTTATCACTATAAATTTTTTTGATTAAAAAAGTTGTTTTAAGTATTTTTCACTGTTAATAAAAATTTGGAAGTTCTCAGAAAATTACAAAAAATTCAACATAGGCTAATTTCAACATTCCGAATCCAAAAATGAAGTCCATTTTTAAATATAAAATATATATAATTTCAAAAAGTGGGTATTACTGTTCATAATGGCTATTTTGATTAGTCACGGTGTGTTAGAACTCGAACTTGCCTAAAATGAAAGCTATTGCATTATTGAAAGAGAGGCGTATCGTGAAATCTTGGGGTGTTACATTCTCCCCTCCTTCAATAAATTGTGTCCTCACAATTTGAAATTTTTATTCGAAAATAAAAGGTTGAAAATAGAAAATACCTTTGTGGAAAACCCACATCGGAAATAAGGTTAATAAAAATATAACTTTAAAAGAAAGAAAGATAAGTACAAAGGTCACCGAGACAGCCCATACTAGGATTATATGAAAATATGGATATGGAAGAAAAAAAACCATCAAGGTCTAATGGAGAGTTGTAGAAAAAATGATTAGGAGAAAGTTAACCACAAGAAAATCACAAACTTGTGATTGGTTAAACGATCATTGAATCCCCAGTTGGAAAATTTAACCGACAACGTTTTTGTTTTAAGTTAACTTTGATAAAGTTGATGAGTTTATTTAGGAGATTTACTAAGAACGTAAGGGAATATACATACTTTTCAGGTATACTTTCATTCATAATTTTTTTTTACCACAAACCCATCTATCACTCTAAAAGGTAATAGAACTCAAAAATATTCTATTTATCCTAATTGTATAAGGTTCCAAATATAAACACATACCATTTAGATTAGTAAAACTATTTTGTAATAACCAGGGACTTCCTGTAGGCTATTGGTAGGTAATAAAAGCCTGTCGCACTATGGTTGTGGGTTCGATTCCTGCAGCTTTGTCCGACGCGACGGGTTATGCCCCACCCTGCAGGTTGTCCTTTTCCTAAAACTATAGTATTATAATATTCAAAAAATAATCTTCATAAATGTTTTAACCTTAAACAATACTATCCAAGGATCAACTTCATCCATTCCAACCTATATAGTTATCCAAAATACCTCTATCCAGACTTTTTCTAAAAGGTCTCTAAATTCCAAAATCAATTGTAACATCTGATTCCCCAAACAAAGTAAAGTTTCTCTTATTGTCGCATACTAAAAATAAGATTACCTTAATCATATTAAAACCTTAATAAAATCAACAAGTACTGTAGTACAATCCTTATATATATATCACATTATTCTAATAACCAGAATATAATCCATGAGTCCAAAAGCACCAATAAATTAATTATTCCACTTCAACTGTAGTCACAGCATTAGATTGGCCTTGATCCCTTGGCCTTTTCTGAGGTATATTTCCCTGATTCTTAGGACATTCGTTTGCATAATGCCCCATTTCTCTACAATTGTAGCATTCAACATTGATAGCCTCTTTCTTTCCCTTGCAATCACGCGCCTGGTGACCTTTTTCTCCACATTTATAACAAACTCTCATTCCTTTTAGGCAAGTACCAGGTTGATTCTTCCCACAATTATCACATAATGGAAAATCCTTCTTTCCCTTTTTCCCTTTATCTGTCTCTTGTTCCACCGTTCTCTTCTTCTCTTGATTTAATTTATTGTCATAAGATTTAGAAAATTCCTTTTCCGTCTTGATAGCACACGAGACAATATCTTCATACGACGAGAAGGTTTGTGAGACTAATGCTCGACGAAGAAATGGTTTTAACCCATCAATGAAACAATAAATATTACTTCTTGGGTTACGTATATAATCTGATGCATGCCTCGCTAACCTTGTAAAGTTAGACTCATACTTTGTGACATTCTCATCCTCCTTTTGTCTCAGACTCAGAAATTGCCTTTCCATATCTGCTCGATGGTCATGTGGAAAGTATTTTTCTAAGAATAGATCTTTGAACTCTGTCCATTCCATACTTGATACTTCTTCATCTTCCTTTTTGTTTTGAATCAATGACCACCATTGATCGACATCTCCAGTGAGGCGGTAAACTGCCATGATAACCTTCTCCCTTTCGCTACTCCACAAGGTGTGGAATATTTTCTATAAGGAGTTTATCCATTGCTCAGCTACTAATGGATTTTTACCCCCATTAAATGTTGGCAGTTGTTGCCCCATGAAGCGGTCTAACATTGATCCTCCACGTTGCGGATCAGGGTGCTCCATACGAGTAAGGTTATTATTCATAACCTGAGTGAGTTGTCCTAGTATGGTAATAAGTTGATCAGCACTAGTTGTATCTCTAACTCCACAATAATTATCTTGAGCAGGAGGGTAATCCCTACACGGAGTGCATGCATTGATACGGCTTCCATTTCTTCCACTAGGCGCCATTTCTAAATAATGGCATAAACTAGATTAGTTTACGAATCAAAATACATAATTCCATACTTGTAAAATACTTAACATAAATTGAACTATTTATAGATATAATCCATAATCATAAAAAAAGTTTTCTTTGAGGAAGTATATACTCATAACCCTTCATAGTGGTTTGTAAAGAAAATGAGAATTATCCAAAGCATATCCCCCGGGAGTGTCGTAACCAAGAGTGCAGAAAGGCCCGTTGTCGTGCACCAGTTCCCGTTCGAGTCTAGCTCAAAGCGGTGTTTTCTGGTTTTACCCCTAGGTACATCTGTGCCAGAGCCGCCTCTACTTGTTCGTATCCAGACAGAGATGTATTGCTCAGAAAACACACAACATCTCTACAATACCAAAATTCTACGAAGTTCTTCTATACTAATCCTCAAAGTCTATCTTCGGGAAATGTTCTCTAATCAGAGTTTATCTAAATCTAGCTTCCAAGGTTAGTACTAAACTTCCTCTAATACCAACTGTAACGCCCCGACCCCAGCTACCCAGAGTCGGTGCGTTACTTCGTAACATTGGCATGATCACAAAAGATCAAGTCTCTAAAGAACGATTAGTTTAGTAGCCTTGGAAACACTAGATACATTCATAAATGTTACATTACATCATAAACTGAAAAACTAATAACAAAGTCTTCATAGTCCACACTTATATCCTCTTCTGACTATCCCTGCAGATCGTTCATAAAATACTTCTTCACATCCTGGAAAATATTAAATCATTGAAAGGGGTGAGCTCAGATTCTCAGTAAGGATAACAATATAGCGAAAGCATTCATAAATAAACATAAACATTTAAGGCAATGTATAACTAAAACAAAATCCTTTTAAACTTGAACTTAAACATAATATGGAAAAAGTAAAATGAGATAATTCCATTTACTTATTCACATGGATATTCTACTGGTCAAATAATCACATGCAATATCAATAACCACTTTCATAATGATGGAATGCATAATGCCAGACTATCATAACCACGTAGTCAAGGCCTCGTGCCAAGACCACAAATAAGATTTTTTCAAGGCCTCGTGCCAAGACACTTGTTTGTCTCATGATACCTGCCGATGCATCGAGGAGCTATAGCGGGCTCCACCCGACACTTATTAAGTCCAATGCATTCCTCATATGAATAGGTTTAAACATATCATAAACCATAACATAATCGTATCACATAAAACATGAATAAAAGAAACATAACATTTCCACATTTCAATCACAAGATATCAATACAACACATTTATATAATAAAAACACTTTCAAAACCATTTTCAATACCAAAATAAAAGAAAGGTAAAACATGGTATTTATTTTTCATTTAAAAAAAGGTATGGCTTGTAAAGGAAGCCGAAACTCAAATAATGGTCACGGCGGCGGAGAAGTCATTGTCGCCGCATACGTACGAAAAAAAAATCCCATTTTGTCGTTTATTAAATTCTTCGTATAAAAAGATTCCTTTTGAATAAACATAAAAGTCAAATGGGTTTATACACCGTATAAAAGAAAGTTGTGTATAAAACTAAATATGCCTCAATGAAAGGATATTGAGACGAAGTCCCTTACAAAGATCATTTTTAAATAAAATAGATATATTATGTGTATTCACTATAATTACAAATAAAGAAAGAAAAACTACAAGATAGGACATAATAATATCATGACATAATTTGAAAGTAGGAGATTAACCCAAAGAATGGAAATTGGGTTAAGAAGTTCCCTTACCTCATGTCCGAATTCACTCGACCGTTCTTTGATCTCCTGAATAATAAACTAGAGTTAATCTCTACCTTTTTAAGAACCTTTTTCAAGTTAATTATTCCTTTTATATCACTTATTACCATGTCAGGAACATTTTGTAATTATTTAAGTTTATAACGGTCGTTTTGTCGATCTTAGGTACTTGAGTCAAAAATAAACTTCTTATAATTACAAGTTGTTCATGTGGTGATATATCCATTATATCCAGAATTATATTCATGATATAGATATCATAAATCTCATATATATCCATTATATACATGCATTTATAATATTATTTAACGTTTAGAGGTAAGAAATGAAATGCACCGTTCATGGAGACGGTAAGCCGTACGTACGCATGAACGCTACTTTCATTTCTATTTCGTTTTTAATGGAATTAAATCATAATGATATAAAGTTATAATATAATTCCAGTATAATATAGTGTATAATACCATTTACTCCATCCTTTATACATCACATATATGGTATTAACGATTCAAATCACTTTGAGGGGGCGGTAGTCTGCACTTCCTAAAATGAAAACTATCGCGTTTACCCATAATGGAAATCATAAAGGTATTCCATAAATGAAAAATACAGAAGATTAAGTAAAACATAAACATATTATATATCATATATAAATATAGTGACATCTTAATGGCCACCTTTGAAGGTGTTATATGAGTGTTGAACAATCATCGTTTCGTGAGGCAGAAATTCGCCATCCACAGAAACAGTATGTTCTTTAACCATTAGATGTAGGTGTGTGTAATTGTAGCTCTAATACTTATTATAAAAACATCCTAGTATATTGAGGATACTTTTTTTGTTACAAAAGAAAAGAATAAAAAGAGTTTAGGGGGTTGGATAAGAAAAATAAAATAAAATAACACAAGAGAAGAGATTACCTTAAAATCGGGTAACCCTTTTGATTTGAGCCAAAGGATTACTTGGGAAGAATTATGCCCAAAGTGAGGCTTCTAGAAGTAATGGAGGGAAGTTGGGAGAGTATTTGGGTAGAGGTTGGCCGATCCAAATGGCTTGAATGTGTGAGTAAGGTGGTAGAGGTGGGGGCCTTTTATAAGTGGAGAGGAGGGGCACTCTTGGAAAGTAATGAAATGTCACTTTATTATAAAATGAGTTTCGGATTTTAAAGGTCCCACACTTATATAATTCAAGTATAAGGTGATTAGGGTTCTAAATCTACTCTTAAAATAGGTTTTTGACAAGTTTAGGACTTGTATTTTACATTATCTTTTCATTTTATTTAAATTGTTAATTAATGAGGTAATCACTGCATCATCATGGTGTCATAAAAAATTTAATTTATTTAATGTGTAAAAATTATAAAAAAAATATCATTATGTAGGAAATCATTTTAGATTTATAATTAATATTTATAGTAAAAAATATGACTTGTATAACCCATTTTAAAAATTGTTTTAGTAAAACAACTTATGTTTGTGACATTTTTATTTTAACTTTACATAAAAGTTATGTATGTCATTTTCCTACCAAAGTGGATCCATGGGGTCCCCAATTTGAGCCATGGATTTTCTTGGTCGTCCATGACACATCAAATATTTTTTTGACAATTTTAAAGGTCATTCCATATTTTTATAATACTATTTTTACCTTAAATTTCACTAATTACCTTTAATCGCGATTAATTAAACTTAAAAGTTACTATTCACAAAAAAATCATTTTAATCCCATTGAACCAAATTTTAATTCCTAATGACAACCATGTATGTAAGATTTTTGAAAATAAAATCATAGAAGTGGTAATGTTTCATTTAAACGAAAAATATGTTTTTTTAACTACCACTTAGTGGTTTCACTATTCATCAAAAATTGAAGTTTTTCAGAACAATGCCAAAATTTCACCCTAATCTATAATTGATATTCCGAATTCAAAAATGATGTATATTTTATGAAATTACAAACATATAAGTTTCATTAATTAATTTTATAATTAATTCCCGTTGTCACAACAAATAGCGTGTTTTTTAGAAGCAATATATATCAAAAGATTGACAATTGTTTATGTCCAATTTCAAAGTGAAATTAATTCTAATGAACACCATTGGATAAAATGGTAAAAATATATTCTAATTATACTTTAAAACCACTCAATAGTATAACTTATCACTATAAATTATTTTGATTAAAAAAGTTTTTTTATGTATTTTTCGTTATTCATAAAAATTTGGAAGTTCTCAGAAAATTACAAAAAATTCAACATAGGCTAATTTCGACATTCCGAATCCAAAAATGAAGTCCATTTTGAAATATAATATATATATTTTTAAAAAGTGGGTATTACTATTCATAATGGCTATTTTGATTAGTCACAGTGTGTTAGAACTCGAACTTGTGTAAAATGCAAGCTATTGCATTATTGAAAGAGAGGCGTATCGTGAAAGCTCGGGGTGTTACACTTTATAATTCTTTGAGTTTTATATTAAAATTCCACCAATACCCGTGAACGGTGTATTGCATGTTTACCCTTTTTTCCTCTTGTTTTCCTGCCATGATTGTATGCTTTTGTAGAGTTATTTTGATCTTGTTTTTGGATAATTGTTGTGATTGGTTGTTTCCCATGCCTTGTTCTTGTTATAATCTTTGGGTATTGTTAGCCTTTGTCCGTTATAACTGTTTTCCATGCCATGTGACCATAGGATGGAATGTTTTTCTGGACATTCTTGTTATGTTTTAGACCAGCTAGCCAAGTAGATCTGTAGGTGTACATTGGCCTTATAGAATTATTATGAACTGATTGGAACAGGACCATGAGAACCCGGTGTTATAGAATACAAGGGATAGACCGAGTGAGCTTCCCAGAGAGTCTTGGATATTATAGACTAGAGGAGGGTAGACTAAGTGAGCTTCCTCAGAAAGTATTGGACATTATAGACTACAGGGGATAGACCAATTGAGCTTCCCAGAGAGTCTTGGATATTATATACTACATGAGGTTAGACCGAGTGAGCTTCCTCAGAGAGTCTTTACCTTGTTGGAATTTCTTTAAAACCATTACAATCTAGAGAAGGAATTTACTGAGAGAGCTTCCTTAGAGAGTCTGTGACAGACCTGAGACTATAGGTGGAATTGACTGAGCGAGCTTCTTCATAGAGTTTCTAGACCTTGGGGCTATAAGAGTGTTAGACCGCATGATCTTCCTCAATGATTCCATGACTACTCTAGACTATAAGGGGAATTGACTGAGCGAGCATCCCCAGAGAGTCTCAGAATTTCGTATAACCAAACCATAGGGGTTAGGCTGAGTGCACTTCCCAGAGGGTTGTGGGTATTTCTTGGATAGGACCAGAGGGGTTGGCTGCGAGTACTTCCTTGAGGGGTTCCTGTTGGGGTTAGCTGTTTACTTCTCTGCTAGTTGTTGTTCTGTGGATTGATTACTATTGTATATCCTTCTGTTACTGCTTACTGCTTACTGCATGCTGTTTAATGTTACTGGTTTCTGCTTACTTCCCTATTACCTACCATATTCTTGCTGACTTTAAGGCACAAATCTTAGGGTGGTTGCCTACTGGGATTAGTCTCACACCCTGTTTGGGTCATGATTTTGGGCCCAAACAGACTATGTTGTTGTAGGTATATATAAGTGCAAGCTCCCTTCGACTTCTAGTACTTGATTTCTTTGGAGAAAGAGATCTTGGGACCAAGATAAGGCTTGCGATGCTGAGGAGTTTCATATTTGTCTTTCTTTTATACTTTGGTTTAGTGTTGTATTCAGAATTGTGACTTGTTTGGCTGCTTTCCTAGACATATGTATCATGCATGATTTCATAAATACTTGTGTGCTCTAGTTGTTTACTCTTTAAGTCTTCCGTTGTTTATTGATGTTGGATATTTACTGCTTCCTCTAATGTCTTCTTTGTTTACGTCCACTGTGTACTCTTCCAATGAGGGAATAGTTTTTCCACTATCACACCCAAGGCCCTCGCAGCTAGTCGGAAACCTCTGGAATTTGGGGAAATGTGCTTCATTCCATGTTACCAACCGGGTACGGGGCGCCTCTGGGTGGCTTCCCGAACCGAGACATTAAAAAGAGGTATCATAGGGATTATTTTCTCTTGATTTACTGTTTGGAGACCTTAGCCAGGGATAGGACGGATTTGGTAGTTGGTAATAAGTTGTGCCTTGGAGTAGCTGACCCATGTATAGGGAAAAGCCAGTCTACCTCATTTATTGCAATTTTCTGGTTTTGAGATTTTACAGCTGATATGATTTCACCTATAGTGATTCACATTCCATGTGTTGTTATTGTTGTTCCTTTTGCAGTTCTATTTCTTTCATAACCCATTGAGATGAGGGTATGACATCTCATGCATCATATAAGAACTTGTTAGAAATCACATGCCTTGCATTTTTTCCATGACATCTAGGGTACATTCGCGATTGCATGTTGATGTGATAGGCATTGTGTAGATTATGCATGATGTAGTGATAGATGCTTGGATAGAATCCCTACAGTTTGATAGAGAAATTTTTTTTATTGTACCTTTATTTAATTAACGCCAAATTTTGATTCTTTAGGTGCTATGGGGCCTCATGAATCGGAGTTTGGTGGATCATTGACTTTTTCCCCTTGTATTTGATATGTAGGAGATGCCAAGCTTTGATTCACGGGGTGTATGGGCCCTCACGGATCAGAAATTGGCACCTCCATGTTTATTTTTCAGTGTTTTCTGGGCTTCGGTGCAGTTTCTGAGCTACTGCCCGGAAAAACCCAGAATACACGACGTGTACTTGACTACATGACATGTAGTTTTAAACTTTGGCACTGAATATGTGAGTAGAAACATGGGGTGGTGAAAATGTTTTCAGGAAGACGCCATCTACGTTCGTTACACGACATGTTGTATTGAGCCGTGTACCCGGCCATGTCACTAACAACATAGGTTGGGAAAGCTCATGTCGTACACGCCGTGTTTGGTATGAACCCATCGTATAGTCTTGTTCTAGGTACCTGGCCATGTCAGGAACAACACGGGTCAGTGTTATCTCTCCTATACAAACTGTGTTTTTTCGGCACACGCCGTGTAAAGGTCAGCCGTGTAGCCGGTCATGTAACTGACAACACGGGCCGCCGAAACCTAGTCTGGTACACACTGCATCTGTAGTGAACACACCGTGTAGTATAGGGTTAAGAGTACCATGTGGGATAGCCATGTAAGGAGACTTGGGAAAGGGAATGGAGATCTTGTACATGTCGTGTGTGGTGACAACATGCCGTGTAGTCTAGGGTGTTACACGACCAGCTGTGGCTGAAGTACACACCCATGTGTTTAGATTTAGGGGACACATAGTGTAGTTTTATACATGCCGTGTAGTCGGGTTTTGTAGAACTTGTTTGTTCTTTTATCCTATTCCCATTTTATGCTCTTGTGTTCTCAGTCATTTATAATCCTGATCTAAGCTGTGATTTTGATCTTTCAGAGCTATGCCTCCGAGATGTCCTCTGGTCGTATGTCAGCTACCAGACGGTGATCAGACACCGGATACAGCCGATCAAGGATCTCCTGTAGATCCTCCTAAAGATCCTCATGTTGTTCCAGTCTTGGCACCAGCAGTTATACCTGTTTCCGGTGTCGATGCGCAGTTCAGGGAGGACTTCTTAAGGATGATGCATACCTTTTAGGGAGTGCCTCCTCCTACCCCGTTGATGGCTGAGTTGACACAGGTTTTCCAGCAGCAACATCCTCCTTCATTCTCAGAAGATGGAGGACCCCAGGCTTCAGAGTCATGGCTAGAGAACATGCTGACGATCTTCGAGCACCTGGAGATACCTCTGGGGAAAAGGGTAAAGCCTTCCACATATATGCTCCGAGACACCTCCTAGAGGTGTTGGGAGGTGATCTCATAGTCCAGGCGCCAATAGAGTATGAATTGGGATGAGTTTCGGCGCATCTTCTAAAATTACTTTTATCCGGAGACCTTGAGCGCCGACCGAGCCCAGGATTTTATGAGTCTCGAGCAGGGTACTCTCTCTGATATGGAGTACTCGTCTCACTTTACCGAGCTTCAGCGCTTCACACCGATTCCAGAAGGTGATGAGTTTTTCCTTGCTAGGATGTTTGAGGATGGTCTCAGGTAGGAGATCCATTCCCAGGTGAATATCATTAGGTTGACTTCGATCTCCTCTATCGTCAACCAGGCACTGATCACTGAGTGAAATATGGGGGATTTTGGAGCAGTTAGTTAGGTCGGTTTGACATCTAGAGTTAGTGTTCCTCCTACTGATAGTACAAAGCGCCGTAGGGAGTCTTCTCGAGGAGATCAGGGTAGGCGGGGTGCATCCGCGGGCAGCCAGGTAGTATGCTACCAGTGTGGTAGGAGTGGGAATACTAGGCCTCAGTGTCAGAGAGACCCAATGGAGTGCCGATCTTGCGGCAAGATGGTCCAACTTCAGTGTTTTTGTCAAATCTTCTCACCTACAGCTTATAATAGGGGTTCTTCTATGACCCCGCGTTCAGGAGATATATCGCCAGTTTCTCACCAGTCTAGGAACTGGAGTTCTACCGGATGTTTAGGCTGAGGTGCAGGCCGCATCTGTGATGGTCAGTGACTAGGTTACCAATGACAGCATAGTGGATCAGCTCAGAGTTGTTAGCCAGGGGCGCGAGGCCATGGTACAGGCCAGACTTTCTTCGTGGAGCAGACCCATCAAGAGCAGGATCCTTACCCTTCTACAGTTTGAGGTACGATCTTAGTAGCCTCAGTTTTATCATCAGCCCTTTTCGATACTGGTGCTTCACTTAGTTTTATCTTTGTTGCTGTTGTGGAGAGCCTTGGGCTCTGTATCTTTTCATCTTCTGACATGTTGCCTCTTGATATACCGTTTGGAGCGAGGACATCTAGCATACATCAGTGCAGGGAGTTCCCTATTGAGGATGCAGGGTGTCACTTCTTATGGAACCTCTATGTCCTAGAGATGATAGGATATGAGGTCATTCTCTATATGGGCTGGTTAGTTCCGTTCCAAGAAGTCGTTGATTGCTATCACCATATGGTGAGTTTCGTATCACCAGAGGGAGGATCTTTTCTTCATAGAGGCGAGTGGGATGTCTAGGAAGGTAGAGCTGGACCAGTGCATCAGGGGCTATGAGGAGTTACAACCCAGATTTCCAGTCTTTATCGGGATGACCAGGTGACTTCACAGTTAGACTTTCCTCCAGTGGTGTATCGTTTCAGGGATGTATTTCAAGAGTAATTTTTAGGTTTTCCTCTAGAACGTGAGGTATACTTCGCGATTGAGTTCATTCCAGGGGTGACACCGATGTTCATTCCTCATTATAGGATGGCTACACCTGAGTTGCAGGAGCTCAAGAAGTAGTTGGAGGAGATGCAGGCAAAGGGTTTTATCCGACCGAGTACGTCTCCTTGGGGTTTACCTATCCACTTTGCGAAGAAGGCAGACGACAGCCTTAGGCTTTGCGTGGATTATCGGAAGATGAACCAGTTGACGGTCAAGAACTGATATCCCGTGCTGAGGATCGATGACCTCTATGATCAGCTTCGAGGAGCCCGAGTGTTCTTGATCATCGATTTGACGTCCGGTTATCATCAGTTGCATGTTAGACCATCAGATATACCTCTTACAGCCTTCAGGAGCAGGTATGTTCTATAGGAGTATATGGTCATGCCATTCGGTCTCACGAATGTGCCAACAGTTTTATGGAACTGATAAACCAAGTGTTCCATCCATACTTGGATTCATTCGTGGTGGTTTTCTTGGACGATATCTTGATGTGCTCTGTCACTCAACACGACCATGATACCCATCTTGAGATCATTCTGAGTACACTGAGAGAGGATCCGTTATATGTTAAGCTCTCGAAATGCCACTTTTGGATGGATCAGATTCACTTCTTGGGTCACGTTATCTCAGAGACAAGAGTATTAGTAGACCCAGAGAAAGTGAGAGCAGTAGTTTCCAGGGAGCAGCCGTAGAATGTATTTTAGGTGCATAGTTTTCTGGGGCTGGCTGCATACTACAGGAATTTCATAAAGGACTTTTCACACATTTCAGCACCATTGATAGGTCTGACCATGAAAGGGGATAATTTCTTATGGCCAAAATCCTATGAGTCATCCTTTCAGGAGCAAAAGGGGAGGTTGATGTCAGCACCAATACTAGTCTTTCCAGAGCTGAGAAATAGCTACACATTCTACTATAATGCTTTAGGTTTTAGATTGGGATATGTGCTTATACAGGGAGATGGAGTCGTTGCGTACGAGTCCCAGTAGTTGAGGCCACACAAGAGGAACTACCCGACACGCGATCTTGAGTTGGCATCTATTGTTCATGCCTTACGCTATTGGAGACATTACCTTCTAGGAGAGCACTTTGTGGTTTTCACCGACCAAAAGAGTCTCAAGTACATCTTCACTTATCATGATCTAAATATGAGACAATGCAAGTGGGTCAAGTATCTTCAGTCCTTCGACTTTGAGCTTGCCTATATGCCAGGAAATGGAAATGCAGTGGCTGATGCATTGAGAAGGAGAAACCTGATTCAGGCAGTTTAGGAGGCCAACAGTGAGTGGCAGCTTATGGCTCTGTTCTCTGAGATGCATTTGGAGGTGCATGAAAAATAGGGGAAGAATTTTCCTTCTTCTATAGCTATTATGTCAACTCTTCTTGATCGGGTACGGATGAGGTAGCTATCAGATTTAGAAGGCCTGGTCCTGCGGGAGAGTGTGTTAGGAGAAGATCCTCTTCCTGGATGGACAATGGGTGAGGATGTGATCTTGCGTTTCCATGGACACGTATGGGTGCTAGTAGACATAAGCAAGGAGATGATGTGGGATTTTCATTCTTCAGTTTGGGAAGTTCAACCTGGTGTCACCATGATGTATCATGATTTACATCGCCAGTACTAGTGGCCAAGTATGAAGATGGATGTTGCTGGGTTCATCATGAGATGTTCAACTTGTCAGCAGGTGAAAGCAGAGCATTAGCGACCAGTAGGGCTTTTACAGCTGTTACACATCCCTGAGTGGAAGTGGAATGATGTCTCGATAGACTTCGTGACCGGGTTACCGAGATCACCTCGAGGGAGTAATGATGTTTGGGTTGTCGCCAATAGGATTACGAAGGTTGCTCACTTCTTTTCGATCAAGGAGACCTTCAGTGTTGATGAGCTGGGGCAGTTGTACATCTGAGAGATTGTACGTCTGCATGGAGTTCCACACTCCATTGTTTCTGACAGGGATGCACGTTTTACTTCTCAGTTATGGCAAGGGCTTTAGAAGTCTTTGGGTACACAGGTACTTTTGAGAACAACATACCACCCCCAGCTAGATGGCTAGTCCGAGCATATAATTTAGGTGCTTGAAGATATGCTCTGATCTCACATTATAGACTTTGGTGGTTCTTGGGATAAGCATATTACTCTTGTGGAGTTTTCCTATAACAACAGTTTTCAGGTGACTATTGAGATGGAACCTTACGAGGCTTTGTACAGTAGGCCATTCCGATAACCTTTATACTGGCTAGAGGCAAGAGAGGCAGATTTTTTGGGACCTCGACTTGTTTAGGAGACCTCAGAGCAGATAGAGATGATTAGGAAGAGGATGGCCAAAGCATAGTCTTGACAGAAGTCTTATGCTGATCAGTGGAGATGACCTCTAGAGTTCGAGGTCAGGGATCAGGTTTTCCTGCGTGTCGCATAGAGGTTGGGAAACAGGAGGATTCATAGATATGGTAAGCTTTCCCTGCGGTACATCGGGCCGTTTGAGGTGTTGGATAGAGTTGGGCTGGTTTTCAATCGGTTGTATTTCCCTCATAGGTACCAAGCTATGCACGATGTCTTCCACATTTCTCAGCTCCGACATTACATTTCAAACTCGTATCATGTCTTTAAGCCCAAGGAGGTTGACCTTAAAGCAGATGTGTCGTTTAAGGAGCATCCTATCTAGATTTTCGATCACAGTATGAATGTTCCCTATGGCCGGTATGTTCCTCTGGTACGGGTGCTATGGAAGCACGAGGGAGTACAGGACGAGACCTAGGAGAGGGAGGTCGATGTACGATCGCAGTGGCCAGAGCTGTTCGGGGTTTCTCCTTATACGCCTCACTAGGGAAATTTGGGGATAGATTTCTTTAAGGGGGAAGTTTGTAAGAACACAGATCTTCATTTTAGGTATGTTTTTCCTTTTCTGGTAATTTTTGAGAAAAAGAGGAAAATCTGGAAATTTTCAAAGTACATGCCCTGTACATTATAGGTACACGCCGTGTACTTTGATGAAGCGTTAGGCCGTGTGTTGGCCATGTCTGGGCCACACACACGGTGTATAGGGGTGATGTGGAGGCTGCTTAAAGCGGAGTACTGAAAGGACAAGTACACACCATGTACCCTATAAGTACACGGCGTGTACTTTCTTTTTTTCATTAAACGGACCGTGATCGCGCATAATCGACGAAAATATATTCTTCTCGAGGTTCTTCGACCGGGAGCGCCCGTATGGCCATGAACACCCTCTGAGCCCTCAAGCCTCCGTCTAGTCTCCGAATCGACCGAAGTCGATTTCATTGGGACCACATCCTTAAGCTCTCCCTTATCCTAGAGCCTTGTTTTCCAATTCCTCTTCTTTCTCAAGTAATCGTGGGTCGAACATTTTGTGTGTTTTCATATATCTATTCCGTTCTAAAGAGAATTAAGCCTTGTGGTCAATGTATATTGATCTCCTAGCATCGAGGTAGGTGTTTTGTGCCTTACCTTTAGAATTCATTGAGTTTTATGTGCAAATTCCACCAATACCAGTGAACGGGGTATTGCGTGTTTTCTGTTTTGCCCTGTTGTTTTCCTCCCATGATTGAATTCTTGTGTATAGGTACATAGATCTTGTTTATGGATAATTGTTGTGCTTGGATGTTTCCCATTATTTTTCTTGTTACAGTCTTTGCATCTTGTTAGCCTTTGGCTGTTATACCTGTTTTCCATGCCTTGTGACCTAAGAGGTGCACCTACCCTCAAAATTGATGAAATGGATACCTTGATGACATGTTTTGGAATAACATAGTGCATGGAAATGTTCATAATTAAGTGGAATATGACTAAATGTTGTTTTCAATTTAAAGGAATATGAATAATAAATAATATTATTATGGTATATTTTATTATTTAAGGTATTTTAATTATTATGATGATATAATTGGTGAATTTATTTTCATCTAATGATCATGGATTATTGTATTTTTATGTTTCCTAATATGATGTAATTCTTAAAGGGATCCTCATAAATGTGTTGTAAATCATTAAGGGCTCTTCCTGGATGTGTTTTAATGATTGGAGGGCTCTTCCTAGATATATTTTAATTCTTGGATAGATCTTCCCAGATGCACTATAATGCTCAGAGGTCTCTTTCTAGATATGTTCTAATTCATAGAGGTCTATTCCCAAACATGATGAAATTCATAGAGTGTTCTTCACAATTTTACTCTGATGATTTGTGGGACATACCGTGGAAATGTCATGGTAAATTTTTTCAAGGTACTATGATATTTTATGATATCTATTTCCTCATTCCAAATAAGGTTTAGATGGCCTAAAGTGTTATTCCAAAACTCAAGGGTCAGTGGGTTTGTTTCATGTCCGGTAATAATTTATTAAATTAATATCTCGGTTTTTCGGTTTTTTATATGAACTACATACTCATGATAGATTGTTTTGAAACTATTTCAGGGTGGTTTATTGAGTTTAACTCACAACCTGTTTAGGTCACATTTTGTTACCTAGGCAGATTTAATGGATAATATTATGGATAAGATAAGGGGACCCTGTTGTTTATTATTACTTTTTTGATGGGTTGGATCTTGAAAACATGACCACAATGGGGTTTGGAACATGGGTCATTAGTTTCCTTCATATAATCAAGTATTCTTCTATTTGTATGGAAAAAACACATAATTTAGTTACATTTCAGCCTTATGTTACATGATTCTATTATTATTTGATTTCTTGAAATACCTATTATTCAACTGTGATTTCACAATGATTATTTATATTATTTATGATACTATGATATTTGTTTACACTATTATAACAATACAATAGTATGATTATAGTATCTCCACTATATTTCTTACACCATCGCTACCAGTTAGTAGCATCTTGCGTACAGGGTTGTGCACCTTGGGTCATGTTACCCACAGAATTCTGTCACGTGAGGGATAACCTCAACAAGGATGTTACATTATTGATCCCAAGAATTAAAACATCATGGTTGGTCTAGTTTTCATCATAGATGTGGTGGGAACTGTAGTGTAATACATATGGACCACCAAATGGCCGAACTACCAAATTATCTAGTTGAATTATTTGTTGGAATTTGAAAAAAACAGTAACAAATAAGAATCACCTCATTTGGATAAGTATATTGAATGATAAGATCAAAATACATAATTATAGTGTAATTTAATGAATTCATATAATAATATTATATATATTTAGGATAAGAACATGACGTTTTTAGGAAATAAATCATTTTGTTGTAAAAAATAATTTATTTGTGTAATATAAATTTTTGAATGAATATGTAATATCGACTCCCCCTCATATAAGATAGTTAATGGCTTTATTCAAACAAAATAAAAACACCCAAAAAATCATTTTCGCTCACCAACAAATATTAAAATTTTTTTTCTCCAATGAGAGGATCCAAACTCATTCAATCATTAATTATGAATTTAAAAAAAATATATTACCTCGATCATGTGTTAAAAAAATTTCATTTTTATTCTCAAATTTAAATTAAAAAATATGGGCACTCCATGCTCACCCTACTCAAGATGATGTAAATTTATTTAAGGAGGTTCACTCATTCACCAACCAAAAGTGAAAATAATAAATATTGATAGAGATATAAACTTATATTCCTATCCTAAATTTCAAAACATGAAATATGTATTTTTTGGGGGTAGTTTAGAGGAAGTGGGATGGTAGGAATATAGAAGAAAAAACTGTGGAAAAGAGAAGGAAATCAATAACATGGAAAAATCAATACAAAAATTATAAAATGAGACATTAAAGGACATGAGAACACATATTTACATTGGTCTGAATTTTTTTATAAATATAAAATATCATGATAAAATCATATGTGTGTGAAAAAATGAAATATAAAAAAAAATAAAAAACCTCTCCCAATGATGCAAAAACAAACATGTTGCAAGTGTTTTTTTCTATTTTTTTTTTCAAAAAACATAATTCAAAAAATATAAAACTCATCTCAAAAAACTTTTTAGTCTCCTCACAACAATAATAGTAATAGTTATAGAAATGTCAAAGGTTGAGTAAGAGTTATTTGTGACCATCCTAAGTGACAACCCTTTTTCGTTTTTTTATACTTTTTTCATATTTTGAAAATGTTTTAATATATTTTTTATAAAATGATAGATACATAAATCCATTATCAAAACCTTATCAAATGATAACCTCTCCCCCACAATAAAATGGATTTTTGCCTCTATATTATGATGACATAGGGGATATCTAGAAAATTATTCCCAATAAAAATCCATTCCCCATAAACATAATTTTCAATAAATCATGTTATGATAATCCATTTAGACTTTGGGTGAGATAAGGTATTCATATTTTAATGTGTATAAAAAATGGTTTTTCATAGGATTGAAGGGGATTTTGAAAGGAGGATCAATTTACGGGTAATGAGAATTTGTTTGGATATTTTGATTATCATGTGTTTCAAAAAATGATCATATAATATTAATTCACATCAAACTAGGAAATTCATCTTTGAGGTAAAAAAATCACACTAATGGTTGAAAAACACACAATATGTTATAATTGTCATACGAAACCTTGGCATGAAATCTAAAATTGTTACTCATGGATTAGTGTAAAATGTTTCTACTAAATAATTTTCCATAAAAAAACTTATTATAATTGAATCAAAATATTTTATCCATTTTTATAATGAAAATCTCAAATTTTTAGATCAAAAATATATGATTACTCCCCAAAATGTTTGAAAATAAGATTCAAAATTCAGTGGTAATCAATTATGATTTATTTGATTTTATTTTAAAAAAAATAGTGTCACAAAAAAAATATAGAGGAAAATAAATGTTTTATATAGAAAGTGGTAAAAATGGGAGAGAAGGTGAGAATGAGAGAAAATGAGAATAAAGTGGGGGAAATAGAGAGAGAGAAGTATATATAGAAATATGAATAGAAAAATTGGTGTGAGAGTTAAAGAGAAAGAGGCTCCAATAGGTTTGGAATGGATGGGTCCCTATCTCCATAAAATTGTGTGAGTAATTAAATGGTTGGGGATTCAGTGGATGTTTATGTGTTTCTAGGGGTCTGTTTTCTCTTATGTTTATTATTTAACCAATTTCTACTAAAAATGAATTTCATTTTGGAATACTGATTTGGACTTGTGCTGCACCAAATGGGTAAACATTTTTAACATTAGTAGGACCTTACCAATGACAATTAAGTATACCTGGGTGAAGCCAAAAGAGATAATTAATGAAAATTACCTTTTCTCCTTCATGAAATACATATTATAGGATGTGTTCTTCATGGATTAAATTATATTTTTATTTGTGTAGATATTTATTTTAAATGTAATCTAGTCAAATATCCTCTAGTTCATTCAACTAAAATAATATCACGGCACCATATTTTTCGTAATCAATTTTACATGTTTTCATATCAAAAAATGTCTTATAGTTTATTTAAACTAGTAAATGAAGATATTTACCAAAAACTAGATTGAATAGATACATATCTGTGGGTATCATATAGGAAGTTTTATAAGCCTAGAGTGCTTCACTATGTCCTTTATATCAAACCCTTCTTGTGAGTTTAATAATTCACTGAATCATCCTTTTCTCTTCTTAATTACAAATTTCATACAATCAATTCTTGTTGGTGTGATATGTTGTTATTGTTTTATATAAAACCCCATTTTTTCAAAAAATATTCCATTTTTTCAATTAAAAAATGTTATTCTAAGTCACTAAACAAGTCACATGAAGTTCTAAATTAATGTATGTTGTGGGTGTTGTGGAACTCACTAATAATATATGAATCATCCTTTCTCCATGTTTAGGTCTTTAACCACCTAGAAAAATTTTCAAAATCCTGAAGAATATATTATAGGCCATTTGAATGAGGGAAGGGTCCCAGTAAATTGTTACCTCAAATATCTAGAATTTCATAGAATATTAAATGATTGAAAATAATTTAATTTCATTTTTAAATTGTAATAAACTTTTATTATGTGGTAAAAAATAGAAAACAATAGATATGATTCCTTGAATAGTGAGGGATATAAGAATATCATTCCAATGACCTTTCAGGAGGTCCTTTTTGGTCCAATGTTTCCCCCTCTAGGATGTGATTTAATGAATTCCAAAATTAAATAATGTTCCTCTTCAATAATACATATCCAAATTACCATGTCAGGTCTAGTTTTTCAAAATTTATTATCATCAGAAAAATAATTTTTGAATCCCTTTTTTATTTTTCAAATTATTCATTGAAAAGTATTTTGGGAAAACTCTAGAAACAATGTTATTTTAAAATGGGGATTACGTTGGTAATTCTAGTGAGAGTGATAAAAGTTGTTCTATGGGAAATTCAGGGTCTATGATTTCAAAATGAGAATAATTAAAGAACCGACTCAAATTATTATCCATGAGGATTTAATTTCTAGTTCAATCATTAATATCTAGGGAAATATATTGAATCATGAAGATCTATGTAATTATCACTTGTAGCTCCTCGGACCATTTTCCCACACAAATAATGCTTTTTCCTAGTTAACCACTAGGACGTAAGAAGGCCTCCCCAAAATATAAAGGCTTATAACTAGAATTAAGGGTGTAATGAGGTTGTAGTTGGGAGACTATACCCTTTTATTATGATATTAACAATGGTCTATAGGTAAATATAGTAGCAGAAGAAGGTCCATAAAACAATTGGACTAGTATCCCACCATATAAGAAGCATAAAAAGATGAAATAGTAACAATAAACAATAGAAAATATAATATTTATAGAATAAAACCCAACATGATTTAATTTATAGAACATTCATTCAAATTAGGTCATACAAGATAATAAGAGGAAAGGGTCTCCCATGGACGACCACCAGTACATACATATAATAAACTTGCTGATACAAAAATAATGACATAAAAGTAAAATCTAGATAATGTTGGAACCTCCAGCATACCATTATATATATACCATTATAGTAGCCTAATATATTTACTAAGGTCTAGATCCTAATACTGAACCCTTACATGTTTGCAGATACATAAAGTCTACAACCATCATTAAGGGACCTTTTACAGTGTGAGAATAATCTTAGTAGGCCACCACAGACATGTTCCTAACTTATATCTATGATAATATAGGTGTGTATTAAAAGTAAAAAATGTATTGAGCATGAAAATACGAATAAATAACATTCTTCCCTTGTTCTCAACACCAACATGGAATGAATCACATCTATATTCCAGTGCTAGTATAACTGTAGCAAAAAGGATCCATAGTATAAATCCCAAGAAATCCTTTAATGAAAATAAACCAAAGTGAACCCTCAGGTTCCACCTCTAAATGTGTCACATGACACCTTTTTCCATTAATTGGGTACCAACATCCAAAATGGAGTGCCCAAATAATAAGTACCTAGTCCCTTAAACCCTTTCTCGAATTCTCCCTTCAGATTAAAGCCTCACAAACCTATACATAATGATGTCTATCCATCAAATAATAAACCTCATCGGATAAACAATAATTTCCCTGAAGAATGGTTATTTCCATCCTCCTACGTAATCCATTCCCAACTGCCTCATTATATGGCTAGCTTTAGCCCTCAACTAATGGTCTCGTCACTGTCAATCGATGGCTCCTCACCATCCATGTGGTCTTCTACAACAAGAACCTTAAGCCTCACTAATTGTAAACACTATCCTAATCCATAACTTATGGATGCCTCTACCCATATGATTGGTCAACATCACATCATAATTTTATTCATATATTTGTGCACAGAAATACAAATGGAAAATCAGCCAATCATGGTGATTGAAAATCACCAACCTAATACCTAATTCACATCATCTTGGCACCTTGTTCCCCTAAAAACTTGTTGTTAATCCTGATGGTCAATACCATCATAATTAACATGGGCCATACCAGTAATATTATTACCTCATCTCCTCAATCTGATGACCACATCACCCATCTTTGGGATCATCATAAACTCATATATATTGTTCTTACCCAACCAAATGAATTACTTTGTGTCAATCTAGTTTGTTGAGACCATCTCAATCCTCATTATAAACTTATCACTTTCTCTTGGAACTCAACATAATTAATATATAAAAATATTTTTAATTTAAATAACCCAAATCTACTAACCATCTCCAGTGTTCTGAAGCCTCTAACGTGGCTTAAACCATTATTATTCAAGGAGGATCATGCCCATAGGCATATAAATTCATCAATAAACAATTTTAAAATAAATGGATTAATTACATATAGTCTCTCTCATAAAACCCAAAACCAAAATCATGAATATACCCCCATGAAATGAGAAAAATAAAAGATAAATTGATGTAGCACCTACCTCATGTTGTTAAATGCATACTCACCACATATAGTCCTATAACTCAAGCGGATTCAAGAAGAATTCATTGTTTTAGATGAACTCCCTAAAAATAGGGTAAAATGTTATATAGAGATTTGGAAAACCATATGAAGAGAGAATAGATGATATGAGTAAATTTGATCAAAGTCCTTACCGATGTAGTTCTAAGGAGAACAAGGGATAGAAGATCGAACATATAATGAAGAGTGGATCTCAAAGCCGCTGGGAGGGAGAGAATAACTCCATGGATACCTAGGAGGAGATCCCAATGTAAAGGAAGAAATTAGGGTAAGACAAATTATATAAAAGAGGGGAAAATGATAAATTTTCCCCTTTATAGATGTCACACATTTACCATACAACATGGAAAACCATGAGGTACCCACTAACCAGGAACCAGAATCGCATGGTCCAGGCTCATAGTTAACCAAGACATGCACAAACTATACATAAAGAATCTAATAAAACTAAAGAAGACCCCGTACAACTGGGAACTCATTCCTATATGAATTTTAAAACGATGAATAACTCCAAATCAGGGTCACATAGTTTTTCCTAGGAGGCCGCATAGTTTGTCCAAACGGTGCGCCTTAGTCGCTATGTCCTAAAAAGTTCGGTTCTTGGAATCCAGTGCTCCTGAAACCCACTTCGAATCCCAAAGAAAATTTTGATCCATGAAAACCATCTAAATTTTTTTGGGTTAAATAAGATCCTAAAATTATGTTTAGAAGATCCGAAAAAGAGATGGTGGGCACACTAAACTCTGAAAATTAAAAAGTGTTGAGGATTTCGAGAATATCCAAAAAATCGAGTTGTTACAATCTCACCAGCTTAACATATATCATACCTAAGCTATAAAAATTACCCAGAGATGGTACCAAACATATCCATTCCATTAAAATAACCCTAGTCTACCCAGATCGTTACGTCAAAGGTCAAATATCTCAAGGCGGTCCCTACCTTATGAGTTACCTATCCCAATCGCATCCCACCCCAATACTCAACATTATGATGGTCCATGAACCATCCCTAGTCTCATATGTCATCCCATAAATACTCTTCACTCCTTTACCTCACTATATTCTCAAATAGTACCCATGTCACATCTGACACCCATCAAGCCTCGCATCTCATCAGATTCTCCTCTCATTCCCATGTCGCAGATGGAACTTATAAGGTCTCAAATCTCAAGAGATTCCCAAATAACCTACATCTCAATAGATTCGATAAATTAACCATGCCCCATCTGATACACATTAAAAACACACATCCCATCGATTCCTAGTTACTAACTCACCCCATTGAAACCTGCTTATGAGGCATAGATTCCTACACATCTTATCAGAACCCGTATCAAATTAATGTACATAATAAATATTTAAGGAACACACTACACATATATATATATGTATAACACATCTGCCAACCTACTATCTATAACTTGGTTAGACCAAAACACCTCTCTTACAACTCGTTCACCCAAAAATAGACATGCCTAAAAAAGGACCAAGACAAAAATAAAAGGATCTAGATCATGCCCATGGAATACCTATAACTATAATTTGATCCCTAACTTTCTCTACACCTAGTATCTACATTGCATTCACATGTCCTAAAGCTATAATAATCAAGTCCTTCTTTCCTTATGTTTTGCACCAGGCATCAGCCACTGACCCCCATACTATGTCATACTATCTCTACCAAGACCTCTATGTGTAGTTGTATCCCAATTAATAGCTCCTGGTACTAGTCACTGTCCGACCATATATCCCTATGTATGATACATTCCATGACTCCCAATCATCCAAGAAGGCTTCAAGTAGAAACTCTTGAGATGGTATACATATCTACTTTCTCATAACTCTGTCATTAATTGATCACACTACGTCCGTAGATTCCCCAGTTTCAATCACTAAAAGAACACCATCGATGGTCTGTTTGAGTCTCCCGCCTAGAAACCCTACTAAGAATCTTCATGGCCCATATTTCGAAATATCTATAACGTAACTGTGAAAATCAACTCGTGTCTCCACCCAGTTGGAGAATCACTAGTCTATGAAATTAAAATATTTTATTAGCCCCTGATTCATAGCCTCTGAGAAGGAGGACAACCTGAAATTTTTTACGAGCACCTGAATGGTGTTTCTTAAACCATACACTAAACTCCTCACCATGAGTTGTCATCCCTAACCATACCAGGTGTGAAATGAGACAAGTATGTGAAATGATCTACATAGCCAATGATAGATATGTCCCTATCCTATAGGATCATGAACTCTAAAACTCTATTCACCCTCAACGTCTTTGGGAAGAAGTTTTTGAAGAACCTAGCCTCAGAGTCCTTCCAATCCTTTCCCTCTTGCCCTCTTTCCTGACCCTGTACATCCTACTAGAACCTTCCTAGTCTTGTGGGCATGTAGGTATATAATTACACCCTTCATCATAAGGGTGTCTCAAGATGGTCAAATATGGTCTTCACTAACTCTATCTAGTTCCTTACTGCATGTGATCCACCCTCATCCTGAAATAGTGGTTGGTACGACAACTTGAACTACCGATTCAGATAGTCCTTGATGGCTCAGCTTCCTGAGCTCATCGATCAATCCCCTGGATGAAATGAGAAAAACATTTTATGATTTTCTCGTTAAGACACAACACAAAATTTTCCATTTCATGTGGACAACTCTCCTATACCTAAGACTATACCTTAACCTCATGCAAAGACTGACCCTTCAGGGTCTCATCTCAACCATCAACAGACTCAACCTATGCATGATCATATGGAACCATATGACAACCCTCCAGATGCTCCATCAGAACCCTTCTAGATAGAAACCCGTTGAATACCAAAATTGTGGTCATAAATCCTTAATAAAATATATAATATAAAAAATATGGAATGTTGATACAAGTAACAAAATCTCATCCCCCTTACACTCCCCCATCACAACCATGTCGCACGACATTAGACCTTATCACCCCTACCAAGCCATATCCGGGACAAGTATCACATATAAATCTGGCCTCAGAGCCCCTTTCCTAACCATAAAAGAGATAGACATTACATATAAATATGGTGTAGCTGAGAATAATTCCACCAAAGAGGCTATATAAGAAAACACTATTTTTCCACTTTGTTGGCATTTTAAAAATCTCACCCCCTTTCCTCATCTCTCACTACTCTTATCATATTTAGGATGATACACACACACACATTGATATATATACATATATATCAAATATCACATAGTATAAAAAATATCTCATTGTGACACCATTAATGGGATGGCTGAGTAGGATGCCACAAAAGAGTGGCTAAGGAGGAAAACACTATTTTTCATCCTTTTTCGACACTCAAAACAATAGATCCCCTCTTAGTGCAATCCAAGTTCCCAATGAAAATCAAAATAATATTTTCAAAGGAACACACACACACACAGATATATATATATATATAAATCATCCTATTTTCATATTAAGAATGCATAAAAAATCATCCCTTACCATTCTAGGTTAAGGGTCTATTTATCCTCCCTTTCCATACTAGGCTATAACATCCGGATATTTTTTGAATTATTTTTCTGAATTAATTTAATCTTTTTTATATATTTTCACTTCACAATATAGTGAATATAGTTTTTCTATAAAACAAATTTTTTTGTCTTTTCTTATAAACATCACCAAGTTAATCCTATACTGTAAGAAACATTTGGATTATCTTTTAGCACACACAACACTATGCATTTCTTTATTTACACGAAATTTCATGTATTTATAATATCATTTATAACATTAAAGACCTAGATTCTACCAAACTATAATATACTATTAACATGATTACTAACATATAATTATATCCCCCACCTATCCATTGGAAATAATGTTACGAATAAGATTTACTAAATTATGAAAATCTTATTTACACATGTATATAAAATGAATCCTTTGGTTAGAAATTAGTATATGTGAATGGAAAAATAATTTAAATTACATAATTTACTTTTATACAGAAATTTTTTTCTATTTTAAAACTCAATTATATCATAATTAATTAAAAAGAAACTTTTGATTAATTTTTCCAATAAAATATATGTATTATATATTCATTCCATATTTTTTATACTTATCCAATATTTTTATAGGTAAAATAAATGAATAAATTTTATTATATAAATAAAATTTTTATTTTTTAAAAGGACATTTTACCACTATTTAATGTTGAGTCCATTTTAAATATGATTTTTCACATTTTTATAATATTTTATTTTACAAAATAAGCATAATATTGTTAAATTATAATATCTAAATTTTCTTTTTTTATATTTCTGAAATTTTTATATGATCATTCAACTTTTAATGACTAGTTAATAACATTTAATTTTAATTCAAAAAAACATTTTCATATAATTTATTTATATAGTAGAATTATTTTATAATTTGGATATAAAATTTAATGTGATAAATTTTAAATAAATTAATCCAATTTAGGACACTGCAATAAATTTCACATTGAAATTGGATTTAAAAAAATTTCTAATATTTGAACATTTTTACTTTAAAACCCCTCTTTGTCGACCTGTATGTGGGGTTAAATTTAATTTATCATTTTACAATTATGTTATTGGAATTTTAAAATATATATTCCATATTTGGAATCATCATAATTTATAATTTATAATATATTAATATTAGGTTTTGAACAAAAATATTTGTGAAAGTAATTAACCTTAATTACAATGATTAAGAGAAAAAATAACATAATAAAGGACTAAACCTTAATCTTAAGGGATAAAATGACCTAGAAACATTAAAAAAATTTAATGTATGACTATATTTAGAGACTATAATCCATGGATCAAATTTGAATCATTAGTGTATCATGTTGACCAGGGAAAAATATTGGTGGAATTCCCTTTTCAAAAATTTAAAAGAATGCCACTCCTACTCCACTATAAAATGGCACTCACCCCACCCACTTATTCATACATATAAAGCCAATTGGATTGACAAAAATATGATCAAATAAGCTCCTAAAATTCCTCCATTAATCTTAGATTCGTCACTTTAGGATTAAATCCATCCAGAGAACCCCTTTGGTGCAGGCCAAGTGGAGACTCTCAAATATGAGATAACATTCTTCCTTCAGCTCCTTAGATTTATTTTTATTATCCACCCCTAAAAAATTATTATTCCCTGACTAATTAATAAATTAAGTGTTATAAATATACCGAGATGCATGTATTATAATTTTATACCAACAATAACAAACACATTCATGTAATGGGATACAAACATACCATTCCTATATATGGCGAATTACGACCTCATAAAAATAATTTAGTTCATTTTTACATTTACAACCACCTATGGTTGGTAATTAAGATAGAAACAATGGGTTTATGACATATATTATATTTATTATTTATTTATTGTTTTTTAATTACTATATTAAACCCAGATTCAAGCTTTTTGTTTTGTGTAAATATGATAACTTTGCTTATGGACAAGTGGACTACTGCCTACTCAAAGCGATGTGATTCATTTACACTCTACATGGAATGTATTAAGGATGAGATTAGTGAAATTATATGATATATATGACATTGTAATTATACTATAATGATATTATATACATATATAAACATTTATGTAATTTAATTTCTTTCTTTCAATGAGATCATAAAATGGAAATAATGTTCAAGCGTACATACGACCTATCATATACATAAACGATGTATTATATTTCATATTTAATTATTTTATATATTATTATAAATAAATATATACTTAATAAATGTGTTTTTTATCATTTTTAAAATTATTGAAATAATTAATTCATGATCCAAGTATGAGGGTCAAGAATAACTATCAAAAACATATAAAAAACAAATGGATGATATTACCCAAAACGTAACATTCACTTACTATTTTTGATAAATGGGTATTATAAAGTAATATTAAAATCATATATGGGGTTAGATATAATAATATGGTTCTCTTTTATATGTATAATAGATTTAAATTTATTATACAAGAGGTTTGAACATGTAGGAAGAAACTCTATACTTAAGGTAAGAGTTTTCTGATCTCACATTTATTTCTGCGAGATTTATGATTTATTTACAACTTATTATTGTTGTGTTGTGTATATACTACCCATGAAATATTATATGATTATTATAAATAAATTTAAGGTTATTTAAATATCATTTGTTATATTTATTTCATGGGGTTTATGTAGGAAAATTTACCAAATTGGAAGAGTAATTTTTCTTAATTTCCCTTTTTTGAGAAACATTCCATGTTATGAACCTATATTTTTTGATGAGGTATATATAATAAATTCTAAATTTTATATCATGAATATACTTATTTTCATGATATTTTAATATACATTTAATTTTATTATTACCATTTTATTATGATTCCATGTTACCAATGTGGTAACTGTTTAATGCTATAATCTCATCATTTTATTGAGATTGTTTATGATGATGATTTCATTGATAAAATATTATGATACATATCTCAATAACTCTCATGAATTTTATTAAACTATTTTTATTCATGTTATATCCAAGTAAGGGTACCATTTTTCAACACTTTGATACTTAATATATTTTTGGAATTTTTTTTTGAAAATATGACATTATTCTCATTTCGTTCAGAAATTTATGTTATTTCAAAACAATTTTTTACAAATATATTTTAAAATATTTTTACTATTATCTTATAATGATTATAGGAAAATATTCCCCATGTTTTTCCTTTTTAAAAAACGTTTCTAAAAGGAATATTCTTATAATTTTCCAATCAACAAACATTTATAAACCATTTATGGTTTAAAAGGAATGTTTAACATTTACAGACATACAAACTGTCATGACCATAATTTTTTTAATGATACCATTTTATGTTTACAAGGATAATTTTTGAATGAATTTTTTTCCTAACATTATATATTGTTTTTTATTTTAAATTTTTTTTCAAGGACGTAGGGTTTTCAGAAAAAATTAAAAAAATGTTTTAAATTATTTCTAAATATTTCTTTATATGTTTTTGATTGTTTATTTAAAAATAAATGGATCTAAATGATTTTGAAGATTTATTAATAAGGTATAAATTTATTTAAAAGAATGACGGTTTTCAAAAAATTTAATGTTTTAAAAATATTTTTCAAAGAATAATGGATATTTTCCTTGAGAAATGTTTTGAATGATTTTTCATGATTACATTATATTTTTTCAAAGAGGATTCAATGGAAAAAGGATTTTGAAAAAATTATATATTTTAAAAAGTGATTTTCAATGAAAAGTTATGTTCTAAATGATCTTTCAAAGTCCTTCTATATATAATATAGAGTCATTCTTTATATTTTATGATTTACAAGGGATAATATACAAGAATAATATTCATATTATTTATCTGAAATTTTTATGTTCTAATGGATTGAATTTTATGAAACCCATTCCCCTTCAATGGTTTATACCATGATAAATGATTATTAAAAACACTTCATTTCATAGAAACTTTATGATGAAATTATTATGAAACCTATATATTTCCCACAGTTTATGATATGATTAAATATTTATGATACCAATTTCATTTCATGGGTTATGATATGATGTTTATGAAAAACCATATCTTTTTATGGGTCATGATATTATGACTATTTTATGGAAAATGTATGTATGATTTCATTATGATATTGGTGGGACCAATATATTCCTTCAATGCATTTGATAATGATTTATTTCTGATGAAATAATGTTGGGAAACTAGTCAGCATTCAAGATCCACAATGGAAAAAAGGTGCATCCTGATCCACAATGGGAAACTGGTGTATCATGATCCACAATGGGAAACAGGTGCATCCTAATCCCTTGTGGGAAATATGTGTGTCATGATCCAACATGTCGATGGTCTTTGTAGTTAACCTTGGCACATGAAATTTTTTCTATATTTTTTATAGTTACACAATTATATGACATGAGCTTGTGGTTATTGATTAATTTATGTTGATTATCACCCTTATGATTCTTTTATTATTCACTACCAATCATTATGATATGACTATACATTATGATCATTGATATGTGAGGTATGATATTCTAATGTTATGATCATGTTCTCATACATCGATTCTCATGTTATGCATACATATCTCCATTATTTACCCTTACTGAGTATCCGAGCTAACACATTTCTCATGTTTCAATTCCCTAGGTTATGAAAAATGTTTTAAGTAGGAGTAATTAAGGGGAAGATATTTAAGAATTATTTTGAAAATCTTTCACCAGGTTAGAAGATTATGTTTCCATGGTTCCAAAATACTAAACTATTATAGTCATAGAGATTTTAATTTTTTAATTTGTTTAGTATTCTTCTAAAATGATGTAATATTCATATATACTAATCTTGGGTTTCTATAGTTGGTATCAAAGTAATGGTTTAGTCAAACTTTGGAAACTAGGATGATAAAACATTTTTTATATAACTAGGTATATTTCTATGTATTTTTATAGGGATTTATTTAAGGATAATACAATGTTATCCTAGATATAAACGAATGTGTCATAATTAAGAAATAATATAAGTGATTAGTCAAGATTATGTGGGTTTACATGATGATAAGAGTTTCTCACACAATTATTTCGGGTTTTAGTCAAGGGTATCAACTAGGAGGAACTGTGTTAATATTGGATGTGCTGGCCAATTTTATAATGAGAAGTTAAATGGGATAGTCCCTGGATTGAAGGATGTTCTGATAATGAAAAGTCATTTTTCACATATCATGGTTAAAAATGTATTCCTTAACCAACTATTTAACTCAATAACTATAAAGACCCGGAAATCCAGTGGAAATTTTTTTCTTAAATACATGGGAATTTTATGAGTCTGCAGTTTCTAACGGCGCCTGATTCTGAGGGTCGGTGTTCCCGGAATAAATTTATGAAGTTTTGTTTGGGTACGTTCAATAAACATATGTGTCGGATTTTATATCTTTTGAACCAATGCTTGGAATTGAAATATGAGGACACCAATTAACTCGCTGCGCTGATATTCTCTTAAGGATACATTTACCGCTGATGTGTTTCTTTGAGAGTGGAAGTTAATTTTTCGGGTTTCTAATTAAATTAAATAAAAACATGTGTGACACATGTTTTTTTGATTGGTGGTTAAAACCTCCAAGTGGAGGTTATTGGTGGGTCCCACCACACCCTAACCTCCCTTGGTAGGATATTTATGGTGGGACCCACACATGCTTTAACCCTTGTAACTCTCCATAAGTGAGGATACCTTTAATCTTCCATGGTTTAATTCTTGCCAACTCTCCACCATTAATGAAGATAATTAATTCAATTTAATTCAAATATTTTTGAATCCTTTCCACCCCATTTAATTAAATGAGTTTCCTTATTTAATTAAGCGCAACTTATGTGTTGTGGTACCATAAAAATAATAGAGACATCCTCTATTATTTTGGTAGAGAATTCATTTGGTGGAGCCTGGAAAACCTTTGGAGAACTTTATCCTCTCCATGAAGAATGCAAAGAATGCTTCTTCCACTGATAATAAATGTCGTCTTCTTACTTCTTCAACAAATGAAATGAAAGGGAAGTGACGCCCCCGAGTAACGCCGAAGTCGTCTTTGACTTCGTCACCTTCAAACGCCCATCCGCCAACGGAGAGTACCTCTCTTCCTATTCCACCGTCAATGGAACAATGTCGTCTTCCCGTGACATCATCAAGCGATCTCCGATTGCGAGGTTGGGGAATTTTGTATTAATTTTTAATATGAGATTACACCTTCTTACATCATCGTACAAAATTCTGGTTTGGAAAACCAAATGATATCATATGACAAGGAGGGTTTGGACCGTACGAACATGGACCGACCCTCCCGTTTGTTGTTTCCATTTCATAATGTCGGAGGTGGAGCTGAAAGGGTGTGGTTAAATCACACCTCGCCGGAGAATAACTGTGGCGAGGAGGACCATGGCAGACGAAAGACGAACCGCGACTAGGAGGGCCGCATCAGATGAAGAGGCACGGCGCCATCGCGCCGTGTTGATGAGCCGAAGTCCGCGTCCAAGCCGGGCCGCAGTGGTGGTGGATTGGAACCGTCGCACCAGTCGCTTGGAGGGAAAATACGGCCCACATCTGCGGGCCACTCGGCTGGAAGAACCGGCTGGGTTGGAAAACCGCGGCGCCTGCAGGCGCCGCGCGGAGGAGACCGCGGCCCGCATCCGCGGGCCCCTCGGTAGTGCGAACCGGACGGCTACCTGCTGGCTGGGTGGGTGAACTGTGGTGCCCACATGTGCCACATGGGATGAACTGGGACACGCAACATGGGCCACGTGCACCGGGCCGAACCGGCCGGCTACGGCCTGCCGGGCAGGGGAGGAGGCGGTGCCACCGGGCGAATCGGACCGGCCCGCAGCTCGGGCCAGTTCCGCAGGTGGGCCGCGCCCCACCGGGCCGGGCTGAACCCCCAACTGAGTCGAACCTACTGAGCCGGGCTAGGCCAATCCCCCAGTCGGGTCAGACCCGCCGAGCTGGGTCGGGCCGACCCGCGAAATCCCACTGGGCTTGACAGGACGGGCCCGACTTCGCTTAAATATGAATATCTCCTAGACCGCACGTCCGATCGACACACTGTCTGCGGCTCTAGGAACCTCGTGACGAGGAAGTACTTTGATGATACTCTATGTTAGTTTCAAAAAAATTGTAAAATGTCCGGGTTTGGTCGAGTGTAAATCCAACAGGTCCCCTGGAACAGAAATGTCAATATCTCTCAGAACGGGAGTCCGATTGGCGTGCCGTCTGTCATGTTGGGTTCCTTTTGATTATATGGAACTATGATATACATAAAATCTAGACTTAATGATAGTTGATGTATCGACACTTGGCTGGAGTAGTGGACCCACCCGTAATCGAGCGTGCTATGTGCGGGAACCCTAGAGCTTGCTGCGACGACTACTGTACAAGAATCGTACCTAGGTTCGACTGTGATGACTACTATACCAGAATCCTATGTGGGTTCGATAATGACGACTATTGTACCATATTCCTAAGTGGATTTGACAGCGATGACAAGTGTACCAGAATCCAATGTGGGTTCGACAATGATGACTACTGTACCGAGATCCTTCGTGGTTCCGACAGTTCTGACTGATGTTCCTTTATCCTATGTGGGTCCAATAGAGTAATTGGTCCTATGTCCTATTTGGATCTAACATCATAGCTGGTCCTATATCCTGTGTGGGACTGACATCTTATATGAATCAGTGACTACATCTGATCATCTCTATCACTCTACGAAAGATGTATACTTGTGTGAGATGAGTCTTGTCTATTCAATCATTATCATTGATGAGATTGACCTTACTTCATTTGTGGACTGGGTTGTGATTGGGCTCGAGTGTTGGAGATGGACTGTGACTGGTAACTTAGGTATATATATGGGTATACACCTAAGTTTGGTGGGTTGATACTTCGTGATTGTATCTTTCTACTGTGGTTTATCCTTTTTGGATTATGGGAGACCTTCAGGGGTCTCGGGGTCCCCTACTGAGTATTGTTATACTCAGCCCTGCTTGGGCTTCGCTCGCACCTTGTTGTGCTCTGTGTAGATGATGGACAGCAGTGATCGAGGCTGAGGGTGACGGACAGAGGCTGCTAGGATTTGGACTTGACGGGACGTACCATAGGGACGAGTTGTTTGAGTTCTATACCTACCATTCAGGTAGGATTCCTTGATGGACGATCCTGGAGCTGATTTCCATTTTTTACTTATACTTGTACTTGTTTTTCAGTTGGGTTTGTATACTGGCCCACTTACTTTTAACACAGCTTACTTTTCTATTTTAGTACTTGTTGCCTCTACTGCTTTTGTTCAGACTGTGTGTGTGTTATAGGTTAAAAGGAAATGCCCTCCCTTTTTATCAGTATTACGCCTTTGGTGCTAGTCTCCAACCACTGGCCTATGGAAGGAGGGCTTGGGGTAGTCATGGCATGGGACCCAAGGACGATTCATGACAAATTGGTATTAGAGGAGTCGATTCCACCACAGAACTTGGACTCCGATTATTTTACCAATAATAATGTTAAGTGTTTTGAGTGTGGTAATCATTTTAGGGAAACCGGTGTTGGTGCGGCGGCTGACGTATCCATACACTAGGACTCTGACTTATGATCTCTGAGTCAGTGCACAAAAACACTGATTGCATGTGTGTTTCCTTTGAAATAGTTTTCTTCATGATTACATTGTGTCAGCTCACCAGGTATACTGTTTTAACTGTGGCACACATGTTTCTTTTCAGGATGGCCCCACAAAGGGAGCCAGCTAGGGTTCTGAGTTTCATATGACATGGTAGCCCACCAATCAAAGAGACCTCGGTGCAAGGCCCCATCACAGTGGAGGTACGAGCGGTACCACTACCAGTTGGGCCACTGATACCACCAGCTCTAGAAAAAGAGAGTACACGCCACCTGAGTGCTTTGCATGAGTTCCAGTTCCAGAGGCCGTCTAGGTTCTGGGGAGAGACAGACCCACAGGCTACTGAGGATTGGCTGGAGGCTGTCGTGAGAGTTTTCAGATTGGTAGGGACACCAGCCGACCTAATGGTGATCCTTACCGCAAGTCTCATGCATGAAGCATCAAGTAGATAGTGGAGCCTGATAATCCATGTGCATGACAAGGGATCATTACTCTGGATATACATCGAGAGTCTCTTTCGCTCAGAGTTTGTTCCATCCACCCTTCGTGCAGTGTAGATTCAGGAGTTACTTCATCTGCAGTTGGGCAGCATGATAGTAGCTCAGTACTCAGCAAGGTTCACCGAACTCTCACGCTACTCCACGGATATGGTACGAGACCAGTTCTTCAGGGCCTGAACCTTCGACCAGGGACACAGGCATGAGATCAGGGATTCGATGATTCCCCTCTGCATTCTGACGCAGGTGGGGGTGCTGGAGGGAGCCCTTCTAGTGGAGAGTTTTCTCGCAGAGCAGTCACCAGTGGTGAGAACCACCACAGGGTGACACGAAGCAGAGTCTTCTAAAACCAGCAGTAGACAAATGACAAAATGGTCCAGGCGGACTAGGACATAAGGTTGGAGACCCCAGGACAACGGTTCGGTTGTGCAGGGCACATGAGATAGAGCCAGCTATATGAGGAGAAGGTAGTGCTATGCTTGCGGTGGGTAGGGCCATATCGCTCGTGACTGCCTGAACCTCCATGCATATGAGTAGGGGAAATTTGAAGGACCTCCTAGGAAGAGGCAGAGGTTCGACAATGGTGGTCTGCAGGGAGCACGCAGACGTGGCAGAGGAGCTGGCGGAGAAGCGGGTGGTGGAAAATGTTTTGAGGAATTACCACCCCCACTAGGAGGTCCACCCCGAACATATAGAGCTGGTCGACAGAGGTGGTCTTATCTCTAGGCAGTCGAGACCTAAGACCATGGCATACCTAAGATGATTTGATGTACTATCTATGTCTACTCTGCCCTTTTTTCAGTACTTATAGACACAGGTGCGAGTCATTCTTTTATTGACACTTCCCTCGTTCGGAGCTCGGAGATTCGGACGGAGCCATTGGATCGATCATTACGTCTAGAGACTCCTACGGTAGCAGACTTGACGATTATGCACTGGTGTCGGTAGTGTGAGCTTACTCTAGGAGGTGAGATCTTTGGCTAGGATCTTCTTGTAGCAGTCTCGAGGTCTTACGACGTCATCTTGGGTATGGACTGGTTATCCACAGTTCATTATTAGATTGAATCTATTAGGCGCAAAGTGCAGTGTATCTGCACAGATGGGACCATGTTCTCCTTCACCAGTGAGGAGGGAGCCTTTGCAGCGTAGGATGGACTTACGCAGAGGAGGGGGCAGCCGATCACACATCAGTTGGATAGTCTCATCCTCGGAGCTGTTGATGTGCGGAGTCTAAGTTTTCCTGTTTTGGTGGATTAGTATACAGATGTTTTCCCTAGCGACATTCCAGGAATACCTCCTCATAGAGAGGGAGACTTCTACATTGAACAGTACCCCAGGACAGCACCGATATCTACTCTATCATATCGGATGGCTCCCACTGTGCTTCGTGAGCTGCGGGTACAACTGAAGGAGTTGCAGGGGAAGGGATTTATCTGACCCAGTGTTTCACCCTAGGCATCTCCGATTTTGTTCACCAATAAGGCAGATGGGATCTTGCGACTTTGTGTCGACTACCTTCACCTGAATCAGGTGACCGTGAAGAATATGTACCCACTCCCGAGGATTGAAGACCTTTTTGATCCACCCAGGGGAGCACGATGGTTCTTAAAGATAGACCTCAGGTCAGGCTATCACCAGCTCAGAGCTCGAGACGAGGTTGTGCAGAAGACGGTCTTCAGGTGTCGGTATGGCCACTACGAGTTCTTGGTTATGCCCTTCAGTGTAAACAATGATCCAGCAGTGTTCATGAGTCTCATGAACAGGATCTTCCAGCCTTACCTCAATCTCTTTGTCATAGTCTTCATCAATGACATACTGATTTAATTGAATACTGAGGAGGAACATTCCTACCATTTCCAGGTACTACTGGATACACTCTGAGAGCACCGGCTATATGATAAACTCTCGATGTTCTAGTTCTGGATTCAAGAGGTTCACTTTCTGGGACACAACATCTCGAAGGATAGAGTTGCAGTGGACCCAATGAAGATCGAGGTTGTACTTTCTTGGGAGCCACCCAAGAGTGTAACGGAGGTGCGGAGCTTCCTGGGGCTGGCTGGGTACTATAGGAGATTTGTGCCAGATTTCTCCAAAGTTGTAGCACCTCTTTCAGCATTGGAGAATATCGGGTAACCCTTCGTTTGGTCAGATAGATTCCATTAGATCTTTCAGGAGCCGAGGAAGAGGTTGACCAGTGTGCCCATCTTGAGGCTACCGGAGGAGGGCGTTGGGTACGTAGTTTACTGCGACACATCAGGGACCAGACTTGGTTGTGTCCTGATGCAGGATCGAGTAGTGATCGCATATTGTTCATGATAGTTGAGACAGCACGAGTAGAACTAAGCTACCCATGACCTGGATTTAGCAGTAGTGGTCTTTGCCTTGAAGATGTGGTGGCACTATCTGATGGGCGAGCATTTTATAGTCTCCTATGACCTCCAGAGTCTCAGGTAAATCTTCTCATAGAAGGACCTAAACCTGAGATAGTGACGATTACTCGATTTCCTCTAGGGCATTGATTTAGAGATAGTCTACAATCCTGGGAAGGGGAACGTTGTAGTAGATTCTCTCATCTGGAGATCAGGCATTCAGCTGCTAGGAGGGGTGACAGAGCAGTTGGCCGTGTTGCAGATATCCTTTATGGATAGAGATGGAGCAGCCTTTCTACAGTCTCTCACAGTCACTCTCCACTTCTTCAGGGAGTCAGAGAGGCAGAGCGTGGGGATGTTGACTGTGAGATGCGACGTGCTCAGATATCCTTAGGGTAGGCACCTGATGGGTTTTCTGAAGGTGGGGAGCACATCATCCTCTTCAGAGGATGTACCATGGTACCAGTTTCACTACAAGAGGAGGTGTTGAGGAATTTCTACACTTCCCCTCTAGCGGTACATCCAGGAGTGGTGAAGATGTATCAGGACATCAGACGATAGCACTGGTGCCTAGGTATGAAGAAGGTTGTAGCAGAGTTTGTCTCGCGATGCCTCACTTTTCAGCAAGTGAAGGCGGAGCAACAAGTTCCAGCATTCTTAGTTCATCCCTTAGAGGTCCCAGAGTGGAAGTGGGAAAAGATATCCATGTATTTCGTGACAGGACTTCCACGTACATCCAGAGGACACGACTCAATCTGGGTGATTGTCGACCGACTCACCAAGTCGGCCAACTACCTACCGAGCAGATATCAAGGCTTAGTAGAGAGCTTGTGATGCCTCTAAGTACATGAGATCGTACAGCATCATGGTGTTCCATAGACGATCGTCTCAGATCGAGATGCCTATTTCACTTCCCGACTATGGAAGGGGTTGCAGGAGGATTTCAAGAAGCTGCTTAACTTATGCACCGCCTTCCATCCTCAGATGGATGGAAATACTGAGAAGACCATTCAGACTCTCGAGGACATGCTTCGTGCATGTATCCTTGACTTTGGTCGTAGTTGGGAGGATCACTTACCCTTGGTGGAGTTTTCATACAACACCAGCTACCACTCCACCATTGGGATATAACCTTACGAGGCACTGTATGGCTAACCTTACAGATCACCACTGTGCTGGACTAACCCAGGGGAGTCATCACTTGTAGGACTAAAGATGGTACAGGCTATGATGGAGAAGGTGCAGATCATCCAGGAGCGGATGAAGATAGCACAGAGTAGACAGAAGTCCTATACTGATAAGAGACAGAGACCACTTGGGTTCGAGGGTGGAGAAAAACTCTTCTTACAGGTCTCACCTCGACGAGGTCTACGGGGATTTGGCTGAGGCAGAAAGTTATCTCTGCATTTCATCGGACCTTTTCAGGACTTTGGTAGAGTAGGCGAGGTGGCTTACCCGCTGGAACTTCCACCTCAGTTGCACCGGGTGCATGACGTCTTCCATGTATCAAAGGTGAGGATATATGTGCACAACCCATTCCACATTATCGACCATGGGGAGCTGGACATCGATTATAGGGAGGCATTCAAATAGGTTCCATTGGAGATTAAGGATCTACAAAAGCGGGTCCTACGTAGATGGTTGATTCCTCTGGTGTGCATTCGCTGGCAGCATGGAAACCTCCAGGTGAGAACATGGAAGAGGGAGGCTTAGATGCATGTTCAGTACCCTCATTTGTTTTATTAGTGTGTGTTATAGCTTATGGGGATTTAAAGAACTCTGGTGGGGAGAATGTTAAGACACAGAAATCCCGTGGAAATTTTTTTCTTAAATACATGGAAATTTTATGAGTCCACAGTTTCTAACGGTGCCTGATTCTGAGGGCTGGTGTGCCCGAAATCAATTTCGGAAGTTTTGTTCGGGTACGTTCAGTAAACATAAATGCAGGATTTTATATCTTTTGAACCGGTTCTCGGAATTGAAATCTGAGGACACCGATGAACTCACTGCACCAGTATTCGCTTAAGGAGACCTTTACCGTTGTTTCGTTTCATCGAGAGTGGAAGTTAATTTTTGAGATTTCTAATTAAATTAAATAATAACATGTGTGACACATGTTTTTTTGATTGGTGGTTAAAACCTCCAAGTGGAGGTTATTGGTGGGGCCCACCACACCCTAACCTCCCTTGGGAGTATATTTATAGTGTCACCCACATGAGATTTAACCGTTGTAACTCTCCATAAGTGGTGAAAACTTTAAACTTCCATGGTATAATTATTGCCAACTCTCCACCATTAATGTAGAGAATTAACTCAATTTAATTAAAATATTTTTGAATCCTATCCACCCCATTTAATTATATGAGTTGCCCCATTTAATTAAGCGCAACTTATGTGTTGTGGTGCCATCAAAATAATAGAGTCTTCCTCTATTATTTTGGTTGAGCATTGTTTTGGTGGATCCTGGAAAACCTTTGGAGAAATTTATCCTCTCGATGAAGAATGCAAAGAATGGTTCTTCCACCGATAATCAACATCGTCTTCTTCCTTTTTCAACCATGGAAAGGAATGGGAAGCGAAGCCTGAGAGGAACGCCGATGTCGTCTTTGACATCGTCAGCTTCGAACGCCCATCCGCCAACGACGAGTACCTCTCTTCCTCTTCCAATGTCAACGGAACGACGCCGCCTTCCCACGAAACCATCAAGAGATCTCTAGTTGCAAGGTAGGAATTTTTTTTACTAATTTTAAATATGATATTACACCTTCGTACATTGTCTTACACAATTCTGGTTAGGAAAACAAAATGATATCATATGTCGAGGAGGGTTCGGACTGCATGAACACTGCCTGACACTCCCCTTTGTTGTTTCCATTTGATGATGTCAGAGACGGAGATGAAAGGGCACGGTGCCGTCGCACTGTGCCAGAGAATAACTATGTCCAGGAGGACCGCGGTGGATAAAAGAGGAACCACGGCTGGGAGGGTTTTGGCAGATGAAGACGCGCGGTGTCGTCGCACCGCGCTTTGGAGCTGAAGGCCGCGGCCAGGTCGGGCCACGACGGTGGTGGACTGGTGCTTTCATGCCGAACGCATGGAGGGAAACTGTGGCCCGCATCAGAGGGCCGATCGGCTAGAAGAACTGGCCAGCCGTCTGCTGGCCGGGATAGAAAATGACGGCTCCCACAGGTGCCGCGTGGAGGAGATTGCGGCTCGCATCCGTGGGCCGCTCGGCTAGGCGAACCGGCCGGTCGCCTGCTGGCTGGGTTGGAGAATCCCAGTTCCCGAAGGCTCTGCATGGGAAGAACTATATCCCGCAACGCGGGCCGCATGCGCCGGGCCGAACCGGACGGCTACGGCCGGCCGGGTAGAGGAGGAGGTGGCACAACTTGGCGTCGCCGGGTGAACCGGACCAGCCCGCAGCACGGGTCGGGTCCGTTGGTGGGTTGTGCCCCACTTGGCTTGGCCGACCCCCTAGCCATGTCATACCCACCGAGTCGGGCCGGGCCGACCCCCCGGCTGGGTCTGACCCACCAAGTCGGGTTGGCCCGACCTGCCACAGCCCACTGGGATTGACGGGCTGAGCCCGACTTCGCTTAAATGTGAATATCTCTTAGACCGCGCGTCTGATCAATGCACCGTCTACTACATTGGGACCCTTGCGAGGAGGCAGTCCTTTTGCGATACTCTATGTGAGTTTTGGACTAATTTTGAAAATGTCTGGTTTTGGATCGAGTGTAAATCTAACCGGGCCCCTGGAACGGAAATGCCGATAACTCTCAGAACGGGCGTCCTATTGACACGCCGTCTGTCGCGTGGGGTTCCTTTTGATGAGATGGAACTATGAGATACATCAACTATAGACTTCATGATATTTGATGTATTGAAAATTGGCTCGAGTAGAGGACCCTCCCGGAATCGATCGTGCTGTGTGCGGGAACCCTAGAGCTGGCTGTGATGACTACTTATCAGAATCCTATGTGGGTACGACAGTGACGACTACTATACTGGAATCCAACGTAGGTTCGACAACGACGACTATTGTACCAGAATCCTACATGGGTTCGACAGTGATGACTATTGTATCAGAATCCTATGTGGGTAAGCAGCGATGACTACTGTACCAGGATCCTTCGTGGGTCCAACAATTCTGACTTCTGTTCCTGTATCCTGTGTGGGTCCAACAGAGTAACTGGTCTTGTATCCTATGTGGGTCCGACAGATTAGCTGGTCATGTATCCTGTGTGGGTCCGACAGCTTAGATGATTTAGTGACTACATCTGATCATCTCTATCACTCTACGAATGATGTATACTTGTGTGAGCTGAGTCTTGTCTATTAAATAATTATCATCGATGTTATTGACCTTATTTCCTTTGTGGGCTGGGTTGTGATTGGGCTCGAGAGTTGGAGCAGGACTATAACTGGTAACTCAGTTATATGTATGGGAATATAACTAATTAGGGTTAGTTGATACTTCGTGATTGTATCTTTTTTACTTTGGTTTATCCTTTGTGGATTCCGGGAGACCTTCAGGGGTCTCGAGGTCCCCTACTGAGTATTTTTATACTCACCCCTGCACGGGCTTCGCCTACACCTTGTTGTGTTCTGTGCAGATGACGAACAGCAGTGGTCGAGGCTACGGGTGACAGAAGGAGGCTTCTTGGAGATGAACTAGATGGTACATAACACAGGGATGAATTGTTTGAGTTATGTACCTACCATTCAGGTAGGATTCCCCGGTGGAAGATCTAGGAGCTGTTTTCCCATTTTACTTATACTTGTACCTGTTTTTCAGTAGGGTTTGTATACTAGCCCACTTACTTTTAGCACACCTTACTTTTCTATTTTAGTAATTGTTTCCTCTACTACTTATGTTTATACTATGTTTGTGTTACAGGTTAAAAGGCAATGCCTTCCCTTTTTATCGGGATTATGCATTTCGTGCTAGTCTCCAGCCCCTAGCCTATGGAAGGCGGGCTTGGGGTAGTCAGGGCATGAGCCCCGAAGATGGGTCATGACACTAACGAAGAGAATTAACATGTTTTATAATATTTTAGGTAATGGAGACCATGGATGAAAAAAGATTATTTTTACATTGTGTAAGAATGTGGAAATAATAACCAAAGTGAATTTCTTAAAGGAATATGAAGATATTCTGACGGTGGAAAAGAAAGTCACAGAGTAAGTAACTATAATGGAAAAATAAAGGGTTTGGTGAATTTAGTGGATGGGGATGTTGGCCGCTGTAATACTTCATCAAATGTTAAATTCTTTAAGTGCAGAATGAATGGTCATGATGTAAATCAATGTCCTATGTGGAAGGATCTTGAATAGAATCATCATTGTGGTTCTAGTAATTGTTATATTTCTATTAATGATGAAACTACATATTAATGTGAAATAAAAAATGGTATTAAGTAATAAGATGTGGTATCCCTATTATGGATTAATTATGAATTAGTATAATTGAACTATTAATGTATTTGGAGTCAACAATTATGAATGGTTAATTATGTAATGATTGTTCAGTGTTTATTTTTATAAGGATATTCAATATTATGTTTCATGTTTTTGAGGGACTAGAGAAGTGATTTAAGGGATATGTAATGTTCGGGGAAACACATGATTAAGGGAAACATAACTCTTAATAAATTTATTACGTCAGTATAATGTTGTTTTGATAATGGTAGGTTGGATATGAATAAGTAAATTAGATGGTATTGATTACCTTGGAACTAATTAATGTCATGTTGACAATTTTTTTATCCTATCATTGATGAAGTTTACACATTTTTTTGTATTTAAGGAATATATGAAATATAATTTGGAATAAAGAAACATTAATTCTTTTAATAAGGTTTTATGTTAGTTTAGGTTATTAACATGTTTCAAGAAAATTCATTATAAAGGTATTTAGATGTTTGGTATGTGAAAGATGAGAGATACAATATGATATCTGGGGGATCAATGTTATGTTGATTTTGAGAAATTTATTAACCTTCTTTCAAGATTTTTGGACTTTCATCTTTTAGGAGGGTTATATGGTTAACTATTTAATGAATGGTTTATTTTAATCTTTAGATAAGTTTTTTGCGATTAAAGTAATATCTCACCATATAATGATTTATGAAAATGGATAACTTGTGATAACCTTATGTTGTGATAAAAATATAGATGGAATGACTTTTCATCCTATTCATAGATCTTCTAATCATTTAATGCTTCAGGAATGAAATGTTCACCTTCATTTCTGGGAATTAGAGATGAAGTGGAAGATTATCAGGGCACAAAAAAGGGTAAGGTAGTCCTAGAATCTTGAAAGTATATTTTTTTTAAAAAATCAGCAACTTTAGGAAAAAGGATCATGAAATAAAAAAAAATTAATATCTATATTTCTGATGAATCAAATGGCCCCTTAGATCATCACATATATCTGGCCCAATGATTGTTAACGTTATCCTAACAATATTCTCTATCACTATACCTTAGAACATGAGAGTTAGATTTTTCTTCCATGTCCATGTTTTCACTTCTCAGCTATGTTATCCTATGTGGATACCAAGTTATGAGATACTTTGGGATACCATTGTGTTTCTAACATCCTTTATTAAGGGATGTTCTTATATTCATTTTTACGTTGTGGTTTACCAAGAAAGGAACATTCAAATATTAATCTTGTGATAACCCAAAGGAATTTCTAGGGTGAAATTCATTTTATGGGGGGTAGAATATAACAACCCATGAATTTTTTAATTAATATTTTTTTGTATTAATTTAATCTTTTTGATGTTTATTACTTCATGTAATAATAAATGTAGTTGTTTTATAAAATAAAAATGTTTTTTATTCTGTTTTATGAAACACCGTGTTTTTATTTCACCACATGAAACACTTATATTATGTTGCGGTATACACACCAATATGTTTTTCTTGTGTTACACACTATGATTAGTTCCTTTGATAGCTTCTGTAACATTCTTGGTCGAGTTTTAACCAAAATACAATTAAATATTAACAAGATTGTTGAAATAGTATTATTGCTTCCACCTATACATTATAAATATAGTTATGAATAAGATTAACTAAATTTTAATAATAGGATTTCCACATGTATAAAAAATGAATTTTTTTTTTATAAATTAGTATAAATGATGAAAAGATGTTTTTGTAAATAAAGAAATTAAATTTCTAAGAAAACTATTTTTCTAAGTAAAAACACAATTTTATCTCAATAAATTAAACAAAACTATTTTGATATTTTTTTAAATAAAATTTATATATTATATATTCAATAAATATTTTTCATACTCATCCAATATATTTTATTGTTATAAGATAAGAATAATACTAATTTTATGAATAAAAAGATGTATTTTTCTTAAAAGCAATTTTACAACCTTTTAATGAAAACCTCTTTTTAAATATGTTTTTTACACTTTTATCATTTTTATTTGAGAAAATAATATTTATTTTTGAATTCTGAATATCAAAATTTACTTTCAGTGATTTTTTAAAGAATGGTAAAACACATTGAATATTAATTCAAAATACCTTTTTCATATATTTTATTTATATTGTTAACTTATTTTTAGATATGGTTATAAAGCATAATTATATCTATTATAAATAAAATAATACAATTTATTTCATTCTAATAAATTTCACATTTAAATTTGATATAAAAACAATTCAAACTATTGAAATATTTTACTTTAAAACTATATTTTTCATCCTATATGAAAGATTAAATTTAAATTAATTTATTCCACTTATTTTATTGGAATTTGGAAAAATATATTTTATATTTTGAATAATAGTATTTTCTAATTTCTAATAAGTTCAAATTTTATTTTTACAAAAATATTATTGAAAGTAATTAAAATTAATTACAATGGCTGAGATAAAAATTAGGTTAATAAAGGTTGAAATCTTAAATATAAGTGCTAAGATGACCTATAAACTTGTAAAAAATACATTTGATAGTCTTATTTAGACCAAATATTCCCATTTATCTAATTTCAATAATTATTGGATCCACTTGACAAGGTAAAAATGTGGGTGGAATTCAATTTTCGAATATTTACAATAATGCCACTCCTCCTCCACTATAAAAATTAACTCACCCCTCCCACTTATTCACACCTATTATGACCAATGGCTCAAATAAAACTCTTCTCAAATAATTTCCAATAATCTTTAACTTCTTCCAAAAGCCTCCCTTTGGGTTGAAATCCAACCAAGTAACCCCTTTGGTGAAAATCAAGAGGAGTTACCCAAAGAATTGGTTACATCCTTCCACAAGCTCCTCTATTTTATTTTAATTATCCCCCATTAAATATTCTTATTCAATGATTATATAATAAAATCAGTATAATAAATATAAATAAATGATTTTATTTTAAGGGTTATACCTACCATTACACACACATCCTTCTAATGAGTAATGAACATACCATTCTTTTGTACGGTGAACTACCACCTCATGGAATGATGTTGATCATTTTTCCATTAAAATCTCTCATGGTAGGTAATTATGATGGAAAATTAATTTTTTTATATATAATATATTAATTATTCCTTTATTTTTCTCTAATTAGTATATAAAACATACCATCAGGATTTCCATTTTGTGAAAATATGATAACTACGTTTGTGGACGTGTGGACTACCGCCTCATCAAAGTGATTTGATCCACTCATAATATACATGGAATGTATTAAGGATGCGTTTATTGAAATTGTATGATATATATGAAGAAATAATTCTACTAGAATAATATTATATATATAAATATATGTAATTTACATCCTTTATTTAAATATGACTATAAAACGGAAATAATGTTCATGCGTACGTACGACCTACCATCTCCATGAAAGATGTGTTCTATTTCTTATTTTTATATTTCATATATTATAATAAATACAAATATACTAAATATAAATTTTATTTATATCTTTTTTAAATTATTTAAATAATTTAGTCATTATCTCTGTAAGAGGAATAAAGAATAATAAGATAAAATATATATAAAAATCAAAGTGGATATTACCCAGAATTTAACATTAACATTATGTTGTTAATAAATTGGTAATATATAGGTATAATAAAATAATATACGGTATTATATATAATAATATTTTTTTAGTAGATTTATAATAAACATATATTTATTATAGAGGATTTTTCAAAGGGAATGAATAATGTCAAGATTTAAGGAAAGGGGTTTCTCATCCCACATTTTTTCTGTGAGAATTATGCTTTATCACCAAATATTTTTGTAATATCGTGTATAAAATACCCATAAATTCATTATATTATTATTATAATTAAATTTATGGGATTTAAATATAAATTTTATGATATTTCACTAATGGTTTTTATCTTTCAATCGTTGAGAAATTGGTAGAGTAATTTTGTCTAAATTTTCATTTTTTGTGACACATGACATGTTATGAACATATATTTTTCCATGAGGTGTATATAATACCTTTGAAATATTAAATCATGAATCTACATATTTTCAATATTTTTTTCGCTTCATTTAATGTTATTATTTCCATTTAATTATGATTATATGTTACCAAATAGGTAATAGATTATTTCACTAATATCATCAGTAATCAAGATTGTTTATGATGATTCTTCCATTGATGAAATATTATAATCCCTCTCAGAAGAAAAATCATGAATTTTATTACCCTCTTGTTATTCCTGTTATATCCAATTATAGGTACCAATTTTCCACTCTTTGGTACTTAATATAATTAAGAATTTGTTTTATGAAAATATAACATTACTTAACCTTGAGTCATAAATCTCCATTCATTCAAAAAACTATATTAAAAAAATTGAAAAAAAAAATTTATATTATACTATAATGTTTAAAAGAAATATTTAACCATGTTTCACATTTTTTCCAAACATTTTTAAAATTAAATACTTGTAATGTTCTGATCAAATAAATTTTACAAACCCTTTTTGGTGTAAAATGAATGTTTGACATGTACAGCCTTACCCGCCATTATGGCCTACATTTCCATGATTCTTCTTTTTTATGTTAACAAGGATATATTTTAAAATAAATTTTTTCCTAATATTAAGATTTTTTTTTAAAAAAAAATTCAAAGAAACTTTTTTTGAATTTGTTTAATATTTAAAAAATGATCTATATGAATAAAAAAAATTATTGTATATATTTTCACAATTTTCTTTTGAAAGTAAATGATTTCTCTGATTTCAATAATTATTTAATATGTTTTTAATGTATATAAAAGGAAAATGGTTCTCAAAATGTTTTATGATTTAAATTTTTTTTTCAAAACATTAAGAATATCCTCTTCAAGAAATGATTAAAATGATATTTCAGGGTTCCTTTATATGTTTTAAATGTGGTTTCAATGAAAAAGAATTTTGAAAATGTTATATGTTTTAAAAATTTATTTTCAAAGAAAATTTATCCTTCATGTTATCATTCAAAATACATCTCCCTCTACATAGATATTGTTGGTAATAGTTTAGTCTTTACTAGGGATATGATCCAAGTATACTATTCATATTATTTTATGAAATGTCATTTTATTCCATTATATTTTTGAAACCTGTTTCTCTTCAATATGTTATACAATGAAAAATTCATATGAAACCACATTTCATTCATTGGTTATTTTTGGATGAAATGATTATGAAACCTATATATTTTTCAAAGGTTATGATACGATTAAATTTTTATGATACCCATTTAAATCCATGGGTTATGATATGTTGTTTATGAAACCCATATATTTTTATGGGTCATGATAAGATGAATGTTTTATGGAATATGTATGTATGATTTCATTATTACAAAGGAGATACCTATATCTCTCAACAATTTATTGGTTAAATATTTATATATGATGAGATAATTATGGGAAACAAGTCACCATCCTGATCCACAATATGAAACATGTGCATCCTAATCCACTATGAGATGTTGGTGTGTTATAATACCCAATGGGAAACATGTGTGTCCTAATACACTATGGGAAATTGTTGCTTCCTAATCCACTATATTAATGGTCTTTTTAATTAACCTTGAAACATGAAATGGTTTTCTATATTTATTATGGTGTCACACATATATCACATGAGATAATGTTTTATTATAGATTTATGTTGATTAAAACAATTTTGATTCATCTTTTATGAACTATCAATATTTATTCTATGACTCTTTAATATGATTTTTTATATGTTGGGTATTATAATCTAATGTTTAGATCATGTTTTCCTACCCTTATGCTCATTTTATGCTTACATATTTTCCTTATTTACCCATATTGAGCATCTGATCTCACCCCTTTATGATGTTTCCTTTCCCCAGGTTATGAATAAAGGTTTTAAGTATGATTACTAAAGTGGAATATCATTAAGGGATATTTTGAAATATTCCACAATGTCAAAATGTTATGTTTCCAAGACACTAAACTGTTATGATCCCCAAGCATGTATTATTATAATGTATTGAATATTCATCTAAAATGATGTTATATCCATCAATGTTAATCATGTTTCCCTATAAAGTCCATGGTTCACATATAAAAATAGATAAAAACCCAACACAAGTGCATCACTTGAGGAAGAAATCATATCAATTGTAAAATCACTCAATAGAATGTCAATTTCCCACTCCTAAAAACATGGAATTTCCATATGAATGGAGCATAGGCACCCAAAAAAATCACTAAACTAATTTATGTATACATACGAGTATCCAATATACCATATCCTAAAATTGTTTTTCTCAAATAAATGTAAAATAAACCCCTCTAATACCATTTGTAGCACCCTAAACCATTTAACACCCTAATAGTGCTTGGGGATGGTTAACCAGTAGGCATTAAGCATGAATCCACATATAAAAAAGGACTCCAACTAGTATAAAGGGTGTATATAGGTTTTATTGGGGATACTATACCCTAATGTGATGAAAATAAAAATGGTTAATAGATAAATATAGTTGTGGAAGAAAGACCATAAAACAAATGAACTAGAAACCCATCATAGAGTATGCATAAAAAGAAGAAGTAGTAACAATCCACATACTCAAATATACCATTTTTAGAATAAAACTCCACATGATATCATTTATAGAAAATTCATACAAATCATAACATACAATACAATAATTATAAAGTGTTTAATGTTATTGACCACTAGTATATACATATAATAAACATGCTGATACAAAATGAACGTTATAAAGGTGAACTCTAGATAATGTAGGAAACTACAAGGTCCCCTTCCATACGTCCCTTTCTAATAAACCAACGTAATCACTATGTTCTAGATCATAATCCCAACCCCCTACAAAAATGTACAGACATAATGTCTGCAAACATCCTGATCGACCCATGTAGAGTGGTAGAATAATCCAAATAGGACACGACATTGTTCCATCAATTATGTACCAAATTACAAAAAGGCATGCCCAAATCATAAAAAACTAGTCCCTTAGACCGTTTCTCAAAATCTACCATCATCCTGAAGTCCAATTTCCTATGGAATGTCGATATCTTTCTTCCAAATTATAAACATCGCTATCTCAACAACCAACATCCCAAGGGACTGTGATGTCCATTCTCCGAGGTAATTTCTACCTAATCGCCTCAGTATACGATCAGACTCATCCCCAAGTCAATGGTCTTTTCATCATCAACTGACAACTCTAGACCATCCCGATGGATTTATATGATAAGAACCTCCAACCTCACATATGGTAAACACCATCCTATGAAGAAAATAATAGAGGACTCTACTTACATGAGTGGTCAACACCACCCCATCATTTGAGTCTTATCTGTGTGGGCACTCCTCCGAACGAAATGTTATCCAGTCACAATGAGATAAAATCACCAACATAGTACCTAATCCACATTATCTAGTCACCTCATTCCTATATTACCATATCACTTATTTTGATGGTCAACACCATCCCATATTACATGGGCCATTCTTGAAACTCGATGACCTCATTACCTTAATATGATGACTATGTCTCCCACCCTGCTTATCATTATCAGCTCATATATCTAGTGCCTAACCAAATAAAATGAACTATATCACTTCAATCTAGATGGTTAACACCATCTCAATCCTTAGGTAGTATCTATCATGTCCCTATGGAATTCATCACATTTGAAATGAATAAATCATTTCAATTTAAATAAACCACCTCGACTAACCATCCCAATTGGTATAAAGTCTCTATCCCAACTTAAAACGTTTGTATTAAATGAGTATAATACTTATATGGATCTCATGCCCTCAAGTTATTAATTTAAAATAGAATCATTAATTACATAGGGTCTCTCTCAGACAATATAATGACATGCTATAGAACTCTCCCCCAAAACAATGGATTAGACTTAGTGAATGTTAGGAACCACCTACCTTATGTTAGTAAATTATTACTCCCTTGATATCATCCTTTAAATAAATCCTATTCATAAGAAAACAAAAATTATAATAACCTCTTGAAAATAGGGTAAAATGGATCGCATGGATTTAGCACATAGTATGGATAGAGAAAATATAGAAAAAACGAAGAGGATCAAAGGTATTATTGATGTGGTTATTATGATACTGATGGAGAGAAGATCCTAACTTAGTTGAATAGTAGAGATCAAAGGACGTGGGAGGGAGAGAAGAGCTACATAACTGCATGGGAGGAGATCCCTACATGAATGAAGAAAATCGGGGAGGCCCTCTGAATGAAAAAAAGGTCAAAATGGAATTTTCTTCTATTAAATAGGACACATAATTTCCATATTGTTTTGAAAACTGTGCACAAACCACGTGGTACCCATTTTCTAGATACCACAATTGCATGGTCCATGCACATGGTTTAATAAAATTTGTGAAAACCATGTATTAAGCATATGATAAAACTATAAAAGACCCCTAAAGGTCATCCACTCCTTCCTTCATAATTTTCCAATCCATGCATAGATGAAAATGTGACACATACTACTTCACCTAGGAGGATGCACTATTTTCCAAACCTTGTACCTTAGACTATGCAACACAAAATATTGTGCTCTTGGACTCCAACACATCCAAAACCCACTCAAAGCCCCAAGTAAATTTCCTAGCCTTTAAAAATGGACAAATAAATTCCCTTGGGTTAAATGAACCCTTTTAATTTAGATCTGAAGATAAATAAATATGTTTCCCCACTCACTAAACACCAAAAATTCTAATGTGTTGATGATTTTCACCCACTCCAAAATCATATAATGTTACATCCCAAGTCGATAATCAAAATTTATTTAGTAAGATAATTATAGTTGAACTTTTGGTGAATATAATGACATTAGCATGTAAGAGGAAGTGTTTAAATTTGTCCTATGCAAAATCCACAACTAAGAGTTCATTCTTAGTGATGGTGTAATAAGATTTAGTTTCATCCAATATTTTTAAGGAATAATGGATGAAAATTGGAATCATGTCGTTTATTTGGCTAATAATGTCCCCAATGAAAATATAATAAGCATGAATGATCAAATTAAAGGAAATTGAAAGATATGGGGTTTGGATTATATTGGAATATGTAAGTGCAACATTGAGTTCAATGAATACTCTCTTGAAATCCCCATTAAAAAGTAATAGAGAATCAATTCTGACCAACTGAGTTATTGGAAGTGAAATCCTACTGAATTACACGATGAAGCATTGATAAAAATTCTCATGACCAATAAATAAATGCATATCATAGATTAAAGACCATTAAGGAATTTAATTAATGACTTTTATCTTATTCAGATAGAATTTAATACCATCTTGATAAATTATCTGTCCTTGAAAAATCCCATTAGTAACAATAAAGTGAAATTATCTAAATTTTAACACAAGGTTACATATGAAACTCTTTTGTAGGACAACAGATACTAAATGTAAAAAGGATTCAAATGACTCGCTATAAATGGTAAAGTAATCCATGAAGATATCTATGAAATTCTAAATTGTTTTTGAAAAAAATATTCATTATAGACATTAAAAATATTATAGGTGAATTATAAATACCCAAGGAATCTTATTGTATGAAAACAGTCCAAATGGTATGTGAATGTGGTTTTTTCATAGTCTTGTGGAGAAATTGGGATTTGGATGTATCCATATTAGCCACCAAGAAAGTTAAAATGATACTTTATAGAATGTATTTCTAGAATGTGTCCATGAAAGAGAGCATAAAGTGGTCTTCTCATGTTTTGAAATTATATTTTCAATAATCAATTCACACACACCACTTGTTCATGACACGAGTTTGGAAAACATCACCTTGTTCATTTGCAACAGCAGTTGTTCCATCTTCTTTTGGAACCTCCTAAATTGTACTAACCCACTCACAATAAGAAAATATGATAGATAATACTAGATTAAGGAAACTTGGAAATATCTTCCCTAACTATCTCAAGTTTTATTGGATTAATTATCCTTTTTTTGTTTCATAGTTGCTTTTTATAATTCATATAGATTGATATAATTCATCCAAAGGGAAGGGCTAATCCCTTGTATGTCATCTAGTGTCTATTATATTGGATTATTATTTTCCTATAATACCTAAATGAGTTTGTAATCCTATAATTGATTATGTTAAGTATTGATTATGACATGGTAAGAGTGATTATAGAAAAGGAATGCATACTATAGGTGTGTAGGAAGATGTTTTAGATCATTTTTCTCCTTAATTTGTGGTCTTAATAACCTAGGAATATAAGAAGGGATAACAAGTAGTTTTGATTCAATTTCCACATTACAATAAAATCAGGATAAGTAGAGATTAGAGGTGATATTGGATTCTTGAGAGATTCCAAGATGAAAGTTTCAAAAAATCATCGATCATTATAGAATGATGACATGATGGAATAAGGATCAATACAATATCAAGAAGTACCTTCATTACCATGTATAGATAATGTGATTGATCCTTTTATGGGTATAAAATGGATTGATAAAATTTTAAATTGACCAATTGGACACCAAATTCCATGAATAAGATTCATACATGGACATTAATTTCAATTTTATATATCATTCAGAATGGTATTTCTAGAATTATGGGGGTCTAGAAGAATATTTCTTACCTTTCATGTTGAGGACATGGAAGTCAGCTATAAAGATAACATCATTATCTCAAATAAGGACAACCTTAATAATTATATCAAGACTAGCGGTGCATTAATTTTCCAACAAGATTATAAAACTTGTTGGGTGCAAAGGACGTAGTCCTATGTTGAAGAATTCAGATTTGGGAATTAAATTTTTCCAGGATTATAGTTTTATTACTTCATAATCAATGTTGGAACTATTTATTGAAAATAGAACAATGAATGTTCCTAGATAATTTCAATTTATAAAAATTGGACTATTGTATTGAAACATTTTCAACTGTCCTGATCTATCTTTAATGGGTGCATAATTCCTTGAGTAATTTTTTTTTCTTAAGAATTTGATAGATGGTATCCAAGAGGTTAATATTTACTTAAATTTATATAAACATGTCAATAATTTTATAATTAGGTTCAAAAAGATTATTAGGCTTATAAATGTCTTAAGTAAAAGGAATTGGGTTCCACATTAGGATATGAGGAGGTGAGGGAGTGGCTTTAAGTTATTTTTTTCTTTTTTTTCTTGGTCGATACTTTATTGAGATTTAGTGGATTGATGATATGATATAAAAGGTTTATTTCATGATAAAATTATAATTTCACTTACATTAACCATGTGGTTGGGTAGTTTTGATTTAGGATTTTAGAATAATTAGATTGTTATTACTATCTTAGGTGGGATGAAAGTTGTCTAATTTTATTTTAAATATTTGCGATCATGGAATTGAAGAATGAAATATATTCCAAAGAAAATTTCCATGGTTTCCTTGAAGAAGTTTCATTTCCTTCATTGGTAAATCCTTGATTATGGTTCTTGTTAAATTTATTGAATAGGTTTTTGAATTTTTATGGACCATTAGGATGGTGGAAACTCAGTGGATCTAGAGGAGGAGGATTTTTCCATTAATATTGTGGAGAAAATGGATATGGTTGTTGAATGCTACCACAATGACCATATAAAAACTTATTTAGATTTTGAGGAGGGAGTTTAGGGGATGAGGGATGGTATTACCATACCTCAAGAATAGATAACCTGTCCATTAGGGGATATATGTATAGAAAAAGGATCTTTTTTGGGTTGGTTGGATATTTTAACAAACTAGCCTTATTTTTGATGGTTGATGTTCCATTAATAAAACACATCATTAATCACCATGGGTCTAGATGAAATTGATAGATTATCCTATTATTGGGGAAATGTATTAATTGTATGACTTGTGAGTTGTATATTGTAGATTTTTTATAGGTATAGAGAAGTGATATTATAGAAATGACTAGGTTGGGGATTTTGTAGCCACACCTAGTTATCGCACAAGACTATTAAGATCAGTAATACATTCAGTTATATTTTTACGATCTATGTATTTACTCTCTTAGACATATTTCTCTTGATCATGTGCAAGAGTATGTCATTTTTACATTTTTTCATCCATGCTACTTATTATATCTCATGCATCTATATATGTTTTTTTCAAAAATAGAACAAATAATTTAGACATTGATGAAAGTTGTATCCATAGACAATATATCTTAATATATGTACTAGATCATGAGTTTTTAGGGATTTTGTGGCTTGGGAATGTGGGAAAAATATTTTTGAGCCTCTCTCAATATTCATTGAGTTATTAACTGGGAAATATATAGGTACCAATAATTTAATTTTTCATAGAAGTAGTTTGAAAGGAGGGAATGTTTTTTAAGGGATGCTTACTTTCATTCCCTGAATTTATGGTAATAGTAGAGAGGTAGTATATTATAGCTTTCATGGAGTCAGTTAAGTATAATATAACTTCATTATGTTTTATTAGATCTTCAAAAACCCCTTAAGGATTCATGGTAGAGCATACGACTTGGATGTATTTCAGTAGAAGATGGGTATCCTCACTCAATAACCCATAGAAAATAGGTAGAATTTGAATCATACCCAATTTCAATTTGAAATATACCTGGATATTTGGATATTTAATTTTGTGTGGTTGTTGATTCATAATTAGGGTAGTGAGTTATTGAAGGGGTTTTTCCCTTGGATTGTTCATATCTAGATCAATTAGATCAAAAATGAATTAATCTCCAGTATTTTTATTTTCATTAATGTTTCTCCTATTTATATTAAGAGTTCAATGAATTTATGATCAAACAAATATATGTTATTTTTTGAGTTGCTATGGGGAATTCAGAGACACTCTAACATATCTTTGAGGTGAATGGTGGGGAAGATATAGAAGGAGGGGTTTTATTTTTGTTTTTTTCGTGTTCATTTTTATAGATATAGGGTTTTTCATTTCATTTTGTTTGGTTTTTTATTTTTTTTATTTCTTTATGATTTTGAAAAGAAAATAAAAAAAACAACTATCTCCTATAGAACTAGACATTGAAATGGTTCCGTTTGAATCCTGATCATTTTCATATATAAACAAATTGAAGGATGGGTGCTCTGCTATAATGTGTATAGTGACACTCGGGTCGAATCCTTAGTGATGGTACTATGTATTGGAATCATTTTTTTTGTTTTGTATTTTTAATTTGGAGTTTTTTTTACTCAGTTTAGGTGGAATGATTAATTATTGATTTTAATTTACTAATTTAATAAAGATTGGGTTGAGTGAATTATTAAGGATATAGGATAATGGAATCCTTGATATTTTTCAAAATTTCATTAAACTAACATACACATAAGAATATATTTTTGATTAGAATCCAAAATTGTTTTGGAATTAATATAATCATTAACTAGAGTTCTAATAATTATCAATTATTGTCAATGGAAGGTCCAATATTTCATGAAACCATATGTAATTTTGGTACTAATAATCCATGAAATCAACATGTGAAACAAAACATGATAATAAATCATAATATATCTTTTATTTACATACATAATATTAACTCCAGGAATGTTAAATTCATAAAATATCTCAATCACATTAAATATCCAAATTATTACTCACTCAAATAGGTGATTTACTCAGCAATTTTGGTGGTTAATAAAATTATTGGTATATTTATGATGGTTATGTAAATTAAAAGGTAATGGAATGAGACAAGAAAATAATTTTTCACTATACACATACAAATGAACAGAGGTGAACATATGCTTTTGATTGAATGAGAATGTGAAAAAGGGAATGGTTTTTAACTCGATTAAAACTATTTTATGACCATGAGTGTTAAAAATTATTATTTTTCTGAGAATTAGATAAGATTAGGACTATTCATACATTAAAAATCAAATGAAATTACCATCACACTTGAATTATTACAAATGAAAACAAATAAATTACTTGAAAATAAATATTGGAGGAGAGGAATCTCAATTAGTAAAATGACTTTTAAAGGTTATCATAGACCTTTGAAAATGATATGTTCATTCCAATATATCATACTAAGTGATTAGGATATAACCCCATTCTAAGTGAGGATAGGTATCTATTTTAGCTAAAGGGAGTGGACTGTCTTCCAACCTAAATGGCCCTAAAGCCTTCAAATTTTTATTCATTTTAGATAATCCCCCTTTAAAGGGATGAAGGGGATCCTTAGAATGTCGCATAGGCTTCGTGACATTACAATACCTGAAGATATTAGATATTAAAGGCCATTAATAACTAATCATGAGAAATATCCTTCTTTAACATTTTTGATATTGATGTGTATTGTATTTTATCCTAATTTGGAGGCCATTCGATTTTTTTGAGTTAAAGATATGGACATTTCATTAATCCATGTGTTTTCAACCTAAATTGTCCCAAATTTTTCCATGTTAAAATTTTGAATGCATTTTATGATAGTAATATTATTTTTTTAGAATCAAAATATTATAATTTTTTGTTTCTAACACATTAAGTCCAACCAATAAAATTCCAGCACAATTGGGCTAGTGGATTGGTTTCAAATTCAAGAATGGTGAGATTTTTATCAATACTATGTATAATTGTGTGTTGTAATATTATTCATGGATTGGGAACCATTAAGGATGAATTTGGATATGAAACTATTATCCATGTTGTGTATGGATTTCCTTTAAATTATTATTTAGTTTCAACAAATTTGGTCTTCTGGATTGAGCCCAGAAATTCAATATTCATGGATGATCTCATTTTCCACAAAAATTCAGTGGTACCTCATGTATGATACATATGATCCTTCAAATATTTAAATTATACAAAAATACAGTTTTATTAATTGTTCTAATCCAAATTAAGAAAATTAAAAACTATAAAAACATCATTTTAAATAGTATATTGAAATATATGATTAAAATAATATATTGTAGTTTAACTAAATTAATTCATATAGTTCCATTTATTTGAGATTATGGTAAAAAATTAACAATGAATGGTAAATAGTAATGTTTAGTGAAAAATAAGTAATGGAAAAAATTAAATTCATGAATGAATATATATTATTAGAAGGCCTACATGAATATGCCTTGAGTGAGAGGGAATGGGTTGACAGATGATGGAGGACCATGACAAATGTAGGCTTGGTTCAAGGACATCCCTGGGGGCTAGGTCATGGTGAGGAATGAATAATGATTGATGGACCTTCCTTGAGTGATAAGGGATGGGTTGAGGCTTATTAAAAAATGAACATGCCCAGTGTCTATATGTATTGGTTCATGATTTTAGACACTTCCCTAACCTGAGTATCTAGGTATGGGTTGGGAATCAGTATGATGTAATGAGGATACAAGTGGATTTTTTTCATAAAGCCAAAGAAGGTATGGTATGGACTAGGGTTACCTAGTCATCACTCAATGACCCGATGGTTGTTTTTATATCATTTAGAGTCATGGAGACCTAGTTACCACCAGATAAATCAATGAGTATGGTATTATATTAAATTTCTTCATGTAGAAATAAATATATTGCGATGTATATTAGGGGTGATTGGTGAGACCATACTGAGTTTTTTCCCACACCCAGTGTATTAGTCTTAGTGCAATTTCATACCTAATATAAGCTTTTTAAGTCATAGTAGTGGATGTAATGGATTATAGGTTGGATTATCATGAGGGTAAATGAAGATTTGGGTGATTCCTAGGGATAGAAGTAGGTCGAATGTTAATGTTTTTTATTTTGGTTTATTTTTTATTTGGGATCCTCCTAGTGGGAGATTAGTGATTTTGATGTATTAAAACATCTATTATGTGAATAGTTATGTTTATTGTTTATATATTAAATAATTTCAATGGTGTGTATGATGTTTGGATATTGTACACTACTTTTTATACTCTGATTTGGGGTAATATTTTTCCCAATAAATGTTTTATGCTCTCACTAAAAGTCGGTAGACTTTAATATACTAGGAGGCACACTTGAGGTCTTGTGATGTCTCTAGTTTGGACACTATTGAGTGTCCTGGGGTGGGGTTTCGTAAATTGTGGTCAGGGTTTTTTTTTGTTTTTTTAATTAGGGAGATGGTATACAAGTGGTCTAGAAATGTGTTAGAACATGTGATGATATAGGGATGTTGTTTTGAAAACACCTTTTTCAATAGTAAGTATAGGTTACTCATGGAATGTGATTTATATTCTTGGTTTTTGATGTTATGATTGTTTCTTTTCACCTTGGGATATTCACATGGAGTTTATATATTTATGGATTATGGGTTTTTAGATATTGTCTCATTGGAAAAAGTCCCAAGTACTTGCATTATATTTGGAACATAGTATTTACATAACATATGTTTCTATTACTATATATTTTTATGAGAGTTACGACAATTTTTTGTTTCAACATGAACATATAAAATAATTAGCTATATAAATTAATTTTTGGTATTCTACTTATCTATACAATGGTCTATTTTCATCAATGGATGTTCATCTACATATTATGTTGTGAGGTTATTTATATATGGAAATATAGTACCATAATCAAGGGATGTTTGGAGACTCATCATTGTTTGTAATGTTATTTGATTCCCTTATGATGAATTGGTTAGGGAATATTATTCCTAAGAGGTTATCTAATGTTGGTCATGAGTTTCTCTTAGAATGATGGATCCTTGTGGGTCGTTGAGATTTGTGTGGTTACTTAATGTCTCAAAAAAACCAATATAGTGATTTCCCATATATCTTTATTAATGAAATCCATTTAACTATGCTGGGTGGTTCTGAAGAAAACCAAAGTGGTTGTAGAAAGTCTTCTAAAAATTCCGTGGGCATTTGGGATGAAAAAAACATGGATAATTTCTATAATTGAGTTTGAGGTTAGTGAATAGGATTAGATTAATTACTAACCTAGTGGTTCTCAATATTCAATTTCCCTAGGATTGATAAGAGTGTGGGTTGAGTCTCAATTATTTATACAATTTCCCGTGTGGTAGGTGGTCATGTGGTTAATCTTAATATTTAAGAATCATTGGGATACTAGTTGAGATTTACATGATTTGGGGCACGGTCAGTGGGTTTCGAACATGTTCCTAGGTTATATGAGACCTGAATCATGGTAGTGTGAGTCTTGTAGTGTGATATAGATTCATGGGGAGAATAAAACAATTGGGTTTGTTTGAGACCCAAGTAAATAGTGGGTGAAAACATTTGAGTAGGTTCTTGGATAATTTTTCTATCATGGAGGTGGAGAGTGACTGTCAGATATATTTTGTAGGGAAAAGTATTAGTGTGTGGGGGAAGTCATGAACTGAGTATAAATGATTTTTGTTGGGTCTTAAATCCGCTAATAGGACTTAAATGAGTTTGTCGAGAGTGTTTTGGGTCATGGAAAAACCTAATTAGTGTAGAGCCTTTTTTGATGTGGTGGTTTATATTTATGGTCATCTCAAAGTTTGGTTACCAATGTGTTTGAAGAGATTCCTGTGAGTGTCGAGTCCAAGGGTATCATATTATAATGAATGGTGTCCATCTATGTTGGGAGGTGTTGTTAGTGATAGATAAGGGTACTATGTTAGGATCCAATTGAGTGGGGGCCTTTATAAATACTGTTAAGGAAGAATTGAGTCATAGGATGATGAGAGAGAGTGTGGATCAATAGAAGTGACATATGTGTTTTGATGGGACCCATTTAGTTCAATTCTCATTGATTAGTGTAGGTGATGTTAAATGGTTAAGAGTTCACTAATGGCTATCGATGGTCAATTAGGAAGGTGTTTAGGTAATCCAAAAATGTATGGTAGCATTGGTGTCTGGTGCTATTTCTTGAGTATGTGTGGAATATTTATGTACAGTCATTCCATTTTTTAATGGATGGATTGTGGGTCATGGAGGAGGGGATTTTTTATTTCTTCATCGGGTGATAATAATGATACCATATGGTGAGGAGTCTCAAAGTTTTCATTGGGTGAGATAACCTCATGATAAATGCTTTATGGAGTTGGTGAGAAAAGTCATTATATGGAAGTGAAAACACCATGTAATGGTGCGTGGAAACATATGATGTGATCTAGTTTCTTAGTTAATACAAGCTTTAGAATTTATATATTGTGACGGTTGGAGTCATTGGATTGGAATTTGACTTTAGTGGTTTAGTGGATACAAGAGGTAGTCATGTTACTGGTGTCAAAGTTTGTGAAATGGGAGGATATCACCAAGAGTAGGTGTTTGGTGATCTGACCATGGAATAACACCACGAATTGGGTTCTAGCATTGGTGTAGGTGATTAGATGACTCCACAATGATTCTATGTGTTATGGTTTGATGATTAGTTATTGTGGTTATGTTTTAGTAGGAGAAACCAAAAAAATAATGACAATTAATTTATAGGAGGCATGATTGATGTTTATTCATATATTTGGAAGTATATTGAGGGGAACCATGTCGGGAGGGTTTTTTGGAATGTGGTTGATTGGTCGGTAAACCTAGATAAGTGTGGTTTTTGGTTGGTCATCATATGATGGGAAGCACGATAGCATATTATTATCCATTGTAAGTGGATACTTATAGTGTGTAGTACCATAGAATATGGATGAATCTATTTATGGAACTAAGGGGTGTCAGGAGATACAGGTGCAATGAGTACCATCTTAGCGTTTTTTATTGGTAGTGAGTGGGTGGATCAACTTCTGGTAGAGGGTGCGTTTAGTGATTATGGATTCATAGAGGGATAATTTTCAATGTATAGAGGTGGAATATATCCATTATATGGTAAAATGAGGACCAAGGAAGATCTCAAGACATGGGTCTCCAGTTACCCTGGATTCTTAACAAAAGATAATAATTATAGTTGGGAGTTTATAAAACCCCATGGAATTTTGGGTCATCACGTTTCGAATAGAATTTTAATGTTTAGTTTTTGGATTTTCGTTTTTGTGAAACAAAATTCAGAATGATATTTTGTATAGCATTAACACCCCAATGATATGTTTGAGGATGGGTTTAATGGTCTCATAGGTGTTATAGGTGTTCGGGAAGAATCTATAAAATGGTTTGGTGGATGTGGTTGGTGAGGTTTATCAATAGATTCCATTAGATAGCCTATGGTATGGCTAGTGGAAATGGGATCTTCCTAGCCCCATTGGCTAGCCAATAGACCATTGACTTATTGGCATGGCCAATTGGATAGTCAATGGGGCATGGGTTCCTTTTTTATAATGGTAATACCCTTATTTTTCATCTTTTAGGATTATTATATTTAATAGTTTTTGGGGTTCGAAGAGTCTATTTGGGATAACCTCTCAATCTCACTTCCATCTACTTAAAACCAACTCTATGGTGGTGTTTTTAGTGTGTTACAATGGTGGATCGAAGGTTCAATATGTATTTCTTCATATTTTCTTCCCCGTTCTCACTCCCCATTTATTTTTTGTGTTTTTTATAAGAGTTCTTCTATTGAATCCACCATATCATAGTGTAATCAACTATAATATATGGGGGTTTTGGCCAAAATGAATAGGGTACATCTTGATATTCTATCTACATGGTGATAGAAATGGTTTTAGTGAAGGTATCCCACCATGTGTTTTTTTTCTATGGATTTTATAGAAATTTGGAGGAATCATCCATTAGAATGGGAATAATAATTTGGGATTTTGTGTATATTAAGCCTAAGGATGCATCAAGAGTAAAATGCACCATGCTACTCATTATTCAAGTGGGTATTTTTTGGTTAGTGATTATTTTGGAATTTATGACTACTGAAATTTAATCTTTTCATTAATTATAAATGATAATAATTCATAATGGATATTTTGTGGCATGAGCTTGGTTCATGAGAGTGCAGGATAGGCTTGATGGACTAGAATGAGGCTCAGTGGATCTCAACGAGGGGTTATCTCCTTGTTTTAGGTAGGGGTACCCAATGATACAAAATAACCAGAATATATATTTAAGAACATCCATATATAAAAATTTAATATGGTTCATGCAAAAAACTTAGGGAACAGTGATGGACATGGTAGATGGAATAGAATTTTAGTGGGTCATTTATGCCTTGTGTAAGTTCGCTTTAGTACTTGGATGGACCAGAATCACCAGAATACTATGTCACCATTGGATGAGGGAATTGGTTTAATTAAAGAGAGACTTATAGGATGTTATGGGTTTAAATTGAGGTGAATATAGCCTAGGTTGAGTCCCTAGGGACTGTGGGTAGCAATGAGAAACTATGATCTTGGTAATGCGAGGAGAGAGAGGCACACATCTTGTGATGGGATATAAACACCCACATGAGGAATGAGGTTTTTCTTGATGCGTATATAGGGTGAGAGGAGTCTTATAGGACTTGATGTAGTATGAGGAAGATGGGTATCCCATAGGTAATAAGTTGAGGGATCTGCTTTAGGACATATGAGGGAAAACCCAAGTGGGGGTCTTCAATATTATTAGGCACTTGGAATCAAATTTCTAAGGGGTTCTTAGTTGGGTTAGACCCTAACTATTGAGGTCAAGGTCTCGTATAAAGCAATGACATAGGATGGTACTTTGGTAGTAGGAATAAGAGGAATGAGGGCCTAGGAAGGTTATACAGGACCTTCAGTTCTGGGTGAGAGCAGCATCTAGGACATGATGTCATAATTAGGTGACAAGCATGAGTTGGAATTGATGAGCATAGAATATGGAGGGTTTGGGGGATCTAGTAGATTATATATTGGGGGATTTGAGATGTTATGCGATGATGGGATAGTTCGCAAGTGACTAGCACCTTGGGATCATCTGGTGAGTTATGTGGTGTCTTATGGGATCTAATTATGATTCATATTCTTGTTGGACCTCTATAAAGACCGATAAGGATGGTTTGGTGAGGTGTAACCTCAAAATAGCATATGGGGATGAGCCAGTGTGATGATCATGACCTTATGTGTCTGGTATTGATTTGAAGAACATTCTAGATGTGACATGGGTCGGTGTGCATGTTTTCGGGGCCATACCCTGAGTGATAAGGTAGTGGTTTCTGTCCTTGTCCTTTAACGAGAAGGATTGGATGACCACATCCAGAGTTAGAGGGAATGAGTTTGAAGATTATATAGGAAATTTCCTTTACATGGTTTTGTACACGAATCTCCCTATAGACCGATTCATGATACAATGTAAAGCATGACCCATGGACCTCTGTTAATGAGAGTGGAAGGGTCATGGTTTACGGATGTATGACCATGACTAGTGTGTGTAGGTATTGGTTTGATGTTTTGGATGCCACCATACCACAAATTTTTAGGTATGGTTGTGAAATTTTTATTATGGAATAAATTCATGAGTGTATTATAACATGGATCATAAGTAGGTATGTTCATTGTCGTGGTGTCTTGGTTAACACCCAATGATGTAATGGGTATTTGTATCTAATCAATTGTCATGTAGACCTATTTATAACATAAATACTGAAAATTAACATTTTATATTTATTTTACACATGAATAAACACATAAATGATGGTGTATATTAGGGGTCTTGGCAAGATTATATGTATTTTAAGGTCACCCATTCATGGGTATCAAACTACCCATATAGACCTAATATTTGCATTTTAGGTAAGTGAACATGATGTGTAGGAGATTGGGTTTGAGAAACATTAAGGTATCTAGATATTGGGAGAAATCCAAGCCGGGTATATAGGTCCATTGTGTAATAAACTAAACCGGTTTGACCCAACCCGTCACATGAGCCAACAGGCCAATCAGACCAAGTGGATTCCGGATTTCCACATGCTAGAGATAAGAACCGAGCATATTAAATAACTACTTATTAAAATTTATTCACGTGGTAAATTTGAATAAACATCATTAAAATGGTACAAACATACCTACATCATAATATTCAATGAGTATAAAAATACACCCCGATTATTTAATTAATTAATAAAATTAGATACCATAATACGAAACAGATCAATAGACATCACATTCCTTGAATGAAACATAAACATGGAATCGCAAGCCAAAAGATAAAAATTAAAAACAATAAATAGGACTAAACATGGCATATACATATGTACCAAAGGTATAAAACTAGAAAAAAACTACTAATTATCCAACCCTGTGAGAACACATCCCCTCCATTAAAATAATGGATGATGGTAGTCATGAAGATCCATTGATATAGATAGATATATTTTATTTACCTAAGTCTTACAAAAAATAGTCTAAATATGAACAAGGGAATATATAGGGATTAAGGAACTATCCTATAAGGATACCACCATGAATCTATTTATGTATCATTAAACATGAAAACCAAAAAACTAGTTTTAAAACACATTTTTCAAATCTATTTCACTTTTAAAAAACATATCTCTTTAAATCAAGGATTTTATTTTCATTTGGTTTTATATTAAACCAAATAAATTTCTAAAAAATTTATCTTCATGGATCATGTAATTGAATAATATATTTGGAACAACAAGATCAATATACCCAAAAAATGCACAACATGGGTGTGTATGAATATCACCACTATATTACAAAATAAATGTAAATTGGAGTAGAACAAGATATAAAAGAAAAAACACACTAAAATAATTCATACAAGAATATAATTCAACCAATAATGACTAATTTTCACTAAGGGATCTAACCATAAGGAACTATTTTGAGTGAGTATAAAAAAATGTTTTACTATCTTTGTAAACAATGTGGAGTCTCTCATTATCTTCTTGTAGGACAAACTTCTAAGATCCCTCTAAGTATCATGGTCAAAATGTGTGAGCTATCTTCGTCTTCCTCCCCTAAAGTCTCTCATTGTCTCTTGGAAAATATACAGTCACACCCAAGTTATCCAACATGATTCTCAATTTCAAACATATCCACATTAAAAGTGTCATACATCAATTATATTTCACATGCCATTTTAATAAAAAAATCTCCATTTTGTTAAAAACCATCTTCATGGTAAAACCACTTTTAAAACCTATTTTGAAAGACCTTTAAAAACATAAATCCATTCTCATTCATTTTATCAAACACATTGTGTGGCACTTAAAACACCTCTTATTGGAAAACCCACTTTAAAACTTACATTTACATAAAAAACATGGATCACATCAAACCTTGAATGAAACCCATTCTAAATAATTTGAAATGGAACTGTTAAATAAATAACCAAGGGTTATTAATAATTTAAAAGTAATATATAAAAAATAACCATAAATATAGACACCTACCTTAGGAATTTTCTAAACTCGTTTTATTTTTTGATAACCCCACAATTTAGGGACAAAAAGTCCTCAAACTGCTAAACCATAAGAAATAAAACCAAAAACCCTTTATCACTCTTAGATTTATCAAAATCACAACCTAGGTTTTAAATATTCCCTTAAATAGTATAATAAATAAAAAGAATGGGGGAAGTTGGAGGAATCATGATGTTTAGGACAAAGCTTAAGTCAAAACACCCACAAATCAAGGATAATCAACCAAGAGGAGTGGGAGAAAGCACCAAAATTAAAGGAGAGATATTGAGAATGAAATGGGAGAGAAAATATAGGGTTATAATTAAAATCCCATAATGTAATTTTATTAAAAATTAAAAAAATTATGAATTTGGGAACTCACATGGTTTAACTACATTGTTAGGAAAACCGTGCACTAACCATGCTAGAGCTACTATCTCCCTAAAAAACAAGATACACTATTATTACCAGGAATAAAATAATTTGATAAATGATTATCAAATCGTGAAAAATCATACTACCAAAAAAAACCGTCACCCTTATAATGTCATCTACACGATTAGATAAATCATGCACCAAATGTGCACCTGGGTTAGTTTTCCACAAAAAACAATAGGTCTGACCAATGAAACCTAGAAAATAAAAATAGATACTAAAAAAAATTTTATGTGACCTGTAGGGGTGTCAAAAATATCCCCACTATATAATTTATTCCACTAGAAATTACTAGGGAAACATTATAATAAAATATGTGATTCCACTACTTTCTCACCAAATATTCCCAATCCCATGTATCCTAACTATCACCCCTATGTTTACAAAGTTCAGAGAAAAATGGGATAGATTTACCATAGAGAACATTATTCTGATAATCCAATATTCAAATAGGTTTCTCTACAATATTTTCATCAAGATCAATCTCCAAGTATTCCCACTCTAACACATGAAATTGGTCAAGATGACATCTCTTTAACATTGAAACATGAAAACATACTGGATTGAGGTTATCTATGGAGTAATCTACAACTGATAGGCTTCCTTACAAACTATTTTTAAAAATTTAAATGACCCAACATAAATTGATTCTATATTTCAATTCTTTCCCAAGTGATGGTGTTTTAGTTGAATAAAAACCCAAAGAAAAATCTTATCACTGGTATAAAACTCTAACAAGTCATAACATCAATCCACAAATGAATTCTATTGACTCTATTATATTTCTAATATTTTTCTAATCATCATCACTATCTACAACACCTCTTAGATGAAACTCATTCATAATAAAAAACCGTAATACACCTAAGCCCAACATAATTGCGACTAGCATGGCCATCTATAGAAAGACTTTAATAGGGTCATCCAGATTGAGTAATGATAAATATTCTCATTTTAAAACTTATAAAATGACATTTTCCTTTCCCATGAACATCCGAAGTCAATAAAACACACTCAACAAAATATCCTCAAGAGTCTGTATGGTCTACTCAACCTGACAATCCGTTTATGGGTAGTATGCAGAGTTAAACTTCATATTGGTTCCCATATACTCTAGTATTTCCTTCCAAAATAGAGAAGTTAAAATAGAATCTCTATCAGAAAATACTTATAAAGGAACATCACGAATCCTAAAAACCAATAAAATATAAAATTTACTATATTCCTGCACCTTAATTTACCTATTAATGGGATTAAAATTGGTGGATTTTATAAAATGATCAATAGTCACCCTTACAGAATCATTCCCTCTTAGAATTTATGGTAAACTAATAATGAAATCCATCAAGATCTCTCCCCACTATGAAACTCATATGGGGAGAGTTTGAAATAACCATGATGGTCTCTAGTGATCTGATTAATTCTCTAGTAGGTAAAATATATGGAAATAAATTCAACAACTCCACCCCTCATCTTAGGACACCAATACCGATGTATCAAGGTATAAAACAAATTAGTACCCCCAAGGTGCATGACCCAAATATAATGATTTCCCACATGAATCACATCCAACCCTATGACCAAATTATCCATTACATGCTTCAGGAAAACGATAGAACCATTTAGAGATCAAGAAAAATCACTAGAAGTATCCCTAGAATTTAATACACTGTTAATCTTCTAGAACTTGGGGTCAGATACATACTTGATCCTAAATTGTTTGATAAGAGAGGGTGTGACTTACAATCTAGACAAGAACACCTTCTATTCTTCATCATTATCCTCCAGACTCAGATCCAAAAATAATCTAATAAAACCCCACTAATCTACTGATTCCTAAATATCTTGGGTTGGAAGCTTCTAGCTCAATGCATCATCAACAACCTTCCTCTTCTTGGGAGTATAAGAATTGTAAAAATAAAAATTATTACTATAATATACCCCAAATATCTACCTAAGGATAATCTAAATTTGGGTAAATATATACTTCATACTTTTACGATCTGACTAGAGAGATAAACACTCCCTAGAGAGGTAATTTTTACACATCTTTAGCACATGCATCTTTTCACCCAACTCCATAATGTGGGTGGAAGAATTCCACTCTTATGGGTATATCTATCATGATCCATAATCATCACATTTTCATCCTGAATAATAATGAATCCTAAACCCTTTTTTATGCATCACCATACACTTTATAATAATTCCCAATCTTGTTAATAATATTAACTGGTATGGATGTCAAATTATACTTCCACTGCTAAAAAAATCTGGCACTTCTCATCCCACTCAAACATCACCCCAATTCTTGTGAGAGATATAATGGGAGAAGTTATCTTTGTTAAATTATTTATAAAGAATCCATATTACCATTTCAAAACCAGAAATGTTACACCCAAGACATTATGTTATGTATCTTATTAAATCAATTCAATTTCATAGATAGTTTATGTTAAAAAGAACACCAAGAGTAAACAAACTATTAAACTTTTATTATATAATTAAAATAGTTATCTCCAAGCCATTGGAATAGTGGGAATGAATGTTGTTAACTAAATTATGGAAATATAGTTTAAAAGTGTATCTAAAATTAATTCAATGATTAAAAATTAGATATAAATTAAAATAAAATCTAATAAAACATAAAAGATTTTTTTTATAAAAACACTTTTTTATGACCATAATGAAATTTTATCATACTAAATTAAATAAATCACTATTAGTGAAATATATTAATGAAATATGTTTGGTATATATATTTAATAAAATGTTTTTAAATTAATTCAATATGTTTTTTAGGCATAATACAAGAATAAATCCAATTTTAAGCATACAAATCTATATTTTTCTAAAATGCAATTTTACCGCATTTTGATAGAGAACATGTTTGAAATCTAAAACATGAAACTTTTCTAAGTTTTATTTGAAAATTAAATTTATACTTTAAAAATGTAATATCATAATTATATTAGGGTAAAACATTGGCATTCTTCATATAGATTTTATTTTTTGGATGACTAGCGAAAAATAATGAATTTTAATTTAAAACTATTTTTCATCTAATTTATTTATTTAATTAAATTGTGTTTTAAAATGTTTGTAAATAATAATTATATCAATTATATATATACATATATATCTAATTTATTCAATTTTAATCAATTTAAAATTTAAAATTTATATAAAAACATTTCAATCTTCTAAACTGTTCACTTTAAAGCCCCACTCTTTCATTTTACCTGTGAGATAAATTTTAAAATTAATATATCCAATTATATGATTTTAATTTGATAAAATGGATTCTATATTTTGATTATAAACTTCCAAATTATGTTTCATGTTCAATTTCATTTTAGGTATAAAATATATACCATGGTAAAAAAAATTATTTACCGCAGTATAGGTAAAAATTGAAACAGGTTATGTTAAAAGGATAATGTCATAAACTACAAAAAAACAACAAAATTTAAGGGTTGGTGGATGAATTTATCAACTATAACCATTCTATAAAATATTAATAATTGTATAAATTCATGGAAAGTAATTCCACCTAAATATGGTAGGCATTAAATATAAAATCATCATTATTTTAATCACTTAAACCCACCTCTCATCAAATATAAATAGCACCCCACAGCATCCCATTTAGACCTGAGAGCCTTTAATCTACTCAAATATATAACCAAAACTATCATCATCACTCTCCTCACATAAAAGTGCTTCTGGTCTCACAAAATTCCAAATCCAAGGTCTTCAAGGGTTCCTCCAAGGAGGTGATATCGAAGAGGTAATTTTGTCAATACATAACTTTTATTTTATTTTCTTCTTCAACATTTTCCTAACCTAATTCATCCATAAAGGTATTATAACTACATAATCATTTATATACTTTCGTTTTATGTTTTTAATGTAGTTTCTCATATCCATACTTTTTATTACCACCTTTTATTAAATGAAGAAAAACTGTTGTCCAAGTTATGCCGATTAAACATCTATGTGAATAATGTTTTTATTTGTTTTCCATTACATCCTCAATGGATAGTCATAAAATTATTTTTATTCTTGAATAATTTTTTAATTTGTATATAATAACAATTTTAATTTTCTATAAATATTGTATACTCAGGATATTAATTAAAACATAACTACTTTGAGGTGTTTGGAAAAACTCCCAAAATAAACTAAAAAATTATCATTGTTGTTTTATCTAATGAATCATTATCATGTTTGAAATAAAAATGATATTTGGGACCATATATACTTATGGTATTAAAATAATACTATTTCATTCCACTTTTTTATTTTTAATTCCATTATTCATGAACATCCATAATTTTACATAAATGTACTGATCATGAATCCATGAAATGAACACACCTCAAACCATGAAAATAATGAATTATTATTAATGAATGGGTCATAATGTGATATAAAACCCATAAAATAAGTCATTATAAATATTTATATAGTAAATTAACGATTTGAAAACATTTTTTATATCATTATACATGGTTTTAATTTAAATAAAACCAAAGGAAAGTGTACGATATGGTTTTTCTAGTCTCCATTTTACTTCTATCAAATATATGTCTTATTCACCACTTATTTTTGTTGTGGGGTGTATATAACTCTTATATTACATGTTAAATCAGTAATATCTTTATTCTTATTATATTACAAGTTTCTTTTAATTTTATTTCTTCATGGGGCATATAAATCAAATATTTCAACGTGTCATGGGACACTTTTGAAGGTTTAATGATTATTTTCCTCAAGAATTTTACAAAGATCTCATTTAAATTATTTTTATCTATGTAAAAATCATTTTTTAAATATTATTATTCATTAAGGTTGATCCCTTATTATAACATATTCTATATTTTTTTAAATGGTTATTAGTTAGTATTTCTAGGGATGCATTATTTTGTACCATTCACGATATTAATCTTGAGGGTTTGTGATTATGTTTACTTAATGGGAAATTTATCCACATTGTGTATTATTGTATCAATTCAAATGCATATTCTGATTATGTTTCCCCAATTTCATGTGAGGAATGTATTTTAATTATTATGTGATATTTGAGGCCCCCTATAGTCCCTATATGTGTTGATAGGTCTCATATGAAAACTTGACCAGGTTTTGACTGAGGCCTTATCCATTTATGTATAATTCTCAGTTGATTCATTTATGGTGTGTTTTAAATAGTATTTATTATGTATTGCCTCATTATGAGATTATTTATTGATATTCCATCTAATAATTCAATTTTTAGAATATCCAGGGTTATGTTTTCTACTTAATTTGTTTATTTTTGTGGCAATATTTGATTATCTTTTATTCCATCTATATTATCTTCAGGTTATTAATTATATGGGATTTGTTTTAATTATTTTCCTTGACACGATTTTATTAATTATTTATGATTTCTTCGAATATACATAAACCATATTTATCATTTGATATCACCCCTTTATTATGATTTATTTTTTCCCTAGGATTCCATGAAAATTATTATGATTGATATGATGGTATGATCTAGGAGAAAGTGGTGTTATGAAATGGTTAACTGTGTTGTTTTTTATGATTTAAAATGTAATATGATATTAATTTATGTATTTAGTTTACCAAGAATATTAAACCATTCATTCCTTTTTGATGTAGTTTATTCTATCTTATTCCCATGTAATAAATTAGGGCACCGACATTGGGCTGCTGTAGTCAAGGTCATTATAGGTGGTATTAGAGAAAGTTTAGTACAAACCGTGGGATTTATATTTAAGAAAACATCTATTAGGTAATATAACCATATAAATGACTTTGATAATATGTCTAATTATTGGATAATAACCTATATATTTAGTTATGAACATGGATAACCTAGGATAAACCTATATAATCATGTATTGAGAAGAGTATGTAATTAATTAGAAATAATTTCTATAATATTATCTCACTCTTATTATGGAACTTTGATAAACACACTTTAATTTTTGATTTTATTTAGTGATAGGAACCATAAAACAGTAGGTTAACATTTAATGTTATAGAAATTGTATGGTTGATAAACTAAATGGGATGAAAACTAGAGTAAAGGATATCTAGTTTAGTCCTAATTAGTTATCATGATAAATGATTAAAAACATGATCCATCACCAACTGTCTAACTCACGATAGAAGATAAGGATATATGATTGCTGAGAGATATAGTGGTGTGGATCATGGATAAAAGAAGATTCAATTTCTTATAAGTTGAGAATGTGAACAGGAAGATGTTTTGGGAGTGAAAGGAACGATAAAAAGAAATTTATTTCTGAGGAAAATGAATAGTTTGGAATAATAGTATCATTAAGGTATTATTTATGGTTGAATGTTTCAAATGGGGAAATTATGAAAAAAAATCAAACCTATTTCCATTGGGGAAAACTCATGAAGAGAATCAGAAATGTTTAGAAAGTAATGGTTATATTTCTGATGATGAAGAGACTACGAATCAAAAATGAAAGAAAACAAATTATTAAAGAATATGATTTGGAATAATAGTTAATGATTTATGAATTTAATAGAATTTTAAAAGTTATTTTTTTGGGATTCAAGAATTATTTTATCAGTTATTCTCTAGTTATGAAAATCATGAGATATAAATGGATTTTACTCTTTTTTAAGGGTTTGATTTCACAATATGAATTATACAAATAACTAAGATAAGTGATTGTATTATAAGTTTATCTTTTGTAAAAAAAACATTTTTTGGGAAATATATCCCTATATATGTGTCTAATATTTTGATAATAAAGGAAAATTGATGTTTATGGGATATTATTGGTGACCATGAAAATGGTTATGAATTTGATGGTTTATGTTATCTTTTCTAGGTTTACAACATTTTTTGGGTTTAAGAGATATATTCTGTAACCTGAGATCTTATTTTTTGGAAGAATTCTTCTTTTTATTCAGGTTTTATGGTGATCATGGTATTTATATATTTCTTATGTGACAAAAATATCTACAATATGTTGTTAAGAAAACATGATGTTATGTTGATTTTGGAAATTTAGTGACCTTCATTCTATACTTTTGGTCGTTTAATTTGGATATATTTATTTTGGATGAGTCTTAAGATTAAATAATTATGTAATGGATTAATATGATCTTTGGTTATTGTTGTTTGAATTTAAAGTATGATTTATGATATTAGATAACATCTGGTGACCATTCTTCTTTTGGTAAATTTTTAATGCTAAAAGGAAAGAATTTTGGATAATTTGATAATGTGCATCAGGAATATAAATTTATCTTGAATATCCATATCATGATTTAATAAATGATTTGGATATAGATAATATCACATCCAAAGAGAAATATTATAATTATATGTTGAAATCAAGAAAGTATATCTTCTAAAATTATTTTAAAATAAAATATTATCCTATTACCATCATATTTAATGATATCAACGTACATATTAATGAAAAGATAGTCTATGTGTTTCTGGTCATTAACCTTCTAATCAACATGTCCTATAAAATTCCCCATTAGGAATTGATAGTCATATTTCTCTTCCCATTCCATGCATTAACATTGCACAAATTTTATCCTATTAGAAAGCTTAATGTTTTGTTGAACATCACATTTATCTTTCCGTATTATGAAGGGGATGTTTAATTAACCCTAATTACAATTGGGATTTCCCACAAAGTAATTTTCATGTACCAACATTTAATTTTTAATGTGAAATTTAAAATTATGAGGACACAGGTTATTGATGGAGGGGATAATGTTACAGCCCAATATTTCACGTTATGTCTCTTCTTAAATCAATTCAATTTCATCGATAGTTTACATTATACAGAACACCTATCAAAAACAAACAAGTCAAATATTATGATTTAATTATGACAGTTAACACCTAATCGTGGGAATGGTACTACAAAAAAAACATCATATTGGCAGCGATTGTTTAGAGTTGGTTATGCACAACCACCTCTAAATACATTTTATAGGGGGTTATGCAGAAGCCGATCTAAAAAAGCTTCATTATTTTTTCAAGAACTTTTTTTAATTTTAATTCTGGTTATGTGAAAACTACCTCTAATTTAATAATTAGTGGCACTATATATCTGGTTTAATTTTAGAGGATATATATATATATATTTCATTTTTTGGATATATATAAATATATAATTGATTTTTTAAAAGGAAATATCGGTGGGTCAAAACAACCTACAATTTAAGATATTTGAGGGGGTTCATGAACTGCCACTAATCCCTTAGATTAGAGGGGGGTTTAAACCCCTTTTAATTTAAGAAATTAGAGAGGAGTTTGATCCCCTTATAATTTAAGAAATTATAGGGCTGCACGAACAAGGGTTAATCCCTTAGATTAGAAGGGTGTTTGTTACCCCCTTGAAATTTATGATATTATAGGGGGAATCAACCAACCCTAATCCCTTTTATTAGTGGGCGTTTTAAACCCCCTATAATTTTTTATATTTTTTTCAATATAAATCTCTTAAAAATGAAAATTTTATAATATATATGTATGTGCGCGCATGTATGTGTGTCTGTATATATTACATAAACAGATTATATAAATGCATTAAAATACCTATTTAACACACACATATATATAAGGACATTATATAAATACTTTAAATAAACACCTAAATATATAAACAAAAATGCATACATATATATATATATTGTTATAAATAATATAAATGTAATTATAAATATATTTATTCAAATTGATAAAATTTATATATGGTTTTATAAATACTATACATTTATATTATGATTTATATTATATATATATTATATAAAATAAATTTTTATTGTACACTTTTGAATAAATAAAATTGTATTATACTATGTATGTAAATATATAACATATAAAAAAATTAAATATAAATACACAAATATATTTTAAATAATTAAATAATTTATATTATATTATAAATATTTAATTATATATAAAGTTATATATATTATATAATTATATATATATATAGTATAACATACTAACTATACATTAATTTATTATATATATATCATTTAATTATACTGTATATTTATAATTATATGAATTTATTTTGTTTCATGTGTGTATATATGATATAATATAAATTTATATAAATACATACATAAATATATAAAATAAATTTATTTCATATAATGTATGTATAATATAAATCATAAAATATATAAATGTATAGTATTTATGAAAGTAATATATAATTTCTATTGTTTAAAAAAACAGTAATAATAATAATAATAATAATTTATAAAATTATTGTTACCCACACATGTATATATATAAAATATATAAAAATTAGTATATACATATATATTATAATTATATTATATCAATAAATATTATATAAATACATAAATACACACACCCACACACACAAATCTAAATGTATTTAAAAATATACGCATAAATATATATTTATATATGGAAATGTACTTATTTATACTAATATTATATATACATAGATATATATATATATTATACACAAATATATTACATATTATCTCATATTTATGTATCTAATATTATATATATATATATTAGAAAAATATATATATCATATATTATATGGAAATAAATTATATATATATTAGACAAAAATATATATTATATAAAAATATTATACAAAAATATATCGTATATATAAAAATATATTATATTATTTATATTTCCATACCCAAATATATATTTAAATATATATATGTATATATAATATCTAATATCTTAGTATGTAAATAAATATAAATAATTGTATATAATATTCAAAAGATCCTTCGGTGTAGTGGTAAAGGTGCATGGGGATTCTCTTATTGGTCTCAAGTTCGACTCATTATGACTACATTTTTACTGCCTTTTCCCCACAAGTCTATTGTCATGTCTGTTGGGGCCCATGTGGGAGTCTAGGCTTGCAGATTGATATTGGGACCTTAGTGGGTGGGTTGTTTATTCGGGTTTGCGGGGGAGTCTGTAGGGTGCGGGGGGTGTCCTTGGGTGTTGTTTGGGATGTGGGGTTGAGGGTGTCCCAGGGGTTCTCTAAGGGTGTTTTAGGGATTTTCTGGGTCTAAGGGTGTTAGAGTGTGTACAAGAAGGTTGTCTACGGGTGTGTCTAAGGGATGTCCTGGTCTGCAGGGAATATTTTCGGGGTGTGTCTAAGGGGGTGTAGTGGGGGTTTGTCTATGGGCATCCGGGTGTGTACAAGGGCTGTTTATAGGGGGTTTTAAGGTATTTTTAAAGGTGCAGGGGGTGTCTTGTGGGCCTGGGAGGTGTTATTTTTTTTAAAAAGATTGGTAATTAAAGGGCGGTTACAACCACCCCTAAACATGGACCTTATAAAGTCAATTAGGTGAAGTTCTAACCACCCATAACTTGTAGTTCGAATTAGATACAGTTAAAACCGACTGAAATATATTAGTTTTTGTTGAATTTAGGGAGAAATTAGTGTGGTTAAACTCCATCTACTCTAACCACTGATAAACACAAGTATTTATTACCAGCGCTTACCCATAAACAACTCTAATCAAGGTAGGTGTCCACATTAGAAGTGGTTATGAGTAATCACTTCTAAAGTATTCAGAGGGTGTTAAAACCCTTTCTAAATGTAAAATATGCCCCTCTAATCACTTTTTTTAAGTGTGGTGGGAATTAATGATATTAACAAAATTATTAATATATAGTTTACAAATATTTTTAAAATTAATTCATTAGCTACCAATTAATAATAAAGGAAAAAAATACAATTGAACCTAAAGGATTTAAATTTTTACAAACTATACTATTCACACAAAATCATTGTATGATAATCAATTAAATTAATATCTATTAGTGAAATATATTAATGAATTTTTTATGTTATATGTTCAATAATTTTTTTTAAAATTAATTCAATATGTTTGATAGGCTTAATAAAAGAATATATTTAATATTAAGTAAAAAAGGAATATTTTTCTAAAAGCCAATTTTACCACCTTTTGACAATGCACCTATATTAAATATAAATTTTGGAACTTTTATAAGTTTTATTTAAAACAATATGTTTCATTTTTCAAATAATAATATCAATATTATCTTATGGATAAAATTATGGAATTTTCCATAGATGTTTCATTTTTTGATGAATATTGAAAACTACTAAACATTAACTATAATCTGCTTTTCTTCTAATTTAATTATATAAATAAATTATGTTTTATTTTTTTTAAATAATAATTATAACACTTATAAATAAATAAATATAATTTATATAATTTTAATCAATCTCACATTTTTATTGGATATAAAAACATTTCAATCTTTAGACCTTTTCTCTTTAAAAACCCACATTTTCATTGTGCTTGTCAGATTAATTTTAAATATAATTTTTAAAATTATTTGAATTCAATTTGATAAAATAGTTTAAATGTTTGGAATAATAATTTAAATATAATTTTTATGGTGAATAGAGTTTTTATGTATAAAAAACGTTACCTTTGTAAAAAAATTATTTATCACGGTATAGGTAAAAAAATGAATCGGTTTAAAGTTAAAAGGGTAAAGGATTAAAATACAAAAAAACAAAATTTAAGGATTTTTTGAGTTATTTATCAACCCTAAACATCCTTTACGATATTAATTTCTATCCAATTACATATAAACTAATTCCATCTCAATATGGTGGGCTTTAAATACAAAATAATCATTATTTTAATAACTTAAAGCCACCGCTCGTCATGTATAAATACCACCCCTCGCCACCCCATTTCGAACCAAAATCCTTTAAGATCCTAAAATATATAAAACAACCTCTCCTACTCAACCTCAAAATATCCAACTACTACTTGTCTCATAAAAAGGACATATCTAAGGACCTTAAGGTGTTATCCAAGTAGGTGATATCCACAGGGTAATTTTCTCAAAACACCACTCTTATTTTTGTTTCTTCTTCTACATTTTCCCCACCTCCTTCATCCATAAATGAATGATAACCCCATAATCATTTATATAATGTATTTTTATGTTTATAATGGAATGTATATTATGTATCCTTTTTATTATCTCCTCTTATTCAAAATAGAGAAACTATTGTTCATGTTATGCCAGTGAATCGTCTCTAAGAATAATGTTTTTGTTTTGTTTTCAAGTACCACCTAATTGGATATTCAAAAAACTATTGTTCTTGTTAAATAATACTTTAATGTTTATATAATATCCTATTTATTATTTCAGATGTAATCTTTACTCATAATAGTAAATAACATGAATCTAGTCTGTGGGCTTTAGAAAAATCACCAAAATTAAATAAATAATTATCATTTACATTTTATCTAATGAATCATCATCATATAAGAAAAAAATTATATATGGGACCATTTATAATTATGTATGTAAATTAATACTATTTAAGTACACTTTTCGTGTTATAATCCCTTTTATAGGAACATCCATAATTTGACACAAATGAACTGATCATGAAACCACGAAATGACAACACCTGGTATGATGAAAATAATGAAATATTATTAATTAATGGGTCTAAATATGTCATAGAATCCATCATATAAGTTATTATAAATATTAATATAGATATTTAATGAGTTAATAATAATATTTAAATCATTATATAGTAGGTCAATGTACGTGAAACTAATGGGAAGTATGAGTTAAGGGTTTCTCATCTCACATTAACTTTAGTGTGATATATCCCTTATAGACAACCTATTTTTGTTGTGTGGTGTATATAATGATCATTTGATATTTTATATCATTAATATCCTTATTATCATGAAATTATAATTTTTTTAATGTAATTCCAACATGGGGCTTATAATTCACATGTTTCAATGTGGTAAGGGACACATTAGAATGTTTAATGATTAATTTACCCAAGAATTTTTCAATGATATAATTTTAATTATTTTCATCTATGTCATTAGTATTTTATGAATCTTATTCTTCATTTAAGTTGATCTCTTATGATACCATATTCTATAATTTATTAAATGGTTAAATTTTTTTTTGACTATGGATAAACTATTTGATACCACTCTCCATATTACTCAGGATCGTATGTGATTATGTTTACATAATGTGGAAATCTATTTACATTTTTCATTCTAGTATCAATAAAATTGTACATGTTGATTTTTTTCAATATATTCTAATGAGTAATTTTTTGGACCTATTAAGGGATGGGTGGGGACCACTATAGAACTTCTATATATTAGTAGGTGTCATGACGCCAACTAGATTGGGTTTTAGCCATGGAATTACCCATTTATGTAGACTTCTTTGTTGAGTCCTTGATGATATGTTTTTTAAATCCCTCGTTATGAATTACCTCATTATGAGATTAGTTATCATATTACATGTGATTATTTGATTAATATAATATCTATGGTTATGTTTTACAGATTTTGGGATTATTTATGTGGAATTATTTGATTATCTTTTATTCTGGCCATATTATGTTTATGTTATCGATTAAATGACATGTTTTTTATTTATTTCCTTTTCGATATTTTTGTTACTTATTTATGATTTCTTTCAATGTTCATAATCCTTACGAACCATTTAATCTCACCCAATTCTTCTATTTTTTTTCTGCAGGATGTCAAGATGTAAATTATAATTGATACGTAGAGATGAGTGATGGTAAACATAGTGTTATAAATGGATTCAATATGTTTTTTATGGTTTAAAATGTATTGTGATATTAATTTATTTATCTTCTTTACCAAGACTACTAAAAGATTAGGTCCTTTGGGATTTTATTTCATATATCTTTTACCAATATAATAAAATAATGCAATAGATTTGGGATTCTAGATTTGGGTTCATTTCCAAAAAAAGTTGGATCTTGAACAAATTCTTAGGCCTCTCCCATGAAATAATGGCTTTAAATTTCTCATAATCCCAAAAAACTCGTCTCTCAGAAAACACATAGATCAAGAATATAATTTATGGAACCAAAATTGATATGTGTATAGTTTGGAATATAGATGATTTTCCTTTAAAGATTCCAAAAAAACCTATATATTTCTTGCATGATCCTCATATATCTTTAAATTCTACATGATTTGAAAAAAAACATGACTAAAAATGAGTCAAAAAAATTGTATAAGATATGACTCATCAATAACATAAAGACCACTTGATCTTTGGTTAGTCCAAATGGAAAAACCAAATACTATAAAATTTATACTAAATTTTTATTTTGGTCTTTGGGACATCCTATTCATGGACACTCAACTGGTGGTACCTGATTATCATTTCAATCATCAAAAACTAATTAGCTCCAATGATCTAATAAAAGGGATATTCAATTATGGGAAATTTTTATTTATTATATAGGATCACCTAATTATATTTTGTACATTTATGAAACTTTGAAGGATCCTATGCACCTTTTTGGAAAATAGAAATGGTTATGCACATGTAATGTAGGGATGGATAGAACCCTTTCCCTCAAGGTACTCTAATTATTCTTTTAACTATTTCAGATCTTCTAGAACCTTTTGGTAATACAACAAGGAAATGGAGTTTATACCATGTAGTAGATATATGGTATAATTAATATCTAGCTAATAAAAACCCCTAAAATCCTACAAAAACACATTTGGGTACCCATTTAGGACTGCTATCATACAACTGTTTGAACCCTACATTGTGGAATCAAAGAACAACCTAGAAAACTAGAATTAAATAAAAACCATATGGGATGAAATGAGCCCCACCCTCCCTAATAACTGTTCCCACTCTCCCTAAAAGGCATTAGTTCTCCCATTAACTGTATGAAACTAGACTCTATAGTGAAAATATTCAATCTTCACCTTGAATATTATCATCCAATATAGGCCAATGATAAGGATAAAAATATCCTTATCCTGCATGAGGAAATAAAAAATGACTTCTGTATTAGCAACTAATACATGGATCTCTGGTAACACGAAACCTTACTGTATATTCATACCCACCAATGTAACTAAATCCAAAAATAAATTCATCAACTTCTCTCACATTACCCATGATTTCAAAAAAATTATTGATATAAAAAATGTAATTAACCCATAAAAAAATAATAGATTCCATGGAAAAATTAATAAAAATTGTTCATCTCATGGTGGTCGGCCTAGAATTAAGTCCTTTGGGTATAAAATTGGATTCATGGAGACATCCTAAATTAGATCCACCTTGAACAATCTGAACCTAGTGACAATCCAAAATTCTCTAAGTGAGGGATGATCAATCTTTAGAAACATAAATATGAACTTGAGACCTTTTAGATATCGTGGATCGAACACTACTCCCTTACAAAGAATCCAGATAAAAAAGATAAAGATGATCCAAATTCCCATAATAGTGGAATGTCCTCGGAGCCTTTAGGAAACTATGATTTGTAAGAATAATCTTCTCACACTAATAAAATATGATCATCTTACACCACATATAATCCACAAGTGTTGTTCTAGATGACTACTGAGTAATATTTCCACTACCATGATGAGACTCTTCCCACTTCCACTTCTAAGAAGATGAAAATCTATAGCTACCACCCACTGATGGAACACCACCAAAACCTATGTTTCTAACCATATATACCTCTCCCACTCTCTGTTTTTCAACCACCTCTAAAATGGTTGAAATTTGGAGAGGAATAAGGATGAACTAGTTTTTGATCTTTATGCCTATCTCAAAATGTCAAGCCTTAAGATAATCATTCACTAGAGTTGGATCAACTTGAGGGTTTTCTTGTGATACATGCCCCATGATGACCTCTATAATCCTAGATGGAGTTCTTAAAGGATGGATAGCATATACGACACAAAATAGATGATCAATCAATAGGAAATTAAATATCAAACAACATTAATTTATCCTAAATAAACCCTTATCATACGTCTCAACAAGAAGCATTAGCATTAACTTGAAATGAAAAAGAGTAAAAAAATAATTTTTTTTGAATTTTCCATGTGGAATATTTTTTCCACATGGTGAGGAAAACTATGATCTAACCATGTAAGTTTAATTATAATGTAATAGGAAATGTTTTATGGCTATGAACGGTTACAACTAACCATGTTCCAAAACCACGATCCTCTAATAGGCTTACCTATTTCACCCAAAACACAAAGTAACACATAATATCACCCATCTACTTATTAAAAATGGGTAAATACATGAAAATATCATTAAAACCCTATAATTGGGATGAAAATGTAAATACAGTCTTATAATACCAATTGAAAAATGTGGTTCAAAATGAATAAGAGCTGGACATGAACTGCTTCACTCCTTCCTCAGGAGTTCCAATGGTACTAGGTCTAATCTATAACTAACCCCAACATAAAAAACTTCTTAATTCCATTTTGTAATGAACAAAAAAAGGTTCACCTGACCCATCACCTAAGCCAGAAGGCTACATATCCTGAATCATTTTCTTGATCACTATGGGTTGACGACAAGAACATGGAATAATAAATGACCAATTAGGAATGGACTCACCCCTAGTTAATAAGTATGACCCATTCATGAAAATGGAAATCCATTCATATATTATAAGATTCAATATGTATAAACATATATATATAGTAAAACAACTATGATTAAATATAGATACTTTAAACCAAAACACATCTTTACACGTCCCATGCCATCAATGTCACATAAACATGCAATCCCATGTGAGAAGCTCAAAATAAAAAAGTTGAAAAAAGACCTAAAATTGACTGTATATACATCCCAATGGTATAAAACTCAAAAATATATCCTCACGATCCAACCTTGTGAGGCTATTTCTCCTCTATTAAAATAATATAAAGTGGTAATCAAGAAGATCCACCTATATGTGTTGTTCCCTTTCCTTTACATGTGTACTATAAAATAATTTCCATATATGGACAATGGTATATGTAGGGTGTGAGGAACGTGCCTTGTGAAAAACAACCATGAATCTATTTACAGATTTTGAACCAAGAAAAACCGTAAAATATTTTGAAAAATAATTTTTACAAAACTATTTAACTTGAAAAAATAACTTCCTTTAAATTGAACCTCTATAATCCCTTTTGTTTTATTTAATTAAATAAGTTTTACAAAGAATTTATCCAAATTTATCATGTGAAGAAATAATTCATTATAGTACATCATGCATAATATACCAAAACATGCACAATAATGGTAAGCATAAAATCACCACCAGATAACCAAATAAATTTAAATCGGAATAACACAAGATATCACATAAAACAAATAACTAACATAATGAATAAAAGAATATAAATAGACCTGGTATGAGTAACTTGCATCAATGTCTCTAAATATATGGTTTTAATGTAATTGAGTAAAAAACCAAGGATTTCCTAACCAGATAAACAAAGTGGAAGCTATCATGGTCTTCCCCAGGACCAACTCCCTAGCGGTCTCTCAGTATCTTGGTCAATAAGTGGAATCTCTCTTGGTGTTCCTCCATCAAAGGTTCTCACATTACCTTGGACTATACCTTCTCACACACTATTTATCTCACAAGATACTCAATGCCAAACATAACCACATCCCATGTTTCATAAATCAAAACTATTTCATAAGACATATTAATAAAAAATTCATTCCCATTTTGTTAGAACGCCTTACTCAAGGTAAAACCATTTCTAAAACCTATTTAGAAATATAGTTTTTTAAAAATAAAACCATTATGATCTATTTTATCAATCACATAGAGAGTACATATGCCATATACTTTTGGAAAACCCAGGTTAAAACATAAATTTACAATACAAAACCATGGAAAACATCAAACATGGAATGAAAATAATTCCCAAACAATTTGAAATGAAAATTTATCATCAATAACCAAACGAGATTAATAATTTAAATGTAATGCAAAGAAATTTACCATAAATAGAGATACCAACCATGGAAATGGTCCAAACACTTTGTCTTTGATAGAAACCACCCGATTTAGGAAGAAGAAGTCCATACACACATAAGGAACAAGAAATAAAACAATACCCCAATTATAACCCTAATATTCACTCAATTAATCACATAGGGTTTCCAACTTCCATAATGATGAAACAATAAAGATTGATAAGGGGGAGGGTGGAAGAATATTTAAGGTTAGGACTTACCTTATGCTAAAACACTCATGAATCAAGTAGAATTATCCAGGAGTATAGGGGAGAAGCATCAATGTCAAAGTAGGGTAGATACACATTGAATATGAGAGAAAAGTGAGGTAGATACGTAAAATTATATATGTAAATTCTAGTTAAAATAAAATTTTCTTAAGGATATCAGAAACTCACATAGTTTGGCTGCATAGTTAGGAAAATTATGCACTAACTATTCAATAGTTACTATATCTCAAAAAATATATCTTTGTGGTTAATACTAGGGTTTACATGGTTTTAAAAAACATCATCCAACCATTTTCATGGGTCTATTTTCCCATAAAAACCAAATTTCCCATCCCTGATAGCCATGATAACCATGATCAAAATAAAAAGATAAATAGAGACTAAAAAATATGAATATCAGGGACCTGACAGGTGTCAGACAGTGTGTGTGAGTGAGTGTGTTATATTTTGATTTATTTTTTATTTTAGATTATCCCAATGAGTGATCAAAGAATTTTATTTATGAAAACATCATATATGTGATAGGGTATGTTTATTTTTTCTGTATACTCTGATTTTATGGATGTGTATGATTGTTAGTTATTTTTCACGGCTTGTTTTACTTTAGTTTGAGAAATATATTCCCCAATGCATGCCTGAGGTATAATCATTTATTTTATTGGGAAATGATATATGTTCTATGGAATAGTATCACACTGGTCTCACTAAAATACCAACCTATGTTGGTTTGATGAGAGATCCATAAGAGCATCCCTAAAGAAGTGGTAATCCTCTGAACCGAGCTTATTTATGTTTATTTCTTATCCCACCTTAGGAAAATAATTTTCAACCTATATAATAAAATAAAATTTGTATTATTATTGTACATAAATATTATTATGTTGACAAAAAAACTTCATCTATCATATTTTTATCCTTTGAAAAATGAAAACACTGTCTATGTGCACATACAGACAACCACCTCTATGAATGTTATATTCCATTTCTAAACAATTCAATACATGGATGGTTATGAAAATAGTTATAATGAATATATATGGTTTTTAAAACATTATTAATAATTTTTAAAAATTATATTATCATTATATAATAACATGTTGTTACTCATTCAACCATTATAACATGTTATTATGTTGGTTGATTGTAACACCTATTTGAACAATGTTATAAAGTATATGACATGAATGATTAATTAATTTTAGATACTAGTGGTAGTGTAAATTAAATCAATTTAAAATTATTTATTTTTTTAATTGTTATATATATTTTTATTCACTAAAAAATTTACTTTTTTATGGAATCGAAATTTTTAAAAAATGATTTTGTTTTTTGATTTTCATTAAAATCATCACCATCAATTCCATGAAACAGCCATGGGACACCAAAAATATATAAAAAAAATATATTATTAATTAGTTAACATTATTTATATTATGAATGAATGATCAAATTCCAAGGACTATAACCACTGAATCAGAAAATTCATGGAAAACTGAATAGTTAACACAAAAATTTTAATTTTAACAAAGAATAATTAAAAAATGAGTAATAATAAATTTAAATTTAATTGTTCTTATCATTATGAATGTTAATATATTTTTTATAAATTTATAATAAATATAAATTATTTATATAACAGGTTATAGTGTTTCAGACCAAATGAAATTCTGAGTTTATAGTTTTTCGTTTCTAATTTCACATCATTGTGAAATGTGGAATATTCATTAGCTTATTTTTTTGTATAAAATATTCATGAATATAATTTATGAAATTTTCTTAATAATTATGTGTATTTAAAAATCCAAATAATGTCCTTTCTTTCATTATATTTTGATCCAAATTTTACCAAATCTATTTGTGGATTTATTTAAAACAATTTCTTTAATCTTTTTGACGTCTTTTTCCAAACAATTTGAATTTGATATTCATATTATTTATATTGTTTCAATAATTTTATTATCCATAACTCAACTATTTTTTGAGTTTATTTTCAAATACAATTAATTTATTTAAATTTTTTTCAAAGAAGTGTATTTAATGTTTTTCTTATTGGTCACTTTTAACTTTCTCTATAAAAGTGCGTAATTTTTTTAATGATTACTACATGTATTCCTTTTACCACTACGGTGAAAATTATTTTAAAAAAGTACAACATTAATAAATTTCATATTTTTTCAAAGAAAATCCTATTACCATTTTTCAATGATTTTTTCATTTTTGAAGTGTATTGAAAGGGAAGGATATATATTTTTATTTTTTAAAAATATAGTTATAATGATATTTAAAATTTATTTTTCATCTTTTTCAAAATACATTAATATTTTTCATGATTATTTAAGGATATTCTCTAATAATACTATACTCCTTATTTTTGTGGATGTCATATGATTATGTTTCAAATAAATTCACAGAAAACCCATTTCATGCCATGGGTTAATTATATTATAAAGGACGATGAATTATTTTATATTCTTTTGGAATATATTTATGTTGGTTTTTATTTTTTTATATGTGGTTCCTTTCTATCCCTCCAATACATTGGTTAAATCCTTATATCATGTGAGATAGTTTTTATGGTATTGTTGTGTGAAATAAATCCACTGAGGGACTATATCCACCAATGTTTGAAGGGAATAAGGGGTTAAACCAATCCACTATGGTACATTTTCTACTATGTGATGATGGTATTGGAAGTGAAACATGAAAAGGAAAATATTTTCTATACTTATATATGTTCCAAATTCTTATTCCATTTTCATATACTCATGTTGTTATCCCATGGATCATGATTGAGTGATGTTTCAACACTGTTATGACTCTCAGCTAAGGTTATTCCAAATCCTTGTAACAGGATTCATCATTTATGATCTATGATTTTTTTTATTGTTTTCATACATTATTATTATGTACCTTGATTATGTTATCAAGACCTTGTTGTAATATTATATTCACTTATGGTATTTGACTGTTGAACCCTATGTTTACCCTTACTAAGCATCTATGATGGCCCATTGAGATGATTTAATTTCCCTAGGTTTTGAATAAGGGTGTTAGGTATGATATTTATAGTAGGGTACCATGTTTGAAGAGTTATTGTGGAAAATATTAAATATTTGTTTGGAAATAAGCTGATTATGTAACTAATTATAAAATATACTAGACCTTTAGGTTTTGGGTGTGAATAATTTTGAGATTCGTTAAATAATCATCTGAAATGATATGACATGAATGTATGTTTTCTTTAGGTCACCTAAAATTTTCTAATAAATAATAAGTTTATAATAAATGGTAATTATTCTTAATTTTTACCTTTTTAAACCTATTGTAATAAATACAAAATTGAAAATTCCCATACATTTTCTTTTAAAAAAATCATGAATATCGTCCCTATAGAGAAACACATTTTGGTATGGATCCATTAGATTTATGATAATAAAATTAAATATTTAAATTCTTTATTTTAACAACTCACATCCTTATGGGTTGGTGAAAATTTTTGTGAGCATGATTAATTATTTATTTAGAATTACCTAAATGAGTTTTAATAAATTTTTAGCAGTTTTTGAGACATTTTTGTAGTGTTGGTTGGGTGGTATAACACCCAAATATAGTTATAGATAATTATTGGATAAAATTATATAAAATTTAGTGTTTATGGTGAAACAAAAATGGGTAATTACATAATGATTCATGGGATTGTAAATTGTAATGTCCTAGACCCAGATGCTACTCAAAAGTTCCCCGAGCCTGGTTGACCAGATGGCCTTAAGTACATCTCCAAAAAGCTAGAGGTTTATGACTAGTAGCAAGGGACTAAGTGAGTCATTGGGTAGAATATTCCATCATTACTATAGTATATCACAGAGTATGTCAACAAAATATATATATCATAAGAAATAAAACATTTGAAAATAGATGCATTGCACGATTAGATAACAATATCAAAAAATGGATCATATTAAGTGATGAATATAATACATTTATCTAGAAAAAAATTCAAAAATAGGTACATTGAATTACGTTACAATATATATATATATCCAAAATGTGAAAAAGACCAAAACATCCCATGTCATCACAAGCCTCATCTTGATCCCATGATTCCCGACTCCAAATCAATGATCAACAACCAGTGTTAGGGTGTTTTACCCTATTATCACATGAAGCCATATAACCTGTTTGGGTCCCCATGTATGCCCAAATAGGATATGAGATAAACAACCTTGTAGTTACCACCCAAAAGTATATAAAATTCTAATAATCATAATGGAATCTTTTAAAAATGTTTATGTATATAGTAATGTAAGTGTTAATGCCCTAGGCATATGTATACTGAAATGAGTAATACCAAATAGCCTCTCAAGGCTCACTGTAAAAAGTTTTATCTCCTAACAAGGCATCTAAAAGAAATGTAAACAACTAACATGACATTTCAATACATCCATCCATATTATGTCAAAACTTCCTTGATATATGATGAAACCATATCAAAATTACATGTCCTTGATATACATCCCAAGAATCATGTATCCCACTGACATTCCATATAGTGAATTTTATACCCTAAAGGGCAGGATCCAATGTTTCATAGACCAAGGTATCCCCATTGAGTCCTAGGGTAAAATAATTAGAAACTCGGTATAGGGTTGTAGTCCAAGGAGCATGTGTAGCAACATGTCTTATGTTATTCCAAGATATATGTATCCAATGGTTTTCAAAGCCTAAGGTATCCCCCAGAATAAAGACCATTGCAGCATACTCTATCCAACACGTCCACTACCACATTCCATATCCTTGGATAGTTTTCCATGGAATATATAAAAAGAATGAATTCATTCATATAATTTATCAATTCAACTTCCAAATGATTCTACCCACTCATATAACCAATGATACTCAATTATAAACAATGAGTATACCCACTCATTTAATAATTTATATCCAAAGAATATACCCACTCATGCATTCCATTTCCATCTAATCAAGTCACTTGGGTATACCCACCCATTTATCACCATTTTATATCAAACAAATCATAGGGTATACCCACCCATTAATCACTACTCACTAATAAACAAGACTAATGGGTATACCAACCCATTCATCATCAATTTAATTGAAACATGTCACATAGGTATACCCAACCATTTAATACCATTTACAATTATTCAAATACCATTTTACATTAATTGAGATTATTAAACTTGGAAAACTCAAGAACTCATCCCTTGGGTCGTTCATCAAGGTTAAAACACAATCAAATACATAGAAAATCCCATGGGTGGCCTCAAGTTGGAGAAGCGACCAAAAAAACATCACAAGGAACCTATGGGAATCCTTAATAGTTCCAATTCCATTTAATTCAATTAGACGATTCAATTTTAAGGCTCTGCCAAAATTTTCAGCTGGAAACAAGAAAGTTAATAGCTCAAAAAATCACCACATTCTGAAAAAAATGTATAAACAACTTACCATAGATCACTAGTGGAGTGATCGTCCAGTGTCAAGTCCTGATTCATCCTAGTTTAGGAGAAATTTTGTGGATGAATGATGAAATGGAAGTTATTGCATATGATCCTAAATTGATATAGCATAACCAATAGCCAGAAGAATCAAGAGATGATAAAAAGGAATGCAGATATTACTGATGTATACCCAATGAAACAAACTGTACTCGAATCAAATGTCATACAGATAGTATAATTGAAATCTAAGCTTAGAGTTCTTTGATATATTCAATAAACACTCCTGGATGTGCATTGACGGATTAAAATGAAATAGGTTTTAAAATAAATTTTCATTTAATTAAAAATTATACAATTACCAAATTAGTAGGGATACATAGTTTACCTAAACGGTCTATCAAAATATGTGGAAACAATGCATGGTTACCTATAGTACAAGGGTAACTCTCACGGTTTGCCCATATGGTTTGAAAACCATGTAGAAACCGTGAGAGAAGCCACATTCAAGTTCTGCAAAAATTACAGAACTGTTTGCCTGGGTGTGCGCCTCTTTCCAAATGGTTTCCTCAAACTGTGTGGCCTATATTCCCCCCCTCTGTCCAGCCTCACACGGTTTATTCAAACTATGTGACCTACCCTACACGGTTTGTACCAACTATGTGGCATTACATTTTCATCCGAAAACATAGTTTTAGGCTCTGAACAAGGCCCATACACCTCGAAAACACCTGTGAAAAATATGGGTACTCACATAAGGCTATAATTATGCATTGAAACTAAAAAATAAGGGATTCGTACCCCATATGAAAACCCAAGTTCTTACATAAAAATTCTTAACATGAACTAGGTGGGTCACTCTATAATGGAGGTATTTCCCCTCTACATAGGGTTTGTCAAGGTGTGACATATAATGGTCTTGTTACTTCCTAGATGAGATAGGGTGAACATAGTGTGACCCTCAGAGTCAATCCAAAATCCTTCTTGGTAGGGGATTATCTCAATGTGACTATAGAGGTTGCACTTTAACAAGTGTGTTGTGATTTCTTTCAAAAAATATTTGATATGTACCTTTTCGTTCTTAAAATTATAGAATCCCTTCAGAGTTTCCTCATTTTTGGTTATGTGAGTAGAGGGGAATCTGAGTCCCCCACTACTCAACATTGCATTGGGTTCCTCTAAATCTAGATCAAAGGTATTGGTTCATTACATATATTCTTAATAACATCCACCCCCATATCTCTTTTGTTCTACTCTCCTATATATCTCACTAGTTTTGTGTTTTTTTACTAGGGGTTTGTTGGGAAAATTACTCCAATGCGTGGTAAAATCATCCCTATTGATGATCATTTAATTTTTGGAATATAGAGGAAGTCTTGAGAGGATGTATTCAAGCCTCCATTCATCGCATTATTAGAGGTAGGTTTCTCCATATTTTTATTTATGGTTTTATTGATTTTTTTTTGAAATTAAGCACCATTTTGGGTTTCTAATTTGGGAATTTTTTGTCTTAGTAATATCAATATGTCAAAATTATATTGAACCTCATTGCATGAGTTTTATTCACTTTGAGGTATCCTAGTGAGTTGGGGATCAATTATTCCACTTTGGGATTTTTAATAAAATTTCAAATTAATTAATTTCACTGTGATTATAGATAAGATTTGTTCTCGTGGCCTCATAGGAAGTTGGTATGAATGTGGGATAAAATTATGGATCACTGGATAAGGTAGGAGTCCTTGAATTTACTATGTATCATTCCAATTTGATGATTTTATGTGAGTATTCTATAATTAAAATTATATTCTACATGTTTCATTTATTTTATGATTTCCCCCTTAAATTTGGATGAGATTGAATAATCCTAAAATTCAACATGGGCTTCATATAATGATAAATTATTTGATTGTGGAACCTTGGTTAAACATGTGTTAGTGGCCCCCTTTATTATTTTTTTGTTTTTTGAGTTTCATTCCAAATATCAAGAGTTTCTTTTTTAAAATTTGATTCTGAAATGGGGTTTAATTAAATAAGTATTTTAAAAGAAAATTGGTGGATTGAGAAGTGGTATTTTTAATGGAATCTAAAAAAATAGTTTTTTTTATAAAAAATATTTTATTGGTATTTTTTTTCCAAGGTCCTAGAATGTTTTAATAAACATGTTATTCCCTTTTCAAATTTATTTAAAATGTGATTTTAGCTTTTTCTTAAGGGAATCCAGAAGGGATGATTTTTAGACTATTTTTGTCCCTTTTATATTATACATAAAATGAAATATTTTATAAATCATGATTTATATGTTTCTATATATGGTGATTTTATATTTTTTTAAATTTTTACATGATGATATGTGAGTGTGTGTGTGTTAGATGAGGATGTTTTATTTTGTTATCCAAGATAGGTTTGGTTGATGATGTTGTCGTTAACCCGTAGAGGGAAATGATGGGTCTAAGTGTGTAACACCACAAAATTTACAATATTTTCATGTTAGAATAAATATTATTTTTTTCTCTTTTTATACACAACACCATGTTAATCATACACTACTCACCACATGGAGTTAGCTTGTATTACACAAAAGATTTTGCTTTACACCTTTTAAAGGTGCACCTATTTTTAAAATTTATTTTTTAAAATTTTTTGTATTTTATTTGTAAAAATAAAAAACATTTTTTAATTCATTATTCATAAATTATCTTAGGGTTATTTTTTTCATTTTCCTAAGAAAATTATGTTTTTATGAATAGTGAAAAATACTACATTTTAATTAAAAATGGTCTTTTCATTTCAATAATTATAGTGATAAATTTTATTATAAATTTGTATTTAATTTCATAATAGATAAATTATACATATATTAATCCAATTTAGGTAATGAAACATATTTTATATTAAAACTAGCTATAAATTGGTTTTTTAACATTTCTATATTTCTATATTAAAACCCTGATTTTTGGCCATGCGTGTGGGATTAGCGTTAATCATAAATTACCAACCTAGGCGATTTTATTTTAAAAAAATTAAATAAGATATTTTAAATATTACCAGTTTTTTTCTAATAATATAATCTTAATTTTTTACCAAAATGATTAGTGAATGTGATTATAATTAATTAGAATGATTAAGGTTAAAATAATCATAATAATGGACTACACCTTAATCATAAGGACTAAAATGTCATGGACACTGGTCCAAAATCCATTTTCTTCAAATAATTCTACCATATATGCACTTGTTTCGAATTTTATGAGTTATTGGGATATTATAATATGGAATTTCCCTATATAAATGGTTATGAAATGAAAAATGTAAAAGGGGAACTTTCCTTACATTTTACATTTAAAAAACATTGAGATGTGTAAAAAACGGAATATTTTTAGTTATAAAATTCGATATGAAAATAATCGGTTATTTATATCATTAAAATTTATCAATAATTTTTAGAGATGTATAAGTTACTTAAAATTGTTATGAAACACCAACATAGAGATTATTTAGGTAGTAATTAACTAAAGTAAATGATACTATAAATATTAAAAGTGAAGTGAATTTGTTAAATTATTGTATTTATTTATTTTTAGACTAATATATCATGTTATAGATCTATAATAATAATATATTTTAATTCCAATTTTAGATTGATATTTTGAAATTAAAATTAAATTAATAACCCCAAAATTGAAATTATTTTTATTTTATATTAAATGATATTTTATTAAAAGACTTAAAATAAAAAAATATTCTTCCAACTAGTTTATAAGTGTTAAAAAATATTTTATATGATCTAATATTGAACCAATTGATATTTTATAATTAACACATTGACCCATATATAGTAAAAACTTTGTGGACGCTATCGAGGTTTACGTAGAGTTTTAACACGTCACATACGCTTGTTTTAATATTAATCTCCCAAAAATGGAATTATTATTTTTTAAATTAGATATTATATTAATAATTTTGGGGATATATATTTTCTAATGGGTGTTAATTTATTTTATTCTTAATGAAAAAAATACTTAGGATAAAAAACTAGATGCTTTAACAAAAAGAAAAATGATAAAATTATGGAATCGTAGAAGTTAAGGAACCAAATTAATAAAATGATTTTTTTGTGGTGGAGGGTTTTTAGACCATCATTACCATTTAATTTATTATTTTTCCCTTTTAGAGGAACATTAGGTTATTTATTCCACCCACTAAAGAATACCTTTTGGTATTTACATGAGTGACACTCCCCCTCCATTATAAAATTAAAATCACTCTACCTCTTCCTTACAGAACTAAAGACACATTGGTTCATCAAAACTGTATAAAACTAATCTCAAAAAATTACATCCCATAATCTTAGAATCCTCCATTTGGGAATGAATCGATTCCAGGAATAATTTTGGTACATACCAAAACGAGTTACCGAATTAAGAGGTAACAAACAACCTGAATCATTTTAATTTTATTTCCATTCTCCACTCCATAAATTATCCTTATACCATTTTTATATAAAAATAACATTATAATAAATAAATTGGGATATTTATATAATATGGGTTTGAACTGCACTTATACAATCTTTCATCTAATGGTTAATGAACATATTGTTTACGTGTACAGTGAACAATCGCCATACCAAATGATGATTATTCATTTTTCCATTACCACCTCCCATGGTGGCCATTTGGATGGAAACTATATTTATATATGATATTTATGACATTTATTTTGTCTTTAAGAATATTTTATTCTTTTACAACATATATAATTATACATTCCATTTTTCGAAAAACGAAAACATAGTTTTTGGAAGTGTATACTTCCGCCCCCTCATAGAGATATGTTTCATTCATAGGATAAGTGGAATTTATAAAGTATGGATTTAATTAAACTTATGTAACATAAAAAACATTAATATTATATTCATTATATAATTTAATTTATGTAAATTATATATATATATATATATCATTTTCTTTATTCTACTTTCAAACACACTTAAAAATTGATAACGTTGTTCATTGACGTGTGGACTACCACATAATCCACAAAACGTGGATCCTTTTACATCACATTAGTGATATATATAAGTATATTTGATTAAATAACATGTTATTAATGATAAAATTATCATTATTTAAAGTTATAGTGGTTCTTACCTTTTTTCTATAATGATTATTGAAAAATTGGAATGTTACTCTTATGTATGTACAACTTACCATCTCTATGATTATAATGTTGTTCCATTTTCCATAACTAAATTTCATTATTAGATTAAAAATTATAATTGATGTATAAATATGGTAATTATTTCATGATTATTATTATGGATATTTTTACATAATAACCCACTTGACCATAGTTGTCCTACCATAGTCTTTTTTAACATATAAACATAATTTAGTAAAAACACTAGACATAAACATAATTGTTTGAATAGTCATATAAAAAATTGTAATAATTTATGTAAACTAATAATAAGACTGAAAAAGGTTCTTAAAAAATAAATAAGTAACTTAAATTTATTATTTAGGAATACAATGACACACGTGACATGTGAGATTCATAGTAAGGGAATTTCCTCCCAATTTAAATTCAATTGAGACTTATTTTGTTATTATAAATCGAATAACATTTATTTGGTGTATATAATACATTTTGGCATGTTATATCATTAATATAGGAAATATCATGATATTATATTTAATGTCCTGGGTAGTGACTCGTTATGTATTTTTACAAAAACTCAGTTCCATCAAACGATTCCACCGAAATTGTGGCACCGGTCACTGTTCCACACTGAAACGGTGGCACCGGTCATGGAAGAACACTGAAAAAGTGGAACCGATTACTGTGGCATCACTTATGGTGGCACCATGATGGTGTCACCATGACAGTGGCACCGTAACGGTCACACTGTTAGGGTCTCCCACCCAAACGGTGGCAACGCTTACGGTGGCACCGTGACGGTAGCACCGTGAGGGTGGAACAATTATGGTGGCACCGTGACCGTGGAACAACATACGGTGTCTCCAAAAATAGTCTCCCACCCTTGTTTCCTTTTCTAGTTCCTCTCCAGCAATGCTTATTTTTATGTAAGAGTGTTTTAATACCCCTTTTAAATCCATTTATATCCCATAAATGATATCTAAAATCCCCCAAGATCTGGGCGACCCTGAACTTACCAAAACATGTGGCTTTTTCCTTTGTGTGAAACCTTTTTACAATACTTTCTAGTCCCACCCCTGTTACGTGTTTCACTCGGTATAAAGGAAACCATTTTAACTCATAGCCATTATGGCCAGCTCTCTAATAAGAATTATTATTCAACAATTAATTCCATTGTGTGTAACTGTCCAACTGCGTGGTGAAACCATGATCTGCCTATAAATCTGTTCATATTTCATATCCCATAACTCCAAGATCATACCATTTATCACACTGGGATTCTTCCTTCATTATGGATAGGCTCATTTCCTTTCCTTGGTGCGTTTGGAGTCCCCCTTCCCGATGCTAGTGGTGCGCCTATACCAGAGCCTTTCCTACTCACCTTTGGAGTACCCAATGTTCCTCCCCTACATTTCGTGCATCCCAAGTTCATGGTGGGTGGAGAAAAACATTGATCCTTGATCATCCAAGTAGGGTTCTTCCTGCGTCTCTCTTTACTATGTATAATGCGGGGTGTGTACGATAATGTTTCTATAGGTATGGATGAAACCAAATATTAAGGAAGATAATAAATAAACATTTAATGAAAAAAGGGGTGTGTTGATGCTATTTTTGTACTCTTTTACCCTTGCTTACATGCTGTGAATTGTATGGGCATACATCTACTAAAAATCGTAGTTGTTGGTGGTAAATTCTTAGGAACTAATGAACCCCTATTTCAAGTTAATTCTGCAATGATTAAATGGATGTAACATAGAAATTGGTTAATAATGTAAACTCAGTTGATTAAATAGATGTCCAGTGAACAATAATCCTGGTTTGATCACCCTAGTTAACTGAATAGAATGAATGAACTCAATTAATGGTGTGGTTGAATCTAGAATGTCATTTTCTCAATCGTGGTAATATGTGTGGTTGTTCTACTTGATTCTGGTGGGGTGATGTGGATGGGGATTAGATCCCTTGTTGTGGTAAAGTTGTTGGTTTCCAGATCTGTGACCGTGGTTGCCGTATATTAGGGCATGGTTTGGTTCTAGTACATTAAGGGATCTCACAGATCCCTTTCTGTTGTTGTGACTTTACAAGAGAACCGTGTGTGAATTCTTAATTTGCTGCTTGGTTGTTTGTCCTTCCTTGGCTTGAGACTATTCCTGTTAGTTTCCTAGTAGAGAAAAATTATTTAAATGGAATCAATTGTATAGTAAAACAAGAATGGGTTCAATGGGGTATTGTTTTCCGGGTTTGAGATGTGACTTTTGTGGGGTCGTTGTGCTTCATATGAATGAATAGTCATGAGGGTGTTTGTGTATGGGATTATTTTGGAACCATTCGGTTGGGATGGTTTCTTTTTTACCTATATATATAATTTAGTTCATATGTTTCTTATTTGCTACCCACCCAAGTTGAGAACTTCGTATCGAACACCCCCATTCCATGGAGGAGGGTATTTTCCCCAACACTCTTATGAGTGGCTAGTTATTAGTCTCCTTATGACCCCTTTCCTGAGTATCCCAAGTCTATTAGGTCTGGATATGATAGCCTTAGGTCCATTATAGCCCATGAGGTTTTGGGCAGGGTAGTTGTGGTGGTTTTCCCAGGTGTTTGCAGGTAGGTTGTTTCCCAAGTGTCTTCAGGATGAGGCCCAGTTGTCTTCGGGATTGGAGGTAGTTGTTCTGGCCCATGTTTCTATGGGCGGGATTTTTGGTTGTGGGGGCCCAGCTATGTGTGGGCGGGGTATGAAAGTAGAACTATGGTGAGAATGGTGAGGGAGGTCTGACGTGTAGGATGTCTTCAATAACCAGTGGAAAGTGGTTCAGGCTACCCAATATCGATATGATATTACTATTACTTAACTTGAATTTCGTTATTTGGGGAGTGTGCCTGGTAGTTGTTGGGTGGGTAGTTTATTCACTAGGTTCTTTGGTTTTCCTTTTTATCATTTTTCATTATAATTACTCCCCACTTTTTCACGAGATCTTTTGGTTTTCCATACTGAGTATACCGGTATACTGACCCCACGTATATAAAACCACATTCAAGATTCGAGGAGGACTTCGAGGACTGTGTCAGACCCTATTAGCTCAGACGCTGGGAGCGTTGACGTTGTTGTTTTTATTTTCTTTTGGTAATTCACTTTGGAGTTTTTTCACTTTATAGCACATTATTATTGGAACATTCATATGGGAACGAATTGTTTTCGATTTACTTTTACTTCCAACTTTGGTGTTTTTTGGGATTTACTATCTTATCTCCCAATCCTACTAAATAAAATGGTAATTCCTTACATATTATGTGTGATAATATACCCTTAGTTATAGTTGTGACTCCGGGGCCTATTGAAGGCGGGTCTTAGGGGTCATTATAACTCCTTCATCTTGAGGAAGGAAGGGATGGGAAATCTGTTGTCCCTTCCTTCATCTAGGTGAAGGCGGGTTGTAATAGAATAATATCATAGGTGGAGGTTCAGTGATAAGATGGAGTTCAGAGTTAGGCACTGAGGATTTCATGGGATAGTAGGGAAAAGTTTTTAGGAAATCATGGTGCATGAAATAGGCTAGGGAAGATCGGCTAGGACATGGGATTTTAGGGCCCTATGTGATCCAACATAAGGACTCCAGACCTACCAAGAGACCAAGTAAGGCTACACTGATATCAGGGTAGGGAACCTATAAAAGGTACAAGAATCTTAATGACTTGTGTTCCTGTGTGTCTTGGGTACTTTTGGGATTTAAAATAAATGAAAAGTTTAAGGAAAATTTAAATCCAATCTTCTAAAGAACTCGGGAATAGGCATTCCCTGTTTACCTTGCAGTTATGGTACCCGGACGAAGACCAAGAGTAGTGTTGGTGATCGAAGCACAAGAGGCTGATTTAGCTGATCATCAGAGGAATAATCAGGTAGAGGAGGATGACTAGTGGTAGAGGACTCTTCATGCGTTTTAACAGAAGACCCTCCTGAAGTACGGGGGAAGTGTATCGGACATGGATATAGAGAGCTGGCTTGAGGAGTTAGTGGTTTATTTTAGCTTGATCCAGGCTCCAATGGAGTTCTGGGTTCATATAGCTATAAGCCAGATGTGGCGTGCAGTGCATCATTGGTGGACGCTCTATCATGGGGAGAAGAGGGATGCTATGGTTTAATGGACAGACATCATGACAGATTTCTGGCAAGAATTCCTCTCGTCCACAAAGAAAGTGGAGAAGAGGTAGGAGAAACCCTCCCTTTAGTAGGGGAGCATGTTAGTGGAGGATTTTGGGATCAAGTTCAAGGATATCCTTCACTTTTATTCGGACCTTTTTCTAGATGAAGAGTCACAAGAGAGATGTTTAGAGGAGGCACACTGACATTCTCTACAGTATGTCATTACAACCTTCACTCTAACGACATAAATGGAGGTCTAGAAGAAGGCCGAAGTGGTGGATATGATGAATACACTAGGAGGAGTGCCACAATAGGGGATCTAGTTGGGCTCGTTAAAGTGGACGACCATCAGCAGCATACCTCCAACATTAGGGCCATCCAGGATTCAAACAGTAGGGAGCAGGACCCATAAGTTCCAGTTTCAATCTCTCGGTCCTTTACCCTTATTTGAGGGCCCATGATTGAGATTCTTATTTTTGTGGCAGTCGTTGGCATATTCGGAATCAGTACCCGAACTGTGTCCAGTATAGTGGGTGTGGGCAGGTTCAACGCCCACCTCATCCATAGTAGTTTCTTGCCAGACCCTTTCTGCAGCAGCAGTAGGGATGGAAAGATCCCTCTCCTCCAAGAGAAGACATTGTAGGAGGAGGCCTACCTCAGAGAACTCCTCAGGGACCTCAACCAGGGCATGGTTGGGGAGGCGGCTGACATCTAAGGGGAAGAGGTGCTGGGTGTGGGAAGTTGCACACCATGGAGGCAGTAGTTCAAGCAGGGTCAATGTTCGTCCGAGGTACGATCATCTTTTTTAGTACTCTTTAATGTTCCTAGTTTGATTTAGGAGATTCAGACTCCTTTTTCACCCAATATAGCCCATCCTCTAGGTCTATATGTAGAGAGACTTCTTTTACCCTTGGTATTAAGTACACCAGTTAGAGGTCAGACCATCTTGTCTCATGTTTGTCAGGGATGTTGACTGATGATAGGGCCACATCAGTACAGTGGGGAACTCCTCATGCTGTAGATGCAGTCGTATGATGTCATTTTAGGCATCAACTAGTTTTTATCTGTATGTGCTGTTATCTAATTCTTACGAAGAAGGATCGTCTTTTCCGATATTAGCGGCCAGTGTGTAGCTTTAGTCGGTGAGCGGGGTTTTCAAGATGGCTTCCAGTGAGTGAAGCCTCTCCTTTATTTCTTAGATGAGCTATTAGTCGAGTCAGTAGACTCAGATATAGTGGAAGCTTCTGAAAATTTCAGTGAGTTCATGGAAGTCTTCCATGAAGAGGTGGTGACAATACCCCCTCGACGTGGTGTTGAGCTCGGGATAGACATGAAACCTGGTGCCTATCCGATTTTGATGGCTCCCTATCAGATGGTCGGTTCTTATTTGTTGGTGTTACAGATTCATATTGATGATCTGATGAATATGGGTTTTGTTCGACCAAGTGCATTTCCATGGGGTGCTCCAGTCTTGGTTGCAAAGAAGGCATATAGTGGTATGAGGTTGTGTATAGTCTAACAAAGGCTAAACCAGGTGCCAGTTAAGAACCATTACCCCCTCCCGAGGATCGACGACCTTTTTGATCAGTTGAAGGGGCCATAATGGTTCTCTAAGATCAACCTATGGTCAGTATATCACTATTTGAAGGTGAAGGAGGGGGAAATCTCAAAGACTTCCTTCAAGTACAGATATGGGAACATTGAGTTTGGGGTCATGTTGTTCGGCATTACGAACTCAACATCCATTTTCATGAGGATCATGAACTCCGTCTTCATGGAATATCTGGACCGGTACGTAGTTTTTGTTATTGACGACATCTTGATCTACACATGATTAGAGGAGGATCACGCTGGGCACCTGAGGATGGTTTTAGAGGTCCTTCAGCAACACTAACTCTATGGGAAATTGTCCAAGTGTATGTTCTGGCCATGAAATGTGCACTTCCTTGGACACATGGTGTCCGAGCAGGGGAAATCAGTGAAACCGACAATAGTCAAGGCAGTTGTTTCTTAGGTATAACCCAAGGATGTGATAGAGGTTTGTAGTCTCCTAGTTATGGTAGGCTATTACCAAAAGTTCATGCCTGACTTCTCTCGAGTTGCAGCACCTTTGATAGCCTTGACCAGAAAGGGAAAGACCTTCATGTGGAGTGAATAGTGTCAAGTAGCCATCAGTTATCTGAATGGGATGTTGGTTAGATCCCCAGTGTTGACGTTGCCATAAGAAGGGGTGATGTTTGAGGTGTTATGTGATTCTTCAGGTGAAGTCTTGGGCGGTGTGCTAATTCAACAACAAGGGGTGATCTCTTATGGGTCTAGGTAGTTACGTCCCCATGAGACTAACTATTCCACCCACGACATGGATCTCTCTATGGTTGTGTTCGCACTAAAGTTTTGGAGACACTACCTTATAATGGAGCTATGTTTGGTCTCCACGGATCACTAGAGCTTGAGGTATATATTCTCCCAGTGGGACCTAAACATGTGGAAAAAATGGTAGATGGAGTTTCTTTAGAACTATGACTTTGAAATATCTTACACTAAATATAAGGGGAATGTGGTGGTCGATGCCTTGAGTAGGAGGTCGTAGAAGGATGTGGGTCAGACGTCTCAAGATTCTTCAAAGGTGATGGTGGAGTTGGAAGCCTGACACCTAGATGCAAGGGTGGAGGATGGAAGAGTCTATATGTTCTAGATGAAAGATTTTTACTCTCTATTGAATCATGTGGATGAGTCCCAGTGGGGGGGGGGGGCATAGATTCTGAAGAGATAACTGATCGTATTATCCAGGGTGATGCTCTAGGAGGATGATTGGACGACAGGCAGAATCAGTTGTAGTTTTCATGGGATTTTTTTCATCAAGGTGGAAATGCACAAGAGAGTACTCATTGAGTTCCACAACTCACCCCTAGTGGTGCACCAAAGAGTTTACAAGATGTACCGGGGCCTGAGGGGTTAGTTTTGGTGGCCTGGGGTGAAGCGGGCAGTGGTAGAGTTAATGGAAAATTACCTCATGTGTCAGCAGGTGAATGCTGAACATCGCATTCCAGGAGTTCTGTTACAACTTTTAGATGTCCTTGAGTGGAAGTGTGATGAAATCTTGTTGGATTTTGTCATTGGACTACCTAGAGTTCAATGGGGGTGTGATGCTATCTGCATAGTGGTGGACCGGCTGACAAAATCATATCACTTCCTTGAAATCAAGGAGTCGAGTGCAGTGGATTCCCTAACACAGTGGTATGTGGATGAAGTGGGGCAGTTTCATGGAGTTCTACGTACCATAGTATCTGATCGGGATACCCAGTTTACCTCACTGGTCTGGAAAGTTATTCAACATGCTTTTGGCATTCAGCTACTCCTCAACACTGCATTCCACAACCAGATAGTTGGGCAGAGAGTGCGCACCATCCAGATGTTAGAGGATATTCTACGGGCATGTGTTTTGGACTTTGGGGGATCATGGGTATGACACCTTCCTCTAGTAGAGTTTTCCTACAACAATAGCTATCACTCTACCATTGACATGGCTTCATTTGAAGCCTTGTATAAGAGGTTATGTCACTCACCCATGTGATGGACAGAGGTTGGGGAAGTAGGTGCTCTTGGCCCGAAGGTAGTGCAGAGCACAATAGAGAAGGTTCAGCTAATACGGGAGAGGATGAAGGTGGATCCGGACCAGAAGAAGTCATATTTCGGTCATAGGAGGAGACCCTTGGAGTTCGAAGTCATGACCATGTGTTCTTGAAGGTCTCCCCTCAGTGTGGGCAATGGAGGTTCGACAGGGGGAGTAAGCATTCTCCCAGGATCGTCAGACCCTTAAAGGTGTTTCGGAGGGTCAACAAGGTGGTTATTCAATTGGAGCCACCACCTCCACTACCGAGGGTGCATGATTTCTTCCATGTGTCTCAGATCCATTGGTATCTATGCGACGACTCACACGTCCTCAACTGGGGAAAGATGAATATCTAGGACGATGCGTCATTCGTAGAGAAACTAGTGAGGATCGATGACCATGAGGAGAATATACTTTGTGGATGAACCATTCCCTTGGTTTGTGTGTTGTGGAGGCATAGTGGCCTCAAGGAGAGTACATGGGAATTTGTGGCATTGATGCGCACTCAGTACCCCAAGTTGTTTTGTGTTTTTTATCTGATTTGTTTCGTAATTTTTTTTGATGTAGTGTCTGACCTTTTTTATTATGAAATGTGTTGTTTTCCTTGTTATATGAATGCGTGTGAAGAGTCCTGACTACGGGGAGGGGAAGACACGATCCCTAATCAAGAAACATTAAGGTGGATGCGATTAAAGCCGTGCGGGCAAGTCAGTGCCGCCCAAATAAGATAGTATCATGACATGGTGGAAGGGAATCCCTAGTACTTATGTTTGGACAGTGAGACCTTTATATGATGGTGTGGTTACTTGAGAGAGAGGTGTTCCTAGATGTCGAGGAGGTAAACTCCTAAGAGTTATCTTTCTATGTGGTTGTTTGGACCCCTCTCTTTTCTTCAGGTCTAGTTCTGATTCTCAAGGGAAAGAATAGTTCGAGAGGTATATGATGTAATGGACTTGGAAGTGACTCATTAAAGAGATTTCCATAAAATCAATGCCATCAGATAGTTCCACCGAAACAGTGGCACCAATCAATGTTGTGCACTGAAACAGTGGAATCAGTCACAGTTGCACCCCGAAACGGTGGAAGTGGTCACGGTTGCACACCAAAATGGTGGCACCGCTTATAGTGGAACCACGATGGGGGCACCATATAGGTCGCACCATAGCGCTCACACCATCACGACCGCACATCAAAATAGTGGAATTGCTTATGGTGGCACCCTGATGGTAGCACCATGAGGGTGGCACCGTGACGGTCACACCATCATAATTACACACCAAAACGGTGGCACCACACATGGTGGAACTGTTCTGGTGGTACCGTGATCGTAGCACCACTTACGGTGTCTCACCAAATGGTGTCCCACCCTTGTTTCTTTTTCCAGTTTCGTTCCTGCAACACATCTTTTGACATAAGAGTCTTTTAATACCCATTTTAAAGCCATTAAAATATCCAAAATGATAAATAAAATCCCCCAAGTACCAGGATACCCTTAACTTACCAAACCGTGTGGATTTTATCTTGGTGCCACACCTATTTTATGGAATTTCCTATTTTCCCCGGTTACGCATTTTCCCATGTTTAAAGGAAACTCTTCTAACACACAGTCATTATGGCCACCTCTCCGATGAGAATTTTTATATAACAATTAATTACATAGTGTGTAACCGTCTAACAGCTTGGTGAAACCAAGATATACCTTTAAATCCATTCAAAAAATTTATCTCGTCACTCCAGGATCTTACCTTTTATCGTACGGGGATTTTTCCTTGTTCTTGGATAGTAGCCTTTCCTTTCCTTGATGAATTTGGATTCCCCCTTCCCAACACTAGTAGGGAACTTGTACTGGAGCTTTTCCTACTCACCCTTGCAGTCCCCAAAGTTCTTCCCCTGCAAGTCACGCGTCCCTAGTTCTCGGTGCGTGGAGAAAAAAATTGATCATTGATAATCAAAGTAGGTTACTTCCTTCGTCTCTATTTATTATGTATTATGCTGGGTGGGTATGATAATGTTTTTAGAGGGATGGATGAAACCAAACCTTAAAGATGATAATAAATGGACTTGTATATAATGAAGGGGTGTGTTGATGATGTTGTTTTACTCATTTACCCTTGATTACATGTTGTAATTGTATGGGCTTATGTCCACTGAAAGTCGCGGTCGTTGGTTGTCCTTTCTTGTGCACTAATGAACCCATGTTTCGAGATAATTCTATGATGATTAAATTGATGTAACATGTAAATTGGTTAATCATGTAAACATGGTTTATTAATTGGGCGTCCAATGAATAAGAATCCTTGTGTGATCACCCTGGATAACGGAACAGAAATAAAGAACTCAATGAATGCTGTGTTAGAATTTGGAAACTCCCATGCTTTTTCTAGTTAATATGTGTGGTTGTTCGACTTGATTCTTGTGGAGTGAAGTGGATGGTAATGGGATCCCTTATTTTGGTACAATTGTTGGTTTTTGGATCTGAGGCTGTGAGGGGCTGTATGTTGGGGAATGATTTAGTTCTAGTACAGTGAGGTATTTCATAGATCCCTTCCTGTTGTTGTGACTTTACTAGAGAACTTGGTGTGAATGCTTAATTTGCTGTTGGGTTGTTTTTCCTTCCTTGGCTTGTGGCTATGCCTGTTAGTTGCCTGATAGTGAAGAATTATTTAAATGGAATCACTTGAATATGAAAATAAGAATGTTTTTAATGGGGAATTATTTTCTGAGTTTGAGATGTGACTTGGTTGTCGCCATTATGCTTCTTATGAATGAATAGTAATGAGTGTGTTTCTGTATTGGATGGTTTTGGAACCCATGGGTTGTTTTGAGTTATTTTTGACCGATATGTGTAATTTAGTTCTTATGTTTCTTATTCGCACCCCACCCAAGTTGATCACTTCATGCCGAACAACCCAATTCCATGGGGGAGGGTGTTTTTTCCAACACTCTTATGAGTGGCTGGTTATTAGCTCCCTTCTTCTCCCTTTCTTGAGTAGCCCAAGACACTTTGATCAGGCTATAATGGCATGAGGTCCATTATTTCCCAATAGTTTTTGGATGGGGTAGTTTTGGTCATTTTCCCAAGTGTGTGTGGGATGGTTGTTTCCCAAGTGTCTCCGGGATGAGTCCCATGTGTCTTTAGGCGTGGCAGTAGTTGTTCCGACCAAGGTGTCTATGGGTGGGATGTGCGGTTGTGGTGGCCCGGGTGTGTGCGGGCAGGGTATGGCAGTGGGACTATGGTGAGAAAGGCGGGGGTGGTCTGACGCGTAGTATGTCTTCAATAACCAGTGGGAAAGTGGTGCGCGGTACCCAATATCGGTGTTCTATTACTATTACTTTACATAAATTTCATTATTTCGGGAGTGTTCCTTAGTGAGGTTGGGTGGGTAGTTTCCTTGATAGGTGATTTGGTTTTCCTTTTTCTCACAGGGAATTAGAATGCCTCCACACCTATGTATGAGAGCTTTTGGTTTTCCATAGTGAGTATACCAGTATATTGTCCCTACGTATATAAAACTGCATTAAGGATTATAGGAGGACATCGAGGACCGTGCTGGACCCCATTAGCTCGAACACTGAGAGCGTTGACTTTTATATTATGCTATTCTTTTGGTACTTCCCTTTGGAGTTTTCTTTCACATTGTTTCACTTTATTAGTGAAACATGTATGTGGGAACATATTTTTTTGGCATTACTTTTACATCCAACTTTGGTGTTGTTTGGGATTTACAATCATATATCCCGATCCTACTAAATAAAAAGGTTAATGCCTTCAAAATTACATGTGATACAATACCCATGGTGGTAGTCTCTACTCTGGGGCCTATTGAAGGTGGGTCTCAGGGGTCATTATCTCCCCATCAACATGGGGGAGGAAGGGTTTGGCCATCTAATGTCCCTTTCCTCATCTTGGTGAAGTCATGTCATGACATTATATGTTACATTTAATATTATTCCTTCATGGGGATTATGATTTAAATTTTTGAATGTGGAATGGAACACTTTGGAATGATTTAATATTGTTATCCTACCTAATATTCATAATAATTATCTTTGAAACCTCACTTCATTTTGAGATTGTTAACTTTATCCTAAACCAATATCATTATTTTAATAATTTTAAATTCCAAATTTACTAAATATTCTTATTTTCAAATTATTTATATAGTTATTTCCTAAACCATATACCATTTTACATATAGTGTTTAAACTGAATGTTATTGGATTAACTGGGGAATTATTGATAAATATTTATTTTTAATTCAATTAAGATATTTTATAAGGTATATTGTTTATTAATTAAATTGATTTCTCAGTTTGAATAATTATTTCTAAATTCAATGAAGGGTAGCGCCCAGATATTATATAGCTTTTTGGTTCATTGATAAGTTCTCATGATACAATTATGTTTTCTAAATTAAATAGGTTTCTACCTATAGTTTTAAACTATTCAAAAGTTAGATCCTGAAAGCATAGGTCCTCAGGTACCTTATACATTTTTTCCAATAATTAATCAATTACATCTTAAATATTTCATTTATTATTCATCCATGATATTTTTCACTGACAAATATGTGGATAAATTTAATTTTTTATTCCTTGATTAAATGTAATGTGTTTCTGGTTCTTACCATTCCATACAGATATTTTCTTATCTAGTATTTTGAATAGAACTTGTTGTCATTATTTCCCGTTCCTTATTTATTATTCTATTCAATTTATTATTACTCCCTCTTTACTGACCCTTACCAGGAATTTGATCTCACCCATATTTTTTCCATTGACCATGTTATAAAGAAGAAATATTTTAATAAGTATTCAGGGATTCAGTTTATTTATTTTAATAATGATTCATGTTTTAATTTTATATTTAAAAATGTATTATGGTTATCATGTGTGTAATTTGTCTTTAAGAGATTTCAAAACTGATCATCCCTTCATGATTTTATTCCTTGAAATCATTACAATGTAACAGAATAATGCACCACCTACGGGATTCTAGGGTCAGGGCATTGCAAATTGTATCAACGAAAGTGTAGCTGAATCCTTGGAAACTAGATTTAGTAAATGTAGATTAAGGAACATAACCCTATGATAGGAATTTAGGATATGTATTTAAGAACATCCAAGAATTATGGTAACATGTAGACTCTGTGTGTATTCTTCGAGATACATCCCTATCTGGATACTACAAGTGGAAGTGGTTCTATCACAAATGTACCTAGGAGTAAAAACTCTAACAAGGTGTGATGGTACTTTCTTAATGTAACCTGTTATATGAAAATGGGACTTACAGCAAACCGAGTTTGACACTCCCAGGGGATACACATAGCATAGTTCACATATTTTATACCTGATATATTTGAAAGAAATGATTTCCCCAAAGAATCCTTATTTATGATAATGAGGCCACCTAAACATAAATATTTCGATTTATGTTATGTATTTTCTAATTTTGAAATTATAATTTATTATTTTATCTAACCTAGTGTTTGTTGTTATTTCAAAGTGGAACCTAGTAGAAGGAATGTGAACCTCAATGATGCATGTGATCCAAAGAGTTAGAAGGATCAAATAATTCATAGTATGAATCCAATATTTCAAACGGAATAGTCCAAAAAATATTCACATCATATGATAAAATTGAATAATATGATAATAATATGGGTAAATAATTTTCCAAGTCCAATTTATTTAAAGAAAACCATGACAGGAAGATGACATATGAGCACCATGAAAAAAGGAATGAGTCAAAGAAGTCGATGAGAAAGAAGGATTTTCCCATATGTGAAAATTTTAGTAAGAAATACAGCGATACATTCTTAAAGGTAATGGTAGTTTGTTACAAGTGTATAAAGAAAGGCAAATATTCTTTTGATTTCAAGGGTAATATTTTTTTCAAATGTAAAATTGTTAAACTACAAGGATGTTGAACACTATGAATATAAATGTCTCAATAATCATTGTAATATATCCCAGATGATGCTACTAGATAACGTTCAAGTTATGATACTTCCACAAATGAAGAGGAATGATTATTATTCCCATTCAAAAATTATTTCAATTGAATATTTTATCAAAGATGTACTGGTTATAAGGATTATAAAATATGTGAGTATTGTACTAAAATACCTTTTCATTATGGATTTGAGGTCATATGATGAATGGTACCAAGAAAAGTAATTCTTTAAAATGTTATTTTTTTGGAAAACACATGATTTTTGGAAGGAAAACTCTTAATTTTTTTCCTGATGTTGACATAATGATGAAGAAATGATTGATTTGGATACGTGTTGAATACCTTGGAATTCATTAATGACTTGTCGAGAAGTAGTCTATGATATCATTAACAGAGTTTAAAACACTTTGGGATTTAGAGAATCTATCTAATAACATGAGTCTTACAAAAGGAATAAGTAATAATGCATGTCTCCAATAAATTTTTATGGTGATTAGAGTTATTACCATATTTCAAGATGATACGTGATGATGTTATATGCATGTTTGGAATATGAAAATTCAGAGCTACCGCAAGTATATTAATGGAAAATGATATCTTAATCTTGGAAATTTAGTGACATTATTTATAAATTGATTGATCATAATATTTTTGAAAATATTACCATTTATGAAATGAATTAAATTGAAAATTGGATGTGTATTTATATATTAATATATCAAATAACTATAAGATGAATATTTTTCTAAGAGAAGAAGCAGAAATAGTTCAAGGCACAAATATAAGATAATATTGTTCTTATATAATTGTACCAAGTATGTATATTTATATAAATTCATAGATTGTGAAAGTATTTCTCAACTCTAGGAAAAATGGTGATTAAGATATCTTGTCCTAACAGAATCATTTTTGATAATATAGATGACCATGATTCAAAACCCATTTTTATGGGTTTTTGGGGTATAACATTCATCTAAGAATGTTCTCTATCACTCTACATCAGTACTTGATTGCTATATTTTTCTAAAATGTGATGTTTTTCAATAGTCATTTCCTTTTTGAACTCCTAGTATGGTAGTGTTTCTTTCATGTCATTTTCCCTCTAATAAATAATATGTTTCATTAACCTTATTTATGATGTGGGGTTTTCAACAACAGTATTTCCCATATATCAATTCTTTGATTATTGATATCAAGATTAAATTGCACGTATGTAAATTAATTAAGGTGGGGAGAATGTAACACCCAAATAATTTAAAAATATTTTCATATTAGAATAAATAATTTTTGTCTCTCTTTATATGAAACACCATGTTATACTTACGCTACACACCACATGGAGTTATCTTGGGTTAAATGAAATATTGTGTTTTACCACTTTTTAAAGGAAAACTTATTTTAAAATCAAATTTCAGAAATGTTTTATATTTTATTTGTCAATTTTTTCTAATTTTGAATGTCAACATTTTCTTAGGGTAATTTTTTTTTGAGAAGATTCATTTTTTCATGAATAGTGAAAATACTTCATTTCAATTAAAATGACCTTTTTATTTAAATAACTATTAGTGTTAAATTGTATTTTAAATTTTTTTTTACTCTAAAAATAGATCAATTATATATATGTTAATCCAATTTAGTTCATTTAAATAAATTTTATATTAAAATCAAGTATAAAAACCTAATAACAGTTGAACGTTTCTACTTTAAAAACTCCCATTCTCGCCACATGTGTGAGGTTAGTGTTAATCTTTATTTTACGACTTATATGATTTGAATTTTGAAAAGAAGACAGAAAAATTTTTAATCAGAAATATATTTTTGGTCTAATAATATAAACATAATTTTTGAACAAAAAATTAGTAAAAGTGATTAAAATCAATTCTAGCGATTAAGGAAAAATTAAACTCCATAAGGGACTAAACCGTAATCTTATGGATCAAAATGACATGGAAACATATCCAAAATACATTGTATGCCAATAATTAGACCATATTCCTACATGGTTTTAATTTTATGGGTTATTAGGATATTTTTAGATGAATGTTCTTTATATAAAAGGTTACGTAAGGAAAATGACAAAAAAGAACTTTTATTATCATTAACATTTATAAAACATTGAGATATTTAAAAAACATCATATTTTAAGTTATACATATAATTTTTAAATCTAAATGGGTTCTTTTTATAAGAATAATCTATCAATAATTTTTAGATATGGTTAGGTTACATAAGATTCTTAATAAACTCTAAAATAGTGAGTATTTAGGCAATAATTAACAAAAATAAATGATACTATAAATATTAAAAGTAAAGTGAATTGATTGAATTATTTTATTTATTTATTTATTTATATGAATATTTCATGTTACACATATTTGAACCTAATATGTTTGAATTTAAATGTTATATTGATATTTTAAAATTAAAATTAAACAATAATTCCAAAATTGGCATTATTTTTATTTTACAATAAATGATATTTTATTAAATGATTTAAAATTAATAAAAATCATATATTCATAAAAGTGATTTTTAATTGTTAAAAAATATAAAATTTGATCTATTAATTAACCAATTTATATTTTATAATTATCATAATGACCCGTATATTGTGAAGATGTTAATAACCCGGTATGGGCTTAATAAGTGTCTTAACTCGTTATATACGCTTTTTTTAAAATTAATTTACAATAAAATTGAGATTTTAATTTTAAAAATTATTTATAATATTAATAATTGATTTGATATATATTTTCATATATATATAAATTTATTTTATTCGTAATGTTTAAATTACTTAGGTTAGAAACTGAGATGCTTTAATAAAAACAAAAATGATAAAATTTGGGAATCATAGAAGTTAAAGAACTCAATTATTTAAGAAATTATTTTTCGTGTTTTGGTAGTTTTTATAGACCAGTATTTCCATTTAATAGATTATTTTTCCATTTTGGTGGAACATTAGGTAATTTAGACATTCAATTAATGAATACCTTTTGGAATTTACAAGACTATCACTCCCCATCCACTATAAAAGGCAAGCACTCTACCCCTCCCTCAGGCCTCTGAAACCACTTTTTCTCATCCAAAATATTAAAAAATAGTCTCCCTAAATCCCTCACATAAACCTATAATAATACCTTTGGGATGAAATAAATCCATGTAATCCTTTTGGTACACACTAAAAGGATTTACCCGATTAAGAGGTAACAAACTTCCTCAAGCTTTTTAAATTTTATTTCCATTCTCCACTCCATAAATTACCTTTATTAAATTTTTATATAAAAAAAGTATAATAAAATAATTTAATTTTTATATTATAAGGGTTTCACATACACTAAAACACACTTCCATCTAATGGGTAACGAATAAAATGTCTACATGTATGGAGAACTACCACATCACGAAACGACGACTGTTCATTTTTCATTTACTGGCTATCATGATGATAATTATGCATTAATCTCTATTTATATATTATATACATTAAATTTATTATTATTATTAATATTATTTAATCCTTTTAACACAAATGTCTTTAAACGTTCAATTTGTTTGTAAAAATGATATCATCGTTTGTGGAAGTGTGGACAACCTCCCCTCAAAGAAATGTGATTCATTCAACCGATACGTGGAACTTATAAAATATTTATTTAATTAAAAAAATGTGAAATAAAAAAACTCTATATGATTTTTGTGACATAATTACCTCTATATTAATAATATATATATTCCATTTTCTTTTTACCCATTAACGCACACTTTAAATGTGACAACAACGTTTGTGGATGCATGGACTACTCCCTCCTAATCATTATCTGAATCCTTTTAAATCACATGAATTATATAAATAAGTATATATTATTAAATAATATGTTTTTAATGTTATAATTATCCTTCTATGATAATATATTGTTTCTTACCTTCTATCAATAATGGTCATTAAAAATGGAAATGTTACTTCTGCGTACATACGACCTGCCATCTCCATGACTGAAATGTGGTGTGACTTTTCATTAAAACAATTAAAGATTGGTTTTAAAATTATAATTGATGTATAAATATGATAATTATTTAATGATTATTATTATTTACATGATTATATAATAACCCCTTTTACCATAGTTGACCTACTATAGTCTTTTTTGACACATGAAATGAATTTAGTCAAAACACCAAACATAAACATAGTTTTTTGAATAGTTGTAAACCAAATTTTAATAAGTTAGAAAAAATAAATAATAATATTGAAAAATTTATAGAATAAAGTAAATATTTAATATAAATTTATTATTCAGGAATAAAAAGATTCAAGTGAAACATCGAATTCATGGTAAGGGAATGTCCCCTCAATTTACATTCCATTGAGACATATTTTTTATGCACCAATTAACATTTATTTAGATTATATGCTGACTTTTGAAATGTTAAATACTGAATATATTTAATCTAATAATATTCTATGATTAATTAAATATTATTACATCACTAGTGTTGGTCGGAGTGGATACTCAAGAGGGGGATGAATTGAGTTCCATTCAAAATTTCTATTTTATAAACTTTGTCTTAAAACCCCCAAATAAAATACTGAATTAAACTGTAGTGAATTTATATCAAAGTAAGGGTTCGGTTGGGTTCTCGGGGGATTGATTATTTCCCAGTTAATCAAAACAGAAAGGTTGATTAACTTTTGAAACCGACTTACTTATTTACAACTGATATAAACACTTGCGAATTTAATTATCAAAGTGACTTTAAAACAGTTTGTGTTTTAAAGAGATCAGTAGCGGAATTAAAAGAATAACTTTGAAAGATATAACATAGCAGATATAACCAAGAGGTTCAGTCTCAAGCCGAGACTTAGTCCTCTCAAAATCTTTTATAAAGAGATGATCCACAGCCTGGATCGGGGATAACAACAGCAACCAGCTGTCCAGGTCACCCGACCTCTACCACTATCCCAGTGGGAAATAAAAGATGTAAGAGTATTGAGTGAGGATTTACAAATCCTCCAGTTAGAGTACAGGAGACAGTGTGTGTGTAAAACAAAACAGATAACACACACTGCTCAATATGTAAAAGGATAAATTACAGAGCAGATAGTTAGATTTTAGAAATGGCTCTAGTGATTTGTCGTGCAGTTCTGGACTCCTTTGATTGATCAGAATTCGCTCTGAGTCCTCTTCTGGTTTCTATCTGGAAAACAGAGTATCGTCTGTTTCCTTGACTTCCAGGTTCAGAGATAGAGAAGAAGTAGTCAATGAAGTTCTTGTTTTATGGTCTCATTCCCAGCTCTTCATTCGTTAGCATTGATGAAAGAGTTCCTCGTGTAATTTCAGTCATCGCTTTGCATTCACGCTCTATTCAGCACTCTGCGTATTCGTCCTTGTGTTCAGCACCTTTTTGCAACACACGCGCTCTCACTACTTCAGCTTGAAAGAAGCTCTTATTTAACGCACAAGCTCCGGCAAAAGATATGATTTCTTTTTGCAGGTACAAGGTACGGTTTTCTGACAACCAACAACACACATTAAATAAATGACAGAGCATTTAAAATATTCCTAATATGACCGTTGGTTAGATTAAATAATGATAATGAAATTCAAACAGCTGTTTTTGACTATCAGTGTGTCAAGTGATCGGTGGGTCATCAACATCGGTGAGACATCTTCGGTGACTCATTCGATCAGCATCGGTGAGACATCTTCGGTGACTCATTCGATTAGCATCGGTGAGACATCTTCGGTGACTCATTCGATCAGCATCGGTGAGACATATTCGGTGACTCATTCGATCAGCATCGGTGAGACATCTTCAGCGAATCATTCGATCAGCATCAGTGATACATCTTCGGTGACTCAATTGATCAACATCGGTGAGACATCTTCAGTGACTCATTCGATCAGCATCGGTGAGACATCTTTGGTGACTCATTCGATCAGCATCGGTGAGACATATTCGGTGACTCATTCGATCAGCATCGGTAAGACATCTTCGGTGAGACATTTGTCTATTGATATAGATCGGTGCGACTGTTTCCCTTTGATATGGATGACTTCCAGAATACTTGTACATCAATAACAATGAGATAAAAACATGATCCAACCAATATACCCAGATTCCTTAAGAGATTGTGATTATGAGAAATCCAACCAGATTAAGTAATTGATGATTTGTGATTATTAAAACAGAAATCATAGGAAGAATTCAACAATATTTCAGAGGGTTCAACAATCTCCCTCTTTTTGATAATCACAACTCTTAGCCAATCACAAAGCTCAGCCATTAATAAATATAAGATATCATCAATAATAAGGCATAATAAGAATAAAAACACAATGAGATATAAATCTCCCCCTGAAATTATGCCTGTTAAATACTTATGAAAGCATTGCCATAAAAAGATATAAATCTCCCCCATATCTCCCATAGAGCCATAGATATACAGATATATATATTTCTCCCATCTCCCACATATCTCCCGTGGATCCATAGATATACATATTTCTCCCCCTTTGGGATAATCAAAAAGGAGGGAAAACAGATAAAGAAGATATTAAAAGACGGCAGCAGTGAGAGTAAAAAGAAGAGAGAATAAAGTTCATAAAAAATCATAGTACAATCACAACAGGGTTCAACCTATCAACAATAATGCACAACTATTACTGGGGGTGTAAAGGCGATTTTCCCTTATCAGACAGATCAATGGTTGGTAAGTTGGAAGGTTTGGAGGCAGGTTGAACTGGGCGAATTTGAAACGGTGGTAAAATTACTCTGGAGGTTAGAGGAGAGGGTGCCACTGGAATTTGATGTGGAGTTGTAGGAGCTGGTTGAGAAGATTGCTGAGGAACTGGTCGAAGATGAGAGGGAGCTTGAGAAACAGAGATCTGATTTGGAGCAACATCAGAGGCACCGAGAGGGTCAGCAGTGGGAAGCACAACTGCAGTGGCCTGTGCATTCAGATAAGGCTTCAAAAGATTTATGAAATTCTGAATAACTTCTTCACCATACTACATAGCCTTCTCAAAATCATCCTTATTTTCCATGAACCGTTCCAAGGTTGGAGTAAAATCTTGCAACTGTCGAACTTGAGTTTTGAAAGCTTGAGAGATTGGAGGTAGTCTCAGATTTTCAGCGAGGACATTGAAATTCGTGGTCATCTCATGCTTGGTATAGATTTTTGAAAAGTAGTGATCAACCTTTTCCTTGATTTCTCTCTGAGCTTTAGTGGCATCTGCTGAATATACTGTTTCCATATTATGAATTTGATCACTGTGCTCCTTCATCTTCCTCAACGAGTCCAAATCAAGAACTTGCCTAGTGGAGGCCAATTCATCATGCACAAACTACTTCAGAGCCTCTAGCTCATGAGTAGTGATCTTGGATACTTTGGCTGTACTGGCTTGAGCAACTATCTGAGTTATCTCAGCCTTTAACTTTCTCAGATCAGACTTCTTAAGATGTTCAATCAGATTTCGCATCACTTCCATCATACCAGAGATGGTGGATCTAAATTTGTTGGATAAAGAAACTAACCGAGATTGTAGATCCTTTAGAATCTGATTTAGAAAGGCTATGTGTTTGCCAATAAACTCACCAGTATTGGCCAGGTCTAGTGTAATAGCCTTTGAAATTTCTTCTCTGACTGTGTCTCTCACAGCAGTAAGCAACTCCCTTTTTAACTTGTCAAAATCAGACTGAGAGACAATAGAACTAGGTAGATGAGCACCAGCAGCATCAACAACATGAGCAGACCTTTTCCCAACTGGTTGACTTTCCATCATAACCACAGTAGATTCCGATTCTTCTTCTTCTTCCTCAGAATACTCTAAACCCAAAACCGCAAAACCCGGGTAATCATCCCAGACAGCAGCACACAGAGTATATTTCGGTTTATCATAACTTGTTTTTCCACTGTTTTTAAGAGATTATCTCTTTCCATTGGCATCTGTTTCTAGTACAGTTTGATGTGTTTCCATTGGAGGTACAACAAGACCATCCATCGGACGGTTATCACCACCATCATCATTATCATCATCATCATCATCTACATTATCATTTCCATTCTTCACAGAAACTTCACTGTCAGATACTTCAGTGTCACTAGCTTCTTCATCACCAAGAACTGGTTCTGATTCTGGTAAGGGTAAAGGTGGACTAGTAGGTCCAAAGTCTATTCATCACTTAGGACTCACAGTATCAGGATCACTCCTATAATCAGGAGGTGACATACATCCTTCTTCTGTTTCAGCGTCTTCCATCCCTTGTTTACCAGAATCTTCAGTGTCTTTATTCCTTTCAACATTTACTTCTTCTTCATCATCAGAATAAATTGGTTCCTCATCCGATATCAAACCAGGGTCTCTCAAACCCTTCGGCCTCTTTCCATGATCAGTGGGATTGTAGGATTCATACAACTTTTCCTCATCAGCAACCCACAATTTTTTCCATGGGTTCTAGTTTATTTTCATCTGTTTACAAATTTCTTCGGTAATACAAAAAGCACTATCAGATTCAGCTATCTCATCAGCTCCATCAACACATTCCAGAATTTTTAACATAGCAGAGATCATTTTTGGATAGAACAGGGCAGTGGCTTTCTTAGAAGGTTTCACCATTCCAGATATGTGCACCATTAGATATCTACACAAATTGATCTTCTCATGGGTCTTTAGTAAAAACAACAGGAAAACATCCTGGTATCTTGCAGCAGCAAAATATCATTTCCTGGAGCAAATTTGGGGTTGAATAAACTTAAAGAGAAGTCTACATTCACCATCCAGCTCTGATGTTATGATTCTCCTTGACTCTCTATTTCCAGTCAAAATCTCTAATGATAACTCATAAGAGAAATACCCGGTGGTTGGAGGAATGTTTCCAGCATAATCCTCATACCGACCCTCGTGGGGTACATTCAAACATTCAGCCCATTGTTTTGACGAAAAAGATATTTTCTTTCCTTTCACTACCGAAGACATTCTGGCAGCCTCGACACCATCTAAAGTAACTTGTAGATTTATATAAAACTCATGCACTAGCTTTGGGTAGTATACACGAGTGTTGTCTGAGAACCAGGATTTCCATCCTTGAGAATCTAAAACTTGTAATAATACAGACTTACTTGTAAAAATCCAGGTGGAGATGACTTCCTTTTCTACAGCAAAAATCCGAGTTTCCAGGTTCGGTTTTACTGATCTTTGAGTGGTACTACTCGACTCGCCTCGAGCACGCTTTGAAGTTTGAGGACTTTATGATCCTTTGCTCGGTCTCTTCTGCTTAGCCATTTGATGATTCTGGGAAAAGCAGGAGTTCAAAGGATCGAAGTGGAGGAGAAGAGAGAAAATAAGGTTTGGCGGGAAAGAAATGAAAGGTCGATGGTTTGGGGAATAGGAATAGCCATGTATCATTTATTTCATCATTTAGTGTTCCCATAATAAAGATAAAAATAGTTAATTAATCACAAAACAAAAAGTAATATAAAGACAGATCAGTTTCACATATCGGTTTCACAGATCGGTTTCACTGATCAGTTTCACAGATCGGTTTCACAGATCAATTTCACATATCGGTTTCACAGATCGGTTTCACAGATCATTTTCATAGATCGGTTTCACAGATCAGTTTCACAGATCAGTTTCATAGATCGGTTTCACAGATCGGTTTTACAGATCAGTTTCACAGATCGGTTTCACAGATCGGTTTCACAGATCAGTTTCACAGATCGATTTCACAGATCAGTTTCACAGATCAATCATACACAATTCTTGTTTAATAAAATTAATTCTTTCATAGGATAAAGGCTTTGTAAAAATATCAACTAATTGATGTTCAGAAATAATAAATTCTAAAGAAATATCACCTTTTTGATAATGATCTCTTAGAAAGTGATGTCTGATATCAATGTTCTTAGTTCTAGAGTGAGACATAGGGTTCTTAGATATGTTGATCGCACTAGTATTGTCACTATTAATTGAAACTTGTTTAAAATAAAATCCATAGTCTAATAAGGTGTGTTTCATCCACAGAATCTATGCACAACAACTACCAGCAGCGATGTATTCTGCTTCAGTAGTAGACAATGCAACTGAGTTCTGTTTCTTACTACACCATGATACTAGCAATTTTCCAAGTAAATGACATGTTCCAGATGTGCTTTTCCTATCTAAATTTCATCCATCAAAGTCAGCATCTGAATAACTAGTTAAGTCAAATGATTGTCCTTTTGGATAAAACAAACATAAATTCATGGTATACTTAAGATATTTAAAAATCCTTTTAACAGCCAGTAAGTGTGATTCTTTAGGATTAGCTTTAAATCTTTCACACATACACACACTAAACATAATATCTGGTCAACTAGCAGTAAGCTAAAGTAAACTCCCAATCATACCTCTGTAATTAGTTTGATCTACTGGTTTACCAGTTTCATCTATATCCAATTTACAGGTGGTACTCATAGGTATATCACTTTCCTTAACACTATCCAAACCAAAATGTTTTAATAAATCCTTAGTATATTTACTTTTATTTAGAATAATTCCATCTTTGGTTTGAAAAATTTGAAAACCACGAAAATACTTAAGCTCTCCCATTAAGCTCATTTCAAACTCATTTTTCATAACCTGTGAAAATTCAGTACATAAAAAATTTTAGAAGATCCAAAAATAATATCATCAACATAGATTTGTACTATTAACACATCTTTTTAAATTCTTTTTATAAGAAGAGTGGGATTATCTATTCCTTTTGTAAATCCTTTTGAAATAAGAATGTTTGAGAGTCTTTCGTACCAAGCTCTTGGAGCTTGTTTTAAACCATATAAAGCTTTAGAAAGTTTAAAAACATGATTTTTGAAAAAGAGGATTTGAAAAACCAGGTGGTTGTTCTACAAAAACATCTTCAATAATAAAACCATTTATAAAAGAACTTTTCACATCCATTTGATATAACTTGAAATTCAGATGTGATGCATAAGCAAGTAAGATCCAAATAGCCTCTAATCTAGCTACAGGTGAAAAGGTTTCCTCATAGTCAATTCCTTCTTCTTGATTGTAACCTTGTGCAACTAGCCTAGATTTGTTTCTAATGATGTTTCCATATTCATCAACTTTGTTTCTAAACACCCATTTTGTTCCTATGGTGATAGTGTCCTTAGGTCTTTCTACTAATTTCCAGACATTGTTTCTTTCAAATTGATTTAGTTCCTCTTGCATAGCCATTACCCAAAATTCATCATTGATAGCATCATTGATATTTTTAGGTTCTAGCTGTGACATGAAGGCTTGATGTTCAACCTGATTTCTAAGAGAAGCTCTAGTCTGTGTCCCTCTATCAAGATTTCCTACAACAACATCTAAAGGATGATTCTTCAGAATTATAGTTGGTCTAGAGAAGGTAGGGCTCGAGATTTCAGGTTCATCTACAGGTTGAGGTTCAACAGAAGCAGTGTCTGGAAAATTTCCGGAATTGGATGTTTTAACTACAGGTCCACTGTTTTTATCATTAAGGTTCAAACCAGAGTGATCATCTTCAAGATTTTCAAGAGAGGTCTTAGGTTCATGTGGATCAGTTTCATCAAATTTGATGTGAACATATTCTTCCACACATTTGGTTCTCTTATTGAAAACTCTATAGGTTTTACTGGAAGATGAGTAGCCTAGAAATATTCCTTCATCACTCTTGGATGCAAACATGTCAAGATTATCTTTAGTGTTAAGAATAAAGACTTTGCAGCCAAAATTTTTGAAGTAGTTAACCTTAGGTTTCCTATGGTTCCATAACTCATAAGGGGTCCTCTTAAGAACAGGTCTGATCAAGACTCTTTTAATAACTTAACAAGCTGTATTTACAGCATCAGCCCAAAAGTAAATGGGTAGGTCATAATAATTAAGCATAGTTCTAGCAATTTCTTGCAGGGTTCTATTTCTCTTTTCTACTACACCATTCTGTTGAGGTGTCCTAGGGGTAGAGAAATTGTGACTATAGCCACTATGTGAGCAGTAAGATTCAAACTCATGATTTTCAAACTCACGACCATGATCACTTCTCAGGGTTTTAATCTTAAGTCCACTAAGGTTCTCTACAGACGTGGAATGTTTAACAAAGTAAGAACAAGCTTCACTTTTGTGAGCTAGAAAGTATACCCAAGTATATCGAGAAAAGTCATCTACAAGAACATAGACATAATGCTTCCCATTTAAACTAGAAACTCTAGAAGGTCCAAAGAAATCCATGTGAACCAACACGAGAGGTTGAGAAGTTGACACTTCTTTCTTTGATTTAAAAGAATCTTTATGTTGCTTTCCCTTTTGACAGTGATTACAAACTTTGTCTGCTGGAAATTCAAGTTTGGGTAGGTCTCTAACTAAGTTCTTCCTAGCAGGTTTTCTAAGTGAATGAAAATTGCAGTGTCCTAATCTTCTGTGCCAAAGCCAAGACTCTTTATGAAAATCATTTAAACAAGTAATATTTTTCTTAGCTAAAGAATTTAAATCGACAGCATAAACGTTTTCACTTCTTAATGCAGAAAACACTAAAAAAAATTAGAGTTAAAAACATTGCAAGAATAATTTTCAAATTTAACATAAAAACCATCATCACATAACTGAGAAATACTTAACAGATTGTATTTAAGTCCATCAACAAATAAAACTTTAGAAATAAATACTCAGTCAGTGTTACCAATCTGGCCTAAGCCGATGATTTTCCCTTTAGAATTATCACCAAAGGTGACAAAACCTCCATCAACTCTGACTAAGCTTTTAAAGCATGAGAAGTCTCCTGACATATGTCTTGATCATCCACTGTCCAAGTACCAGGTCTTTTTACAGGAGCTCTTTAAGCAGGTTCCCTACAAAACAGATTTAGATAGGAAATGATTTTGGTACCCAGATCTTCTTGGGTCCAGACAGGTTAGCCAATAATACTTTAGGTACCCAGATTTGTCTAATGGGTCTCATTGGATTTCTAGAATCAACAGATTTGGAAAGACAAATCTTATTAGATCCATAACTATGAATATAACTCGTTGAAGCATATGAAGTTCCAGAGCTAGCTACATTCTGTCCAGATTTAGGAATGAATCTAGTTTTGGTAATATTCCTTTGTCCAGGTTGGTATCCTATACCAGTAGTGTATCTAGGTGATATTTTCTTACCTTGCATCTGAGTAAGAGTATCTTTACCATTTTTAAATTTCTCTAAGTCTTTCTTGAGGTTCTCATTGGATAATTTTAGTTCAGTGTTCTCTTTAAGCAACTGAGCATTCTTTTCCATTTCAATATCAAGATCCGATTTATGTTTAACAGTTAAAGCATACTATTTCTTTAAACCTTTGTTTTTGTCTTTCAGCTCATTACAGGTTTCATCTAACATATCACAATATTCAAAAAGTTCATATTTAGACATGTTATCACATTCAGAATCATCTCCAGAATAATATGAATTAGAAGCAGGGGTTTCTGAAGTTACCTCAGAAGCGTTTTTCATAAAACACATGTTTGCCTTGTTTCTGTGTTCAGTTTCAAAAACTTCAGATTCACAAGAACTATACTCAGAATCACTCCAAGTAGCCTTTATGGCTTTCTTATACTTGTTATCCTTGTATTCATACTTCTTCTTGTATGTCAACTTTGGAAAATCTGCTTTTTTGTGTCCCTTCCTTTTGCACTCATAACAGACAACTTCATCTGATTTGTCAGATTTCTTCCAATCCTTTTTCCAATCTCCCTTGTTGTCATACTTACCTATGTAGTTTGACTTTCTGAAAAACATCTTCTTCCTATAAAATTTCTTAAACCATCTAGCAATGTGAGCCATCTCAGCATCACTGTCAGAGTCACTCTCACTGTCTTCCCAGCTTGAACTTTCATTGATAGCTTGAAGCTTTTCCTTATCCTTATTCTTTGAGGTTGTAGTTTTGAAGGCAACAGACTTCCTTCTAGGTTCATCATCTTCTTCTTTGTTCACTTTGAGTTCTTCTTCATACATCATCAACTTGCCAATTAGTTCCTTGACTGGTAGTTCACCAATGTCACATGATTCTATAATGGAGACAGAGGTTCCTCTCCATATTTCAGGTAGACATCTCAAAATTCTCATGATTTGTTCCTTTGCTGGAACATCCTTTCCCAGAGAAGTCATTGTGTTGACAATTTCATTGAACCTGAGATACATATCATAAATGGGTTCATCAGGCTTCATCTTAAAATTATCATACTTAATAGTATAAGTGTTCAATCTTATCTCCTTGACATTAGATTTTCCTTCATGAGAAACAGCTAAGGTATCCCAAATCTCATATGCAGTTTTACAGGCATATATTCTATTAAATTCCTCATCTCCTAGAGCACAGTATAAAGCATTCATAGCTTTACAATTATTATTGTAGGCTGTCTTAGTAGCTTCATTCCATGTAGTTCTAACAGTAGTATGAATTTTATATTCAGATTCTATAGCAGTCCAAATATCAAAACCCATGCTTTCTAAGTGAATTTTCATCTTGATTTTCCACTGAGCATAGTTAGTGCCATTGAAAAATGGTGGTCTATTGGTAGCAACACCTTCAACTCTATTATCCATGATAGGTTACTTAAGGCAAAGATTTTAAAGAGATAAAAAATTTAGAAATAACAGAAATTTTAAGAACTTTAAGATACAACTAAAATCACAGTTGAAAAACAGAGTACTGTAGAATATATTTTAAATTAACCAAAACCTCTGATACTAATTGTTGGTCGGAGTGGATACTCAAGAGGGGGGTGAATTGAGTTCCATTCAAAATTTCTGTTTTAAAAACTTTGTCTTAAAACCCCCAAATAAAATACTGAATTAAACTGTAGTGAATTTATATCAAAGTAAGGGTTGAGTTGGGTTCTCGAGGGATTGATTATTTCCCAGTTAATCAAAAAAGAAAGGTTGATTAACTTTTTTAACCGACTTACTGATTTACAACTGATATAAACACTTGAGAATTTAATTATTAAAGTGACATTAAAATAGTTTTGGTTTTAAAGAGATTAGCAGCGGAATTAAAAGAATAACTTTGAAAGATATAATACAACAGATATAACCAAGAGGTTCAGTCTGAAGCTGAGACTTAGTCCTCTCAAAAGCTTTTATAAAGAGATGATCCACACCCTGGATCGGGGATAACAACAGCAACCAGCTATCCAGGTCCAAGACCTCTACCACAATTTTCGTGGGAACAAACACAACAGCAACTAGTTGTCCAGGTCACACGACCTCTACCACTATCCCAGTGGGAAATAAAAGATGTAAGAGTATTGATTGAGGATTTAAAAATCCTCCAGTTAGAGTACATGAGACATTGTGTGTGTAAAACATAATAGATAACACACACTGCTCAATATGTAAAAGGATAAATCACAGAGTAGATAGTTAGAGCTTAGAAATGGATCTAGTGATTTGTCGTGCAGTTCTGGACTCCTTTGATTGATCAAAATTCGCTCTGAGTCCTCTTCTGGTTTCTGTCTGGAAAACAGAGTATCGTCTGTTTCCTTGACTTCCAGGTTCAGAGATAGAGAAGAAATAGTCGATGAAGTTCTTGTTTTATGGTCTTGTTCTTAGCTCTTCATTCGTTAGCATTGATGAAAGAGTTCCTCATGTAAGTTCAGTCATTGCTTTGAATTCACGCTCTGTTCAACACTCTGCGTATTCGTCCTTGTGTTCAACACCTTTTTGAATCACACGTGCTCTCACTACTTCAGCTTTAAAGAAGCTCTTATTTAACGCACGAGATCCGGAAAAAGATATGATTTATTTTTGCAGGTACGAGGTACGGTTTCCTGACAACCAACAACACACATTAAATAAATGGCAGAGCATTGAAAATATTCCTAATATGACCGTTGGTTAGATTAAATAAAGATAATGAAATTCAAACAGCTATTTATGACTATTAGTGTGTCAAGTGATCGGTGGGTCATCAGCATCGGTGAGACATCTTTGGTGACTCATTCGATCAGCATCGGTGAGACATCTTCGGTGACTCATTCGATTAGCACCGGTGAGACAGCTTCGGTGACTCATTCGATCAGCATCGGTGAGACATCTTCGGTGACTCATTCGATCATCATCGGTGAGACATCTTCGGTGACTCATTCAATCAGCATCGTTGAGACATCTTTGGTGACTCATTCGATCAGCATCGGTGAGACATCTTCGGTGAGACATTTGTCCTTTGATATGGATCGGTGCGACCGTTGTCCTTTGATATGGATGACTTCCAGAATACTTGTAAATAAATAACAAAGAGATAAAAACATGATCCAACCAATATACACAGATTCATTAAGAGATTGTGATTATGAGAAATCCAACCGGATTAAGTAATTGATGATTTGTGATTATTAAAACAGCAATCATAGGAAGAATTCAACAATCTTACATAGGGTTCAACAACAAGTATTATTATTTAAATGTTTCGAAGTGGAATGATAGACTTTGGAATGTTTAAATATTATTCTACTAAAGGATATTCTTAGTGATTATCATTGCAATATCAATTACTTTTGTGATAATTACCTATATCATAAACCAATAACTTTATTTTAATCATTTATCATTCAATTTTTTAATATCTATATTCTTATATGATTGAAATTATTATTTCCTAAACTGTATATCGTTTTACATATGGTGTTTACACCGAATGTAATTTGACTAACTGGGGAATTATTGACAAATCTATTTTTTCATTCAATATAGAAATTCAATGAGTCTTAATTTTTATTAAATAAATCGATTACTAAATATTAATAATTCATTGGAAATGTAGTGAAAGGTGGTTCATGGACTTTATATAGCTCCTCGATGAATTGAGAGGTTCTCCTGAGATGATTAAGTTGGCCAAATTAAATAGGTTTCTACTTATAGTTTTAAACTAACCAGAGGATGGATCTTGAAAATATAGGTCCTCATGTGACTTAGACATGAACTACAATAGTTATGAATTTAATTTGATGAAATTTCATTTTCTATTCATTTTTGATATTTTGCATCGGCATATCTATGGAGGCATTTAATTTTCAGTTCACTGATTAAAAGAAACTTTTTTCAGTTTCTTACATTTCCATATTTATATTGCCTTATATAGGTATTTGAATGGAATCTGTCATCAGTTTTTTACCTTTCAATGTTTATTATTATCTTCATTTCATTATTTATTCTGTCTTACTTCCCTTACTGAGCAATTTACCACACCTTTATTATATTTTATTTTCCTAAGTTAACTTTCATGTTTTTATTTTATGTTTCCTAATGAATTACGGGTTTCATGTATGTAATTTGGATTTCTCAGACTGATAAACTGTTCGTTCCTTCACGATTCGACTCCTTATGGTCACGCTAATGTAATAAAATAAATCACCGGCACTTGGTTTCTAGGCTTGGGGTGTTATAAAGGGACCCTATAAGATATCCTTATAGTAATAATGAGAATATAGAGAGGATTTATATGTTTTTCATGAGTAAACTAGGAAATTTAAGAAGTTTTTCATACAATTATAGGTGGACAATGATATGTGTGGTGCTTGGTATGAGTTGACAAGAAGCCTTGTGATGGGGTGGTGAGATTATAAGACATGTTTTGTGTCTAGTTTATATTTTCATGTATGTTCCTATAGTGTGATTGTGAATGGAGATAATCCCATTATAGTTAATGAATATCCAAATGCATAACTAAACCTTTAAACCTTTATGGAGAATGTGTTTGGTGGACCCTCCATAGAGTGATAAGGTAGTGGTATGAATGTGAATCTGAGACCCCAAATTGAGTGATAATGTAAATTTCATGATGAGTGACTAGCCTAGATATAACTGATGTTTTCTTATAAATGATGTTTGGGAAAACCAAAGTTGATAATATTTTTATTGAGATCTGATATGTGGTAACCCATGAGTTAGAAGGGATGTCTAGGATAATTCATGTGTAGAAACCTTTGAATGAGAGGGGTGATTCGGGACTTATGGACACTCTACCATGTATCTTTGGGTAGTTTTAAGAATTCAACATGACACCCTACCCTGCTCTTTGGGTATATTTTTAGTCTTGTTTTACAACCATTCCCAACATATTTTGGTATTGGATAGGATTTGTAACATGTGATTTATCCATCTTCCTTCTTGTATAGATCTGAATCACATATGATTATGTTTCTTGGTGGCCTGATAATCACACAAAGGACTGGCATGTATGCTTATTGTTGCATTATGTGTTATTTTTTTGGTTGTTTTTTAATAGGAATGATTTCACTTCTTATATGTGAATTTCACACACATACACTTTATCAGTATAATAATATCTATTATTGATGCCTTGTGGATTCCTACTATATCATTGGATTCACCCCTACATGAATACACAACATAGGGTATGATGTTTGTGGGTAGACTTTCATTTCTTTAATTAGGGAGACTATACATCTTGGAGTTAAGAATCCAATAGGTTACAGATTCTGAGGACTTGGAGGGATATTATTTGGTTCAGTATAAAGGAAAATTAACTATTAGAATTGTTGATAGTCTACTAGAATTTTATTGGTTTATATATGAAGAAATGTTTATTTATTTTTACTCTATTATGCTTTTATGTATCCTGTATATAGTATTACAACTTTATATCTCGGGTTACAAGGTACCACTTGGATTTATTTTATTTCTATAAGTATTTTTATGTTTTTTGTTATATAGATGGGTCATTTTGAATTTTTGGTTGAGTAGAGAATTACATATGGGATTTGAATTAGATGGAATAGCCTCTTCACAACTGTGTTAGGTTCTCACTGTTATTCGATATCCACCTCTCGTGTTCTATTTAGGTAATCCTATATAGGTTGTTACAAAATTTTATTATAGCAATATATTTGATTGAATAGTGAAATTTAGTGTTAGAGATAGGTTTTATAGACCCATAAGGTAGATTTATTAAAGCCTAACTATTATGTCTTTGGTTGAGATTTAGGTTTCTAGGAGATTTGTAGTATGGGGGATGAGAAATCTACGGTTAGTAAGATGTTTTATTGGACCAAGAATCCCAATATGGGATTGAAGAGTCTTGGGGTGAGTCATACAGATGAGATGAAATCCACTGAGATGTTCATGCATCATGATTGTGGAATTCTTAGGGAATGATACACATACATATAAGAGGTTCTGTTTGATATATTTACTCATTGAAATACATTATTATATGAATAATAAAACAATATAATATATGTTTTCTTTATTAAATTATAATGTATTATTTTGATAATATGGTTTATAGGGGTTTCTTGATTTATTGTGTAGTTATTATTTTGGCCCTTATAAGGAAATGTTTTTTTGGGATGATTGATTTCTATGAAAACCCCATTTTTTGAAATGAAAAATTCTACAATATATTGAGTCATTCTAAAATGGTTTTATAATATCATTTTACAATAAATTTATTAGTGTGAAAATGATTTTGAAATGGGTTTCTATTTTCTAGTTTTGAGAAAATAAAATGAAAATATTTTGAGATTGAATTTAAATGATTATTTTCGAAATGAGATATATTTTCTTGAAAAAGTACAAAAATTATTGTGATTTTTGTGATTTTTGGTTTTTAGTGAAAACCATTTGATGCAATGGGGTTTTGAAAAACTCAAATGCGTTTTGGTGTGTGTAAATGGTTTCGGTAGATTTTTTAAATAATAAGTTTTTACCTAATGAAACAAATAAAATTATTTTTTTAGTGTTTTGGTTGGGAGTGACCTAGATGTTTTAATTATGTGATATTTCAGTATTCCATGATTACATAGAAGGTTCCAAGTGATTTTGGAAAGTGTGGCCCAATTTTTTCATGCTTGGTAAAAACAATTGGTGCCATTATAGGATGCTATTTATAGTTTTTTATTCATAGGGATGTGGTGACCTAGGTGGTTGACTTGAAATTTTTATGGCTATTCTATTGTATTTTCATGATATCCATGTGATTTATTTTCATGATATGGATGTTTTATGAATTTATTCCTTATTAAAATATGATATTTTATTGGTTCTATAATTTTGACGAGTTGAATTAGGTTTCAGTTGGTGTTCTTGATAATGGGTATAACCATTTTTTGTAATCAACATGTATAAGGGGGTATTATTGTGTGATAAATTATATACCATCGGAAGAATTTGACATTGAAACATTATTTTGTGTGATCAAAATGTTTTTTTTTTGAAATAGGTTTTGTGTTCTATGGTTGATTTTTTTGTGGATCTCAGGTTTGAGTAGAGTGGTCACATATGGTCATTACATTCGGTGATGGATAGAATGTGGGTAGATTAGTTTAGATTTTTTGTTCAAAAAGGTTGTGTTATGGATACTCTTATAGTGAGGAAAATACATTGATCATAGTTTTATGATCTACAGGTTGGTTTGGGCCATGTATTTGATGGAATTTCACAATGAATCAAATTGAAGACACATAAATACTTTTGAGCGGAGTTTGATTATATCATCCCGTCTTTTTATAACATAACTATCATTTCATTACACGGAACTGAGGATCTTTTAAGGTTTAGTGTCTTGGAAACAAGGAACATAATACATGAAAAGAACATAAAACATTCTTCTTAAACACTTGAAAGGCTTCTCCTTAAGTTCATCATAGGTTCATTACTGCATCTCATAACCTGGGGACACGCATCAAAAGAAAGGGTGAGCTGAAGGCCTAGTAAGGGAAACAAGAGAAACATTTTACATGTGAACTTGAGATACTTCAATAAGGACATGAAAAAAACTTTTAAGGCATGAGAAGAAATAATGAGATACATCATAACAAAAATAACATTTTTCATAACTTGAATATGTGGCTACAACATTTAATATTGAAAATCGTTTCTTTTCACCAAGGTCCATCCCCAAGGTGTCATTAAAAATTACCAAGGTTATTCACCAAGGCGTCGTTAAAATGGTCATCTCTAGAGATTAAGTCTTTACCCAATGAATTGGAGCGCTATTAGGGCACACCCTTAAATTTGCCTTTATTATCATGTGAGCCACATATATCATCATCAATAATTTCATAAACAACCCATATAGCATAAAAGAAATGGGTTTCATTTCATAATCATAACGTTTTAAAAACTGCTTTAATGACATGATCTTTTTGTCACTTTAAGCCCACGGAAAGGGGAAGCGGGTTTCATGTATGTAAATCCCAGAATTTAAAATAGAACATTTTGATATATATGTGAATACCCTTATAGAAATAAGAGCTTTGAGTATTCACTTTATAACATAAAATAATTTTGAGAAAAGAGAGGCATTTTGAGACGAAAATTCTGCAGCATAACGGCTATGTTACAAGGTTTTAGAAAACATTGAAAAGAGAGAGAACATGGGTCAGCCACTCATAAATGATCCATAAAACAGTAGGGGGACAGAATATATGGTATTTAAGAACATGGTAATGAAATTTGAAAGATATACCATATGAAATGAAAAACATGGAAGTGAGACAAAAATAAGATTTCTCTTAGGAAAATTCGGCACCATAACGACGTCACTTAAACTTTAATAAAAAAAGATTTGACAAGATAAAATAGGGTCTCTCGTAATATTATCATAAGAGATCAGTATGATAGATATAGAGATCATACCCCAACATAATAAAAAGGAACTTGAAAGGCTTGACATGAAAATCGAACTTGAAAAATGAGAAGGGTGAAAGAATCCCTTAAAAATTCGGCAGCCTAACGGCGTCACTTAAACTTTCATAAAAAGAAATTATGAGAGTAAGAGGGGATCTATCATCACATAAACATGAAAAGGGTAGTAATACTAATATAAAATAAAATCCTATCGCATAATAACATGGATCATAAAAGAAATTACATAAAAGAGATTACATGAAAAGAAAGAGAGAGGTCGGATACCTTACCTTAAAACGTAACTCTTGAAACTCAAATGTTTGGACCTTGAGGGCTTGGGGGCACCGTAGGAGGAATCCTTGGGAGGTAAGGATACCAGAACTTAGTTGAGAATGGTTTTTTAATCGAACGGATGAGAGGATGGCTTGGTATTTATAGGGAAAGTGAGGGGACAAGGCATTAATGGCCAAGGGACACCTCACAAGTGATTTTCTCAAACCCATGTGCTCCCTCATGATATTTTCCATAAAGTTAGGCCACATGGGGCCCCCAAAACAATAATTCATCACCCTTGGCCAGAAAACCCTTAAAATATCTCATGACATCATCATTACATAGTTATGATGTCATTAAACATACCAAAACCCTAAAACTGCAATTTTTACTATTCACTGAAAAATTCATCTTTCTCAGAAAAATCCCAAAATTTCACCTTAACCAAATATCGATGTTATAATTACATTTATGAACTCAATTTTATAAAAATAATTTTCTAAATATTTTAAATTTAATTTTTATATAAAAACACTATTCATCGAGAATTCATTTTTTTCAGAAAAATCCACAAAAATTACCATAACATAATATTGATGCTCTGAGCTCAAAAATAAAGTCATTTTTATAAAAATAATTTTCTAATTATTTTTAATTAACTTTTTAATTAAAAAACACTATTCACCTGAAAAAATCTAATACTTGACTAATAATTTATGAAACCGTTATTTACCCATTTTATTGAATCACATTAATTAATCGAGGTGTCTAAATTATATTAAAACTTCTTTGAGTGAAATTACTAATCCATTTGGTCACATTACTAATCCATTTGTAGAAGACCATTTTTTGAAAATCATTACACATCATTTATTATTTAGGGTTTACATAAATGTTTTAAAATATCCCTTTTTCAAAAATTCATCAATAAAATATATCCTAAAATTATCCAGACAAAAGAAATTCCACAAACATCACTAAAGGAAGAGATCTCAATTTAATCACCCGAAAGGATTACAAAAGGAAGCTAGGGTCTCGTCACATAGCCCCTTATAACACCGGCATAAGACCTAAGTGTAAGGTGTGCTTTGGTGAGAGAATCTGAGGGAGGCTCAGATAACATTTCCCTAGTAGTAATCTCTACTAACTTGAACTTCTCTCGCAGGCGTTTCCGTTCAAGATTGACACGCTGGAGTTTGGCTTGGGCTTGGTCCAAAGCGAAGCCCACAGATGCTACCTCCTTCCCAAGATCTGATAAGTGGGCTTCATAAGGTTCGAGTCTACTGGATAAAGCCATCGAATCCTCTTTCTGCATTAACCATTAACATCTTATTAAATCATTAAGAGTAAGTTAATATACTACTCAAAAATATTGGGTCGTTACATTGATGGTGGACATGATTAGTTGAGGATCCAATATCATGATTATACCAAGTGTCATATTCAATATTATAAGTGGGAATGAATGTTCTATGATGAATTTGGGTATTAGGTAATCATGATAGAAAGAAGTTCATGTGTGTCGGCTTCTAAGGCTTAGCATTTTTTAGAAAGTTATCCAGAAGATGACCGATGGGTATTGTTGTATGGAATTAGATATTGGGAGGTGGAAACTACATTGAAATAATTTATTAATAGATTAGAGAAATTTTTTCTCAATATGTAACAAGGGTTTTGTATATAGATGTGGAAATAATGGTGAGTAGGATCTTATATTCAATTAATAATACATGCGATTTGATGGAGTTACCAAATTGAATATCATTAGGTGTTTGGTGATGAAACAAGGTGAGTGTGCAGTGAAATGATGACTGAGGTATGTAGGGATTTTTTATTATAAGAAATCCATTCATTAACAAGTATTATACAAATTATTATGGGGAATGTAAAATAAACCATTTCTTAATGGGTCATTGAAAATTAAAGTGAATTTTAAGGGATTTGGGCCAAGTAGTTAGATTTTTGATTGTGTTTTTAATGATTTATCAGATTGTATTGGTTGTGTATTGATGGAATAATTCCTACAGTGAATTATTAGGAATTATTGAATGAATTTAAATAGTAGAAATAGATAATTACAGGGATTTGGATACCATGGTTTTTCATTTTATGACTATTTAATATTTATAGATATACTTTCAATGCCTAGCACTGAGACGCACTTTAATTCTGAGTCACACTCTACCCGAAATTTATTTTATAAAAATATTAAATATATATTTTATTATTAAGGAATAGTTTCAGAAATAAAAGTGAATAAATATTAAATGATATCTTATTCCAAAAATATGATATCACTATTGAGTCTAGAACATGATGATTACTCTAGCCATGACCTAAAATAGGTCGGCATGGGGTGCTCAGATAAAACTGGTCGTTGGAGGGTGTGTTTAGTTAAATAAATAAATAATTTTATTTATTTAATTAAATCAAAAAATAAAATTCACCATTTTAAAAAATATAATTATTCTCCATTTTTAGTCTCATATAATATATGGGAATTGAGAGGCGTTCTTCATCATTTTGATGCTGAATTAGAATCAGGCGACAACAAGTATTTGGATCCAGGTAGATTATCACACAATGAATGAAAATATTGCTCTTCTTCATTAGCGAGCACGTTCTTCAATGAAGAACGATCCAAACCTAGGATTGTATTTTGAATTCATGGTTTATGGCCCTATTTATTAAATTAATTGACCAGAATCCAAATGTTTCTAGGATCTATGTTATAGTTGAGCCACTGCATGTGCACATATATCAGTTTAAAATATTTATTCAGTTTTTTCACCCCAATACCCCATATTTGTATCTATTGGATATTAAAACACATCCAAAGATCATTTCAAATCTATTTATTATTCCTTTAAACCAACTTTGTCCATATTAGTCATCATTGGACCACTGGTTCACTATTTGAAATTTCTAGGCATGACTGAGCGTGATCAAACCTCCAAATTCCCATAGGATTATCATGCAACGAATGTAACGATGAACCATGGATGGAATCAGATGATCATGGTGTTGAGGGTGATAAATTTTTTTATATCAGATCTAGAACAGAGATAGAAGTAACATGAGATATGTGTAGTGTGATGAAGGTTTATGTGGGTTAATGCGGGAAGAGACAGAGGTTTGAATTATGACCACAGGAGAGATAGAATCACCAGCCGGAAAAAGTTCCACAGTTCAGGTGGCTTTGGGGATATATCTGAAGAAATAAACATGGATCTTGGATCCATGGAATGGATCATAGAATCTATAAAACAACTCGACTACAAGACATGTATTCCAAAGAACACACATATTGTACATCCATAGTTATGATGGCTAGAGTTTCACTAGTTTAAAAGTATCAGATCTCAAATGGGACCCCTACATGCCATGTACCCAGTGGTGGAGACCCGAAAAATACTCTAGAGGTACATAGTCACATGAATGGAAAGGAACATGCATTGTGTGGAGATACATAGACATGACTAGGGACATGGGTTGAATCCCATTTAGAGAGACACATCGTGTACCTATGTACATAGACACTAATAGAGTTACACAAATACATCTAGAAGCACGGGTAGGAGCCTAGTTGGCTGAGGTATTCCATGTAGTCCCCCAATGCACCATATAGTTTGAAACTTTTACTAATCCATGTACCAGAAGGGAATGACCAGGGAGATAAGTGGGACCACAAGCCTTTTGGGGACTAAACATGTTGTGTACCCCGTAATCGTTTTTATGAACTTTCAAACTATCATATCTCCTTCGTTTGGACTAGAATTTTCCCACATGACTTTCCTATCTTGAGTGTTTTTTTTTGTGTAAAATTTTTTGGTTCCCCCCATTGTGGTTTTTGTAAAATGTGAGATGGTATAGGCGTGATTCATATTTATGTAGTGCACGATGAAGAAAGTGGTCTGGTGGAATCATTAGAGTGGAACCCCTAGATATACTAGGGCGTTGTTCCTCTATATATTTACGAAGTAGTACCCTATATTGGGTAAGTTGAGGGCCTTATTTACACTGACTGGTACCCCCTTGATGGATCCGGGCATGTACCGTCTATTTATAAAGTAGTACCCCCTATCGGGTAGGGTGTGGGTCCTCCATACATTTAGTGGCACCCACCCGAAAGATCAGGGTGTGGGTCCTCAATTTATGGAGTTGTACCCCTATCATGTAGGGGTCATTTCTTTATTACATTAGTGGTACCCCCATGTGGTATTAGGATGAGGGTAATCTATCTACTAAGTGGTAACCACAATGAAAATAGGGCGTGGGTTCTCTATCTACTGAGTGGTACCCCCTATGGAAATTTGTCATGGTTCCTCTATCTACTGAGTTTCACCCTATCAGACAGGGAGGGAGTCCTCTTATACTGAGTGGACCCCCCCTCCAATGCACTAGGGAATAGGTCCTATTCTTTTAGATTATGTCCACTATATTTTACGACATAGTAGTGGAGAGTGAGGCCTCGACATGATTACTTATTTGTGTAGATGTATGAGATGGTGGGAATTTTTGATGTACATATGGAATTTTTGAATCACTTTTCCTGGGATGGGCTATGAGATAGGGATCTTCTTCTCCATCATTTGCATTTATTTTTTTTGGAGAATATATATATATATATATATATCTGTATCTATGTTGTTGTATTTATACTCTATTAATTTTGGTTGAGTTTTCTATCTATTCATATTATGTATCTTACTTCTTCGACTTCATTTTTTGGGGAATCCAACTAGGTATTTATAATCTCACCCATGGATGGAATTTACCTTTACGTGTTGTGTATTTTATAGATGTAAGATAGGTCAATGGTGAATAGAGAGGAGCTTAGAGAACCTGGTGTATTGGACATCAAACTGTGGTCATATCTTGGAGATCAGGAGATGCTATCTATAAACACTTTTACTTTTCTATTTTTTCTATTTGGGTAATCTATCTGGTTTGGAAAGTATTTTTTCCTATTTATTTTTGGTTTAAACAGTGGTACTTTTTTACTCTTTACTGATTTTATATGAATTGTTTATTACTTTAGCTATTGTATCATTATCATTACTCCAATACACTTCTTCATTGAGAAGGTTGGGGGTGTATGTACATGTATATAAGGAGAAGGCCTCCCAATTTTTTTTTATTTTAGCGCTTTTTTCTAGCCTGTAGCCTATAGAAGAGGGTTTGGGGTAGTGAAAAATTGAATCCCATTCAGTCGGGTCCTAAAATATTGGGATGAAATGTGGTTACATCCTTGGAATAGTGTTCAGTGTAGTCCCCTTATGAGGATTTTGTTAGGATATAGGGAATCAATGTTAAAGTGTATCGAGTGTTGCTTTACCCCCTCTAACTCAATTTTATCACCAATAAATTATTTTTATAAGATATTTTTTGGATTTTTTTAAAGCTAATTCAATATTGATGTTTTACTACTACACTTCAAATATGCAATGAATATAAGGGAGGTGTTGATGATTCTTTTTGTATTTTCTGAATGAATTATTCCAAACAAAAATATATTTTTCTATCAATACCTAAAACATTTAAATATGAATAAGATGAAACAATTTGAGATTAAAGATAATTTAATTTTTCATGGTTTTAATGCAAGTTACAACACTTGGATTTGGTACCGTGAAAATGGGAATAATTTCATATATATTGATGATGATTATTTTCATGATGATAAGTCTAATCAAATTGAAGAAATGTATTTTATATTTAAGTAGAGGATATAGCTAACAAAATTAAAAATGAGCATCTCTAGAGTGATGCTGGAAAACCACTATATCTTGGTTTTATAAAATTTAGTTTTGTTGACAGTGTTAAAAATGATTAAATTGAAGGAGAAAAATGGATGGAGTGATATGATTTTTATAGAGTTGTTACAATTTCAAAAAGACAATATTTATAAAGACAATGATATTCCATATTCAAATTATAAAGTAGAGAAAATATTATTCCAAATGGGATTTGGGTACAAAAAATACATGCCTTAGAGAATGAATATGTTATATATAGTAAGGAATAAAAATTTCAGTTCGGGTTTCCAATATGTGGAACATATTGGTATAAATTGAAAGAAAAATCATAGGTTGATTTAGAAATTACAGTGACCCCTACAAAGGCATTTTGGTATCTTCTTATAATTACCTATTTGAAACATTTATTTAGAAAATCAATTATTGAATAAAGGTTAAGATGAAATGTAGTTGAGGGGATATGTAATGAAAAATTATTGAATCTAGATAATTGTCCAAAGTGTAATAAAATTGATCAGTATTCTCTTACATTCAGAAATAAAATTTGAAATATCAGACTTGGAATGCAAATAGATTGAATGAATTCATATAGAATGATTAGTAGAACAAGTAGATAATGAAAAAATTTACTGGAAACATAAAACATATTTCATAAATGTGTTGTGAATAGAAAATATATCTTGTTTAGTTTAATGATCCCTTGTCCAAAACATACCATAAATGATAATGATGTTTTATTTACACTATTAATTGATGATTTGAATCTTTTATGAGGGTAAGGTATTAGGGTGTATGAAGCATATAAAAATGGAATATTTTTTGTTGTATGCAATTATTATTTTCAATATAAATGACTTCCTAGAATATATAAATCTTCTAGATAAAGTGTTATGGGGTGTAAATGTTTTCCAGTTTTTGAACAACAAACATCATATTATCAACATCAACATGGGATATAAAAATGTATAAATGGGTCATTAAAGGTTTTTCTATAAGGATAAATGTTATTAAATGTTATAAAAGATATTAAAAAGATCATAATAATTTTTTATTAATCCAAAATAGTTTTTCCACCAATCAGAATTTTGAGAGGATGAAAAACAAGAATGTTACTTATAGAAAGACACAATAATTTGTTAATGATTGAAATATTTAGAATAAAGGGTAAATATATTTTGATATACCATATTAGAGATATTAAGAGGTCAAACATAGCATTGATAACATGCATGTGGATAAGAATATATATAAGAAAAATTGATTATTCCATTGTAAGAAATTAAAGGAATGAATAAATAAGGGTGGAATGAAACATTGTAATTACGGTCAATGGAAATAAGTTTAGAGTTACCTCTCTCTCTCTTAATCAAAGTAAAAAAATTCTTCCCCAACTTATCATACATTATTGAAGATTTAGAAAATTATATTTTTTGGTGTCATTATAATAACAATGTTGTGTTTGTTATTTTTCAAATGTATTTTTTATGTCTTTAATGGATTTAAAGCTGGAAGCTATAAAATCTTATGATTGCTGGGTTATGATGAAAAATATCAAACCAGTTTCCTTGTGTTGTTTATTTCCCAAACATTTCAAAATTAATATCATGTTGGTTTTTATTTATTAAATTCAATTTGTAACAAGGTGATTGATCTAAATGCATTGAACAATATAGAGAATGAAGTGATTTCTATACCTTTTAAACTGGTGATGTATTGTTGTATATTTTGTTTTGATGTCACTGTGCACGGAACAGTTCTTTTGGTGAATGAAAATATTATTTTCAATCCTATATATCAATATTGTATGTATCCTTTTGAATGGTAAATGAAGATATTGTATGGGTATGTTACGAGTCTATATTGACTTAAAGACTCAATTTTAGAGAATTATATTTCTAAGAAGTTTGTATATTTTTTCACAATCTATGTATATTCATTGGAGCACATTGGTTTTACTATATATCACAATGAACAAGTCAATAATGGGGGAATGGGGATCTACAGATTGAAAGTAAAATCAATAAGAGGGGAAAAAAATTAAAAAGTAAATTTATACATATATAAAAACATATATTTTGATCATCCATATATTAAATTGCATATTAATGTGTTAAAACAATATAATTTAAAGAAGATAGATATGTGTATTTTTAATGGGCATATCAAAACTATTTTCCATGGATTACTGAGATCATTATTAGTAGAACGAATGCATCAGAAACATTGAGATGGTTAGTGGGAAGTATAATATTAAATTTGATAACATGGTCAAGGTATTACATTAATGGATATAATTTTCATTTGAATGATTAGGAAAAATGAATTTCAGTTCAGAATAGTATTTTATTGGTGTTAGAAGAGGCAATTAATTTTTCTAGTTCCAAAGAAAAAAACCTTATCTCTAAATCATGTTAAAATTATGGATTCATTAAAGAAATATGGGAGGTTAATTACATTAAATTTAATGTTCCAATGTTTAACATCAAATGGATTATCGGTAACAAAAGTATTATAAATTATGAATTTGGAATGACCCTAGTTAATATAAATATATTGGAATCTATAAATAATCCTTTTATCATGGAAACAAATGCAGAAAATATATTTTCTCTTTATCAATATGATAAATACTGGTTTATTATTTTACAAGGAAAAAAATTCATAGTAGTGATTATAAAAATCATGAAGATTTTTATTTATGTGAGATCACTGCTTCTATGGAATGATTAAATGATAATATTAATGATAACACTATAGACATGGTTTATACCATAAAAAATGATATTGATGAATGAAATTGGGAGAAAATCCTTTAGTACGTTCTTAATATTATAGGTTATATATGACTTTTGTTAACTTTTAAAATTTCAATAATTGTGGGATATTTTAGTTTTATTTTCTTTATTAAAACACATATTGTTTGTAATCTGATAAATTTATTATTTCTATTAGTTTAGTTTAGTTTAGTTTTCCATTTTTACCATTACTTATCTTGTCTATTTATTGACATTGATGAAAAAATTACTTAAAATATAATATGTTAAATAAAAAAATATTGTTTAAAATAAAATATACAAAGAATATTATTTTTTGGTTTAAAATGATTTATTAGGATTGAGCATTTTTTACAATTCACACACTTTTTTGATATGTTTTAATTTTTATGTAAAACTCCTAATAATGTTGTTAGAATTTTAGTTGACATGTCTAAAAAATACGAAAAATAATGTGGTAATTTGGGTTTACTTTTTTTGTATCATTTTTCATATATTCAAATAATATTATTTTTAGAGTAAAAAATGGTGTTATATATTGGATGATCTTTACTATTCACAGACAAATTTTGTGTTTTTTATTCAATTATTTCATATCATCTCCCCATAAAATTGTTATAATTTTAGGTAACTAAAAAAAATATGAATAAAAGGGTGTTTTTTTAGTTTAATTTTTTTTTGATAATTTTCATTTTTAATTTACATTTATATGTAATAGATATATTTCAATATTTGTGTACATTTTTGTTACATTGATTTTTATGATAATGAGAGATCAAACATCTTCTCTTCCAAAAACTTTTATATAGGATCATATACACACCACTATAGATGAATGTACACATAATCCAATTTTTGAGTCTTCTAATCCTTCTTTACGAGCGACATCTACTTATATGGGGGTAAAAAAGAGTTTAAGGGTTGTTAAATGTGGAAGAACACATTTAACAAAATTATCAGTTTCTCATAGCCAGGACTAAACGATACTAGTATACTTTGATGATAATGACATTCAAAGAGGTACAAATTCAAACAATTCAAGTATTTTATTATAGTATATGCTAAATGAAAGGTAATTATTTTCGTTAATAATTGGAGCAGTGTTAAAAAAATGACAATATCTAACTTATGGGCGACAATTTTGGTAAGTTCATTTATTATTATTTTAATTTTATTGAAATATTTATAGTAACAAATGTTTCCCCATTATTATCAAATGTCAATAGATATAATTGATACTGGAGAAGTCAGGTTGAAATGATTATCATTGTCATATAGGATATTAGGGGATTTAAAATCAACCCTCACATCAGATTTCAATTTTCGGTGTAGAAAACATCATAATACATGTGATATATATCCAATTATAGATGAAGATACATGAAAGAAAGTTGTTGAAATTAGATGATGATAAGAAATTTTAGTAAGTGAAATGTTAACTTTTGGAATAATTTTTTATATTAATTATCATATTATTGATTTCATTATTCTTAATTTATATAAATCAAGGAGATCTGATCAGGATATCAAATCAATAAATGTACACCCCCATAATTTATCTCGGGGATGGTATACATTATTAGAATAACAAAATATAGCTAAATTTTTTCAAAAACTAATAGATGACACTTCATGATGTGTATAGGTTGACCCCCCCCCCCCACTAGATATGAAAAATAGAAGATGGATCATATTCACAAAAAGGAAAATATATTATAGAAGTGTTGGGAGTTTTAGATAAGAGGATTTTCATATGTTTACTTTCTTTATTTATTTTTGTGAAATAAAGTATTTATATATTATGATTTACTATAGATTTTTTCAAATATTATTCAAAAGAATCTCTTGAGGATCAGAGAATAGAGAGGGTCTTCAAAGCTAAGTGTACGAATGATGTTTTAGTAATAATATTGGGAATTCCCAAACACCCATGTTGTGTATGAAGATGCCATGTAGGTGTATCAGTTAAAAAAATTATTTCCACATTTTTGAATCTTCGTCAATAGAGTTTGTTTATAAAAAATTACAATATTTGGAATAAAAAAATCTGGATATTCATGAGAAGATGTAGGATAAGATCAGAGCTTTAGTACAGTCAATGTTTTCATAAATAGAAAATAGTTCTCGGATACTGATCACAATCCTCCAACTCGGCCTATAAATCCCACTAATGCTAATTATCCAATTATACCGCCTCTTGTATACCCCACTACTCCTACTTATCGTACTCCTACACTCATCCACCAATAATTACCATTTATTGTGAGTAATAGTTTGATGTACCCCATCATCATATTTTTCTAAATTGGATGATATATTATATTGGTGATACCATTCATCATTAATATATAGGGATAGAGAAAAATAGGGTCACTTTACGTGATATTGTAGAATGTTTAGAAAGAATACCATTTCATATAAATTAGGTTAGTACAGTGATAAAAATTATTGACCATTTTTTTGTTTTTTCATATAGTCTTATTCGAATAATTAACATAGGGTTATGTGTAAACTATATCTTTAATTTCATTTTGATTCTAAATTTATTTTAACAACATAATTTTTATACATTTATATATTTTATAATATTTCTTTAAATGTAAAAAATTACTATATAGAAAACCATAAATACAATGTGTTATGACATTAGATAAAATTTATACTAGTCCTGATAGATTTTCTGGAAATTATAATTTATTTTTTGATGTCTATAAGATTCCAATGAAAGATGGAATTTTTTGGAATGAAAGGAATGTGATGACTTTTTTACAAATATTTCATTTATCTTATAAGAAGTAATGATTTTGGAATTAGCACGATGCACATTTTTTCCATCTAATTTGATTAACATAAATCTTTTCATTATATTAATTCACTGAAAATTTATACTTATTTGTGTTTTCTCATTATGTATCTTTATACAATTAGTAAACAACATGAAAAAAAATTATTATATATATTTATAGACCCAAAATTTATTTCACCTATAGAGAAGACAAAGACTGATATAAAAACAATTTATATTGAGAAAATATTTTAGAATAATGCAGTTATTTAGTGTTGGATGATTCCTTATATTTAATTGGATGAAACATATATCTTAGAAAGTTTTATATATCACTTAAAATAATAACCAATAACATTTAATTTTCTAATATATCATCACCATTGGATGTTGGGTTATTTTTATCTAAGGGAGTGGAAACTATATTCGATATGCTCTATCATTTATGAAGTGAACGAAAATTTTAGGACTTTATTGAACATGTGAGTTTGAATATTTTAATTATTTGTTATATAATAGTGAAATTAAAATTTATTTTATTCATATTATTTTCAAATTTGATATGGAACTAATTTAGATATAAAACATGAAATAATATTTCCATGATCAGATATGTAAAATCAAAGGTGAAATTTCATTTACAATTACTATATTTTGGATGTAGTATGAAAAAATGTTATTTTGGGATGAAAATTTATTTCAAACATTTTTTTCATAAACAAGAAGTTGTAAAGAAATTTGCATCCTTTTTTTATGATTTATGTGTAAAATAATTTCAACCTGGATTGTCACAATGTTTCATAAGCTTATAATTTTTAATACACTTTTCCTATAGTTTTCATTAAATTTATTAAGAAAAAATATTGTAATTGATTTATTAATAATTTTTTTCTTTTTGATGACCCTCGAACTTATACTTGAAAAGATGATAGACATAAAAAAGTTCAATGCGTGAATCATTTAGTAGGTCTAATTTTATTTTATTTAATTTGTAATATATATTGTAAGCATGAAAATTTAAATTGTAAATGTCTATGAAAATTATGTGTTTCTATTGCTACAACTATTTTTCTATTTTATTTTCTTTTATAACGTTGGGAGGTTAATAAATATAAGAATTTTATTTAAAAAAAATATTTTTCATTATGGTTATGAAATAACAAACCAGAAAAATTAAAAAAACATTTACCACATCGGTTTTTTTAATAATCAACATGAAAAGTTGTTTTCCACATCAGTTATTCTAAAAAATGAAGTGGAAAACTATTATTCACATCTATTATTTCATAAAAAATTTGAAACAACATCTATAAAAATTAATTTATAACATATAATTTTATTAAATAATGGTAGAAACTTATTTTAAACATCACCTTATATAAGATCATATACTAACAAATCATAAAAACAAAAAAATGACCTGAAAATACTATTTTCACTAGTACACCATTAATGAACCCTATTAATGATCCATTGAAACCTACTCAGTGAAAACATTGACATGATATTTCACCTTAATCATACTTCAACGTCGATAGACACAACTATGTTGTATCTCCTCATTGAAAATATCCCTAATAACCCTTGCCACATCCAAGAAATGGTCACCAAGATGATATATGGTTTTCATTATTCTACAACACACAAGCACATATATGATATTTCATCATAGAATTTAAATAATTCCCCCAAATCCTATATGAACCCTTCTAATAATACATTCAAATATTTACCATATTGTTGTATGAGTGACAATACAAAGTATTTTTAAAAAATAAAACTTTTATGGATACTAATAACACACTAATAACATATTAACAATGAAATTACTCTAAAATAAAGAGAATAAAATGTCTTCCCTTGACACACTAAAAAATCCCTATCTATGTGATAATCACCTCCCTTTATCTTTTATAAAAATAGATATACCAAAGAGATACACCTTTATCTAAATCTACAACTCTATACCACACATGAATTGATTGTATTTTTAAACCTCATCACCTCCCAAGGCCAGAAAATAATAATAATAATTTTATAAAAAATTAAGTATATTTTAAATGGAAAATATTCCCTACATTATCTATATCGACTCTTAACATATATCAATCCTAAAGGCTTAAACTACATGAGGTAATGAACCTGAAAAGAAACCAATTACAACATCCCCTTTCTATTAATAAAGATAAGGATATCCGACCTAGATTAGTTGGATCCCTCATGATTAAAAATATTGAGATTCATCTTCGTTACTATAATAGAATCAATAATATCTAAGATCATATCCATATTTACAACCTCCCCTCATATCTATAAGGTCCAAAAACTCCTCTAATAAAGGAAAGATATTGTGCTAAAAAGCCCAATCACATCAGATTCCATCATCACTTATTAAGTTATTCTCTCATATATTTTATAGATCAGCCACATTAAACTCTTGGAGATATTGTTTTTTAAGAGAGTCTCTGACTCACCCAACAATGGAAAATACATAGATTCAAATTCCATATGTCCCTCAATTTTAAATCAGTAATAATATACTATTATGGAAAAAACAGATTAGTTTATCAATAATTCATTTTTTTAACTAAAATTTAAATCCTTATCTATTCACAAGACCATGCACATGAACATACATGTCACAATCCAACACACAAAACAGATATACGAATACCCAAATACTCACCCTAAACTAAGTGGGTGACATATCAAAAAATATAATTTATAATTTGAATAAATAAAATCTCATGTTCTTGGTAACCCGAACATTTACTATAGTTGTTCTTTCTTGGAACACATACACACAAAGACCCCATAAAACATAACAAAAACAGACCCCCAATATATTGACTCTCAAATAACAAGACCATAGAAAAGAAAGACGTCTCTAATATCCTTTTTAACAACCCACCCCTAAAATGATCATCCCACCATGGTGAAATTTTATTGTTCCTAAAGTGTGATCCCCAATCACTTGAGGCTAGAAACTAACATTTAAGGATTATGGATTTCTTTAGGGGAGTGATTTGATTTTTAATAGCCTAAAAATTCAAAATACTAAAGTAACAGATGAAACAGAAAAAATTTGTGTATAACTAAATATTCATTCTCAATATATCATTCAGTATCCTGTAAATTCCCCTACATGCAACACATCTAAATATAGTTAAAAAATAAAACCCAATTAAAAGAGTATAAAAAATTTAACTAAAATAACATTTATATCAAGGTTTTCATATCCCATTCACCAGGACTCTAAAAGTACAAAATATTATCTCTAGGATGTCTCTTGACATATTCTCCCAATTATAGAGGAATCATTAATTTAACTAAAATTTATTGTATATGAATTGTGTGAATACATGGAGTGAGAATATAATCATTAATAGAAACCACTAAAACTATAGTATAAAATATAGCTAACTCTGATAATATATAAATAGTATACAGAATTAAATTATTTAATAATATCACATTCATCTTGACAATGGGTATTCAGTTAAAACAAAATCACCCAAATAATTTCATACTTACTTTTTTATAATTTTGGTGATTGTAGAAAATGATATCCAAAATATTTTCTCATAATAATTGATTATTCCAAACACATTAAATCACATTATATGATGTATGAAACACATAGAATTGCATCACCTCATTTTTTGAACTCATGGAATCCTATAATTTTTGGGCTTAACTCAAGTGCATGCCAACCACATATCATTTACATCAATAACTATTATATCATAATAAACAATGTATCCATACATGACTTCATAGAACATATCAAATTTACCATAGATTTTGAGAAAATAACATAAATACCATTTCAATTCTAGTATACTACATCAATATTCAGCCCAGATTTAGTCCTCCAAAATAGTTACAAAACCATGAAAAAAATGGAATGCCAATAATCCCAAGTACATTTTCATAAAACATTATTCAATCCCACATTAAAGACACAAAAAATAAATTTTCTAATCACTTTATCCAATTACTTAATTAAATATTATTAAGTAAATTTCTCCCCTTTTCAAATAACATTTCCCCACATTTAAATGTAAATTCATGTTTTGACATTCCCCATTAACCAACATGATTCCCATATTTAAAACTATAAAACACATAGATCATTATTAAATTTTATTTTGTGTCTCCCCCACATAGAAACTATAACAAATGTAAACATTTGAGAATGATAATGTTCCTTCATACATAGTAAAAAATATGTACCTTTTCCATCAGATATCAATGTCCATTGAAAATAAAATTATTTTTTGACTTGTAATAGTGGAATATAATATTTTTCATCAATATTAATAATTCATGATAAGATTAATAGTGACAGATAATATCATCCATTTCAGAAAAAACACATTTTTTCTAACTGATTACATGATCAGTCGCAAAAAGGTCTTGTCAACAATATTATTAGTGATAAACAATATGTTTCTATAACCTCTTAAGAAAAGTTTTAATTAAAATACCATGCCAAACCTTCTATTTCCTTCTACCTAATAAACTAATTTACTCTCCCCCTTCAAATAGTAGACCACAGCATGAAACAATCCGACATCCCACCATCTGATTCATCTGTCCCAGCTGATTTGTGGCCGATTGTGGTTTAAATCCCCCAGGTACGAGCACATTTTGTATCTACCTTCCTTATTTTTGATATTTACCCATAACTCCAACTAAAATTAGTTCAATAGAACCCTAGCTCTAAACATTTACATATTTTTTATGGTTTAATTTTTATTTGATGTTAATACATGTTTATTATTCTCTATTTGGATATCCATTATTGATTACAATGTGTTTCGACTCATCACGGGTTGATTCCAATTTATTTGAGCTATTTTTTCCAATGTTATATATATATATGGTATTTTTCTATTTTTGTGTTATTATTTTTTTATTTGGAGTTTAATAGATATTTTCAATCAAAATATGGGATGAAAATTGTTTTAAAGGGTAGTTTCCATGTTGTGATTCCCCACTGAGTCTCAATACACATGCAACTACTAGCATCTCACTCACTCTAGGTATATATATAATAATATATATGTATAATGATATACATATATAATCAAATATATATATATAATTCATGTTTTTATTTTAAATATAAAGTATATTTTTCTTTAATTACATAAGGTATCTATTATAAAACTACTACATCACATGTTTTTTTTTCAACATCATAATATAAAAAAAATATTACATTTTAATTTTATATTTATTTAATAATATAAATATATATATTTAAAATAAAGATAAACTGTCATATCATATATATTTATATATATCAATATATTAAATAATTACTATTATATTGATAATTAATATATATATATAATACTAAAAATAAAAATTTATGCAGGTTTCCCATGGACCTACCCTCTTCATTTATGGGGTGGGAATACACTATATCAACCCGTTTAACATGTGGGATTTTCTGACCTCATGTATGAAAGGTACCAAGATAGAATTATCTCAAGCTATTGTGGGAATGGCCCACCTCACCCCAACCCATCCATTTCACTTCATTGTTTGTTTAAGTATCAAATTATTATTGCATATTTGACATCTTAGATATATTTTGAGTTGTGAATAATTGTGAATTTATGACTATATCATTCAAAAATGGTTACACCATATGATTGACGAATATGTTCACTTATATGATTTTTTATGTTTTAATTTTTACAAAGAAACTTATTTTTTTGGGATATCTGAACTAAATGATCATGCTTATTGATTGTAAGAATTATTTTAATGTTACATATCATGTGTGAATGATATTTTCTTGATAATGTTATTGTATTTCATCTTTTCTTATGTTTGAGAGTAATTATAATGTTATAGTGATATTTATTAAAATTTTATTTATAATTAATAAATAATTAATTTTAAATAATAAATATATGAAATAATTTGTAAATTTTTTAAATTACTTGTTTAAAAATATAAAAAATATTAATAAGTATTAAAAATTTTAAAAAATTATATGAATATAGTAATAATTAATATATAGAATTAAATTTTAAATTATTTTAATAATTAATAAATAATTAGGAAATATAAGTAATAATTAGTAAATATTAGTAAATTATGATAATTTGTAAGACATATATAAAAATTTAATGAAAATTAAAGATATATAATATTTATATAAAACAAATTTATTGATAATTAGTATAAAAATATTAATACCATGTAATTTCTTTTAAAAAATACTAAAAATTAATAATAAAATAGTAATTAGTAAAAATATTTTAATAATTAAAGTAGTTAGTATTAATAATTAAATAAATTGTTATACCCAATAAATAATAATAAAATGTTAGTAATAATTAGAATTTTTTTATTAATTAGTAAATATTATTAATAATTTCTAAACAGGACTAATTAACAATAAACAGAAATAAATATTAATAAAATATATAAAATTCTAATTATTATTAAATATTCATTTATAATTAATGCATAATTAGTATTACATAACAAATAAGAGTATTGGTTAGTAAACATTAGTTAATATTTTTAATAATATGTAAAAATTTGTATTAATTCACCATAAGTAGTAATAATTAGCCATAAATAAAATATGAAATTAATTTACAAATAGTCACAATGAGTAATAAATATTATTAATTTTTGTTGTTTTTTTGATAACCTTGGAATCGTGAAGTAGACACCCATTTCTATTACATGATTGTGATGGATAAATAATAATAATAATATAAATGGATCTGTTATAAATCTTGCCTATATTATGGGTGTTTAAACATTAATATCATTTGAATCGTCAAATTAAAACATTATTTCTGAATAAATCATTAAATATTTCTAAGAGATATGATCTTAGGATATTTGAAACATTTTAAAAGTTTGGACTTAATGTACTATGTTTTGTTTTTGGAAAGATTACATTTTTTTGTATCAATATTGTGAATGAAATTCATTAGATAATAAAAACAAATTGGGTTAGAATATATTATTTCAAAATATAGAACATGAGGATGATTGTTTGTTAATTAAAAAAAACTCATAATTTTATTCCAGATCCTAAATTAAAACCATCTCAAATTTACTATTTTTTTAAATATACTCAGGACGTCATACATATGTTATTCCAGATAATAAAATTTTATGTTGTTACAAATGTTTTGGGTATTGAAATATATTTTTTAATATAAAATAGTTGTTTCATTAATATATTTCCTAGATAAATCACTGTTTTCTTATGATGATACATTACCTAAAAATGTTTATAAAACTAATAATTTTGTCCATAATTTGGTTCTCAATTATCAAGAAATCCATGAATGTTCAAATGAGTGTATCTTATATTTTTGTGATTATGAATCATTAGTTAATTTTCCAATAAAAATAAATTTTTTCTATAAAGATGTAGAATACAGAAATTCCATATTGTTCATGAAACAATAGATGTTTTTTCAATTATAGCTAAGTTATAGTGTCTATTTATGTATCAAAACACATCTACATTGATTACATGACATAAATAAAATAATATTTTTAGTAAAAGATCAAATTGTCTATGTGATGGTGTTTCAAAGAAGCACTTTGATCAGATGCATCCATTCTACAAAACCTCATAACATATTGTTGAGCCGTTCTTTTTATGGTTTTTTTTCCATTTGGTGCTTATGGATGTCGATATTCTTATCAACCTATTTTCATAACTCTATAAAATTACAACCTTGGATTCTGAGGAAGGAACAACATATATATGTATATACATATATGGAAGTATTAATTCTATGAAATCCAATGAAGAATATTTATTTTTATTTCAATATACTAATTGATGAATTAATTTCATTATAGTACAACAATGTAAATATATATGACATAGTTACAGATCATAATTTTACACTGAAGGACGCATTAATGTGGAAAATCAGTTAATTTTTATTATATGGTATATTATCAAGATGGAGTACAGATTCTCTCAAATTATGTATGTACATCATATAAGAGAATAAAGTGTTTATTACTTTCAATGGATAAAAGACTAGTTATTTTTACTATCATCATATATTTCTTCCTATAGATGATCCTTTTCAAATGAATATAAATAAATTTAAAAAAAGTTAAAATTGAAAGAGTTGAAAATATAGTAGTAATATAAGCTATTCTAGTTATATTTATCATCTCTTCATTATCTTTGATTAATTTTGTACCAACTATAATTGAATGAAAAATTATTTTAAGAGAGTTAAAAATTGAGTGATGTGGAGTATTATATGGGGCCTTCCATATCTGTCTGATTTTTTTAGTTCATTACATCTTAGATGTTATACATATAGAGTGTAATTTTTTGATAAAATATTTTATACTATTTTAGGCACACATTGTAAGACTGAAGAAGATGTAAAGGAATGGTTAGATCTTGAACAAATTTTTAGGCGTCCTGAGCTTGAATTATTTGAATATGAAATGTCATATAATTTAATGAATCCAAAATATATTTATGAAATTTATAATGAAATTCATTTATTATTCAATCAAAAGGTTATATATTTAGTTTTCTATATGATTATGCTTATAATTTATCTCATGGAATAAAAAATAGACATATTACCGAGTTTAAAAGTCCAGACTGCCATATCATAATGGAAAGAATAATTCATATTGATCTTAGAGGGATATTTAATTCTCCAATCCGGTATGTGTTGATAGAAATTTCATATTTCTTCCATGAAATTTGTGAATAAACATACAATTATTATTCATAGAGAATATTAAAAAAACAATTTGTTGTTAATTTTATGTAAATTAGATAAAATATTCCCACTGACCTTCTTTAACTCAATGGAAAATTTAATATTACATTTTTCAAATGATTCTACATGTGGATGGATGATAAAATTCCAATTAATGTATCAAATCGATATATGTGCTTAAAAAATAATTAAGAAAGTATGTACCAAAGCATCAATTGAAGGGTCAATTCCAGAACTGTACTTGTCTGAGGAAATTTCAAATTTATACTCTTATTAATTTGAATATGTATATCATTTAAAACCTAATCATATGGGGAGTATGGAGGAAAATTTTAATGATGTCATAGACCATCAATTATCAGTTTTCAATCACCCTAATCTTGGTTTTGGTGGTTATCGTGAACGATGCATTTCAGATTAATAAATAAAAAGAGCTCATACATATGTTTTTCTTAGTTATGAAGAAATTTCATGATTTTTGGAGAAAGTACTAAATCTTATTATTTAAAAAAAATCTTTAATAGATAAATTTATTTGCATTATTTGTTTTGTAGATCACATAATGACCACATCAAAAAAACAATTTATACAAATTAACCATGATACTCTTGAATAACATCGACAATTTAATTTTTGATATTAGTTTCAAAGACTAGTATGTTATGTTGTATACAATGGAATATTAAATCTATTTCTTAAAGTCATAAAATAATTAATATTTTTTTTGTTTTTTGGAAACACTACATGAAATTAAAATTGATTGACAATTTTGTGTTCTAAAACCATCTATCTAAATTGGTAAAATCAAATAATGGGTATGTGGTTAATGGGTTTTGACTTTATATATGCATATTTGGGGAATAAAAAAATGAGTAGTAGTCTTTTTTTAAAGGATATCATCGTAAATAAAGTGCATTTGGATTTATTGTATGCTGGATGAAATAGTTAAGTTTACTTATCTGAGATCAAATTATACAAAAATGTTTAAATTTTATTGGTTTGATACTAATCAAGGTTAGTGAGATCATCCATGACATGGTGTCATTGAAATTATATATAAAAGTCTTATTGCATGAAATGAACCATTTATGTTGGAAAATCAAGAACATCATGTTTATTATAGAAATTAATGTGATGTTTTAAGAGATTTAAATAACTATAGGAGTGTAATAAAAATGAAATCTCATGTAAATAAGTTTCTTGAAAATGAAAATGTTTTTGTGGAAGTGAAAAATATTAATTTTTTATGAAACGTCACCAAATATATCACTTACTCAACAATTTATTAATATCGACTATGAAACACCCCAGTTAAGGGTTTATGATATTGAAAATGTAAATGATGTAAGAATGGATGATGACACTACAGTTTATATGAAATTTTACATTGTTGAAGTTGAAGATGAATACATTTTTGTAGATTAATATGGGGATGAAGTTGAACAATAAGGTATTATATTAAGGTATTTAATATTTTTTATATATGAAATATTTATTGAAATTTATTTATATGTAAGACTATATGTTTTAGATATCTATAGATATCCACAATGACCTATTCTGTACTCTCACTAATGATTGTATTTGTTAGTTTTGTATATTTTAAATTTTTATTTACTAATATTGATATGCTAGAATATTATTTTATGTGTGTTATTTTTTAGTTTTTTTATTTTATATCAATATTAATAATTATTTATATGTAAGATTTAAATATTATGGTATTTATTTATAGTTAATTATTAAATTATTTTATTTATTTGTTTTTATATTTAATATTTGTATTATCCATTATTTACATGTATGATTATTATATTATGGTATTTATTAGATTTTAACATTTTTTATAACTGTATGAATGCATTTATATAGGTAATATTATTTTCTATATATGTATGATGATTCTCTCTATGATCAATTTCATTCTCTCACTGATGTCAGTCTTCCATATGTTAAGTCTTATTGATCTGACCTCCATGATACTTCTATAGTACTACCTATTAGGAGGGGGTGTGGCCTTGCAAGATTGATGATTGAAGAAACTATTCCAGAAATAATTCTGTCTCTTTATTTTGATCCTCATTTATGAAGGCACATTCCATTGTTAAAGGTATCTATTTTATATTATGTTTCTGTATTAACTATGCTAATAATTTTTTGATTAATAAATTTTATTTTCAAACCTTTTCACATTTAGATATTGGGAATGTTGGTGTTATTTTATGAAATTATTTTTTTATACCATAGGTGTCATGGGATCTTCTTCACATGTTTTGTTAACATCAGATGTTCGACCATTATATTATACGTTAATAAATAATATCTTTTATTTTAAATTTATTTCATTAGTAAACTTTTGTTTTTAATTATTTTGTAGAATTTATAGTCTTTGATCAATAATAGAATGAGAGTTCTTATCTAAGAGGCATAGGATATTTGTATATGTGACTATTTTCACCAGTTTCTACATATTTTAGGAAATAGATCCAAGGATAGAGCTCATGTTACTATATTTGACAAGTATTGATTCGTTCATTGACCTGAATATATCCCATTTTAGGTATGGGTTTTATTTTATTCCTACTTTAATAGGGATACTTTTAAGAGGATTTAATCATTTTGGTGTTGAGGAAAGAGGTCGCCCATATGTTATGAAGACATAAATTTTGTATAAAGTAATGAAATATGTTATATAATATTATATATTAACTTATATATACATTAAATGAAATTTTTTTGTACTATTATTTAGTTCACTACTAACCCTTATATTATGAAGTTTGATGCTTTAAGGAATATGTAATTGGATCCATGTACATGGTAGCTTTTTTAGTAACAGACAACGCCATATTGTGGTTAGTATTTTTTTTAAAAAAATTATTGAAATTAATTTTATTATTATTTTATGTTTATGTATATTTTAAGGAATCAAAAGATACTAATGATTCTCATTAAAAATAGATTCATGATGATAGATATTCAGATTCAACTTTGATGTTAGGTTATGATAAGGGGGTTTGGATACATGAGACTATACATGGTGTTGAGAATGCTTGGGTTACCAGTATTGTTTCATGATTGAAACCTAGAAGTTAATTTGGAACATTTGTAATGTTATCAGTCAGCTCAAATGGATCCCATTCAGAGTCTTTGTAATCATCCACTACATAGTATGACTAGTGTTTATGAGCTCATGATGTGATAATATAATGTATTTAGATAGAGTGGTAGGAGGAGCGTGAGGAGCACCGTCAGATAGATGATCTTATGATGGAGTATATGCGATGAATTGAATTTAGTGTTGGTATGAATTTTCCTCCCCTAAACCAATCAGGTGATCCTCCTCCCCTTGATTCTAGTTCATCCTTAGTTTTTATGAAAAATATATACTTTTATTTTTTTAATCATATTGTGTTTGAAAATGTGTAACAATGTTATTCTTATTTTTATTATATTCAATTATTTACTTATCATTTTTTATTTTTTAATTAATTTAAGAAATTATGATGGATTTTATAATCGATCAGAATTACTTTTTTAAAAAAATTGAGGTTATTTATAATGGGAAACACAACCCATCATAAATAATATTCCAGATAAAATTCCATTAAACTAACTTTTTAAGAAGATTTATCATGTTTCTTTTAGACAATCATCACAATTTATTACAAATAGTTTTTATATGGTCCATACCATATAATTATATTTAAGATGTTGTTTACTAGGAAATTATTTTTGTCATAGATTCATTTTTATAATGACTATTAGTGATGGGAATCCATCACAAAAAAAATTAAAAAATATTAAATCTCTGGTTCAGACCCATGTGCTTTTACCCATTTATATATTGTGTAAAATAAAAAATTATGAGCTACAAAAGTATATCATCAAATGAAAATTTCAAAAAAATGTCATAAGAATTCATATATACCAAATATGAAATAATATAGTAATAAAACACACAGAACACACTAAAAACATCAATTAAACATCTTTTTCTGCCCATGTTTTTTTAATAATAATTACTTTATTATTTAATACATCAATTAAAAATTTTAGTTATCCATTCACATTTTTAATTCACCACCTTTTATAAGGGATTTCTTATTCTAGTACCTAAATAGGTTATTAAATATAAATCATTACTTAATAACTTATTTAAATTTATTATTTATTCATTGAAATAATTTTTCCAAGAAAAACTACTCATATGAAATCATAATACCTCAAAAAATGTATAAATAATATATAATCACCAATTAGATACCAAAAGAATGTTGGATTTCACATATCTTTAACTTGTTGCATAATCAACACAAATAATGGATCCCTAAAAACTCAAAAACTAAATGAAACAATGTAAATCACCAAGGTGAAGGAAAAAAATTAATATTTAAAATGTGACAGTATATGAACTAAATTATTCACACCATAAAATGATTATGTCATTGACATACTCACTAATTTTGAGATAACTACACTATTGGATTGAAAATATGACATAAAATATATAAGAAATTTATTATTGAATATGCATGAGGAAATAGATAGACAAGTTCCATCAAATATCATGAAAAAATATCCCTAACAAGAAGAATATTCAATTAGACCCCAAATCCTATGAAATCAAATAGTTATATTTCTATTATTTAAAAAAAACAATATGGACTGTTGGGTAATTGGACCCTCACCACTTTGTACCTAGTGGGAGCCCAAGTGATTCAATCCATGGATACTTCGATGAGATATCTAGTACCCCAGACCAAGTACCTTTAAAATTGATTACCTTTTCTTAGATTTAGTTAAATTCTATCAATACAAACTAAAAAAACTCAAAATTAATTCAAGGACATCAAAACAAAATCAAATACATACCATTTTTTTTGGTTACATTGATGATAGTCTAAGGGAGTTTTGTGATGAGATTACTAAGTTTTATGATATGATAATATTATAATGATGATATTCTTGTAGATAGTTTTCCATTCTTTTCACTCAATATGATATAACCCAACCATATGCTATATCTTGTGTTTTTAAATAAATTTGGAATATATGTTGTTGTTTTTTCCTAGAATTTAATCTTAAAAGATGACTTGGTCTTTCCAACATAATTAATAGACGACTTCCTTTAGTTTCAATACAAAAACTTATCATGTCATTTTGAGGGTGGGTGTTTTATAAGAAATTGTTAACTTATCCTTTTTTTCTCCTCTTTAAATATGTATTTTCATAGGATGAAATTTTATAAATAGATATTAGTCATATAAAATAGAGTGTTTTGAATGTTTTGTGATATCATGATATCATAATGAATTACTCATTAATAGGAAACAACATGTTGTATTATAAACAACAACATATCATCCTCATACGATTTTACTCTATCATAACATGGGATATAATAATTACTTACTGAAATTTATTTATTTTAAAAAGTGATTATTTAATATATTAAACATTGATTTTGTCATGGGAAATGATAATGGTATGTCACTTCTCATATAATATATTATTTATAGTCATGAATAATTTCACTAGTAATGATATAGTCATGCAATATTAAACAATATTCTTGTCTACATTAACTATGTCCACTAACATATAAATTAAAAAATCATTATATTAAACATCCAATCATGATAATAAAGTTCAAGTACCTTTTAGTAAATTTGTTCAATTAAGTATAAATGACACCAATATGAGAAAATTATTATAAATTTCCTTTTTATGTAATTTTTTTTGAGATTAAATACATTGACATATATGATATAAATAATAATTCTTTATTCTTTATCACTCCACTACACTTAAAATTTTCTATTTTAGTAAAATAAACTATTTGAATTAAAAAATAAGTGTATATGAAATATAATACTCAAGCATACAACATGAATATTAAAAAAAAGCTATCCATTATTTATAAAAAAATATTATCATGATTCCTTTATAAGACCATTTCCTTATCTTCTCTTAACTTCCACCAAAAATCATTTTATATTTTGATATCCACTGGAAAAAAATTTCAACCTAACATCCAAAAATTATGTTTCTCTCTTACTCAAGGGTAAATTATTTACAATGTTTTCATCAATATTTATTAATGCATGCTTCAATATAATTTCTATGATTATATTTTCTTTAACAATAAAGTCAAATGATACAGTAATCAGGATTTATTCAATAGGTGTTTTTTAAATGGTATCATATATTTATAATTATATTAAAAAAATAGGGCCAAAGATGAAGATTATCTTAATTTATAAGGCCTTATAATAAATTATAGATCAATTGATAATTACATAAATCTTTTTCATAAAATTGTATTATAAATACAAATTTTCCCAAACTGGTCTAGGCTTCCATCAAACCCTATACACAACCTGACCTGCGGCATTCACTAAAGGGTGTTCTCGATCCCCATGTTTTATCAAATAGTTCCTTTGAATCTAAGAAATCATTTGGGAAATATTTTCCAATATGAATAATAATAAATATCCTTTACAAGCTGTAAAAAAGTTCCATAAACATATCATAATTTATATTTAAATTTAAAATCAAAAACAAAATAAACAAAAAGGGGAGGGACCAATAATTGAATCAAAATCCTCATTCTTACATGAGGACAATCCTCCCATATTCTATAACTGTCAACTACCCTTTAAGGATAAAAACTAAAATGAGTATTAACCACCTCAAAAAAATCCATAACTTTTCCATCATTAGAGAAATCAAGGACCACATATACCAAATGTGTATATATAGGGATTGATCTCACATTCCCAATAGGATCCTACTAGGAATTACATGCATATTCATTATAATATAAATAAAGATTTTAATTTTAAAATATAGAATGCAATTTATTGTAAAAAAATGATTTATCTTTACAATGGATGTAAAAGATGCTCGAATAACTAAAAAAAGGTAAAAACATAGCATACGAAACATGGGAAACACCTAGGTAGCTCGGTTAGTGGGGTTCTTGGAATATAATATCTCGGTGATCAAACATATATTGATCCCTTTCCATGGATGATCTATTTTATGGGACACATAAATTTTCAAGCCATAATTGTTCATGTCGCATCATTGAGTATGTGTTTCATTATAATCCTGCTAGTGAGACAGAGTCAAGGAACTATCAGATTTCATAGCTACTAGTATCAGAAATCATACTTAGGTACCCATGGTTCCCATGTGTTTTTTCCATTTTCAAAACATACCAATCTCATTTCACCATAAACTGACTCATCATAAGAAATGCATACCATTTCAAAATGTATTCATTAGGGATAAACCATTTCAAAAGCTTTAAACACAGCAATACATTTGAAATCACCCATTTTCACCGACCCATGAAATTTATAAAATATTTATAAATATAGTAAAGTAAATTTAAATCCTAAAATAATAGAATAATAAGGAACCACCAACCTATCATATTGAAACCACCACTGACCGATTGAAAACAAAAAGCTAATATAATAGGAGATTATATGGAAGAAAGAACACACCACCAACATAAAAGTCATAGGTCAAAAAAATAACTCCCACCCATTCTGGGTCATAGAAACCATAAAATATAATGATATATAATAAATAAGGGATTGAAACCTGGGAGAATGAATATCTGTAACTTCGTCGAGTTTCCTTGAAGTTCAAATCAAAACCATCCATGAATTGAATCCAAGAGGGAGTTGGAGAATATGGGAGGTGTGCCTTGGGTTTGGGATGCCAAATGGGGAAAGTGGGGTGAATATAGGTTAAAATAAGGGAGGATTATTTTTAGTTTATATAGAACAAGGTAGTTTGGGTGAAAATGTTTTCAAAACATGTTCCTAAACATGTGGTCACTCCATTTCCACTATATAGGATGCATGGTTTGGTGGGGGATATTTCACATAATCTATTAAACATGAACCCAACATGAACCACCCTTTCTGTCCCCAAAAAATAAAATTTTCAAGGAAAAGAACATGGGAAAGAAAATAGAATAAAATTAAGATAAAAAATAAATCAAAAATACCCAAAACAGTAGTTTGTGGGTGACAATTCTGCCCATCTTGACACTTCACCCTCATAAGGCCAACATATCATCTGATTAGAGAACAAGACAGGGTACAAATCCATTACCCAAGACATCTATTCCCACATCCCATGATCAAAATTCCTATTCTTCCATAATTACTATAATAAAAAAATAGATTTCCCCTATAACACTATAATCTAAGAATCCACAATTAGGATTGGTTTCTTGGTCACTAAAAAATTGGATTCCAAATAAATCTCTTCCTAACATAACACATTTGAGGGGTCTTGGTTATATTTTTACACCCATGAGATTTTGAGAATATTTTGAATCAATGTTATCTGATAAGGAAACTCTAAATGGTATGCCACCAGACCAATTCTCTTAGAAATATCAAATGGTCTGACATACCATGACTTGAGCTTCCCATGATTCCCAAGATATAGATGACCCAGGAGAGGTGTCACCTTCATAAAAACATATTCACCCTATAAAAATTCCAAATCTTAACGTTGATGATAAGTGATGGACTTATAATGAATCTGAGCTGTCATCAAAAGTTTCCTAATCATCTAAATCTTGTTTTTCATCTCCTACGTGATTCTTGGTCCTACTAAGAATGTTTTGACTACTTTTATCCATCATAGATGAGACAAATATGGTTTACTATAAAAATATTGAAAATATCCATCATTATTGAAGATTAATAACTGATTTTATAAGAAAATACTGCCAATATAAGATAGTTGTTCGATGAGCCACCAATATCTAACTAAAATGAATAAATACTACCCTGCATATTATAGTTTACCCACTCTATCTGGGCATCCATTTAGGGATGGTAATTTAGGATAATCCTCACCAAGGATCCCATTACATTATGGATTCCTTCTTATAAATAATTTGTAAAATAAGGGTCCTTTTCATAAATGATAGTAGATTAAAAACCATGATTTATCATGATTTTATAAATATATTTTACTAAAATATTCAAATTTTGTAGTTTCCTTGATTATGGTGAAGTAATTGTTCTTCGATAGATGATAAATAACTATCCAAATCACATTCCATTCCCTAGGTGTATGAGGTAACCTCCTAATTAAATCTATGGATACCTTATCTCACATATAGATAGGAATAGAAAGAGGATGAAGTAATCCTAATGGAATATAGTTATCGACATTAACATACCAAGAGGTATAATATTGCGACACAAATTCATATATATCATGTCTCATACCTGGCCACCAGAACAGGTATCACACATCATAAAACATCTTGGCAACACTAGGATGGATAACCCACTAAGATTAATGGTAGTATAACATCACCACTATACTCAAATACTATTACACAACATAATGACCCTTGATGTAGAGAATACTCTAAAAAGATAATGACCTGTCCCTAGGAACCTACCCACTATTTAAAAAATTGGCTGATTGCTGGTATAACTCATCTCTGAATGTCAATTCCTAGATTCACTCTAGTTTGTTGGGTTTAAAATGTATGATAACTAGATATATATTCCCAAATGATATTTATCTTCCATGTTTATTTTAGTGAATAGTCCCATAAAACTCCACTCATTAATAGACTCCTTTAGAGAATGAGTTAGAAAATTTCTTCCTAGAGCATCAAAACGCACATTTCCCATACATAGGGTGTATATAATATTGAAGTAAAATCATAAAAGTTATCGAACATATCATTGATGCACCAATTTAATATCTTTATGGGGAAAGATATTGAAATAATTTTTTTGTTTGATTGTACCATAAATATTTACCATAGAAGATAATAATGCCATAATTTAAGTGTGAGAATCACTGCGACATGTTTGAGGCTATGAGTTGTGTAATTATTCTGAAGTAGTTAGAATTCATGAAATACATACACTACCACATGGTTAGCATAAAAAATAACACAACCCAATATAATACCTAAATAATTACCATAGACCATATAACCCTATACAACATTAGGTAAGATAGAAATATGGGTGGTGGAAAATCAGAGCTTAAACTCTTTGAATGGAACTTGGAATTATAGAAAAGAAAATAACTACACCCCTTTCTCATACAAATAATTCATAGTAAAATAAATCCAAGATAAATACCCAACAGACCACTTTGAGTATCTTGGTTCTCCTATAAAACATATGATCCCGAATACATTCCTTAGCTCTTCGCATGAAATCATAGCCTTGATGTTCTACAAGTAAAATAAATCCACCAGTTCTGTGATCACATGTCCCTAGAACATAACTTATTATATCCAGAAACTACAATTTGAAAATTTACCACAAAGGAAGTGGTCTCACATCATTCCTAGAAAAATCCTGAAATACTTCTTTTTATCCTATTTCGATATTGAATAGACCAAAATATTCTCCACAAACACTATGATGGAGGACTCAATATCATTATGGAACACCTGGTTTATAATATCGATAACAAACATGGGATGATTTTTAATCCAAAATGTATTTTAAAATAGTTAAAATGGTCAAACATTCTTCAAAAAGAGGTATTAAGAACATTGACATATCTCACTCTGACCTTGTCATACCCTGATCAAGGATTGATATTTGAGAAACACCTTAATACTTTGTGTTTTTCAAAGAGATCATAAATATAGGGAAATGGATAATTATTATTTATTGCAACATGATACAGATTTAGATATTCAATACACAACCAAAGGGATCCATTATCTTCCATTGTAATGATCATTTTGTGAATTCCAAGGATATATTCATGGGTAAATAAATACATTCGTTTCCAGATCATCTGTCTTTATCTTTTACTTCTATAAATCAGTAGGGGAAATATGATATGAAGAAATATTTATCAGTTATTTCTCTTACAAAAAATTGATGGTGAAATCCTCATCCTATTCTAGAGATAAACCTGATAAATCTTCAAAAAATACCTATGGTAAATCATCTAACATGAAAGGTATCCCACACTTTAATCCCTTCCCATCATCTATCATCATGAGGGAAAACACCAGACATGAAATCAATTCTAGATTTATATGTAGAAGTCCATCTCACCCTGATCATAGATCAAATTATCCCTGAAAAACTCATGTTATCCATCATGGGTTGTAAAGGACATAAATAGATGGTAGTTATAGATTCATATCATGAATAACTTCATCTAATCCATCCATAGAATCATGTTAAAGGATTTCATGTCCAAGGAAAGGAAACACCATTTCATCTCAACCTACAATAATGAGAAAACACAAAATGGGAATAAAAACCCTTTCCCATTTCTCCAACTAAGAGGAGTACTCAAATGCATGGAATATGATGTAGGCTCAGTTGGAATTTTCAAAAAAACACAAGGAGAGTATAAATTAATGAATGAGAAGCACCTGTATCGAATAAATGAATTATCATAGAAAATTTAATTAGAACAGTATATAAAATTTTCGTAGGGCATGAATATGATACCATTGGTTCCTAATCAATATCATGAAGGTTCATTATATTTTTCTATGCCTATGGTTTCCTATTAACCTATGGATCTACCATAAGAAGAATTTTTACAATTGAATATATTGTCCTTCCACCACATCAACCAGAAAAAGGCCACATAGCCCTGGATTCATCAGATGGAGCTATTTTTTCCACAGTAAGTATAAAGACTTCGTGACTCTATGAAGGAATGGAAACCCCACCAAACCATTATAGATGTCCTCGAAGTTCACAAAGGTAACACAACCTTAGTGGGGTTGGGAATGTGGATGATGTGTTCCCAGATATTCGACACTAACAAAACAGAACTGACCCACCACTTCCAGATGCAGATGAAGGTGACGAGGATGGTTATCTAGAGCTACTAACAACCTTCTTTCCTTTGTCCTTTCACTTCCTATTATTTTTAGATGAACCATCCCCACTTAGAATCAATACTGGAAGCATTTCTGAAAATATGGATCAAAGCACAATATACTAACTGAATGTACATCTTCAAATTAAATGAAAACAAGTGAAATTGAATTTTCATTCACAGAACCATTTCAAAACACTAGGATTTCATCTTTTCACTAGAAACTACCTTGGGAGCCAAGTGGGCCGTCACTATAAAGTAGTTGGAATACTCCATTATAAACTCTCTCCTTCATGAATGTATAAGAACTACCATGTCTTCGAAGGACCCAATGTCTTAGGGAAGTACTAATACATGAATATTTCCATAAAAAATTCCAAAACATCTTCTCATGAAACCATTCTTGAAACATTGACTCCTACCACCTACAACTGAGGCCTTCTAGTTTAAACACAAACCAATTTACCTTAACATCTTTAAGAGTCCCATGAATCATAAAGATACACTAAATCTTCACTACTAGGATTTATTCTACTTATGGATCTATGTTTCCTAGAAGGTAGGGGAATTATAATTAAAATAACTCAAAATATTGGTCTATTTATAGACCATGTTTGGATTCCCTATCCTAATAAAGACTGGATCCCACTCCCTGATCCATTTCTCAGATAGCATGAACAACTTCCTATAATAATATCTGATCAAAGGGTGATTGATAACTCTCCGCAACATCCTTCCATGCCTATACAGGAGGTTTTTCAAGGATAAATGATAATACACATGTACACTAATAAAAGAATGAAATCACCAATACATAAAACCATGAAGAATAAAGAAACAACATGATAAAACACCCACCTAAATAATAACATACCCACAATAATTAAATACATAGTTCAAACCAATCCACCCTACCTTGGTTCTAATGCCTAGTTCTCATTTTATGCATCACACCTTAATAAGGAGTCCAATAAAATTCCCAACATCCCATGGTATCTAAATCCCTTTCACAAGGTGTATTAGCTAGGCACCCCACTCATAACTAGAGCCATAAGCCCAAAAAAAATTATAGATCCTGTATTTCCAGAATATCCCAAATAACAAGACCCAAATAAATTGAAAAAAATCACCTGATACCACCTTTTCAAGAACTGGTCTAGGCTTCTATCCATCCAGAAAGCCAACTCGGATTATGGTATGGACTGAAGGGAAATCACAATCTCCAAAGGTTAACAGCTAGAGCATGAGAATTTATGATATCCATGGTAAATGACATACACATAATGATTACTATCAATACCCATAAAAAAATAAAAACGTGGAATAAACACATCACATGTTAAATATAAATTTAAATCTAAAACCAAAATTAACTAAAAGTGGAGGGAATAAATAAATGGAACATGATACTCCCTATGACATGAGGGATATCCTCCACCATGAAACCACTATCACCTATCCGAAAATGTATAACACGTAGAAAGAATATCTACCTCCCCCAAAGAGGCTATTCCGTTACCTGAATCTCAAAAAACAAGGTATGCATACACACATTATTTATATGTAGGTTTTGAGATCACTTTCTAAATAAGATCCCACTAGGTGTCCTATTAATAGTAATTATTATATAAATAATAATGGTATTTTTATAATAAAGTAGAAAATTTAGTTTAAAAATGTGATTTAGATTTAAGAAGAATGTTAATGATATATGAGTAACTAAAAATAGTTAAAACACAATATTACGAATCTTGGGAAACCCAAATGTAGCTAGGTTAGTGTGGTTGTAGGAACATTGTATCTTAGTGATAAAACATATCAATTCCCCTTCCTATGCATAAGTAATTGTAGGTGAAACTTCCAAGTTCCAATGGTAATAGTGCCGGTAACATTATTTAGTTAGTATTTCCACATAATTATGCTAATGAGACCTAGCTGAGCCCCTACTAGATCACCAATCTACTATTCCTTGCCTACCCTCCAAGGTACCAGGGGATCCCATTTTTTTGATCAATTTTCAAACCATACCAATATTCTACCTCTATAAATCAACCCACCAATAGTAAAGAATACCATTTCCAACCATTTTCATAGAGGATAAACCATTTTCAAAGCCTTAAATACACCAATACCACTGATATTACCCATTTACGTGCATAAAAAACACACAATTCAGAACACATTTAGAAATAATGTCACGAACATTTAAATAAAATAATAATAACACACCAAGGATCCACATAAATTTCTTCTTGAAACCACCACCTGCCATTTGATAACCACAATCCATGAAAAGAGAAGACCCTTCAGATGTAGGAATATAGAACCAACATCAAAACCCAAGACAAACAATAAATCTCTCAAGACCTATATTACCATACATGGGGTCATAATTGTTATATAAATATGGGATCCAGATAACTCAATTTCTTTTTTTATTTCGTTTGAAAAATTTATCATCTCTATATGTTCAGTTAAATTAATTATCACAAACAAGTTATAAAGGAAATCACATTTTGATTTGGATTTTGAATTTTATTTAACATACACTATTTATAAGTAAGGAAACTTAATAAATATCATAAATAATAAAACATTCTAATGTATTAGATAGATAAGATTCTACTATCATTTTATATTCGAAAACACCATATAATTTGTTATTGAACCTTTATATAGCCAACCACTTATTCTTGATCAGGAAAACGAGACCTAGGAAATAAATGAAATGAAATGTAATTCCTACATACTTGATATGATATTTGAACACACACACTTTCTACTCCAAGCCAAGAGATAAAACATATAAATCATAAATTATAAATCAATGTACATTAAACTATCTAAAGTAACTCAATTATAAAAGTGAAAATAAGAACCATAATCTCATCCCCTGTAACAAGGACATCCATTATTAAAGGTTAGTAACTCCCAGACACATGATCTATATCATATTCTGAAAAAATTAAATCACGTTTTTACCCTAATGTAATATTAAAAGGAACCAAATCTTTAGTACCACTTTGAAATGTTCTGGAATGACTTAACCTAAAGAAACTTGAATGGATCTCTATATTACATCAATCCATCCTCCCCATACCCCAAATAGAACTGAATAGAAAATAGGGTCTAGGGAAATACAATGGGGAGACTATACCCTCATATCAACGTACATAAACATTATAACACCCCAAAAAATTACTTTAAAAATAATAATATTTCATAAATATTTATTTTATTGAGCTTAAAATGATCAATGATACGCTAATAAAATTTTATTACTTAAATGTGACAATAATAACCTTGTTTTAATTTAAAAGATATGAATATTGTAAAATGCACTACAATATATATATATATATATATATATTGAATTTTTATTTAAGAGAAACATACTTATTAAATACTAAGAAATAATAACTCAATTTAAAAAAACAAATATGGTTCAAAGAGATATATTTTCAAAAACTATTTTTTGTCCGTAAAGAAATTTAAAAAATGTAAATTAATTTATTCACTATATATGAATAATTTTAATGAAATGTATAGATCATATATTTAATTAAATAAATTAACATTCATCTAATGGTTGTTACTATATAAAAAATGAGTGTAAATCAATTTTATACTTCGTAAATATATTTTCATCAAAAAAAATTTATTTCATTTTGCGTTCAGATATTATGATTAATTTATACCAATTTTTTCAATTTTATTCAAAAAATTGGAAATATATTTTTTAAATCAAAAATTCAAAATAATTATAATAAAAATATTTTTTCTTTTTATAAAAAAGTTGGTTTTGGATGACTAGTAAAAAATAATTATTTTTTAAAATACTATAATATTTTTAGTTTTCATGATAGTAATTTTAATCTTCTATTCTAATGAAGATTTATTTTTAAATCAATTTTTTTTAATTTTATGAATCACAATCTATTTAATTCTATAAGAATCAATTATATATTTTATTTTTGTATAAAAGCATTTTTATGCTTTAAACAGACATATGTATAAAAATAGGATCTCATTTCATTTTTTGAGATTTTATTAATGGTAATTTCTTCCAATAATGAAAATTTAATCACAATTAATAAATTTAAGATTTGGAATTAGAATTTTAAAAATATTTAATATTATCCATTTCATTTTAAGTTATATTGAAAAGTAACCTTGGTAAATTTTCATCACCATAGTAAATTATAAAATGGTTTAAATGAGGCTAAAATTGTAGGATACAGTCTCAAAATACAATTAAAATGTTCCTTTATTTCTTTTTATGAGGTAACTTTGATCAAAACCGTTCTATATTAATAAAATATTTCATTTTGGATCCCATTTTTAGTTAATACCATTATTTTATTTTATAATAATAGTGATTATAAAATGTCACACTCCCTCACTTATTGTGTTTTCATAATATATATAAAGATAAAAATGTTATATAAAAGAATATATATAAAAATATTTCTACCCCTTTGTGTATGGGAAGAATAAATGAATTCTCTAATCCCCCTTTGGGGATTTCTTCTCCACCTCTTCCAAAAAAACATAATTTTTTTCACCAACCACATGTTGACAAGGAAAATACTATGAAACTTATTGAAAAAAATTTATGCTTGGAATTTCAAACAGCAGAAAAAAATTATATCCATTCTCAATTCCTTCAACACTTTCACAAGAGATTCAATGAGTGAATTTACCACACGGAACATGAGAACTTATTTAAACACTTTAATCCTATTAAAAATAATATTGGTGTAGGAAACATGAGTTTTTATAGATAATCAATAAGTGTTTTCATGTCACTCATGAATTCTAAGAATCATATAAAAACTTTCTATTTCTATTCTAAAAATATTACATGTGATCACCATTAAACCATGCCAAACAATTATTACATTTCATTAAATTACTTGGTTGTGAGAAACATACCATATGATGAGGTAATTTATACAACTTCATAAAAATTTGGCATCACTTATATCAGGATTGGTTTGTAACACATTGAGATTTTGTGAGTTATTTTTCTTCGAATCAACTTAACGTTTTTAATTTTATTTATTTCAGATAACACTAGAAATAGTTTATTTTATAACAAATAATTATGTTTTTCTTGTGATATATGAAAAACAAAGTTAATATTTCTCTATATAGAACATAAATTTTTTCTTTATCTATATAATACGTCTTGGTTATCTTGGGTTACATCCAATAATGACTTTCCTCAATGGCTTGCGTAATAAACATGACTGAGTTTTACCAAAGAATAATATATTATTAAAATATTTTTATTTAATATAATAAGATATAACCAATAAGGTAAATTAGAATTAATGAAAAATATTAAATAATTTATGAAAATATATGGTTTATAAAAATATAAGATGAATCCATATATTATCAGTTAATTTGAAAATAATTTGAAGACGATTGAATATAAATGGAAAAATTTCTATTTTTATGGTCGCAAAATATTTTATGCTAATAAATTGAATGAATTACAATTAGTGTGTGATATAAATGTAATATATATGTTATATTTTTAACAAAATAATTTTTTATTAATCCAACATATTGGATAGACATAATATAAGAACAAACCAAATTGTATGTATAAAAACATAATTTATTTAAAAAGCTAGTTTTAACACCTTTTACTGGAGAACCCATTTTAAGTCCAATATTATGAAATTTTATATATTTAACTAGTAAAAAAAATATTTTTAGGTGATATATAATAAATTGGTTTTGATATTTTTTGTGGCATTTTTCTGTAAGGTTTCATATTTTAATGAATAGTTAAAAATATTGTATTATAATTCAAAACTGGGTTTTCATGTAATTAATTTATAAAGATAAATTATATTATAAAGGGTTTTAAAAGGTTAATAAGATGATATTTTTATAAATTAAGAATTTTTAAGAATTTTTAACCGATTTAACATTGAAATTGGATATAAAAACATAGAAAATATTTTATCATTTTTTTACTTTAAAAACCCGAAGTGTCCTCTCATCAGTGGGATTAATTTAAATTAATTAATGCCACTCTTGGGAATGGAATTTTTAAAAATTGATTCCATATTTGTAATCACCATAATTTATAATGTTTAATAATTTCAAAATAGTTTTTTTTATCAAACTTATTATTGAATGGGATTAAAATTAATGACATCTGTTAAGGAAAAATCAGGCCTAACTAAAGATTAAACCATAAATTTAAGATCGAAAATTAGATAGACACTAGTATAAAACACATTTAGGATATTATTCATAAATAAAACTTCCTTTATTGTGTTGTATTTGTTATGTCTTTTTTTAAGTAAAAACATGGACACAACTAACTTATTTTCAAAAATTCCAAGTGTGTCCTTTCTATTCCTTATAAAAGTCCACCACCTATCCCCCTTCATCACACCTATAATAAAACATAGGCTCGAAAAATGGATGTGCAATAAACATCAAAAAATATCTCCCATACTCTTTGATTCCTCCCTTTGGGAAGAAATCAAACCAAGTAATACTTTTGGAACAAACCAAGAGGAGTTACCAGATTATGAGGTAACGCCTTCCATCAAGCTCTTTTCTTTTATTTTCCTTATCCACCCCTTACAACATTAATTATTACATTATTGTATAAATAAAATAGTTTCTTAAATATAATATAATGTTTTTATGATAATATTTCTTCCTACAATTATGCACACCTCCAACTGATGGGTAACGAAATATTGTTTATGTGTCTGACAAATTTTTTCTTCAAAAAATGACGATTGTTCAAATTTCCTTACTAACTATCTTGGTGGAAATAATGATGGACACTATTTTTATATATATTATATATTATATATATTATTTTTTAATCTTATCTTTTCCTTTTACAACACATATATTTTTTCTTTTTATTTGGTGTAAATACGATAAGTTTTTTTGAAGAAGTGTGGACTACCTTCCCCTCAATGCGATGTGATTCATTCACACACTACATGGTTTGTATGAAAGATATTTTTAGTGAAATTAAATGATATATATAACATTATAATTATTATTTAACGATATTATATACATATATACATATATTTCATTTTCATTCTTCATTTCAATACCACAATAAAAACAAAAACAATATTCATGAGTAGGTACGGCTTACCATCACCATGAATGAAGTATTTCATTTCATACTTACAAATTATATAGATTATTAAAATGAAAATATAATGAAAATATATGATATTTATATCACTTTTTACATTATTTAATCATTATATAAGTATAAATACCAACAATATAACAAATTAAGACACATGTGAATAACAAAGCAAAAATTATCTAACGTGAAACCTTAACATAGAATTGTTAACAAGAGGGTAATATAAGACTATAATAATACCATATATGGTATTACATATAATAATATGGTTCTATGAAATATTTATAATAAATTTATATTTATTATATAGGTTTTTTTAATGAGTACAACAAGAGTGAGGACACAAGGTTAGAGGATTTCATATCACCTTTTATTTATGTAAGATACATTTTATGTTTACCGCACATTATTTCTATGTAGTGTATGTACTTACAAGGATTTTATTAAATGTACCATATAATTATACTTATTGTTATTCATATATCTATAATATGATATTTAAATCATTGGGTTTAATTTTCAAAATTTACAAAATCAGTGAAATAGTTTTGTCTAAATTTTTCTTCTTTTTGAATCATGTTTTTTTTGCGCCTAAATTCTATTTCGAGATGTATATATTTTTACATTTTATAGGTTTTATCATGAATTTACTAATTTTCATGATATTTTAATTTTAATTTAGTTTAATATTATTATATGTAGAGTATAATCCCATGTTACCATGTTATAATAGTTTATTGAGACAATGCCATCAGTTTTCCTGATTGTTTATGTTTATGATTCCTTTGATGAAATATTATGATCCATCTCCCAAGAGAATTCATTAAATTTATTATCCTATGGTTATCAATGTTTTATTCAAATATTGGTACCATTTATCTCACTATTTGGTATATAAGATAATTAAGAATGTGGTTTTAAGAAATCTAAACTATACCCTCTCTTCTTTTAGAATTTTTTGTTCCTTCAAAATAATGTTTTCTAAAAAGTGATTCCCAGAATATTTTTCTATTATCTATTAATATTTAAAACATATTTTTACCCATTGTTTCTTTTTCAAATCTCTTAGGTGGAATATTCCTTTTTTCTTTCAGAACAAGTATTTTTTCTTACCTTTTTAACATGAAAAATGAATTTTATTTTTACATCGTACGACATGTATGAATTTACCTGTCATCATTTCTTTGAAGCATCCTTGGAATTGTTAAAATATAATGTTTTAAAAAAATTAAATGTTATTTTAAAGGGAAATTATTTTCCAAATTTTTTCATCCTTATTTATAAGTTTTCAAGGAAATTTTATTTAAAAATGTTTTCAAGCCTTATTTATATGTTTTAAATGTATTTTCAAAAAAATGTTTTTCAAAACATTTTTACTCTCTATTACCATTTTCATGTAAAAATATTTTTCAAAAAAATTTTAAGATTTATTTATATGTTTTCAAAGTGTGTTCATAGTAAAAAGTTTTTAAAATATCATGAAGCTTATTTTATAGGTTTTCAAGGAAAATGGTTTTATAAATAATTTCATGTATTCTTTATATGTTTTCAAGGTATTTTCTTTGAAAAATATTTTCAAATGTTTTTATATATTAAAAAGGAATTTTAATATAATAAAGGATATTTTCCACAAGAAATTGTTTTCAGATACATTTTAAAAAAATCTATTTATGATTGAATTTGTTTATGTTACTCATGGAAAATATTAAGTTAAATACCAAAGCATCTATCCCAACGTCCAAACTAGTACGATGTCGCATAGTTCTTGAAGTCCTCATAGAAACCTAAAAGTAGTTTTATATACGTAGGGTGAGTATACATGTATACTCAGTAGGGAAAAACAAAAGCTATCTTGCACAAGTGGGGAGGAATTCTAATGCCCTATGAGAAAAAAGAGATAAATGAAGCACATAGAAAGGAAAGTATCCACCCAACCTCACCAAGGCACACTCCCCAAATAACGGAAGTCAAATCAAGTAATTTTAATAACACATTGATATTTTAGGGTAACCCATACCACTTTCTCAATAGTTATTAAAGACATCCTATGAGTCTGACCTCTCCCGCAATTCTCACAGCTGTCCCACTGCCATACCCCACCCACACACACCAAGGCCACCACATCCACACATCCCACCCACAAACACTTGGGCCTCAAAAACCAAATGTAACCACTCTCGCAGACTCCTGGGACAGAACAACTATCACCACGCCTGAAGACACCTAGGCCAAAACAGCTACTGCCACACCCAAAGACACCTGGGCCTCATCCTGAAGACACTTGGGAAACAACCTTCCCACACACACTTGGTCCAACCACCACAACTACCCTGCCTGAAGAATCTTGGGCTATAATGGACCTCAGGCGATCACCGGCTACCCGAAGAGTCTTGGGCTACTCGGGAATGGGAGCAGAAATGGAACAAATAACCATACACTTATAGGTGTGTTGGAAAAAACACCACCCCCCATTATATGAGGGTGTCCGACATGAAGTTCTCAAATTGGGTGGGCACGAATAAGAATAATAAGAACTAAATTATACATATTGGTAAAAAAACACTCATCGCAAACTAGGGGTTCCAAAATTAGCCCATACACAAATACCCTCGTTACTATTTATTTATAAAAAGCACAACAGCCACAACTAAGTCACAACCCATTCTCGGAAAACAATTCTCTATTGAACCCATCCTTGTTTTCATATTCAAGTGATTCCATTTTAAATAATTTTTCACTACTAGGAAACTAACAAACATAACCAAAATATAAGGAAGGAAAACAATTCCATGTTGAAATTTATGCATTCACACCCAGTTCTTTGGTATTACAAAACAACAAAAGGGATCTGTTAGATCCCTCAATGTACTAGAACAAAACCCAACCCCACCATATGGCTCCACAGGACCTTAGATTTACAAACCAACAAATCCACCACAACAGGGGATCCCATCCCCATCCATGTCACCCTCTAAGAATCAAGTAGAACAACCACAGTTATTTCCAAGACAGAGTAAGGGAGTTTCAAGATTCTATCATATCATTCATCTTGTTTTCTTTTTTTCGTTTGGTTATCTGTGGTGTACACATGAAGATTCTTATTCACTGGACATTCATTTAATCAATTGGTTTTATCTGATTAAGCTATTTCCATGTTACATACATTCAATCATATAATTTACCAGAAAAACAATGGATCATTAGTGCACAAGGAAGGACCACAAACTATAATGATTTTCATTGGACATAAGTATATAAAATACACAACATATTATCAAGGATAAAAGAGTACAAAAAAAACATCAACTCGCCCCTTCGTTCTTTAAAAGTGTTTTTATTATCTTCATTAAGGTTTGGTTTAATCCATTCCATTAAAAAACATTATCATACCCACCCCTCATGATACTCTGTAAAGATAGAAAAAAGCGGAACCCTACCTGGATGATCAATGATCAAAGTTTCTCTCCACGCGCTAAGAATTGTGGATGTGTGAATTGCAAAGGAGGAACTCTGGGGTCTCCTAGAGTGAGAATAAAAGCTCCAGCATAGGTGCACCACTTTCCGTGGGAAGGGGGAAACTCCAAACGCACCAAGGATAAGAAGGAAAAGAGACCAGCCCCAAAGAAGAAGAATTTACGTGCGATAAAAAGGAAAGATCTTGGAGTTATGGGGTATGAAAATATTAAATGGATTTAAAAGAATATTGTGGTTTCACCACACGGTTAGACAGTTATGCACGACGTAATAAATTTGTTATTTAATAATTTTCATAGGATTGGAAGCCGTGACAGTTGTTCGTTAAATGATTTCATTTAATGAGAGGAAAACATGTCTGTTGAGGGTCACCTATTCTTGAGGGATTTAAAAAATTGTTTATGGGAATAAAATGGATTTAAGCCACTTTAAAAACATTAAAATTCTCAAAAGTGGTGTTATGGGAAACTGGGGAAAGAAATCTCAACAAGCCCTTCATGGCACCGATCGACGACACACCGATGGGTGACACCACAGTGACATCCTGCTGCTGATATTCCTCTCTTAGGATCCGGACATACTAATGGGGTCCAAGAGTTCTAAAAACCCTAAATTTTCCAAGTAATGGACCAGAAGGGTTCGGTCCATTACATTTGATACCTCTCAAACTATTCTCATCCATGAGAATTCAAACCAAACCCGATGTATAGAGAGGGTTCCAAACAACCACCTCAAAATATACCTCTCATGGCATTACCACTATAGACTTCTAAGAAAACCTCTCCCTTGATACACCACACAACACATGTTAAGGTCATACCATCCAGTCATATGGTTTAAGGATTCCCTTCTTCCATGTCAAGATACTATCATCTTTAGGCGGTACTGTCTCACACGCACGGGTTTTAATCGCATCCACTTTAATGCGTCTTGATAAGGGATCAGGTCCTCCAATTTCCATAGTCAGGACTCTTCATACACACTTCAAGGACATGAAAAAAATGCATCTCATAAAACAACTCGGTCAGAATTATATCATAGCAGGTCACAAAAACAAAATCATCAAGGAAGTCTCGGAAAAGCAACTCAAAACTGCTCTGGGTATTGGGCGCACATTTGAGGTTCTCGCTCCAAAGTAATCTCCTTGAGGCCATTGTGCCTCCACAACACACAAACCAAGGGGATGGTTCATCCATGAAGCACTTTCTACTTTTGATCCTGGATCCTCATTGGTTGCTCCATGATCGTAGCATCATCCCCTATATCCAACTCTCCCCAGTAAATTACATGGGAATCATCGTGTAGATATCAATGAAGATGGGAGACACTGAAAATTTCATGGATCCTTTCCATATGAGGTGGAAACAGCAGCTGATATGTCTCCTCACCAAATTTCTCAAACACTTCAAAAGGCCTGATGTACCTAGGATAGAGCTTTCCCCCCTTGTCGAATATTCGCTGCCCACGTCACTGGGAAACCATCACGGAAACATGGTCTCCAACCTCGAACTCCAAGGTCCTCCTCCTATGATCGGCATGAGACTTCTTCCAGTCCTAGGACACCTTCATATTCTCCCATATATGCTGAACCTTTTCCGTCATTCTATGCACCACATTCGGGCCAAGAACACTTGCTTCCCCGAATTCTGTCCAGCTCACAGGTGAGCAACACGGCCAACCATACAAAGCATTGAACAAAGCCATACCAATTGTAGAGTGACATCTATTGTTGTAGGGAAACTCTAACAAAGTCCAGCATCGCACCCATGATCCCCCAAAGTCCAAAACACAATCTCATAGCATATCCTATAATGTCTGGATGGTGCACTCTGTCATCCCATCTATCTGGGGGTGGAAGGAAGTGTTGAGGCATAGTTGGGTGCCAAAAGCATGTTGCAATCCTTTCCAGACCTTTGAGGTAAACCGGGTATCCCGATCAGAGACTATGGTCATTTGAACACCATGAAACCACACCACCTTGTACATGTACCTCTATGATAGGGAGTCCACTATACATGAATCCTTGATTTCCAGGAAGTGAGCTGATATCATCACTCAGTCCACCATTACCCTGATAGCATCACAACCCCATTGAAATATGGGTAGTCCTGTGATGAAATCTATTGATATGTCATCCCACATCCACTCAGGGACATCTAAAGGATGTAACAAACCTCCTAGGACATGATTTTCAGCCTTCACCTGCCGACACATGAGGCACACTCCAAGGAAATCTGTGACTTCCCACTTCACCCAAGGCCACAAAAAGTGATCCCTGAAGCCATGGTACATTTTCAAAACTCTTGGGTGTACCGCTGGGGGTTAGTTGTGGAACACGGAAAGAACTCTCTCACGCATTCCCACTAGGATAAAGAACTTCCTTCAGAAAATAATTCAATTCTGACCATCCTCCAACCACCCTTCCAGAGCATTTCATTGGTTAACCCGATCACACATCACTCAACTCTCTGAGTCTCCCCACAGAGACACATCATCCTACTACAACATAGAGGACTGCATTGTTTTCTAAAATAGAAAAACTCTACCACTATCCGCCCTTGCATCAAGGTTTAGGGAAGCCAACTCCTCCATATCCTTCCATGCATCTTCCGAATCTTGAACTGCATCCTTCTGTAACTTCTTACTCAAGGAATCAGCCACCACATTACCCTTACCTTCAATGTAAGATATTTCGAAGTCGTAGTACTGGAGAAACTCCATACACCTCTGTTGCCGCAAGTTCAGGTTCCGTTGGGAGAAGATATACCTAAATCTTTTATGATCTGTGAAGACCATAATTCACTCCCCAATGAGGTAGTGCCACTACATATTTAGTGCGAACACACCAGCTTCGAGCTCATAGTCGTAGGTGGCATAGTTACACTCATGGGGACATAAGTGCCTAGACCCATAAAAGATCACCCCCTATTGCTGCATCAACACACACCCCAAGCCGTGGCTTAAAGAATCATAGAACCCCTCAAAACAGCCCCCCATATTCTTGGAACCTTAGTAATATGACACAAACTAGCCTCCCATTCAGATAAATAAAGGTTGTTTCGCACCTCTCAATCCATAAAAAAGTTTGGTCTTTCATGATCAGGGCTATCAAAGGTGTGGAAACTTGGGAGAAGTTGGGCACGAATCTCTGGTAGTAACCTGATAGGCCTAGGAAACTATGAACCTCCATCACATTCTTGGGTTCCACCCAAGAAACAATTTCCTCGACCTTTGATTGGTCCGTTTATATTCCAAACATGGATACCACATGATGAAGGAATTTCACTTCTCATGTACAGAACTAGCACATAGAAAACGTCCCATAGAGCTGGTGCTGTTAGAGGACATACAAAACCATCCTTAGATGCTCAGAGTGATCATACTCAGATCTTGAGTAGTTCAGGATATCATCAATAAACAAGACAATTAACCGGTTCCGATATTCCTAGAAGACAGAGATCATGAGCCCCATGAACACATCTAGTGCATTAGTAATGCTGAATGGGGTGACTATGAAATAAAAGATCCCATATCTGCACCTGATGGCAGTATTCAAGATGTCACCATCCTTTACCATCAACTGGTGATATCCTGACCGCAGGTCTATCATTGAGAACCATCGTTCCCCCTTCAATTGGTCAAAGAGGTTGTCTATCCTCAGGAAAGGGTAACGGTTCTTGACCGTTACCCGATTCAATATCTGGTAGTTTATACATAGCAAGAGACAACCATCTGTCTTCCTCCCAAAAAAGACCTATGCACTTCATGGTGATGTTATTGGTCGAAAAAAACTCTTTTTCATGAAATCATCAATATTAATACATTACTCCCGTCGTTAAGAAGCCTCCATCTGATAGGGGGCCATCGAAACTGGATAAGCACCAGGTTGCAAGTCTATCCCGAACTCAATATCACATCGAGGTGGTAGAGTCACCACCGCCTCAGGTAATACTTCCATGAACTCACTGAAAATCCCTGAGACATCCACCATCTCTGTATTTGTCGACTGTGCTGACTGCTCAGCTAAAAAGGAAAGAAGGGGCTCCACTCACTGGCTGCCCTCCCAGTAACCCTGGCCACCAACGAAGGTCACATGTTGTCCGCCCACATCTGATAGCATGATCCTTCTTAGAAAGTAGTCCGTAATATCACATACAGATGACATCCATTTGATGCCTAAAAAGACATCATACAGCTGTATCTACAACAAGGTAAGGTCTCCACTGGATTGATGTGGTCCCAACATTAGTCTACATTCTTAGCAAACACGACACAAGCCGGTCTGACCTCCGACTAGAGTACTCAAAACCAAGGGTATGAAACATCTCTCTGTGTCTAGACCCAAATAATGGGCTAGAATGGGTGCAAAAAAGGAGTTCGAAGCTCCCAAAACAATCAAGGCATAAGTAAGTGTACAAAACAAACTGATCGTACCTCAAACGACTTCTAATACTGATGGGACTACTGCCTTTGCGGCGTGCTACTACACATGCCCAGCTCCTCTGCATGTCAGCTGTCAGCCGCCTCCCCGACCACACCATACTCGAGGTACTTGTGGTGCACCATGGGGTTAGTCTACTCTTGCCATGTCTGATATTGGAGGCGCGAGAGTGCACTGTCCCTACTGCTGATAGGGCCCGGTTGGAAACTGATTTGCTAAGGTGGTAGATGAACCTTCCAACCCCAACAGTACTACACTCAGGCCGGGCACTGATACCGAAGGTTACCACAGCTACCAAAGATGAAGCACCTCAGTTTTGGGCCTAAAAGGAAAGAGAAAGGACCAAGAGGTTGAAAATGGAACTGTTGGGGCGTACTCCCCACTGAACGAAACCTAAAAGGCTATGATGCTGGAGGCCAACTGATGACTAACTTTTCCTTTGATGAGCCCAACGAGATCCCCTCTTGTGGAACACCTCCTAGCGTGTGCATCCTATCTAAAAATTCAGCCTTTTTATGGACATCCAAGTACATCAGTAGACTGAATGGAGTAACAGTGTACTGAAGAGAATGTGTGAGTGCCTCCTCTAAACACCTCGCTCGAGACTCCTATTCTGGGAAGAGGTTAGAAACTAAGCAAAAGAGATCCTTGAACATGATCCCCGACTCCCTCACTGAAATACTCCTTTGCTGAAGGGAGAGTATCTCTAGCCTCTTCTCAGCCTTCAACATGGAAGAGAGGAATTCCACCCATAAATCCCTCTCAGAGTCAGTCTATGTAACCTCAACCTCTCTCTTCTCCCCATGAAAGAGTGTCCACCACTGACGTTCTACTCCCCAAATCTGGATTATAGCCACAAGAACCCAGTACTCCGTCAGAGCCTAAATCAAGCTGAATTTTATCACCAACTCCATGAGCCAGCTCCCTATCTCCATATCCAAGACGCAGCCCTCGTACTTCCTGAGGGTCTACCGTTGAAGTCACGAAACATTCTCTTTCCCTAATCATCCTCCCCCACTCGGCCAGCCCTCTCCCGATCATCCAAAACAACCTCCTATGCATCGATAACCCTACTACTCATGGTTATCTTCTAGGTGTCATTGTTGCAAGGTAAATAAGGAATTATTAAGCCCAAGTATTATAGAAAATTTCTTTTAATTTTTCATAGACTTATTATTCATTTTAAATCCCCAAAATACCCAAGGCACACAAGGACACAAGTCATTAGGAGGCAGGTACCTTTCCTAGGGTTTCTACCCTGTAATCAGTCTAGCCACAATTGGTCATATGGTAGGCCCAGAGTACTTGAATCGTATCATGGGAGTCCGTAAAATCCCATGTCCTAACCGGTCTTCCCTAGCCTATTTCATGAACCATGATTTCCTAACTCTATTTCCCTACCCTCTTATGCAATCCTCATTGTGCCTAACCCCATGCTCCATCCTACCTCTCATACTCTCCTCGAATACCATTATTGCATGACCTGTCTTCACCATGGTGAGGTAAGGGACAACAGATTTCCAGGCCCTTCATTATTCTAGTAGAAGGAGGGATAATGACCCTGAGACCCACCTTCAATAGGTCGCGGAGTGGCGACTAGCACCAAGGTTATAGATTCACACGAAAAATAGAAGGAATTGCTTTTTTTTATTCAGTAAAATTGGTTGATAAGATATTATGTCCCAAGAAACACCAAAACTAGAAGTAAAAGTAAATAAAAACAAACCATTCTCATATGAATGTTTCAATAATAAGTGATACAATACAAGAAAACGCCTAAGGTAAATCCCAAAACAACTGTCCCAATGTCCAAACTCGTACTATCTCGCACGGTCCTCGATATCCACCTGGAACCCGGAAAGTAGTTTTATATACATAGGGTGAGTATAAAAGTATACTCAATATAAAAAACCAAATTCTCTCATTCACAAGTGGGGAGGAATTCTAATGTCTTGTGAAAAAAGGAGATAATTGATGCACCTAGCAAGGAAACTATCCACCCAACCTCAACAAGGAACACTCCCAAAATAATGGAATCCAATTAATGTAATATTAATAAAACAATGTTGTTTTTAGGTACCTCACACCACTTTCCCACTAGTTATTAAAGACATACTACGCATCAGACCTCTCCCGCCATTCTCACCATAGTCCCATTGCCAAACCCTGCCAGCACACACCTGGGCCACCGCAACCACGCATCCTGCCCGAAAACACATGGGCCTAAAAAATCACTTGTATCCACACCCACAGACACCTGGTCCAGAAAAACTACCACCACACCTGAAGACACCTGGGGCTGAACCACTACTGCCATGCCCGAAGACACTTGGGCGTCATCCTGAAGACACATGGGAAACAACCTGCCCGCACACACCTGGTCCAATATCCACAACTACCCTTATCGAAGAATATTGGGCTATAATGGACCTCAGGCTATCACAGCCTACCCGAAGAGTCTTGGGATACTTGGGAAAGGGGGCAGAAAAGGAGATAATAACCAGCCACTCATACGAGTGATGGGAAAACACCCACCCCCATGAAATGGGGTGTTCTGAACAAAGTACTCAACTATGGTGGGTGCGAATAAGAAAAATAAGAACTAAATTATACATATAGGTAAACAAAAACACATCCCAACCTAGGGGTTCCAATACTATCCCATACACAAACACCTTCATTACTTTTCATTCATAAAAATCACAATAGCCACAACTAATTCACAACACATTACCAAAAAACAATTCCCTATTGAACCCATCCTTTTTTTCATATTGTAGTGATTCCATTTAAAATAATTATTCACTGTCGGGCACCTCACAGGTATAACCACAAGCTAAGGAAGGAAATGTAGGACCCCGGGACACCCTGAGAGGGGAGGGGTGAATCAGGGTGGAAACTTTTTCTTCTTTTAGTTGTGGATCTTGTTCCCACGTTGTTAGGAACTACTTAAACCTGTATGATGGATATGAACAAAAATTAATCATTCACATGCAGAGAGATGACACAACAATTTTTACATGGTTCACCACTAAGGGATAAGTCCAAGGAGCATACGCCGACAGGTTGTCGGTCCTACCTAAATCCACTATGCTTCACTAGCTGCGGATTACAAATGTTCGGGTACAGACACTCTGTCCCAGGCTCACTGCCTTTACAATCATTCAGGGATAGCTCACTGCATCCCTCGGGTCACTCCCATTGACTCCCCCTGGCTCACTGTCGTTGGTGAAGTCTCACTCAGTTTATAGATGTGAAGGTCTCTTCAATAGGTGTGCATTGAAGTTCTTCATCTCCTGTTCAGCTTGAGACATTGCTTGCATCAGGGTTCAGATTTGATGATCCTTTTAGTTCAATCCTTCTTCTTTTGTGCAATGAATGAATGCACTAGATCCCCTTGTCTTCGTTTGCCTGAATCACAATCACTGATGTGATTGCTTACTTAATGAAGCTCAGCTTACTCGGCATTTTTAGAATCAGTTCTCCATGTATGCATGAGATCATGCATGTATCATTTACATTTCTTCTTCAATCTCACATTGCACCAGAAGTATCAGGCAATATTTTAGTTCTTGTGCAGCTCCAGAAAGGTGGGCGTGCTTTAACAATATCTGGCTCTTCTTTTCAAGCCCGGCGCACAAGTCTCCCCCGGCACGCAAGTCTTAGGCGCGCAAGTATAAACTGGCGCGCAAGTGTCACAAAATCACCTGCGCGACTCTGCCTTCTTGAACTTTAAACCTGCGCGACTCACTTCCTTTCTTGCCCAAATTACCTAGGGCGCGCAACCATCAATCGGCGCACAATCACCACTTGCGCGGCTCAACCACCTACGTGACGAGAGCTCGAACAATCTCTAAGTCTTGAGCTCCATTCGAAATGAGGAGGGGCGGTCCAGTATTTATAGGCAAACTGGACCCCCTTCGCGGCGGTGGGCAAGTCATCCATCGGTGCGCAAGTCTCGGCCCCTGCAAGGCAATTGCGCGATCAACATCCAAACTTGCGCGAACATCTTGCCTTTGCCAAATTTGGATCTTCTGATCTCGAAAAACCATAGGCGCGCAAGTTATAATGAATTCAAGGCATCGGCACACAATTCTCTTCCCGACACATAATTCACCTGCACGACCTCACCAGACCTTGCGCGACCCTTATCCCTTTGCCATATTTTGATGCTCTGATCTTCAAAAACATATGGTGCGCAAGTTTCCTATCCTCCAAGAGTATGTCATGCAAGTCCCTTTTCCAAAATCACTCTTCTTCATTTGTTGATTTTGAGGCCCTGAAATTTGGCAAACACTAGAAAACGGCGCCACCTTGTATCTGCTCTTTTTTCTGTACCGCCTCCAGATCATCCATTCCTCTGACGATGTTCTTGAATCAAACACAGATCGTTGACCACAAATCTTGAACTAGACATGTCACCATTGAATCTCCTTTGTCAACAAATTTGTATGTAGTTTGTTTGCTTTGTCGACAAGCACAATGACCTCAACAACACTTCTTCTTGGTGATATGTATCCTTCAGCAACTCTTTTGCTTTTATCACAAACTCCACTATTGTGATATGTATTCTTTGAAGGAACAGCTTTAGTACCATCATCTTCTATGAAAATGTGATGTGCATGGCCATTTCATAAGTCAACTCATTGGCACATTGCCTCCTTCATCAGCCGTCATGATCAACTTCATGCAAACCATGCGATTCAATCCGTCAAGAAGTCTCTAGCATGGTTCTCACGCAATCACGAGTAATTGCATGGTCTTCATCAAAACCCATTGTTCTCATGCAATAATGAGGAATTGCATGGTATTCATCAAAGCCCATGGTTCTTATGCAATAAGGAGGAATTGCATGGTCTTCATCCAAAAACACCATCCTGCTTTAATCATCCTTGGATGGATTACTCCTCACATTCTTCATTGTTGTAAACAATGTATCACCTTTGACACATGTTCTTTGAACTTACGATCAGCGCAACAATCGTCTGAATCACTACTCCTCTACTTCATCAGAGTACTTCATGATTTCCTTCATTGTGAGCTTCCATTAACAAATATTGACAACAAATACAAACCTATTCACAAGTTGGTTCCAACAATCTCCCCTTTGTATGTTGATGTCAATACCTTATAAATCTTCTGAAATGAATTTGTCAATGTCAAAATGAGAATATTCTATTCAATCAACTTTTATTTTTCAAATGTTCATTTCACTTTCTCTCCCCCTTATTGACAAGAAATACAAAGCACATGGTAGGGAGGGTATCAATCCACACTTAAGAAATGTTTCATTAATCATTTCACTCTAAGTCTACTTGAGCAATGCTCGATGTAGAAAACAAGAGGATTTGATTAAGTCAACAAGGCTGTCCATTATCCACATGTCATGATACCAACATGAGATGATAACTCATGTATCTTGTCTTCAAGGGTTTACCACTTTAATTCCAGGTAGAAGAAGATCAACTATGATCGAGAATAATCAACCTGAAACTCCTGCACTCACATCAGCAAATAGATCAAAAACATTCAAGTGAAATCGGCAGGATATGTGACCTTGGGGAACATCCATTCTCTTTATGTCACTGATCAATTCAGTTACTTCCCCTTTGTAAAATAATCTTTGATCTAAGTAACCAATGGATAGTGATTGAGAAATGACATACCTTCTCCATTGGCGTGTTCTTCACGAAATTCATAGAGTAACTACTTTTGAGTCCAGCTGGAGTTTATATTGATTGAAACAGTGATTATGGAAGCTTCTTCATTCTTCTCCCCCTCAAGGGAAGCACTCCTCATCATCTTCATCAAGAGTGATCCTTCATCATCATAATCTTTGAATATCAATTGAAGAATCTACTAAGGATGGAAACTTCTTCAGCTTGGCTATCAAGAGTTGACAACATTCACTACTTCTCAGGTTCTCCCCCTGATAGCATGCTTCACCTTCAATTCCCTGCATTATTAGCACAAATAAAATACACAAATGATTACGGGAAGAAGGTGGTTCCTTCTTGCTTCATCAAGAAGACTTGCTTAGTTGAGGTTCTTTTCTCAACCACGTTCCTCTATTCACTCCAGTCTTAATGCCTGCACATTTGAACATATGTTCTAACATCTGTCGGTGTGGAATGGCTCTGTTCACATTCTCTTCTGCTTTGTGTGGAGATTTGTTCTGCTTAGCATCCATCATGAATGATACATTCTTACTCATCTTAAGGAATTCTTTTTGCTTTGGTATTAAGGATAGGTAACCTTTTTCAATGTGACCAGATTTCTTGCATCTCTCACATAGAACTTCTTTGACATGTGTGTTTATCTTTGTTTGCAATCTCTCCTGCACTGTGTCTTCATCATGTGATAGTTTTCCTTTTCCTTTGTCACCAGCCTTGGCCTTCTCATCTTCAAGTTTCCTTATTCTTTTCAAATCTTCTGGCCAGATGACCAAAATGTCATTTGGAACTTTTGCAGCTGGTTAAGTCTTCCACATGGGTTCATATGAGATTCATCCCACTTAGTGTTTCTTTTGGATGAATGACCCCTCCATTTCATGGATCTAAAATCATGGGTCTTCTCAACTTCCCTACTTGAGATCTTCTTGGGGAAATGTGTGTTCACAACATTCTTCTGATTTCTACCCAATGTAGCTTCTTCATTCTTTGACGGCATCAGAGGTCTTCTTTTATTTTCAATAGTGAAAGCATGTTGATATGGACATGTGCCTGCATTGTGACCGCTGCCGTTGCATACATCACAGATATTATCAAGAATTCCAAATCTGTTTGCAGTAAACAGATGATTCTAGACTTGTTGATGTTGCTTCTTTTTCTCTGGCTTCCTTATCTTTGATATAGGCATTCTCTGTTCTTTTCCATGTAAGGGATTATAAAGACAATCCAGTGCACAGTGTCCAAATCTGTGGCAGCACCAACATTGACCCACAAATCTTTTCTTCTTTGTGTATTCTATATTAAGTTGTTGGGCCATCTTCTTAATCTTTTGTGCTCTATTTGAGGAACCCACTTCCTCCTTTTTCTTCCCATCCACCCTAGCCATGGTGGTAGGTTTCTTCTTCTCACCTTTCCACATCTATACTTGTTTAGAAATTTTCTTCCCACCTGCACTGATTGTTGGAGTGTATTTAGACATATGAGTACAAGATGGTTTGGATGGTACCTTCGCTTTCTTAGTTGCCTGTGATAGATCAAAGAGTAAAGTCATGATCTTCTTATCACATGTTGGAGGTCTTTTGACAATAGAATCCTCCATTGAGAATTGAGTACCAGCAGCAACTGATTCTTGATGTGGATAATCAAGAGTTGTCATAATCTTCTTGTCACATGTTGGAGGTATTTCAGATTTAGATTCCTCCAATGAACATTGAGTACAAGCATCACTCATTTCATTCTTTTTGTGAAGTCTCAATATATGTATTCTCAATCTTGGTCTACTGGGCTTCCAATTTTTGACCCTCAATATTGAGGATGATCTTCTGATCTTCAATCGCGATCATCTTCTCTTCACAAGTCTTCTTCAATCTTTCAACCTCATCTTCATGCATCTAAAGTTTGTTTTGTAACAAAGGGTCAAGTTCCCTGAATTTAATGGAATTTTATTCCAAACAAAAACTCTTGACTTCATTGCTCTTCTTCAGCTCAGCTTCAAGTGCATGGATCCTTTCTTTTAATGTCTTATTGACTTCCTCTTTTCTTCAAAGTCTTTCACCCGTTTGATGAGCTTCATACTTTCCATAACTTTTCTTTCCAACCCCTTTTACATATTGTCTGCTTCCCTTTCTAATCGATTGATCTCATCCTGCATAGATTGGAATACGCTACAAATAATAGCAACCCTTTCTTCTGGAATATCATGCAGATATGTTCTGAGTTTTTCCTGAAATCTTGAATTAGGGGTATCATCCTTTCCTCTGGATGAGTTCTGAGCCACTTGCTTGATACATTCCAAGCCTAATGTTTCTTCATTATTGGAATGGCATGGAGAACAAGACACTGCATCTTTTTTGGATGTGGGGGACTTCTTCATCATCTTCTTCTCTTTCTTTTTCCTATTTGTCAAAGTCTTGGTGGATATAGATTTCTGCTCAGAAATGACTGCGTCATTATCAAGACTGCTCTTCATTGTTGACTTATGAAAGAATATCAAATCCTCTTCTCAATAGAATTACTGGAGAATATCCAACATACATTAACCTTTCCCTCTGGTACCACTTGTAGGACCCCGGGACACCCTGAGAGGGGAGGGGTGAATCAGGGTGGCAACTTTTTCTTATTTTAGTTGTGGATCTTGTTCCCACGTTGGTAGGAACTACTTAAACCTGTATGATGGATATGAACAACAATTAAACATTCACATGCAGAGAGAGGACACAACAATTTTTACTTGGTTCACCACTAAGGGCTACGTCCAAGGAGAATACCCCGACAGGTTGTTGGTCGTACCTAAATCCACTATGCTTCACTAGCTGCAGATTACAAATGTTCATGTACAGACACTCTGTCCCAGGCTCACTGCCTTTACAATCATTCAGGGATAGCTCACTGCATCCCTCGGGTCACTCACGTTGACTCCCCTGGCTCACTGCCGTTGGTGAAGTCTCACTCAGTTTATAGATGTGACGGTCTCTTCAATAGGTGTGCATTGAAGTTCTTCATCTCCTGTTCAGCATGAGACATTGCTTGCATCAGGGTTCAGATTTGATGCTCCTTTTAGTTCAATCCTTCTTCTTTAGTGCAATGAATGAATGCACTAGATCCCCTTGTCTTCGTTTTCCTGAATCACAATCACTGATGTGATTGCTTACTTAATGAAGCTCAGCTTACTCGGAGTTTTCTGAATCAGTTCTCCATGTATGCATGAGATCATGCATGTATCATTTAGATTTATTCTTCAATCTCACTTTTCACCAGAAGTATCAGGCAATATTTCAGCTCTTGTGAAACTCCAGAAAGGCGGGCGTGCTTTCACAATATCTGGCTCTTCTTTTCAAGCCCGGCGCGCAAGTCTCCCCCGGCGCGCAAGTCTTAGGCGCGCAAGTATAAACTAGTGTGCAAGTGTCACAAAAGCACCTACGCGACTCTGCCTTCTTGAACTTTAAACCTGCCTGACTCACTTCCTTTCTCGCCCAAATTACCTAGGGTGCGCAACCATCAATCGGCGCGCAATCACCACTTGCGCGGCTCAACCACCTGCGCGAAGAGAGCTCAAACAATCTCTAAGTCTTGAGCTCCATTCGAAATGAGGAGGGGTGGTCCAGTATTTATAGGCAAACTGGACCCCCTGCACGGCGGCGTGCAAGTCATCCATCGGCGCGCAAGTCTCGGCCCCTGCAAGGCACTTGCACGATCAACATCCAAACTTGCACGAACATCTTGCCTTTTCCAAATTTGGATCTTCTGATCTCGAAAAACCATAGGCGCGCAAGTTATAATGCATTCAAGGCATCGGCGCGCAAGTCTCTTCCGACACATAATTCACCTGCGCGACCTCACCAAACCTTGCACGACCCTTATCCCTTTGCCATATTTTGATGCTCTGATCTTTAAAAACATATGGCACGCAAGTTTCCTATCTTCCAAGAGTATGGCGCGCAAGTCCCTTTTCCAAAATCACTCTTCTTCATTTGTTGATTTTGAGGCCCTGAAATTTGGCAAACACTGGAAAACAGCGCCACCTTGTATCTGCTCTTTTTTCTGTACCGCCTCCAGACCATCCATTCCTCTGTCGATGTTCTTGAATCAAACACAGATCGTTGACAACAAATCTTGAACTCGACTTGTCACCATGGAATCTCCTTTGTCAACAAATTTGTATGTAGTTTGTTTTCTTTGTCGACAAGCACGATCACCTCAACAACACTTCTTCTTGGTGATCTTTATCTTTCAGCAACTCTTTTGCTTTTATCACAAACTCCACTATTGTGATATGTATTCTTTGAAGGAACATCTTTAGTACCATCATCTTCTATGACAATGTGATTTACATGGCCATTTCATAAGTCAACTCATTGGCACATTGCCTCCTTCATCAGTCGTCATGATCAACTTCATGCAAACCATGTGATTCAGTCCGTCAAGAAGTCTCTAGCATGGTTCTAACGCAATCATGAGTAATTTCATGGTCTTCATCAAAACCAATTGTTCTCATGCAATAATGAGGAATTGCGTGGTCTTCATCAAAGCCCATGGTTCTTATGCAATAAGGGGGAATTGCATGGTCTTCATCCAAAAACACCATCCTGCTTTAATCATCCTTGGATGGATTACTCCTCACTTTCTTCATTGTTGTAAACAATGTATCACCTTTGACACATGTTCTTTGAACTTACAATCAGCGCAACAATCGTCTGAATCACTACTCCTCTACTTCATCGGAGTACTTCATGATTTCCTTCATTGCAAGCTTCCATTAACAAATATTGACAACAAATACAAACCTATACACAAGGTGGTTCCAACAGGAAAAACACAGCTATGTAGAAATTTAAGCATTCAGACCCAATTATTTTGTAAATAACAACAACAAAAGAGATATGTGAGATCCCTAAAAGTACTGGAACCAAAAAAAGCCCCACCATATGGCCACACAAATCCTTAGATCGAAAAACCAACCTCTGTTCCACAATAGGTTATCTTATCCCCATCCTTTTCTCCCCACAATAATCAAGCAGAACAACCACACATATTTCCAAGATCGAGTAAGGGATTTTCAGATTCTATCACACCTTTCATTGAGTTTTCTTCTTTTTATTTGGTTAACCGGGGTCTCCACAAGAAGATTCTTGTTCACCGGACATCCAATTAATCATCCAGGTTTACGTGATTAACCAATTTCAATGTTACATCCATTCAATCAAAGAATTTACCATAAAAATAAAGGATCATTAGTGCATGAGGAACAACCAGCAACGACCACTACATTTAGTGGAAAAAATCCCATAAAATCCACTAGATATAATCTATGATAAAAGAGTACAGCAGAAACTTCAACTATCCCCTTCGTTCTTTAAATGTACGTTTATTATCTTTGTTATGGTCTGGTTTCATCCATTATAGTAAAAAACATTTGCATACCCACCCCACTTGATTCAAAGTAAAGAGATATGAAGGAGGAACCCTACGAGGATGATCAACGTTCAAAGTTTCTCTCCACGCTCTAAGAACATAAGATCTGTGACTTGAAAAGGAGGAACTCTGGGGACTCCAGGAGTGAGAAGAAAAGCTCTAGCACATTCACACCACATGACTTGGGAAGGGGGGAACTTCAAATGCACTAAGGAGAAGAAGGAAAATATACCATCCCCGAAGAATAAGATTTCTCATGTAATAAAATGGTGAGATCTTGTAGTTATGAGATATGAAAATCTAGAATGAATTTAAAGGTGGATCATGGTTTCACCATGCGTATGGATGGTTACATACGATGGAATAAATATTTTATTTAAAAATTTTCATTGAAGAGGTATCCATGACTAATGTGTATTAAAATATTTCATTCAAAGAGAGTAAAATGTGTCTGTTGAGGGTCTCCTAATCATAGAGGATTTAAAAAATTGTTTATGGGAATAGAAAATGGCTTTAAACCACTTTAAAAACGTTAAAAGACTCAAAAATAGTGTTACGGGAAACTGGGTAATGAAAGACTGGCAATCCCTTCATGGCACTGATCGGCGACACACCAATAGGTGAGACACCAATCAGTGACACACCGATCTACGACACACCCATCCACGACATACCGATCAACGATACACCGATCGGGGACACACCGATCAGTGACTCCCCGATTTGTGACACGCTGATCGGTGACTCAACGAGTAGTGACACAGAGATCAGTGACTCACTGATCGGCAACTCACCGATCAGTGACAACAAAGTAACATCCTGTCGCTGATACACCACCCTTCGCATCTGGACTTACTGATGGGGTCTAGGGTGTCCCAATCACCAGAAATTGGAAATGTAATGGACTAATAGGGCCTGGGACATTAAAAGAAATGATCTAAAGGTTCCATTAATATTTTTTCTAGGAATGTGTTATGAAAAATGTCATGGTCTTTATGAAAACCACTTCACATTCTTGGGTTATAAATTTTAGAAATCTGTTTCACATTCACGAGTTATTCTTTTGATGATGTGATTATGAAACCTGTAATTTTTCCACAGGTCATGATATGATTATATTTTTATGATACCCTTTCCATGTCATGGCTTATTATATGATTATTTCTGATCTTTTGGAACATGTATGTATGATTTAATTATGAGATAGGTGGGACTTATATTTAACTCCAATGCATTGGGTAAAGATTTATATCTCATGAGATAGACTAATATGGTCTTGAGAATGAACCTTGACTACAAATATGGCCATGGGAGAGAACCATGACGACCAATATGGTATGAGGAGTGAAGGCATACTACGAAGATGGTCTCTAAAATGATGCCTTGACTACTATGGAAATAATATTATATTCTTATGTGTCTCCCAAAATTCCATGTTTTATTAATATGTTGTGATTTCATGACTAATTCTCTTAATTATAATATGATCCATGTCTTATTAATTTCCAATCGTTATAATGATCTCTAATATACGTGGTATTATCTTAAAATGTTATGCTCATGTTCCATACCCTTTTTCCTATTATGCTTACACATTTCCATTATTTACCCTTACTAGGAATCTGATATCACCACTTCTTATGTTTCCTTTATCTATGATACAAATAATGGTTTTTAGTAGAAGTACTAAATGTGGATATATTTATTGGATATATTGAAGATATTTCACCAGGATATAATATTTTATTTACATGTTTCCAAAGACACTAAACTATTACAGTCCTCCGGAATGTATTAATGTAATGTACTAAATATTCATCTAAAATGGTGTAATACCCATGTATGTTGATCCTAGGTCTCTATATGTTAAATTTTAGAAAATTAAATAATTTCGAATCTATGACTTTTTGATTTTGATAGTCTTTAATAATAACTTTTTATGAGGCTTAGTAAAATTTGATTTTTATCACAACATCCAATAAGTAATTTCATAAAGAAGCCAACTATTAGTGTTCAAAAATGAGGAAAATATAATATTGGGAAGAAAAATATTTCCATAGGTTTTGGGATCTAGAAAAATCCAGACAACTGATCACAAAATAGAAACCACTTGTTAGAAAAAAATATATAATAAAATAAATTTTTTTGGCTGATGTTGTTTCACATAAAATCATCTTTCTTTTTTAGGGTTGAAAATAAAAAAAATTATAGTAGTTCGGTTGGGAAATACCCTGGACATTATTCCATGTAGCTTTTAGTATTGAAATACTCCATATACATTAAAATTATTTCCTGATATCAACTAATATAAACAAATATAAATTTAAGATTTTTTCTAAAACTAAAATCACTATTTCTATTTGGATCCAATAACTTGTGCTTTTCTAGAACAATCAACCATGTTATTTTCAAGCACACTCACCCCATGGATCATATATCCCCCTTAATTTTACACATTATCAAACATAGTTATACATAATAAATTATATAGGGAGTGGTTTACCTCTAATTTTCTTGAGTTTATGATGATGGTGTGCCACCTTGGACAACCATTTTTTCCTTTTCCATTCACTTTGGAATACATCTCCACATATGAACTTGATTTGATAGAATCCAACCACCTTTAAAAATATTCAGGATAGGTCCCCTTCACAAAATCAATTATTTCTTGTGTTAATTTACCAAAAATGGATTACTTTTTAGGAATAATAATATTTTTCATTTCTCTAAACCTTCTTATATATTGAACTATACCTTGAGTAATTATAGATCATTTAATTTTTTCCCTCTATTTGGGATATCCCTTTTTATGGAATCATTTATGTCTCCATTAATTGATCTCTTTTACTACATCAAAAACCTTTTCCTATCTCTCCAAGATGTATTAGGTTTAGAGATAGATTATTTCTTCTGTTCTTTTCTTTGTTTTATTTATAGTAAAGGAGTATCTTTTATATAATCTTTGAAATATATTTCTTAAGGGAATAATTTTCCACATACATATATACTGAAACCTTCACTTGAACCCTATTAAATTTTTGATGAATCATCCAAATTGGATGTGGTTTGAATGGAAAAAATTATCATCATAAGATTGATACCTCCTTTTGTATTCAGGGAGACTCATTCTTTTAGGTTTTCCACTAGCATCACAACATTTGATATATCCCCATACCTCAACCCAAAAAGTGAATGTGTTTCCATGAATCCCAAAAAAGTAACACATGTTGCTATGTATTCCTTGAGTCCTCATATGATTTTTATCTCTTTTGGGGTCTATATTATTCCAATGTACAGAACCTTTATAAAATTCCATTTTAATGGGAGTATTCATGGATCTATTTTTCTCATTCCTTGATGGAGTTTATTCATATCCATGATTTTCTTTATCCTTGAATCACGATCTTCGTGACATGATAATATTTTCTAGTTTCTCATTTTAGGTTGAATACTTCTTTTTTTCATCATTATCACCTAAAAAATACTGATCATATTATAAATTTAAATAATTCATGATATTAGGCTTACCCTTATAATCTAATTAGTTCTTGTAAAAATGTAATTTTTCTTTCAATTGTTGTATCTTATTGATCCTTGATTCAAATTGAGCACTAAATTATTCCTTGAGTGTCTTCCCAATAGAGATATTCCTTTCTGAGGCTTGGTTAATATTATCCATCACTTTATCCTTCACTTTAATTTTATATTTCATTTGAAAAATATCATATTATAAGCATACCATTTATTGTTAAATTTTTATATTCCCATCAACAATTTCATCCACCTGACCAGCCAACTCATCCTTCCTTGCCTTAATATTCAGAATCTCTTTTGAGTGTCGACTCTTTTCTTCTGAATCATATTTTTGGTATTCCTTCTTTATATATATCATCTTTAACTATTATTCTTATGAATCATTACTATCTCTATGATGATTTAAAACTTTAACATGACTTTTTGTTGGACTCACCTATTTTGATAATCCCAAATCAAGAAACATTTATATGATAATTATGTTTCATTAGTTTGTATCATATAACAATTATGTATTTTAAATCTCAATATTATATTTCATAAGTTTATAGTGAAAATTTTATCTATGTAAAAGGTCACTGGTTCAGTCTATTGTTGTAAGGTTACTTCTAGAGGTTACCGCTGGAGGTTACTACAAGAAGGATACCACTAGAGGTTACCACTAGAAGGTTACCACAAGAGTTTACTACTAGAGGTTACCGCTGGAAGGTTACCGTTAGAGGTTACTGCTGGAAGATTACCGCTAGAGGTTACCGCTATAGGATACCAGAGGGAAACCATAAATCTGAGTTATCAATATAAGTCTACTACTAAAATGATACTATTGTAGAGTTACCGCTAAAGGATACTCCAAGAAGGTCACTAATGTCAAGCATACTGATGAAGCCTACTGATGAAGACTACCAATGAAGTCTACAGATGAAGCCAACCGAGGATGCTTACGGATCAAGCCTATCAATGGAGCCAACCAATGAAGCCTACCAATGAAACCTATAGTTTTGAAAGCTACCATTGAGAAGGCTACCGCTACCAGTCTTCCGATACCTACTCTTCTACTCCATACTTTGTCAATTTTCTTATGATTATTTTAACAGTCATATTAGGAAAATTTAATGATTCTGACATTAATTAATGCTGATTGTAGAGATATAAAGATACCATATTTAGAGACAGTATGAGGTACGAGGAGGACCACACGAGGTTTTAACATTCCTATTTTCGGACCTCAAATATAAAATTGAAGAACAACTTATAGAAGATAAGGATGAGCTAGGAACATTACATGCCAGATTTGAAGAACAAGAAGAACCCACTGGTACTTACACATTGAAACCAAGATCTTCACGAAGATCATTTTGGTGAAAAAATTCCGTACATCCCTCTATGCTTCATATAATCTCTTTCAAACCAAGAAGAAGAACACTTCAATACTTGGAAGCTATAACAGCGTGTTGTGACACTCTGTTTTGGAGAAAACATCTAGAGAAGGACTCAAATAACAATTACATCACTCTAAGGAATCAAGAGGTAAACTGCAAACACATAGAGACTTCTAAACTCAATATTTATAACATTAGCTCTATATTGTTCTTTATCGTACATTTCGGAGTAGTGTGTGTTTGTATGTTACACACAAACTGTCTCATGTGCCTAAACTAGAGGATACTGAGAATCCTCACACAAAACATTACTTATATTTTTGTTCCCCACATGTAACTATAGAAGTGGATGTGTGTGTGGCCTGGTTGTGTGTTTTTCCCATGAAGTACTATGGAAGAGGTTCTAAGACCTGAAAAGTTTTTGAAAACTGTGGTAAAGCACGATACCGGCTGTGTGTCAAGTTTATTGTTAATATAAACTTCTTGGTGGAAGGATATCACTAAGTGGAGAGTACTAAGTTTCGGCTTTAGAATGAACCTCTAGTTTAACTCTTCTATGTACTATATTGGGTAATTTTATGTTTTTCTATTTTCCATTTTTTATAATTTCAAATAAAAATATTTGACATTAACTCTGATAGTTACTCTTGATTAGGGTGTATATGTGTTTAAATCAGTAAACCAGTTTCAAAAGATGGATAAGTGTTTTTCACTGATTCAACAGAGGACTAATCAAGCTTTGAGAAACATGTTGACCAATAAAACATTTATATCTCTACTACCATAATTACCTGGGTTGTTTCATATTGGGGGGTTTTTCATCAAAAAAAAATTTATAGACATTTTAGGTAGGAACTCATTTCACCCCTCTTGAGTTTTCACCTTGACCAACACTTTTGTTTAGGCCTCTAAATTTTTTCAACCTCATATTCAAATACTTGAATATTGATAAATTGATATTTGTTCTTCTCCTTCAACATCATATACTATTTTTCTTATTGTAGATCCATCTCCAATGATAATTGGAAAACATTCTGTATTTTCATTCTTAGGATCTCTTACTCATCAGTATTTCCATCATCACATGGAATTTTAGGTTCCTCATTTATTCTTACAAAATTATTTTATAGATATGTATAATTTGAATCATCAATAAAATTATTTTTTAAGTTATTGGAATTCAAAATTTTGTCTTACATTTTTCAGAAAAAAAGTTCCATGAAAAAGTATTCCACTTGATTTGGGTGTATTATTTAATGTTATGCATTTTTTTATGTCACTCCAAAATATAGGGTCAACCTTCAACATCTACTTTAATAATCAGAAGAACAAGATCAAAGAAAAAAATATAATAAAGAAACCTCCCTCTTATATAACTTTTTTTACATGTATAAGGGACTTACTGTGACATTTCTTTTAGTGGGAGGGGGGGTTGAATCAGTTTTTTAACTTTCTATTAATATTAAATGTCTTACTACTTTTGAAGTATCACTTTCCCAATATGATCTTGAACTCTCAACCATGAGGGTTAAATTTTTATTCCCTTTTTCCATACTTTCTTAATATTTCTTGTTCTATTTTGATGTGAATGTATATATTGTATATAAAAAAACGTATTTAATTAATTTAACATCATTGGTCCATATCCAAGTAACATGCATAAACAATGTTCCATGCACCAAAATCCACTATGAAGTTAACTACTTATATAGGTTTGGGCTAGGTCACTCATATTCCCAAACTCATTGTCTTACATGTTTATGGATATCTTACTACTTCCCAAGGGTCACTCCTGTAAACCTTCCTTCTTTCGATTACTATCATTGAATGATTCACCTTCTTACTCTTTCATTTTTCACTGATTCAGAAATGATCCCCATATACATTATGGGCTTGTAGGGTCCCTTTATCAACAACACTAAAGGAATCTTAAGGTATCAATGGATGCTATATATAATTCCCTTTTACAACTTATTCAATATCCATTAACACACTTTGATGTATCACTTCAACCTTCCCAAGAAAACTGAAATAAATATAATTTACTATAGGCACAACAAAAAAAATTCCATATTTTGATATATTAATAATGGTAACCATTCATTCATGACTTCTAGACAGATTTCTAGAACAATAATATATTATTCCTATAATAATTAGACTTTAATATTCCCTCCATCTTGGACTCTATCTCTATATTTTCTAGATATAATGGATATTGAAATTGAATTATCTCTTCTCTTATGAATATTTTAGTTTATCTCACATTCTTAATATTGGAATATTTTCACCCCTCAATCCATACATTTGGAGAGATAAATTATGGGATTTGAAAACTACCCATAACTTTTCATTTATTCACCTACTATTTCATCAAATAAATACTAAGGAATATGTAATAAAACCTATATTTTTTGTAGTGTGAAGAACTATGGGAAAAAACACCCCATTTTGAATCTTCTACGGAATGGTTTTATCTAACATGGTTCAGCCTTCAGTTACATATGTTTAACTATTGTGTGGTTTCACAAACTATGGTATAGACCACTGGGTTTGACCATATCAACATTTCTCACATGAAGTTACTCCTGCATAACTCTTGAATGTTCGGTGGGATCTTGACTCCTTCAAAGAGATGAACATCTCATCAATAACTTAAAATTATAATTAAAGTGTCCTCCTTTTATCTTGATATTACTATATGCCAAGAATCATGGTGTTTTCCTGGATTATTCCTTTATGTACTCAGCCACAGATGAATTCGAGCATCTCATTAGATGTATGAATATAATATTTACGGTGTAGCTATATGAACCTATAGTGTAAGAATAAACTCTCATAGAATTGACTTACAACTGATTCTGTTATAAAAATATCATCTTTGTTTTATCCTTCCTTCCTCGCTTCAATAAAGTGAAATAAAATCTACTATGGAACATAGATTCCCCCCCTATGATATAGTGATTTTTCTAAAGAGTATCATGACATTATTTATCAAAACCACCACAAATCCTCAAACATTATCTTATAGTGATGTCAAAAATATAACAGTGTAGTCCAATTTAAGTTCAGGATTTCTCATAACCATTTCCTAAATTTATTTTAAAACCTCCACAACATAGATTGAAATAGTGGCATGAGAAACCTGACCTACATGGAATTATGGATAAGCAATAATTCTTGTGGAATAGTGTAATAGTGGAATCCGAGATCTTTTATGAATAGATATTAAATATGATCTATTTAATAGATCATATGGATGAGATATTCATAATCAGTTGGATAATCTTATATGAAAATGTTTTTAAAGAACCAACAATATCATGCTTCATGGGACCAAAAATCCCAATTCTATGTGGTTTAGAACTTTCTTATGCATCACTGCATTATTTAGAATCTTGTGCCAATAGTGGGGTTCATCACCCCCAACACATCTCACACACTCCCAAATAGTCCACGCCACACCCTTATGAAGTCAAAGGGAACTCCTTTAGGAACTATGTTACCCATGATCTTCACATTTAGACCATTCATGCCATGACGATTTTATGCCCCCATTCTCACACTCCTACCACAATTTCCCTTTTTAAGGGTGACTACATCCCAAATGATTGAACCCTCGGGTCCCACATATATGGTTGAGGTGGTTCCTGGTTGGGCCATATGTTAAGGCCCTCTCAAATATGTATTTTCTAAATTATAAGTATTTAAAACCAACTAAAATAAATTATCCAAGATAATTATTCATAAAAAATATTAATTTATTTTCTATTTTTTCATGTAATTCAAACATATTTGTGTAAATAATAAATCTTCATATGAAATCATCATCATATGATTTTCTTAGGCCAAAAATCGTTAGGATCAACCAATCTCCAAAGTACCACATTAATAAACATAAAAATATCTTACCAGTGATGATATTAAAAAAACAATAGCTTCCACACATTTTTTCCATAAGTCCAATATTTAATTTTAGGAGTTAAACATCAATAATATAGTTGATTTTGGGAGAAAATTATTTTTGGGCTTCAAAAATTCAATATTCTAAAAATAGTTTTTTCATTTTGTAAACTTATATTAAATTTATTTTCTTCCACCATTGAAAATTGAATATTTTAAAACGTATTCAAAATTTTGAATTATGAGTTTAAAATAAAATAACATGTTTTTTTAATTTTTTTATAGTAAATAGCAAGCATGGTAAAAGTTTACCACCATAGTAATGGGTAAAATATGATAAATAAGGTTAAACTTTTGGGAAAGGGTATCAAAATCATTCCAAAACCGGAATTTATTTCATTGAATAATATTTTGTAGACAAAAATCAACATATACTAAAAAATATGAAATATTATTACTACATTCCTTTGATTAAAAACATTACATTATTTCATGTACTGAGTAATTACAAAATGCCACTCTCTCTCTCCCATACGGTGTAATCATAATATCGATATAGATAAAAATGATATATCAATTAATCTAGATGATAAATAAAATTTTAATAAATTATATTTCTAATAGTAATTTTTTTATTTTTATTAATGGAATAATTAACATCAACACTAATTCAACGATGAGATAGTGCTTGGTAAAGTAGTAGAAAAATAAAGAAAATAATTTTTAAAAAATTAAATGTAATGTGATTTGGAATAATTTTGGTGTTTCTTGAATTTATTGGATTATTATAATACATAAGTGTTAGTAAATGTGTTTATTTTCAAATTACATTGTTTTCTTGATATGTTTAAAAGTATGTTTTTTATTGAATTTTAAATTAAATGAAATTTAATGTTTAAAATTATCTTTAAATCATTATAAAATCAAAACAAATATTAACTGGAATAGATGATAAATTTTCATTCATATCATGATTAGTTCATTTATTTTTCACTTTTACTTTTTAAAATTTCATTCATGACCCATAATGATTGAAATACGTGTTACTACGATTAAGGTTAGATATGGTTAATGGGGAGGTTAAACCAAAATATAATGTTTAAAAAAATTAAATTTGATAAAATTTTATTTTTTGAATTTATTTAAAACTTATTCTCATTATCAAAAATTATATGTCTCATTTTATCCATTTTACAAGATATAGACACATATTATATAATAATATTTCCTAAATTCACAAGATTTCCTATCGCCTCATCAATAATAAGGCACATCCTCTCCTATATTTATTATAACGATGATCAATTTTCATTATCCAATAATGGCTAGAATAAATTCAAAATATTCCTACAAATTTCATATCGGTTTTATTTTCATTATAATACAATCCTAGAATGCCTACGGAGTTTGATAAATTTGGGTTTCCAAAGATTATGAATAACTCTTAACCTAGTGTTTTAATGTTTATCGCTTTTCCACCTCCCCTAAATCATCTATAACCATGATGATGTACAAATAAAATTATCTTAAATATAATTAAATTTTATTATATTTATGAAAAAATCCTTATTCATTAGTTTTTTAATTCTATGTGAAAACAAAATTTACTCATGCATACATGTAGTTTACCACCTCCATGAAGTGATGTGTTTTTTTAATAAAAACCTCATATGAATGGTCCAAATGATAGATAAAATTAATTACTATAATATATATGAAATATTTATTATTTTTAAAATATAATATATTGCTCAGTTTTATTAATTTTCCATTTTTTGTAATATTATATTATAATGTATGGAAAACCACCTCCACAATACAATGAGATTTTAATCTTATCATTAGTACATGTTTTTCTATAAAATTATATTAATATAAGAAAATTATAATTTTATAATTATAAATAATATATAGGTGATGTAACCATGGTTACTTTAAACATAGTCAACCTATCAGTGTCATTTTGGACTTATGAACAAAACATTCTCAAAAGTTTTGATATAAACTAAACTGATTTGGAAACTAAATAAAACAAATTAAGAAAAGTAGTAATTATAAATGAATGAAAAGGAAGAATTTTCATAACCAATTTTATAGAAAATAAAATTTTATCATTCAGGAGTTATAGATCATACAATTATAAAGAGGAGTAAGGGAAATGATTTTTTCTTTAAAATCACATTCTTATGTATTCCTCTAAAAAATTTACATCTTTATCAAGGATCGTTAAAATGTTTCATGAATGGTCATTTTTATACTAAAAATAGTTTTAAATGAATTTTTCAACTAATTTTAAATTTATTTAAATTTTTTTTTGAAAAAAGAATATTTTTCAAATTTACCATACGAGACACTTTTGACTATTTTTACCAAACTGAAAAATAATGTTTTTAATGTATATGGAATGATTTTAATTTCCAAACATCAGGAAAGTTATTATTTAAGATGATTACTATGCATTTTTTCAATATTTTTTAAATAATACATTATATCATTTTGTTTTAGGAATATTTTTTTAGTACATTTAAAGAAAATAGGATTTTAATCATTATTTTTACGCGAGGCCAAAATGTTCTCTATATCTGTGTTAAAAAATATTTTAATATTTTTTAGGATGTATATGAATTATTTTATCTTTTTTTCAGAATATGGTTTATTTAAGACTTATTTGATGATGAATGAGCCGATATAGCACTCCAATAGATTGAGTAAAGTGATGGAGTTAATGAGAATTAAATTTATCCTAAGGGATATGTTGGATGTAACCATAATGGTTATTCCATTTTAATCTTGATTATAAGGATAATTTCCCAAGGTAAATTATTTAAAATGGGTTTTCATTGAAGTATTTTAGTTCATAAATATTACCATTGATAATATATTCAATGGAATGTTTATACACCCTTTTAAGGGTAAGAATTATGATTTCAAAGAAAATGTTTTAATGAGTTGTCATTTGTTACAATATGTCTTCATGATTATGGTTTATTACTATATGATTTGTTATGATATATTTTATGAATATTTGGGAAAATAAGTTTACTTATTATCCAATTGAATAATTATTTTATCTAAAAGTTTATTTCAAAAAAAGGAAAACATTCTTATGGGTTTTATTGAAATTTGAAATAGAATAATGGGTTTCCATTATTTTCATAACCCTTACTATGATTTTTCTGCTCATCCCTCATTTTCATGTTTTCTTCATTAGGCTTATAGATGAGTAAGAATGTTAATAAAGTCAATGTTTAGTTATTGGAGTTACCTAGAATGATGTATTTTTATATTTATAAAGAATCTTGTTCTTCGAAAAAATGTACACTAAGTGGAAGTATCCACTTTATTTTGTAAGGGTTTGAAAAGTAATAGTTTTTCATAATACTATAAAATAACAAACATAAAATTTTATAGGAATATATTAAAACTCAATCATTAATATTAAGTTCAAAATTATTTGTTGGTTAAGGTACATGTCTTTATAATAACAACCTAAATAATGAACATTATATCATTCTTTCAGAAACATAATAGGAAAAAAAACATGATAAGTGATAATAAAACCAAATTAAATCCATGAGACATCATAATTAATAATTTAAAAGTGATACTAACCCAAATACAAACCCTCATGGGTGGATAAAATACATCAAAACCAAAAACAACAAACAGAGCTATCAAATTATAAAAAAATGGTCCCATGTCCTAGCATGATCCCATCTCCAATGATCCGTACTAGTAAGATATATAAACCATATACCATAGGGAGTTTTCCGTTATCCTATCATGAATCCATGAAGACTACTTGGGTACCCATGTTGTTCTGAGGTGGTTGTGGGTAAAATTCAGGAGGTCACCACAAATGAAATCCATAACAAAATCCAATATGAGTAAAGTACTTGATGATATGTCATAATAAATAAATTAAATAAAAAATAAAAAATCATTATTGATCATTGGGTTCTAATTTGACACCTAGGACCAACCATACTTTACTCAGGTAGTTATGAATGTATTTGAATAAGATACATATATATAACATACGAGGAATGACACCCCACCCTTAAAAATAATTATACCAAAATCAAGGGGAAAGGACCCCAACCCTGGAATCATACCATCCTAATAAATTAGGGGGGAATGGAACCCTAACCATTTACTACTCACCATATAGTCATCAAGATGGAATGTCACTCTAATTTACTCCAGCACACAATATAAATATCAAGGGGAATGATGCCCCTCTCTACTTTTTCTTAACATATAACATATCGGGGAATGGTTCTCCACCATACTCTAGATCACTACATATAAATAAGGGGTAATGTTTCCCCACCCTACTATATATCACCATATAATTTGAGGAGAAATGACACACCACCCTATTTTAGCTCACCATTTAACATAAAAGGGTAACAGAACCCCACCCTTCTCTATGTCACAATATAACATCTAATGGGAATGGTTACCCGCCTAGGAATAAATTAATATACTTTAAAATTTATCAAATATTCTATAAAGGTATCATTGTAACCATTATAATCATCCTAATAATCATCCTAAGGTATATATTTTTAGCTTATAAAGTTATTATTTTATTTAGGGAACACTTTATGTTTTCTTTAAAATTTCCCATCTTTTCCAAAATAAGGCACTCCATACTTGGTGGATTATGTTTGGGATTTACCTTTAATAATGGAACTCATATTCCATGAATGACATGATTTTCACATGAAATGGAAAAATTTATTATTTAGATAAATTTTTGGCCATGTGTGTATTATGATTTTGTGGCCACACTTCACACACATATGAAAATGAGAAATGAATTTAGTGATAACATAGATACAATAGTTAAAAAATACCTATTGACCTCATTTTTTTAGTTTTCACATCATATTGGAAGTTGATGTCAATATATCTGATGTTATAAGTATTTTTTTAAACATCAGTTATATAAATCGGCTTCAAAATCATTATTTCAATAAAATATCAAAACACTCAATGTCATTTCTAAAAATAACAACTTTTTAAAGTAACTTATAAAATTAGATAATTTAAAAAAACATTAAAAATGAATTCCAATGTTAGTTATCAAAATAACTGGAATGGAAATTCTTAATATTCAATCATTTGATATTAATTATTTTTATAATCAATGTCAAAATCATAAGTGTCAAGACTTTCAAAATTGTTTATTTTGATAACTGATTTGAAATATGTTTGAATTTTTAAAATATTATAATTCACATTACTCTTTTATAAAAAATACATGATAAAAGATCTATAAATTCATAAAATCAAGATGAAAAGACGAAAAAATATCCCATGATTCGATTTATTTTTCTGGATTGTCATGATTTCTGTTAAATATAAACATTATTTACATATATTAATTTTATTCTATGAAACAAATAATGAAATATTTTAAACATTGACCAGTAAGATGTTTTATACTTTAGTTAGTAAATATCATGAAAAACATTTATCTTTTATAATTTATCAGAAAAAGTAATTTTCATCATAAAAAAAATAAATTATCAAAAAATATATCTATAAAAAAATCAAAAAAACTAAATAATGTAAGAATAATTAGAAATTCTATGGAAATATAATATAATGATGATTGAGTGGAACACTAAATAATTGTATTATAATATATGTAAAATAATTATGTATAAATAAGAAGAATGAAATGATATAGATAGTCCTTGAAAAACAGTTTCTATGACATATTAAATTTTAGGAATAAATGTAAAAATCCAAAGTGTGTGATATGAAAATGTTGAAACATAAATTGTGTATACTTTTAACAAAAAAATAAATATCGTTTTATATATAATCATTTGTAAATACCATCATTATAGGTTTTTTAACATCAGTTAAATAACAAATTGTATTAAATCCATATGTTTTGTTTTTGGTTATTTATAACCTATATTAAAACCCATTTGGTAATTAGTATTATCATCATTTATATATTAACCAATTCTAAAATTTATTTTAACAATGGTTAATGTATTAATTGATGTCAAAACACACAATGATAGGTAAAAACCACTGTAACCAATGTAAGCATAAAATTATAAAATAAAATAATTGGATAAAGGCCATGAATTGGGGTAAAAACCACGATAACCAATGTTATACCACTATATAATGAGAGAATCTAATAAGAATTCAAGGAGTTATAGAAAAACCTATATTATTTTTTGATTGAATTATTATAAAAACTATTCAGTAAAGAAGACAATATTTCTTTTAAAGGTAATATATCTTTAGGTAGGGAATATGGAAAATATGTGTGGTTATTGAAAATTTGGTACCCTCATTTACTATTCTTAACTTTAAGAATATTTATTTATTTTATTATTTTAAAAATACCCTAGTCATGCATCATGAAAAAACCATTTAGGTCACCAAAAGACAACACATTGGGGTCCTCCCCATGGTTTGTTATCCCTTGGATGAGATTTGGAACTCCTCTCCAAGGAAGAAAAATAAAATCTAGTACTCTTGAACATTAGGGAGTGGGTCTCCTCATTCATGGTATGACCTCCCACTACAAGAACTCTTCATACCATTACTCAAGGTGTCACAATGTGACCAACTTCTACCCATGTAATATTATAAAATAAAAACACAATCCATATTAATTTTAAAAATTATGATGACGAACTATACATAAGGTTCACCACTCTATACATAGTGGTTTGGGACATTGAGTGACACCACATATCACAAAATGACCAAAAACCTTCAAAAGATCAATAAGAAAAACATAGGGGAATCAGTGAATATGGATCATGGTCATGATATGATTCCCATTACTATGACGTGACCCACATTGATTGAAATTTAAAAAAGGAAAAAACTGGATGATTCTAGGGGAACTTTTAAAAATCAAGGGTTTTACTTTTATGCATCATTCACCATACTGATAAGACCTAGTCCATGGTTTGACCATTCCATAATAAGGAAAATAAATTTCTCAAAGGATCCTTCCATGGAATTACCCTTACCCAACACTATGGGGTGGCCCCCTTTAGTTGATTTTTAGGCACATATTGTAGTTTTGAAGCCTAATTATTGTTCCAAATCCTGAAATAAACTAATGGCTCCCAACCTAATACCTCAAATGATTTTAACAAAAGAAATAAATATGGTTTAGAAAAAAAATTAATAGGTTCTTAACTCAATAAGGTATAGAACATTACAAAATCCTTATTTATTATAAATCAATGTAATATCATGTGAAATACCAAGGGATTATTTTAGAGAATATTTCGAAGAATAAACTATTAGCTATGTTCTCTAAATGAGTATTTTTTATTCATGGGGAAAATATATTTTTTCATGTTTTTTCGGGAAAATGAATTTGTGTTGAACCATATAAATTCAAGGTAGTTATGTCTTGAGAAATTCTAAAGATCATGTCTAAAATTTTGTGCTTCCTTGGGTTGGATGGATATTATCAAGTATTCATTCTAGAATATTTAATGTTAGGTTCTACTATTATTGTATTGATTTAAAATTTAAAAAATCTAAAGTGAAAGGGAAATTTTATGAGGATATCAGAGAATTGATGTAAGACTAAATTTATTACCAATTTTTATTCTCCATCAGTTGGGAGTGGGGTTTAAAATTTATTATGATACATTGATGTTGTGTTTGTGATGAATATTTTTATAGAGATGTAATGTTGTGGTGTATCATCAAGGAAATTTATGAATCTATAAAAAAAATTACCATACAAATTACTTTTATTTAGTGATAGTTGATTACGCTATTAAGAGTTATTTTAATTACATATTAAATAAAATATTCTTAGTATATATGAATCAAAACAGTTTGAAATATTTATTCTCAATGAATGAGATACAATGGAAACATTAAAAATGAGTGGAATAAATAAAAGACTTCGATTATAAACTCATATAAACTTTTGGAGAGGCAAATATGATAGCATATTCCTTGATCATTAAAATTTGATTTAGGATTGGAGAGTGGTGGTGGGGGATGGTATTATTCATAAAAATTAATGTGGAGGTGGCAGAGCTGAGAAATATTTTATCATTCCATAAACACAATGTGATGTCAACATTTGTATAACATGTGAGGGGTAGGTAATTGATTGATGGGTGTTATAGGATGACCCAAGATACCAAATTTCAGAGGAGTCCATTGAGGGGTCCTAAATTACAGAAATTTATTTCCATTATTTCAAGGATTGGTTGGTGGTTCATATAGAAATCATGATTGATTTTTGAAAATATTATCTGTATTTTCTCTTGTAAGTGAATACAGGTGCTATAAATTGTAATTTATATTGATAAATAATTTATTTTAAATATTTTATTAATATGAATAGTCCCATTAAATGTTTTTATGTAATGTAATTTGAAGTGTAAGAGAGTTAGAAGAGGAAGTGGGGAAGGAATTAAATGGGGGAAGGTGAATATAAGGAACTGGAATCCCAGTGGATACTACCAGGAATACAATATCATATCTAAGGCCACTAGATTTTTTGTGAGATTTGATGAATTTTTAAAACAAGTTCAAAGTGTAATTTTTATAATTTTAAAATCTAGAACATTTTAAACCTAAGGAAATTTAAGATTTTTATATAATTTTTAGTATGTAGTAAACATTGAGAGATTTTCATAAATTCCACTCTTCCACCCACGAGATTATAGCTACATGGATTTCCAAATTATTCACCTATCATTTGAAATAGTATTGTGTTAATGGATTTATGTTAGCTATTTCATCATATTCCTTAGTCTCAAAAACGTGTTTTCTATAAATAAAATCCCTAGATTTCACTTTTTCATAGTGTCAAAAACCCAAAAAAAAACGTTTTCATACTTCAACTATTTGATACGTGAGTTCTTTTCTATGATCTAAGGGTTAATATGATTATTTATCAGTGGGTTTTATGTTTCTGTTTAGGTTAGTGGTGTAAAACATTATTCTTAACTATCCTATATTTAGAAAACCATATATTAGTGATAGAAATACCTTCATCATGTATAGAGATTTTGTTCAACATAAGTTACAACATGGTGCTTAGTGTATTAATTAAATAAGTATATGTTTCATTAATAAAGGTTTTTTATAAATTGTCTTCAAATGAGATATTCTTATTTGTTTATAAAATGATAATTTTTTCTAAAGTAATTTTTTTACATTATATTATATATTTTATCAATGGTAGGCGTACTTAAAATAACATGTTTTTCTAATTTTTTAGTATACATATTTTTCGTATCATATATTCTTATTTGTGTTTATATCTTTTTTTATATAGGTTTTTTTGTACTAGATCAATTTTGATACCATTCCTTAAATGATTATGTCATAGGGTTTATACTTAACACTGGTTATATGATTTTCCTAATGATTTATCATGTTACGTATGTGAAATGTGTTCTGTATTATTGAATTATATATAGTGGGTTTTATAATAATAATTGGAAAAATGTTTATATATAATTCTTCAGGATTAAAATCATGAAAAATGTGTTATATTGTTATTATATAATGTTATGGGCAGGTGGAACCGCAAGTATCAGTATATAATGTGTACAAGTCACTTAATGTTAACAAATAGGGTCATGGGATGTAATGATTATATAATGGTGATTTTCTTCCATTCACACATGAATGGAATAAGAATTAATATTTTCTAACTATTTTATGGGAGTCTCCACAAAAAAACTTAATTTAGAGATGTTTTTATCCACGTTTATATAAAAACATGGCTAATTTAGCGACGTTTTTTAGTGATGATTAAAAACACAGATAATATTAAATTTTGCCTAATTTTTTAGTGAACATATCTAATTTATCCTTTTAATTGAAAAAAATTTCCCTTTTAGAGATTTTATTAGAAGCCTTTAAAAACCTGGCTAAATTGGCAATGCATTTATGAAAATACTGCTAATTTATCCATGTTTTCTAAAAATATCTCTAATTTAGCGATGTTTTTCTAGACACATTTAAAAACATTAATAAATTTGAAAATAGAAATGATTTCCATAAAACATGACTAATTTAGTGGTGTATTTATGAAGACATGGTTATTTTATTGAAATTTTTTACCACTATTTTAAAACATGGATAATTATATATATGTAAAACTCTATTAATTTACATATATATCTAAGATTATAATTACTTTTATATACATGTATCTGTATAAATTAATATTTATATACAAATAAATTATCACATATTTAAATATTGTAATATATATATTCATATATATTTATTTGAGTGGTAATCAGGGTGCATCTTAGTGGTAGTTTTCTTTGTGGGTCTTAGTGAAGTATCGAGTTTGAGCCTCTCTGAGTTCTTACCTGTATTTGTTTGTTACATGGTTTTATTGGTATTATTTCCCCTTTCCCTAAATCAATGTATATATATATAAACACAGACACACATATATAAATATATATACATTTTACATGTAATTGTGTTTTTAATAAAACATGGCTATTTTAGTAATATTTTTACAATTGTTTTAAAAGGAGAATAAGTATATAGATTTACAATTCTATTAATTTACACATATAAATAAGAAATTATTATTATAAATATATATAAGTTGATATATAAATTTATATATATATAAAATATATTAACATATATTTAAATATCATACAATATATATAAGACATATATATATATATAAAAATACAAACAAACACACACACACACATATATATATACATACACAAATATAAATACATATACATAGAGATATATATAAATAAACACACACATAGAAATAAATAAATATATATATATATATATAAACACACACACACACACACACACACACATATATATATATATATAATATAAACATACACATAAATATATATATATATATACACACAATAATTATTTATTACCATGACTTATAACCCATCCCATATCAGAAAACTGAAGTGGGAGAGGTATCACTAAATCCTAATAGGTGATTTTGTTTTGTAATACCCTCTTCTAGAAATAAATTATATATATATATACATATATATACATACACATATATATTAATTTTTTTAATATTTAAATATATTAATATATCTATAAATATAGGGCACTCTATTTTGATAATAGAAAACCATGTAGATGATTTTTTCATGTGGAGACAGGAAGGTGATAGGTTAGGGCTTTGAATCCCGCGGGGTGTGTGGTTCTCTTACATGGTGCAAGTGGGGTAGCCTAGCAGTGTAGGATGAAATGATTGTGTTGGGTTATGCAGTGCATATGGGGTATTCCAATCAGGTGGGATATATAAAAAAATTGATTTTAAAATATATGATATATCATTAATCTTGAAATAAAAATTTAAAATAAATTATAACCAGGTTCTACACCATTTAGGAGGGGTATATAAAAATTAATAATTTCTTAAAAAATATTATATATCCTCAAATTCAAAAAAATAGCGACGTTTATGGAAAACATAGATAATTAATGACTAATTTACCAATGTTTTTGAACGACATCTGGTAGCAGTGTGCCTATAATTCATGATGTTTTTAAACTTCACCAATTATCCATATTTATAATTTTCTCCAATTACCCATGTTTATAAACATCATTATTTATCTATGTTTATATGAATTTATAATAGGCAAAGTTTATAAATTTATCTAATTAGAAACATTGTTTACCAACATTTTTAAGAAACATTAGTAAATTCATTAGCATCATTTTAAAGAATCTCTAAATGAAAAATTTAATATAGTTTGGGATATAATATTTCATAGATATTATATACACATTTTTTATAATGGTGGATCCTGATCTATAGGGTGAATTTTCTCTAATTTCTACATCATAAGCTATTCTACTATTGGTTATATAGCATATTGGATCAACTATATAGATCTCAAACTATAGAAACATTGGTTATTATAGAACCATGTTTCTTTATGAACTCATTTCAATATGGGGATTTTGTACTCGTTGTGTGCCCAATAATTTTCACTTGGAAAATAGTGAAGTTATTCTACCTCTCTATAGTCATATTGATTCTTCTCGAACCACATAAATCTATATGTTCATGTTCCTTCTATTTATATTATTCTTTCTTTCTTTTTTCTCTTTCTAAATCTTTTTATTTGATCATTTTTTATCGCAACTTCCTAGTGTTTATATAACAATTTTTATCATTAATGTTTTTAAGATGATCAATGTTGTATTTATCAAATTGAATGATGGTTGTGGAATAATGTAAGTTATTTATTGATTATTTTAAAGGAAATGAATATTGTTTTGGAGAATATTGATTGAATATTATTATTATAATAAGATTATTAAATTTACACTGTTGAATGTAAAACAAAATGGGATGGACATGATCAAGTGGGAGTGACTAGATCTATATGTTCTTGGTGTTTTGTGTGTTATGTTGGAAAAGAAAGTGTCTTTTAAAATCAGACCAGAGTTGAAAATTTATAGATTTATTAAATCAATAATGAATATTTATTAGAATTCATTTTCATAGAATAAAATATAATTGATGTGATGACTATTAAATTTGAATATGATCAATGGAAATATTAGTGACTATCCCATCAATGAATTAAACACCATCATAAGTAAATTGAAATTGGGGGAATTAAACTAGATAATGAGGTTTTTGTATAGTTTGTGTTTTCCTCATTACAAAATAGTTAAGAAGATAGTGTAACGGCTCTATAAATCTAGTTACAAAATAAAAACCTGAAGTCACATAATTTTAAATATTTGATACTCATTGAGGATTTTTAGAGATATTGATCAAGTAGATTCTATGATTTAAATATACACCTAGATGAAAGATGTAGTTACATGTAGCGTCATAATTAGAAAGGATGATAAATATAAAGGGGATAGATTCAGGATAAGGAAAAGGGGTATGTTCTTACTTACTATATATTATGAAAGAAACAACATATCAAGAAGTAGTGGATAGAAAATATAGGGCACATGAAACCAATTATAAAAACACAAAAACTGAAGGGACTAACAATGCTTTTATGTTGAGTTTGGACAGTCCCATAGAGTATTATATTTTAGACATGGAAGTATTGTTTAATTTAATACCAAGGAATAATTTATGAAATAATTATGTTTTATGGAATTTTGGGAAGGTACATCTTTCTAACAACCCATATATATTTTTTTAAAGGATGATGCACATATCCAGACTAATAAAGGGAGCATTTTAATTTTGGATAAAATTTGATATTGTTTTGGATTGAGAAGTAATCATATTTTTTTTAGAAAACATGTTGTTTTTCTATTTATCACCATATTCATTTTTGTTGAATAGAAATTTCCAAAGGGGATTTATTCTTAGATCGTGGATGGAAGAATGGAACCCTCAACAATATGATAAAAAGTTTCATGGACATAATTAAAAAAATTATTTAATGGATTCAAAACTGTGGAATTATATGTTAGGCCACATGAGGTAGAAGTGTATCAAGTTTCTTGAAATAAAATTAATTCTACATGAGATAATGTTGGTTGAATTTGGCCGATGTGAATATGGAAACATCAAAAATGAAAATATTTTCTTTTAGGAAAAGAGGATAATAACTAATGCCCCAAATTCGTGACATACAACTCATTGATGTTTGCGGCGAAAACTAATACATTCCATTACAGCGTCAGTATATTATGTTAACAATCCATAATCCTATAACCTAGATCTGATGGTCATTTTATTTCATTTTTACAAAATATAGTATATCACAACACACAATATCCAATAGTTTAATAGTATTAGGATACTTGATATATAAATAAACAATAAATTACATTATAATCATAAAAACGTTATGAAAATACATAAAACCTTCTAATTTATTTTTTATTATCTTTATATAACATGATGCAATATTTAATTTTTCCAAGGGAAACGGGACACAACATAATGGGGTGAGCTTAATTATTTAGTAAGGGAAAAAATGAAACATAATCTATCATGAATAAACAATGAATAATTATTATCATAAGAATAAATAGCCAATTAAAACATATAATTGATAATTTGAGAACTACAAAACCATAGATAAGATATAAATCAAAATAGATAATCACAAGGATAAATATCAATGATCTCACAATGATAGATTATGTAATGTTGGAAAAAATAACAATTCCATAAAGCTATCTACTAACACATAATACATAAATGGGTAGGAAAACACAAAATAATTGAGCTTTTTAGTCTAATGAGACACACTGAAGCATCTAAGGGCTATATAGTTAGAAGTACCAACTATCACTTAATAAATCCAATCTATACGTCATATAATATGAATAGATAGACTATATATATCATCATTTTCCTTAAGGAAACTCTTACATAATCATTAATATTTAATCAATATTAATTAACATAGAAATAATGGATATGTGAAATATCAATATTTCCCCATTCAATGGAAAATTATGGCTATTAAGGAAAATATCCAAAATTTAATTTAGAAACTATAATATATTTATAATTAAATAGAAATTATCCTTACCAAATGAGTGATAATAATGTAATTGTGTTTTATAATTCAATTTTATAAAGATATCAATAGTAAATAATAAATAAACACAATACTTTTTAATAGCAGGAGACTATATTAATGATAGAAAAATACTCTCTAAAAATTATATGTATGTGTCATATATATTTGTAATGTATTAGGGATATAAAATTTCATTACATAAATACGACCAGGTTAGAACGAATTGATAGAATTGGTGAACTTGTTCCAAAACGAGGTTCAATCCACATAGCACTTGATAGTGGTTCCACTTGCCACACCACTAGAATCATTCCGTTTACAAATTCCACCACATTGAATTAATACATACATAATAGGAAAAATACATGGAATATACTGGGAATTGGATAATAGAGTTTCTTGTTATTGGAATTTATAAGAGTAATAATGGATGATGAATATGGTTATGGTTAAGAAAGAGTATAATCACCTTAAAAATAAATAATACATTTAAAATAAGGGGTTTAAAAATGTTAGCTAGTGAAATTGAAATAACATAGAAGGATTAAAAATAATAAATGAAAAAACAGGGTTTTAAACCCTTACCTTGAAGAGTAATTTCTTAAACCTTGATATGGAACTCCATTGATACTTAATAAGTCCTTGTAGGTACTCTTGATGAAAATAAATAATATGAGTATTATACCATCTTATATTGGAGTGAACAATAATGGGGGGATTAATGGGTATTTATTTCTATAGAAAATCAAGTAGACATATTTTCTAACAGTCAAACACAAAAATTGATAATTTAGGATGTGGAAAAAGAATAATTATTATCTTACCCATGGTTTTAATCCATAGACACAAATATTTATAAAATTGTTTTCCAAATTTATTCATCGATGAAATGAAATCCATTTTATAATATTACTTTATCCATGAAAAAACATTTCTCCACAAAGAATCATTTTTAAAACCACATCATCCATATATAATTTGAAAAGTATATTATATATTTATAATTTGATTTTAATTTTTTTAAATAAATTATATTAATAAATTAACCTATTTATAGATTTGGATTCACTTATTTTTATAAATACATTATTTTTACATCATCATAAATTCATAATACATAATGTGTCTTCAAATCATATTTTACTATTTATCAAAAAAAATAAACATTCTTAAAATCCTATTGAAAGTATTATTGGATAATTTCAATGTGATGAATCAGAATTTAATTTCCATTTTATGGAAATTATTTTCTATATATAATAATTTTTTATGAAATAAAATTAATTGTGTATTTAAAAATCGTCAGTTTGGTTCAACAACATTGAAACGATTATTCAATAAATTTTTTTATTTCAAGACTATATGTTATATGCATTATTCATTAATAAATATTCATTATTAGTAATTATTGATTACATTATTATTAAATTACTTTATGTATCTTATTTACTATAATTTTAATCATGGTAATATTATTATTACAACTTTCGTATTGGAAACATACAATTAAAAATATCACATCACCCTTCAAATGATCAGATTACCCTTTATATATAAACATATTTATTCCATATAACTAATTCTTATCTTTTTCTTTGTTTTTATACCATGTAAATTTAGTTTGGTGTTTTTTCATCATAATAATGTATCTTATATATTTTTTAATCTTTTTAAAGTGTTATCCTCTTGAGTTCAAGATTATGGTGCTTCCCTATGTAGTTATATGTTTAGTAACACTATTTGAAACTATTAAAGTGTAGATATGATTCAGATTTCTATATTTGACTATGATGATGTAATCAAAGGTCTTGTGTTATGTGATAGAAATTTTAATAAGATGTTCATTTATTATAGTTATGTCTCGAGTCTATCATTATCACCCCCTTAAATAATTTCAGCGTTGAAATTTAGGGAGGATATAAATCCAATAATAAATAATGTTATATCTCCCCCCATTACTTCATTAGGATCCCATGTTTCTTCCTCTATATTTTGATACCTCCAATGTTAATTCATCAGTCTGGTTATATAATTCCCCAACTCTTTCTTGCTAGTGTAAAAAATCTAGACACAAACATCATTATAGGATAAATCAGGATCCAAACAAATTTCTTTGGTGGTGAGTATGTGTATTGTGTCTAGAATCGACTTCTTTAACAATGAGACTTGGAAGACATCATTAACTTTAGAGATATTGGGGGAAACATCTAAATGATAATCCATATCTTAAATTCTCTTGAAAATATAAAAAATATCAATATCCCTGGAATATATCTTCCCATTCATAGAAGACCTTATAACTCTCTTTCATGGTGATATATTCCAGAATAAATGATCCCCTAGTTGAAATTACATGTAATTACATTGTGTATGACATATTTTTCCATTAAAATATAATTATATTCAAAATTTTATACCTAAATTAAATGTATTATTGTATTAAAATTCCATTAGAGTTAGATATTATTCCAGAATTTCTTAGATGATGAGTGAGAATGACCAAAAAAATTCATATAATATTTATATAGTCCTTTAAAACATCCCATAAAATTTATTATAACAATCAGTGCTCCAATTTAACTCAATATTCAGATAATTTTAAAGATAAATCAATTTTCTGTGAACTGAGGATCATGATATGATAAAATATTTTTTTGTTCCATAAATATTTACAAATAAATTAATGTAATGTCTTGAAATATGATCATGGTATATATCACCCATTATCCATAGAAAATGGGTACACATTGTAAGGAAATCCACAATAACCCATATTTTATCATTCCTTTATGAAATAATAAGAATCCAAATAAAAATTTCATTGTAATTTTATCCAAATTCCACATTTCTATTGGGAGAGTTTTCATGAATTTTTTTAAAATTTATCTATCAGCCATTAATTATTAGCATGTTAAGAATCTTGAAATATAGTCTGCAATTTTAGGCATTATGTTAACCCACTATAATTGGATGCTTAAATCTCTATAAATCATTGAACGACTGGGATATATAATGGAATTTTATATTTAATATTGATCAATTAATTACCTCATTATATCAGGTATTAATGGTACACATAGTCTCATTCAAATATTCAATACACCATATTCATAGTTTAGGTCCTTCAATATCCTAACTTTTCAAGATTTAAACTTATATTGAAGATTCGTTTCATCATTTTGAGGCATATTTAACTTATTTACTAAGATTATTTGAAAATTACATGGAAATGGAATGGTTTTCCCCTTACCTGATAATCGTTATGTCCACTTTCACTAAATCCATGAACATTAGATCCTTATCTATCCTTATTGGGAATAAAACTCAATGATCATTCCTACCCAATTCATCTACCGTCTTGTTTTACATTGTAGTGTGGTATTGTGTTACATAATGTTGTACCTAGGATATTTTAGTACCATAATGTGGGTATATAAATGGTACACACTATACAATTATTTCTATATTATTAACCTTGACATCCAATTTAAACTAAGATCAGATCATTTTTTTTATTCATCCTCACCCAAATGTAACATTAAAATAAATAAATTGGAATAGTATTTTATTATGGTTGGGTATCTATGTGATAACCTACTCTTTTATGTGATTTATTATCTACCCCAAATCATATGATCATCTACTATAAACCCTTTTTCTTTCACCAGGAATATTCATGATCCCATCAATATATAGTCACACTATTCTTTTGTTATGTAGTTCCACTGGAAAATAAAAGCATCTCACTACCTATTACAAAAATTCAAATTAAACAAGAAGGATATCATTTTTATCATGGTTTCATCAAAACTACGTTAAATAGATTCTCCCAAGATATATAGGTTAGGGAATTGTAAATTTTTATACTCTTTAAAATATTATTTCTCTAATTAAGTTAGTTAATCTTGACAACTCTCTTCAAATCATTAAGGATCAAATTCTTCCTCAACACCACTATATTCAAGGGATCTTCATGTATTCTCCTTCTTCACTAACAAATATAGAATTTGATCTTATTCTTTTCTACATTCAATATTTTTGAGAGTTAGCTTCTCAATTCTTTATTATGAACAACTAACTCTCCTTTATTCTCATTCTCTTCTTAAACTTACTATGTATTATGGGGATGTTATTTAAAAATTGAATGATGAAATAATTATTTCATACTAGTGGTAAAAAAATATCTTTAACTAAATTTATAGATATTTTATAGTTTTAATTCCCAAAAAATCCTCACTCAAAATCCTAGATAATATTTTTCATTTCAGTAACCAAAAGACTTAGGATATTTTCCTCGCTATTCTTCAATATTTGATAAAATTTATCTATAAAAAATAAAATCAAATTTAAATTCATTACACATCTTCAAGGATCCATGTAGGTTTGACATGGAACTTTCCCTAATGGTCATGTAGCTTCTCAATGTTCCATATTAAATCACAATAATTCAACATTAATTGTAAAATTGAAATCCATAATATTAGTGAATAACATCACGAAATATAATCATTATGTAAAATATATTATTTTAGAATTATCTGGTATACAAATTCTCAACATGTATGGAATTATCCTTATAATGATTCATCCTTAAATGGATTTATCTATATGTGGATTCATAATGACACATACATTTAATTACTCATACATCACTCTTGTTTACTCTTACTTATTTTGGAGTATGGCTCTTATATAGAATCTTTTTTAAATATTCGTCTCAATAATCATAGTTTTTCATATATTTCAATGTAATAAAAAAATTTCTCTTATGTGAACTATCCTTGTGTTGATGTAATGATAATTACATGGGTCCTTGGATAGGTATATTACTATTAAATTGATTTGAATTCACCTATATTTGTATCAAAACTTTTATATTAATTCATGGAATATGTAAACAATATTACATGCACTAGTGTAAAAACATGATTTAATATCAGTTTTTTTTCATTTTTAATAACATTTTTTTACTGATGTCTATAAATTTTGACGGTGAAAATACTGTTTTTGTTATCGGTTTTACAAAAACTGAAACTAAAAATTTGAATCTAGTTAATTTTTGGCATTGGGTACCTAATGCAACTGATGCTACAAATGGGTTTCCAGTGGTTTTTTATGAGAATTGATGCTAAAAACCTAGTTATTTTTTACGGTTTCGGTGTCGGTTTTCATAAAAACCAACATTGAAAGTTAAAAAAATTAGATAATTTTGACTATTACATGCCGAAATAAATCAGATTCCCTCTAATATGAAAAATAGATATAGATGTCAAATAACATGTGTCATTAACTAATAATATGCAAAAACTAACATACTTTTAACAAGTTAATCAAAAATATATATACACACATTTTTATTATAAAGAATAATTAAATAAAACATACCTGAAATTCAAAAAGTGATCGTTGTTGATTGATGTTGAACCATTCTTTTGAGATCGTTATGATCAAACACCTATTATAACAAAAGTATTATTTTTTTACAACTTGTTAATATTAAAATTTAATATAAATCCTAAACATAGTAATATACATCCCTTAAATTTTAATCATACTTAAAAAATAGTTCCAAAACAAACATTAAAGATGGGTAAGTTTATCTTGTATATAATACTCGACATCATTTACTGTCTACAATAACATCAAATGATATAAGATTAAAAAAGAGAAAATTATGAAATAAAATATAAAATAATTGTTATAACTAACCTTATGAAATTCATATGTTACCCTAGTTGTGATTATCTCATACAAGAATCATATAAAATAATAACCACATTCAAAATATCATTATTGATGAAGATATTATGGTTATAAAACATTATATTGATAATAAAAACTAATATATATATATATATATATCAAAAAATAGAACAATATATAAAATAAAAAATAATTATAATTACATTCACATATTGGATTTCATTTTGATACCTTTTCAACAAGTTATCATTGTTAAATATTTTCCATTACATACATTTTCATATATATCGTCTAATAATATATGTATTTACATTATTGATTAAATATAATGAACATATAAAAAAGAATAAAACTTAATTTTTTGAAAATGTTGAAATTTTTTTATGTACATCGCCTTAAAAAACCAATATAATGTGCATTCACTTGGGAAAAAACACATAACATCCAATTCCCCATAAAATACATAAAGTTCAAAATTTATGACATTATAATGAATATTGGTTCATAATTATGATGGTGTTCTTACCCATCCAGGAATAGAAAAAACCAAAACCCAATATCCATCTTTAAAAATCTCTAAATTATATAGGTAACTATATCAACAGTCTTTACATATTGCATAGATGTTGAATTGAATTCTCGGTTAGTAATACCCTAAATATTTGTGTCCTTATTTTGAATAAGAAGCAAGTGTATATATGTAATTAAAAAAGTAAAATAGTTAGTCAATTTAAACCATCTTTATTTAACCAAATAAAAACTAACTCATCAATTTACTTACATAGAAAATAAACACAACACAAGAATGCTGAGATTATTAAAATCAATTAGATCAATGATATCTTTTCTAAATATTCTGAATGGATAGTCACTTCCACATATATCAGTCATTATCCAAAACTCATAGATATTATCCAAGGGAGAATAATCCTAAGATAAAATTTTTATCCCATTAGAAATATCATAAGTATCTATAGTTTTTTTCATAAACCTTTTGTTTCCTTTATGACATTCATTTTCATATTAGATACTCTTATATAAGTTAAGTTTCTGGAAAAATTGTAATTATTTTTCAATCAGATGCAATTAAAATTTAACAGAACCCATTACTCATATGAAATATAATGAAGGAGGTCAGCTGGAAAAAGTAAAAAATGCCCCATTAAATCCATGTGTATGGTAATCTCCTTAGTAGGAAATTGTAGTAGTGCAATATTATCAATAATATCCAGTACTAGTACTCTATCCTAACCCACTTGTTTAGGCTGGTGACGTAAAAAATCCCTTAAAAATGAATAATGTAGAATTCTAAAATATCTACATTATGATATCCATCATAAAACTCACATAACAATTTTAGATCGGATAAAGGAGGTGGGGGATCTGAGTGGGAATGCTGGGTAGGCAAGTCCTACTGGAAGGGCTGTATAGGCCGCATAGCCAGCTGAAAAAGCTAGGCATTCTAGCAAGTCTGCACTGACTACGACTCTCTCATCAATTTTTAGATCATAGGATGCATATTTGTATTAATATTATCATCCATAAATAGTTTCAAATATTTCTACTCTTATTTAAAGAATTCAATTTCTAGATATCATGATTTATTACATTGATAACCAAAAACATTCTAAATACTAACACCTTCATCATGTCTTCTTATGCTGCTGGGGTGTTCTGGATTTCCTAAATAAGTGGTTAGGATGTCCATATTATTATCAGGGATACAATTTTCATATGACGATGATCTTGAATCTCATCCTTAAATGAAAAATCAAAGTGGAATATTATTGTTGTTAATTTATAAAATAGAACATGAAAAATAAAAAGTATTTCATTAAAATTCTTGCAGCTACTTCTTATCCTTCTCTGAAAGATTCTTTTAATTTTTTATTTTTCTCTCTCTCTTTTACATTTATCATTGTAGGTGGGAAAGATGGTGGAATGTACTGGATCTCAATATAACCACTAGTATACTGAGATCTTAATGCTCTAAACTTTTCCTCAATCATTTTTTCCTCCAATAAATTATACCCTCTATGTGATAAAGTATGAGGGTATACATTCTGTTACTAGATTTATTGATGATATTTCCAGAAATACTGTTATATAAAAAGTAAACTAAAAATTAATTAGGTACATATATAATAAATTTTACTATATAATATAATTATCATACCAGAATAGATTCATCTTCTAAACTGGAAAAAAAATTCTTCCACATCTCTGAATCTAAAAAATCATACATGAGGCTAGTTTTTCTATTTTTTTTATTTTCCAAACATAAATTTGTATAATTTTTTTTTGAAATCTCTTCATAGAACCTCCACTTAGGAAAGACATATTTTCTTAATTTATATTATTTCATAAAAATTGAATGTCATCTATAATTGAAGAAAATAAATATTAGTCATTTAAAATATATCATATTCAAAAAATGAGATAAAATAAATAAATCAAAATATTTTATAGTTGCGGCCTCCCAATGTTGATTTATCTGCATCTTGTTGACAGAATTCTAATCAAGATATAAAATACTAATCTTTTAATGAATATGAATAGATATATAGCTGATAAAATACATTGCTTTTGGGCCAGTTGAATTGTTATTATCATCAAAACTAATATGAAATCACTGATCTACACATGAATGGGATATTTTTGGTAAATTTGTAATTCCATGTTTACCAACTCGAGAACAGGATTTCTTAACATTAAAAGAAAAAGACTCAGCCATTGAAGTCTCATCGTAGTCCTGTATTTTTTTGTAAATTAATTTTTTCTCAAAAGATAAATATTTTAAAGTATATTTAATAATATGAAAAAAAGACCTTGATACAGGTTATTTCGTCACTATATCAATATTCCTCATTGAAACAGAAAAATCTAATGAAATTATTATTTAGCTACATATTATTAAACATGTAAACAATTATAAAAAAAGAAAATAGAAATACATAAATATTTAAAGTGGCACACATGTGAAAGTATTAAAAAATAATGATGTATTGATTTTTAACCAAAAAATTATACATGTTAAAATGTTAAGTATAAAAAGTACTTCTAAAATGATAGAAACATTTATAAATTTAAATATCAATGTTCGAAAAAGTGTTCTCAAATGCATTAGAGTTAGAAAAATATAATAGTGTGAGTCAGGTATTTCAATAAAAAATGTTTAACCATAACCATAGAATATCAAAATTTAATACCAAAAATCATATAAATAATAAAATATATGTAATTACATATCTAAAAGTTGTTAAACTATACAGTTTATACACATGTAAATTTAAAATGAGAAATATAATGTAAAAAGTTACCAGATTAATTAGGAGAGTAATTTAGTGTTTTCCCACATACCTTCAACATGATCATTTCGTACTAAATGAACTATGTATGTGTTATAGTCATTGTTTTTTGGAAATCATGTAATAGAAGAAGAATCCTCATATAAATCAATTACATCATCGTCATCCTCCTCATAAGCCAAATAGATTATTTTCCCTTTAAAAATAATTGAACACCAATCATTAGATGGATCAATGGAATAAAATATTTATTTTTCATGTGTGGTAACGATTAATGGTTTCTCATTATAACTAAATATTCTCAAATCAACCAGTTTAAACCCATATTAATCATGTTTCACACCACTATTACTTTAAACCCAATTACACTTAAACACAGTGACTTGAATGTTTGTATAATCAATTTCCCATATGTCTTTAAGAATTCAAAAAATATGCCACTGATATATAAATTGGGTTTTTATCGTTTTTCCTTGAAATGTATAGTGCTTTAGTGACGACCATTACCCCGTTATTTTGAATGGTATTCTTATAATACAATGTTTTTGTCTAAAATTTGTTTCCATTAATATCAAAACCAGACCATGTGATCAAATTAAAAGATGGTATCCCTACCATCAATTTCAATGTTTCTAATGCAGATATATCTGTGATGAATTTCTCCTTAAAACATGAAAAAATTTCTTTTTATACTCAATAATAAGACACTTTTCATTTATTTATATATATTGTAACATTAATTCATAAATATGTGATTATATATATGATTCAACCTCGTCTGTGATGTTCAATATGTATAAATGTGCCAGCATCATTTCATCATATGGAATAAAATGTATATTTAAGCCTCAAATACCTCTACCTTCACTATAAACTTCTATATATCACGATATAGGGAGAAAAATATTCTCCACTTAAAAAAAATAATCAACAGAGAACTCAAAAACCACTTCTGATACATATTTTTGAACAATAGATGCCTATGGTCTATTAGTATTTTTAACATATCACTTAAATTTTTTCATAAATCATTCAAATGGATACATCCTTCAAAAATAAATAGGCCCACATATTCTTATCTAACACACCAAATGAATAACCATATTAACCATTATATCAAAAAATGTAGGTGGAATATACATTTATAGTCGAAAAAAGAATAATAAAATCTTAATTCTACAACATATATAACAAATTTGGATCAACTAAAATTTATATAATGGATTTGAAATATTTACATAACCAGCTGATAGTATTTATGACACCTATTAGCAATATATAATGGTGTGTGACAAGTAGAAGTTGTTTCATCAATACATGACAATAATGATATTTCATACATATTAATTCACAATATTTTACTGAATCCAAATTCGTCCTATTTGATGAATATCTACTTGGTACTCTAATACCATGAAGACACTAAAAACATTTATCCTCTCAATCTATATTAATGATTGACAAGCCAGAGTTAAATATGTTCTGTTTCCTTTCATAGTGGGAGCTAGCTCTAAAAGTATTCCCATTGATATCAAGACCAATAGTTTAATAATTCCATATTTTTTTTATCCTTTTATGTCTAAAATGTTTCTAATAAAATTGTCACATATGTTTTTCGCAACATTAATAACATCACTATAATGTTTTATCTCTAAAAAACTGCAATAAAGTAGTTCAAAAAGATAGAATGTTTCTTCTAGCTATTTTTTTAGGACAAGAACTTGTTTTCTTTCTAAATGCCCAATCAACATTTTTCACCCAATCATAATATTGTTTAAATAACTATAGTCATGGGGGAAGATTTTTTTCTATAAAATGGTTAATTCTTTTTTTCATTTATGTCAAGGATGAAAAATTTTCAAGAATCTTTGATGTCCCATGTACATTGTCTTACCTACATTTCTGAAATTGATAATATGATGTATCTTATTAAAAAATTGGACATTATTTGTGTCCCTTAAAATTGTATCTATAAAAGTTTTTATTTTCATAAAAGTAATTTATAGTGAATATTACATTGCATTATGAATAAAATACTCTATCATTTATTCACAGAAACATTAACAGTTGTCTCCCATAGAAGTTTTAAATCATCAATCAATGGTGAAAGATACACATAAATATCATTTTCCTTTTTTTCCCACAAATCATCAATCTCATCATAACATATTTTTTTCATACATGTATGTAGGTAAAATTTGTGAACTACAAAAAAATAGGCCATAAACAATGTTGGCTACATAGTCTCCAATATGGATTCATTCCATTACTACTCAATCCCATTATGATATTTCTAGCTTTACTTCCAAAATCATGATATTTTCTATCAAATATCTTCCTCTATGGTGAATAAGTATAGTGGTACAAGTTACTGTCATATATGTTCTCATCTGAATGCAATTTTAACATTTTTTCAATAATGGAATTTTAAAATAAACACTTCAAACAAGTATTTAATAGAAGTTTCCAAATTTATTTAGTAGGGTCATTGATTTTGGCACCTGAGAATGAACCACAATTAAATTATCAAAATTACACGAAGGAATTTTAGGATGAAATAATTAGAAAGTATAAAAAATTCATTTTTAAGAGGATAGATTCTATTTCCTGATAATTAATCTAATATGAATTATCTATCCATCTTATAGAGTGATATCTAACATGTTGGAAAGTATGATAAATATTCATATTCATTCATTTAAAACAAAAAATCATTGGGGAAATAATATATCTTTTTATACCCTAATACCATTGGGAATAATATTTTATATTTCTTATAATTCAAATCTAGAGGCATGTTGCATTCTGGAATTAACACTTCTAAAAGATCCAGTAGGTTAGAAACTCCTTTATCAGTCCCCCCGTTCTTTCTTTAATGTTAACTAATTTCAAAACTACTGATAAGACAATATATTTACTAAATTGTGGGAATAATTGTTTCTTATAATCTCCATGAAATCATTCAATAGTTTTTACGGTTTCAACACCAAAATAATTAATTAATTCTTAAATGCGTTCCTCATCCTAATTTTGAATATTTTCATGAACATTAGATATTTAATTTTCAGTTCTTTCACCTTTCAAGATCCAATATGTATAATTAAGGATAAAACCATAGAAACTGATAGGATCTTTGATTTCTCAAATGTTTCAATTTATCATATTCAAGAACTTCACACATGGACAGAAAATAAATTCTGTGTCTTGAAGATTTTGTTTAGTGAATTACAAGAAATCATTAACTCCTTTTTCATATTAAGTATTTCTTCTTCATGAATTTTCCAATTACAATCCATTAAATATATAATATCACAATATAATCGATGAATATATTACAGCATATAAACATTTAAAAAAATATACATATAACCAGATAAATTGTAAATATAAACACATTAAAAATATTGGTAATCAGATTGGAAGCATTAATGACTATTAAGAATAAAATAAAAACTAATTTACTAATGTTATCTAGATTTTGTGATGTGTTTCATGTTGATCTAATAAAAATCACAATTAATGACCCCATTAGAAATTCCTAGTAGAATATCATGCTTTTTAAAAATAGTTTTTATTGAAATATAACCATTTGAACATTTATTATTTTGTATTATTATTCCAAATAAACATGAATATTAATTAATATAAATATATTAGTTCATATATGGAAATATAATATACTATTTCAATATTTAAAAGGTTGTCAATTTAATTTATTAAGGTCAATTAAACAAAATATAAACATATTTAATTTTAGAAAACCTATTATAATATAAATTATATATCTTCTATATTTAAAAATAGAAAATTTTTTATTTTAATATTATATACATTTGGTTTATTGATATTATAATTTAATTATTTTCTATCAAATAATATTTATTATTTCATACTACATAGTTTTTACATTAGTTTTATGTCATGTGTGAGAAAAGGTAATATAGATTACATTAAATTAATGGGTGAAAAATATAAAGTCATTAGATATGATGAACAATATATTGATGAATGATAACAAAATATATCATTGTTCATTTAATAATATCTTCTATACCATTTGATAATTTAATAAAATAAAAAATTTATCAAATTAAACAATCCTTAACACCAACATTTATAAACCAAAATCAACTACACACAAATAATTGAAGCAATAACTCAATAATTTAACAAAATGATAAATAATTTAACTTCAGAGTTAAAAAATTACACAAATATGAAATTCTATAAAAAATGGATCCTTAACTTGAAATTTATTCCTCAAATTATTTGGAAGAATTAACACTTAAATATTTAACAAAAAGGATTGTAGAAATGAACACTAAAAAAAGAATACATAAATAAAATGAAATCGCAGATGATGGTGAGCCGGAAAATGGTTTCTAAAGAGAAATAATTTCATGGATGATGTAACACTGATATAGGATAAAGAATTAATACCCTATATCATTAAATGATGATAAAAATTGAATAAAATAACCAATAATGGTTGTTGAGGATCAGTGGGTTACTGTCAGGGTTGTCACGAGTCGAGAGCAATGTTTTATAGATCTAAAAACTGAGGTTTTTGCAATCTTGTATTTTTTAAATTGTTTTGGTGTTAGATTTTATAGAAACTAATGCCCAAAAATAATTTTTAATGTTTTTTTTCTTAAAAACTGGTGATGAAAATTATTATTTTTTAATATTTATTATGTCCGTCTTTTAGAATAACAGACGCATTAATTCTATTTTCTGCCGATTTTGGCCTCATTTTTATAGGAAACGGATGCTAAAAAATAAATTTTTTCATTGGTTTATGTTAAAATTTACCCCCAAAAGTTCTCATAGATACATTTTTCATTGGTTTATATAAAACTGATACCAAATATTAGACTTTAAATCCACTATTTCTAGTAGTGATGATTCATTAGATGACTCATATATAGTGTGAATGAATCATACACATTCTCTAATGAATCATATATTGATCTATACAACTAATATTTCAATCATAAATTACATATATATAGTCATATTGTGATTCCCTAGACTGGAACTCCCAAATTTGGAGTCATAAACACACATTTTACACACTCTCTTTGATACCAGCTATATAATCCTTGATATAACCACCCTTAATCACAAAACCATTAATGATTATTTCATCTCTTACATCTCAAATATATTTTTTGTTTTATATATTTAGAGAATTATGATAAAATATAAAGTAATAAATCTCATGTCTTTATCAACTAATGGAAATATTTTCCATTATAAAGGAAAATAATTAATTTATAATTAGAATTGAACATATCTCACAAAATCTTCCAAAAAATACATTATTATAAACATGTTAGAAGTTCTAATTTTATTCATAACCTATGGAATGAAAGATCAATTTCTTAGTAAGAGATATATATAACCAATGCTGTCAAAAACATAAGCATGTTATACATAATATGGTTGGAGTAAATAATCATAATTATTCCATAATTAACTGAAACTAATAGCAAATCATATCTTTTAAAATAAATTAAAACATGGATATCAATGATATTGATCTAATATTAATGGAATTAATAAAGATGTACATCAAAAACATATTGTCAAGTCCTTGCACCGAGACACTATGTTAATTTGGGGAGAGGTATACACCAAAACCTAGGTGTTTTATCTCATGAGGCATGTTGATGTATTGGGGGGATATATAATTTTTCCCCCAACTATCAACTGATTAAGTCCAATTTATTTACTATAATAGTCAATAAGACACTTCATACCATTCCCCAATAAACCTCCAGAGGAAAGTAATATAGCTATTTTTATAATGAATAATATTGAATGAAAATAAAATACCAACATGTGTGATCATGTAATAATCATATAGAATATATATAATTTTTTACATGTCAATAAAATGGAGGGAAAGGTCATAAATTATCAAAATAAATAGCGTTAATTGTCAAAAAATACATATTTAACTTCAAAATAGTCATTAATATTAGAATAAAAACATACAAAACAACAAAACATTTATCGACGATAATAAAATAATTCTCTTTCTAGATAGACATCATGAAACTATGAATTATGTAAAATGTTATGTTCACACTGTATAAATAAATGATTATATAGATTTTTTAATTCTGTAATAACATGATTATAAGACATCTAGAGTTATAATTTGAATAGTTTATAAATAAAATATCCCTAATGAATCAAAGGAAACAAATAAGGGACTATACCCTTTCATATGTCCTTACCACATGATGTTAAACTGCTTGGTATTTGAAAAACTATGTGTGGCTTGATTCTCATCCTCAAGGGACACGTATGAACTCCCAAAAATATTGTCTTGAGGTTTAGCCTCAGGATCTTCAAGCCTTCACTTATTCTTGACCCTTTTTGCCTAAGATTCCTTTTGGGATCACGTGTTGTGGTGTTGGCCTCTTTGGTCCTCATTTACATTGGGTTTACAACAACCACATCATGTTCTCCCCCACCACACTCGTCCTTACCGTAAAATGTTAAACCACATGGAACCTTCAAGAACCATATGATATTTGATTCCCATCCTAATAGAATACACAGGGACACCCGAGAATTTTGACTTAGGTACAACCCTAGGTCCCATGACCTCTTCTGCCCCTTTGGCCTAAGTTCCCTCTTTAGTTTGCATGGTGTGGTGTGGAGTCATTTGGCCTTCATTCACAAAGGATTTGTTTTTCAATGCCATACACATCCCTTTGGGACCTTATCTTCCCCCATAGTCCTAGACATTTGATGATAAACAGCATTGGCACCCTACATCCATACCGTTTGAAGTTAATCAACATGGAATTCAAGAACTATGTATGGCCTAATTACCATACTTATAGGATACGTAGGAACACTCGGGTATTCAATTATCAGTTCCAACATCGGGTTTATAAATCTGTTTAGCCTCTTTCTACATCTCATATTCTCAATTCATCTCTCCCTAAGTTGAAACCCCAGACCTCTGTCCCGCCACAACAATGTGAATGAGATACACTATGGTATAGGTCCCAGAGTGTTGATTTTTCATGGACATTATTTTATTACATCTCCATGCTTCATATGTCCCTTTATTTGGGCCTCCATTATCTTTTATATCTGAAGGGACCCACTAACAGTATGGATTCCCGGACATGGAACTCACCTACCTTCTGGGTTAAATACCCTAGTTGAAATCAAACATCAATTTGATAAAATTCCTGCATTGGGAATATGGTCAGCGGTCAATCCATAGTTGTATGTTCCCATTCCAGGTCACCTGAAATGGAAACTGTGTTGTGAACATGGTCAACAGGTATCCTCCATCTTTATCACCAACCCAATTGTACCCCAAATGTTGGTCTCATGATTCAAATCCCTTTCCACCTCCTTATGTTCAATAATTATTTCAAAACTCTTAGTTTTATCCATCCATGCACTATTTCACATTGAAAGGATAGATCTGTGTTTTTGGGTTATTCACAGCCCCACACCAGCATTCCATTATCCCATGCTTCCATGTGTTATTGGATCTTCCCCACCCCTTTATTCCTCACTGAGCATGGATCAATTGGTATTAGGGGTGTTGAGAATTCATAGCCATATGGGAGAGTCATGAATCATTTGTCTGATATCTATGACCATAAACTAAGATCTATTTAATCCTTTTAATATGACAATAAAACAATTTATTTAGCATCCTAGTTGTATGATGATAAACTACCTATCCATGTAATGTCTTCATTTGTGAATACATTTACACCTTTGTCCCTGAACACCCATCATTCCACCATTAATAACTATGTGTGGATTGATTCTCACCCTCATGGGATACGTAGTGACACCCAGAAAACATTGTTCCTAGTTCCAACCTCATCACCATGAACCCTTTTTCCTCCTCGAGGAATTTGTTCTTCTAGATGTATGTGGTGTGCTGTGGACTTATGTCCTCATTCACTTTGTGTGTGCAATAACCATGCCACGTACCTCTCTCTGGAGATCTCCATCCTTTGTCATTTCCTCATAATTTTAAAATGAACTAGCATGTCCCACACACAACACATTAAACGTGGCACTACATGGTCCAAACTCTATGACCTTAAAACTAAGATTCATACTATCTTATATCACAAAAAATTAAACTACATAACAACTATTATGTTTCTTTCCTAAGAGGATATCACCCTCTGTCGTTATTGGCTTCCATCAATGGAACTTCAGAACTACATGTGGCTTGATTCCCAATCTCATGGGATATGTAGGAGCACCCATCATTGGGTCCATCCCCAAGTTCCACAATTTTCTGTCTAATGTCTTGAGATTACTTTTGCGAGCACATGAATTTGTATGAGGCCCCTCGGGTCTTAATTCATATAGGTTTTTTAGTAGCCACCCAATGTACTCCCTACATGGGGATCTTCCCTGTCATTTATCGTCATAACCGTATGATGTCAAAATATTCATCTATCATCCTCATTTGTGTAATGTAAAATTGCAAGGAATTCATGGCCCTCACTAGAGAAGTCTTATCTGCAGTAGTATTGATCTTTGGTCTGAATGATATTCTCGCCCAATGTGCTTTCATCACGTCTCGTAGTTTCCAGAGTGTTTGAATTTATTCGAATAGTCCATCATTCCATCGCCACACTTTGTGTGCCCTCTATTTCAAATCCTCATTTGCTCTCATGTTTGAACGAACCCCATAATTTTTGGATTCCCAGCCATAAGATTCACCTACCATCCTCGATCAATGTTCCGAAGGACATCACATGACACTTAATTTTTGGCCCCATGTTTTTGAATACGGACAACGGTGGACCAAATTTTTTTGTTCCAATTTCAGGCATCTCGATGCAGATGCTGTGTTTCAAATTTGGTCCACATTCATCCTTCATTTTCATTCTTCTTTCACTGTGTTCTGAATTATGGTTGTCTTGATTCACACTTTTCATGTCCCATTGATCGGAATTATTCCAACACCCTTAGCATTGTCCTGCTCGTGCACTAGAGAACATTAGGAAAGGAAAGTCAGCTATCCAAAGAGTCATGTTATCTATCCATGACCCCTCTTGTTCTAGACACTCCCAAAGTTGGTCGATGTCCCATTTTGATCCCAGCACAAATTCCGGTATTTAGAACTAATGTACAAGTATATGATCATAAATCATGTCTTGTTTCCAACATAGATCATAGCTCATTTGGGCATAGAAATTTAGTTGGTTGTCTCCTCAATATGATAGAGGACCAATGGAATCCAATGTAAGATTTTTTCCTTATCCATTTCCTCATAACATGGCCCACCTCACCATCCTCATCCTCATTAAACCCCATTTTTAGTGGGGTAGTTTTTTCCACTGGAAAGTGAATCCACAAGATGAACCCAATACATCAATACTTGATCCAATAGTGTATCTCATTTCTCAATCTATTATTTGATTGGTCTTAGCTACCCAAAGGTGTTATGGAATAGAAGTTATGACTGTTCAATGTTGGGGTTGAAAACTGGATCAAAGATCACATTCACATAGCTCCCTCCCTGGCCATAAGATTGCTTGTGCTTTATGGAGTCCATTTTATTCACAGAATGATTGTTAGAATAATGGTTCATGGATATTTTCATGTGAACATATCTCCTCCATATCGTCTCTTTTCCTTTGTAATTCGATCGTGAACATATCTCCTCAGCGACGTCACTTTTCTTTCATGATCCGACTGTCAATGTATATCCTTTGAAGTGTCATGTTTTCTTCGCAATGCCCTATTTTTATCTGTAGTGAATCCCACCGACCTCCATTGACTATAAATACAAATATCTCCCCCCCCCCGCATATGTATAGTTACAATGCACTTTCGGCGTCTAATCTCTCATTTCTTGGTGCTCGAGAGAACTGTGAGTGGTTTCCCTTCACAAAGGCTTCTGCCCTTCACAAAGGAGGGAGTCCCTTTGGGTTGATTGAGGCTCTACAAAGAATTTATCCTTCATGGAGGAATCACAAAATATTGAGATCTTTGTTAAGGTGAGGCCATGTTACACGAGCACTTTCCCATCATGAAACTCCTTTGTGACTCCCTAATCATTGGGAATCCCCATGCTACATGGAACCCTGAGCATTGTGAATCTCCATCATTTACAACACCCTCATCTAAATGAAGATCCTTCAAAAAGCCCTATCATATTCAAATCTCATCCCTTTGCACCAACTGATCCATACCACGTGGACTACTCCCCACACCAATACTTGGGATCAGTGTCGGGTTATGATCTTGTCCCTCTAGGATATCCCCTTCACTACCATCACTAACCCCCAGGAAGAATGAAGATTTTCACCATGAACTTTTTGGGCCACATAACTTATATTTTACCTTATTCCCTAATGTTCACCAACCATCCACCTATAGAATACCATAATTCTATATACTCCACCACACTCCATGAAACACCATGAGTCAACATATTCCTCTCAGTCACTTTCCCATGTCCTGAGTTGAAATTATCATAATCAATTCCATAAGTACATTGAGTTGAACCATTTCTCAAGGAACTCCTCCAAACCCCATCACCAGATTCCAATGTCGGGTTTAACTATAATGGTATATTCTTGAATAATTCCCACACCATCCATTTCTTGGATTCTTCCTCCTAGTCTTCCCTATGACATGACATTAAACATTGTGGCCACATTATTCACTAAATGACTATAAACTATAGTATACCTTATATGAAAAATATAGAATGAATATTTCCCCAGATAAGAGATTCCTTATGCACCTAGAATAAGATTCTAATAGTCCTCAACACATGACATTAAACATTATCATAACCTATCATTAATTAATTTGATGACTGATTCCTTAAACATAATATGCCTCATCATGAGAAGAATAGAAAACAACTACCTTGGGCCTCCTCTTAATGTATAATCCCCAACATATACCTTGACCCATTAGCAAGCCAAGATTCCCACATGGTCTGACATGAGAAATAAATAATGGGAAGACCTTTGCATAATCCCAACACAAGTTGTCCATTCACATGATGTTAAACTGAATCTTTACCACTTTAAATGAACATGGTATACCCTCAGGGCCTGACATGTGGAGGATATCATGGAAATATTCAACAGGGAGTCCTCATCCATCATTACCTCTCCTTAAAATCACACAAGAAGTTTCTATGTCTATTCCCCATCAATCATTGTACCTCTATAGCAGCACATGGGAAACATCCATGTGTATTCCCCATACATCATTTCCACTTCATATTATCTCTCAGGAAACATCCATGTGTAATACCCATCTATAATTGATTCTCTGTAGTGTCACCTGGGTAGCTTTCATGTGTATGCTTCCACATGCAATCCATATCCTTCATTTCCTCTCCTTACTGGATCCTAGGCCCCTTCCACACATAAGACCCACATCATCTCTCGACCGTGTACCTTTTGTGACACACCTATCTGGTCTACTTATTCCTCTTTTTTCTCTCACAGATTATGACTCATGTGATCATATAGGTTATTAGTGACCCTGACACCATACCCTTACCGATCTACATTGGATTTGATCCATGTCTTCAATATAGTCTACGTAGTACACCTCCTTGAGGTTCAATCCCGACCAATGGTAAATATTTGTGCACCCTCCTATGGGTTCAACCTCCCTGATCCACCTTTATCGGTGTCTATAACATCCTTTATGGTGTGAAATAATCCCATAATGGGACACGACACCATACGCCCACTCTCATAGGATGTTCTTACCCAACCAATGAAAACAATTGGTGCTACCTCCTAGGGATGTACCCTCCTAATGTGACATATTACCTTTTTGGGAACATCTCTCTGATTTGAATCCCTGGGGTTTTATGATCTACCAACAAGGGCCACTGGGTACACATAATCCCCATGTCCCTTTCTACCAAACTACATGGACTTTCATTCCCTTCCATGGGGATACATAGGAAGAATCCCTAAGGTTTTAGCCTATCACCCATCTTTACTGATTACTTAATATTTTTTCATCTTTGTCGTGTATGACATTAAACTGCATGCCCATTTCTCCTTATGAACTATGTTGGTTTTTATCCCTATGGGTTATATAGGATGCCTCTATGAGGATCAATCCCAATCAATGGTAGACTCTATTACTCCCTTCAAAGGATATACCCTCTTGATGTGGAACCATAACATTTTGGGGAAATATCACTATGATCCACCTCCCTGGGGTGTTTTGATCCATCCATTCAGAATAATAACCATGAATAATCCCCATCATGTCAAAGCGTTGTAATCCTTTGTGTACACCACAACCACATGTCCAACTTTAATAGCCAGAAAACCACATGTAAGACCTGCTCACTTCACTATACTCATCCATCAAAGACTACTCCTCCTGTAATGGGATTCTAACCATGCGTAATCCCCAAAATGTCTCTTGGTAATTGTCCCTTAGGTACACTATGATTCAATGCCACAACCTAAACTACATGGGCTTTAATTCCCTACCACAAGGATACATAGGAAGCCTCCATGATGTTCAATCCCAGAATTCATATCTCATCCCATTATCTCCCTCGAGCCCTCATGTTTTGGGAATATCATGCCTCAAACCAAGGTTCCATTTCCTCTGGGTCCCATCAATGCATCCATTCTCATGAGCCGCATTTTAAGGTAACTCATTAACCATCTCGAACAATGTGGGTTTTGATCTATGTATTCTAAATAGGGTATGTAGGAATCATACACGAGGTTCAATCCCAACCAATGGTAATCCTTGGTTTCCCCTTTTCTGGGAACCACCATCCTTTCATCTGCCCTTTTTCATGTCTAGATTAGCCTTCACAGTGTGAAACCTTCCCCTTTTGTGGGATAGATCATCTTAGGCTGGTCCTTATTGGGTCTTCTAACACATACATCCAGTAAACTTTCTAGGAGCTCCATTATATGGTCGTATCTATTTTATCCCCTCTCATCAGTGTCCCGATCAGTCTAATCCATCTCTGGTAGACATTAATCTCACAGAATTCCCCTTGTCAAACAAGGGATGTCGAGGAAACCCTCATATACATGCCTTAGGAAAAACATTTCCTGCATTGGATGTGGGATGCCTCAGGCTTCTAAAAACATGAGAAGTCCTCTTATAAGGGGAAATCAAAGTGTATCAGTGTTTCAATGTTTATACATCCTTGGATTCCCCAACATGCTTGATGCTACCATCTTCTCTAACCGAAGGTTTACTCCCTCTCAAGACCCCTTCAAATATCCTAATATAATTATCACAATTAACTAGCATGCATAATGATATGACATTGGAAATGTGATTCATGTACCATGACTCAAATATTTGAGGGAGAATTAGACACGGTGAGGAGTTGTGAGTAGGAATCAACAGATGGAGAGACCAATATACCATCATCCTGTTTCAATCAGGGAGAAAACATCCCTCAAGAGGCGATATATTCCACCCTCCATTGGAAGCTGGAATGTGGGGAAGACAGATTCACATCCCCACAGATGGTTCACATCCCCAGTGAAAGCATCAGAAACACATATATATTATGGAGAAAAATAAATTTTATTTTTACCTTGTTACACTTAGGTATTTGACCATGAAATATAGACAAAAACATAGGTTATTGAGGTGGATGATTACGATAAAAGAATTAAATTTTTAGGAAAATTAAATTAATGGTTGTGAATATCTTATAGAAGACCACATGTGTAGGTTAACTCAGATTTACAAGGTTGAATCACTGACCATGTCAACCTCAAATTAATTCTTATATGGTTAGAAGTCAAAATAATCTGCACAAGTTTCCTGACATATTGATCTACGGAATTGTAGGGTCACATAAAAGGTACCTCACTTCTTTTCAAAGAATCATGAATTTAAATCAAAATATTATTCAATGTTTTATGTCTACGGGGATATTTTTTAGGAATTACATATAGTGAACATGTGATTAAAAGGCATATCCCTAATTATAAAGAAGAATAAGTTATGTTTTATACTTTTTTTAAAAAAAGTATGTGGATGCCATTTTTTTATCTCAAAAACATCTAGAAAGCATTTAAAAGAATGATTATTGTGGCAATGGGTTTTTAAAGACTCAGATAAATTCTATAAAGTATGTCTAAATATTTTAATTGTAGGTATAATTTATAAACAATAGGGAATAAACCAATAAACTTTAAATATTTTTTAAATATTTGATACATGGGGATTATATTTAATAAGTCCAATTCCGATATCCTTTATATTTTAATTCATTTTATTTTTATTAGATTATGTTTCTATGTAGATTAAATAAAATTTCACACAATCCAAAGATTGCAAAATTGTGATTGTGTTTCAAAAATCATTTTATTATTGTAGGTTTGGAATGCATCAAACTATAATCTATTACTAAGGGAAACATTTTTTCATCAATAACGTAGAATCCCATAGGATGATGTATGGAGGCCAAAAAATTCTTCAACTTCAAACTATAAAAAAATAAATTGGTTGGAAAAGGGTATACTATATAGAAATTTAGAGGATTCTGGATAGATAGAGAAACCTAACTGGAAGAACTATAGTAGGATGTTTTAAGATTCATTATGTGCCTAGAGATCTTTTTACAAACCCCTAAGGTATTCCCCCAAAATAATATTTTATGGGAAGAGTAGTCACATGCCTGTTCAGTTGTGAAACAAGGCTTATTGAGCTATGAAAATTTTTAACCAAGAAGTTATCAAAGACAGAGTGTAAAGGATTTTATTAATTATTGAAATATATTATTGGAGATGGAAACTTAAGAGAATACCCCAATATACGAATATACATCTGGATCTATCAATGGAATTCTTATTTGGAGAAGATAATTTCATATGGGAGATAAAGTGTAGTTATTCTCTTCCATGATGGAGGTCATTCCTAGTAAGATTCATTCCAAGTAGACTAGATTGTATGTAGTGAATTACACATTACCACTTGGTACTGTTGAGATCAAGGTAGTTAGACCATGGAAACCATTCAAAGAGAATGAATAGCATCTAAATTAGTTTCAAGAGATTTTTTGAGGGAACCAGTGGAGTAGTTTAAGCTTCTACCTATTATATTAAAATGAAGAACCACCATGTTGTTTATTTCCTTCACAATAATGTGGAGACAAACATTATAAATTACTTAATTCATTTAATATATAATAATGAAATTGATAGGAGGTGGGGTCTGATAAAATTAAGGGTGAGATGACATGTGATTGGGGGTTTAAATAGATTTTTTGGCTTTTATTTTTCTATTTTCGGAGTTTGTATTAAAAAATAAAATAAATCAAACTGATTTGAAGATTTTGTTAAAATCTATCAATAAATTCTACCTTATATTTTTCTTGCCTATTTTTTATTTTTACGCTATTTTTATGTTTGTAAAATTGAGTTTCAATGTGGTCATTCCTAGAAAGAACAACTATTATAGAATTTTGGGACTCACCAAAAATAAAATTGTAGAAGCTAGATGTTTTTAGGGAGTTTTCAACTATTTTAATAGAAGTTTTTGTTTTTTAACTATAACAAATAAGTAGAAATGAAAATTTTTACGTTGAATTAAAATTATAACATGAGGTAACTAAAATTTTGAATTTAAACAGAAGTAACATAGCCTTTATAAAAATGAACACCTTAGGGATCCAAATGAAAAGATATTTATATACATATTTACAATTGGAGTAAAATAAGAAATTGGAATCCCACAATTATGGTTTCAGATAGTATTCACTAGGTGTGTGATTAAATAAATTCTACTATATAAATTAAATAATTTCTCTTTAGAAATCATGGTTATGAAAATTTCAATAAGTTCCTAATTTTCCAAAGTGTATTCATTTTTAGGATGGGAAAATCGAACCTAGATTAAGAAGGAAAAATTTAATTATAAAAATTTCATTTGAGTTTTTTTAATAAATTGAAAATAGAAAAATTGGTATAATGAATTTAGGAGAGAGATACAAATTAAGGTGACACTTGTTAAATTTTTTTCTTCCACATTTTTTTATTCAATTATCACTAAAGAAACTAGAACCATTACTTAAATTGAAATGAGGATAGTGGTTGAAATCATATTGGTGGCACGATATATTTCAATGATGAATGAATATGTGATTTTGTTCATGAATATTTAAATTATTCAATTTAAGGAATGAAAATTAATTATAAAAAAAATAATTCTTTGTATTTCCTAAGATTACAATAGTGTAAGCATAAGGGAGTGATAAGAGAAAAATTTTCCTTAATTTTGATAGTCTTTTCAATGGAAATTATCAAATAATGTTTTTAAAACATGGGAAATCAATCCATTTTTTATTTCATGGAATCTTGAATTGATTTAAAAAAATTATTAATACATTGTTTTTAATGATTTTTTAAATTATTGGATTTTATGGGAATTCTATACATTGATTTAGAAAATAAGATTTCATTATTAAATGGTTTTTAAATTTATTATTATTATTTTTGTTGATACTGATCATAATTGAAGAAGCACACATTTAATTATATTTTCAAATGTGTAGGATTGGAAAATAAAAAATGAATAAATAACATTTAGGGATGATCGAATGTGAATTTCAAGTAGAAAATTGACCACATGTTGTTTCTTGATCGACCATTCTGAATGTTCTGTAAATGAATGAAGTGGTTGTAAGTAAAGGTAATCAATTATGAAGTGCACCATTGATCATGGTAGAAAAGTGACCATAAAACGACATTTAATTAAATGTGCCATTTAACCAACAAGGTTGAAAATTATGAAACATCCATAAGTGAATTAAATATGATTATAATCAATCATTTAAAGATCAACCAAAAGGATATTAGTATTCCCATGTACAATTTCCACACGGGACCTTACCCCTCAGGCGACCGCACGTTGACTCGGATCACTAGCATAGTAATTTAAGGATGTCTCTAATGTTGAATTTGTTTTGTGTCAATATTAAGAAGGAATGTTTCAAAAATCCATGTGAAAGATCCACTACACCACCACACATTTAATCTGGGACATAGATAAATTTATATTGTCGTTATTAAAATCCAAAAATCTTAAAATGGAATTAAATGACATGAAATTAAATAAAATTCTATTATCAATAGTCTAATAAAATCATGAATACCTCTAATAGATTATGCATGTGGAAATAATCTATATTGAAGAAGTAGATTATGTGATTATGGGAGAGTATCAAAAATGATATGGATGATTCATGATGCCAATATACATCAATCACAATCCTCGATCTATAAATGTAATGGAAATCTGAAAAAGAATAGATAGGTAGTGAATTTGAGGAATTTATTTATGGTTTCAAAATAACTTGCTGAATAAAATAAGAATGTGCCTCCCATGTTAGATTTGGAGTTACTAAATAACATACAGAAGTCTTGAGAATCACAATTATAAGAGGACTGTTAACTAAGAAAAGAGACATCGATGACTACTTTATCGAGAAAAGTCGATACTATATTCTTTTCTTCTCATTTTGTTGTGCCTATACAGTGTTGGAAAACTAATCTATTAGTGGATAAGTCTAAGATATTTCCAATCACCATGTTTATGAATTCATATTTCAATTAATGATTTTTTATTCTCATATATCTGGAATCGTTTGTTGGTTTAAACATTTGGATATTTCCTCAATTATATTCATTTTTAATTTCTCTCTCGTTTTTAAATAGTTTTCACACATAGGCTACCAGAAACATATCCACACTTTATAACAGTTTTTAATGGGGTTGATATAGGACTAATTGGAGTTTTACAATCAAAATGATTGGAAAAGGTTGTGGATGTAGTGATCATCATATCTCAAGGCTTAAGCTAAAATCACCAGGGGAGGGTAATCTGTTATGATTTTAACTCAATAGGGAGAGGCTATGAAATAAAATTAGAGTAATTATTTATTAGATAAAAAAGGGGATATCTAATTTTAGATATCTATTTTATATATATAACCAAAAACACTCAATTTTACCCTCAATCAAATTAATTCATTATTTTCAAATGCACCAAACCCCTAATAAAGAGAATAATGCGCACATAATACTCTCCAACATAGATAAAACCTAAGTACCACTATCACTACATTAAATTTTAGATTATAAATTGGTTTTTTGAGGGTCATGAGACATGAATCTCATTAACTTATATAGTATAACTATGTTGAAATATTAAATTTACTATGGAATTCTAGGATGGATTTTATTTTCTTCTTAATCTGGTTTTGTTACTTTGAATATAATGCATAATGTGTAGGATTATAAAAGTAGGAATAGGTAAATTAACACGGAATGATATGTAATTAATTATTCTAGTTTATTTAATTATATGATTAAACTAATGATTTTTATTAACTAAAACATCAATAATAAATGATAATTTTTTATTTATTTAAAAGTGAAGAATAGGTTAATATAAATCATTAACTTCTTCATTTGATTTAGTTTCATTGTTTTTTATTATTATTATATTATTATTATTAATATATATTATTTCAAGTTTAAATTTAAATTATATATTTTAAATGTTTTCTAAAATAATGTTTAAATCATGGAATGATTTGCTAAAAGGTAATACGTGGAAGAGAAGTGTGGGTTGTGACCTAACCATTGTTGTTCTCGAATATATTTGGGAATTTTATACAACCTATCAAGCCATTAGGGATATTTTGTAAAACCCCAAATATAATTTCCGTTATTATTTTACTTATTTAATTATTGATTTATCTTTTCCTTGATTTTAATGTCGAAACCATTTTAAATGTTAATGCTTAGGAATTTTAGTGTAGGGTGAATAGTTAATGCACAGTTAGTACTAGATATGAAGAAACCATGTGAAGGGGATTTAGTTTTACATAGACCTAATATTCATGGTTGGAACATGGCTAAAATAATTGTGTTTCCATACCATGTGAGTATGGGGTTTTTATCTAGGTGATACCATAGAGTTTGCATTTGTTTTACCTAACCATGTGACCAAACCATGTGAGCCTCCCATGTCATAAAATTTATAATTCCCAATTTTTCACTATTCAGACTAAAAATTATAAACTTTTATTAATAAACTATCACTCACCCATCCGTACGCAAGACATATTGAATTAATGGTTTCTCTTTCAAAAGAGACTGATATTTGTACAAGTTACCAAGTAATAGTAATGTTTATTAATTTTTAATTAGATAGTATTGGGACATATAAATATAATAAGTTGGGATAAAATATAGACACAACAAAATAATATTTTAACATAGATGGGATACATGAAAAGTATTTTCTGTTTTTGGAAGAAGTTTGCAAATAATTTCCAAATGCATTCAAGTCATGCTTCTCTACCATTGTGGTTAGAGGATTAATTTGAAAAAACCTTTTTAGAACCCAATATATAATTTCACAATATTCTATGAACTGCATGTTTATAAATGTTTTTTATCTAACTGATTTTTGCAATGTGTGTCAGGACCAAACGGTCCATGCAATATGTCTTCGGCTTCATTATCCAGAATATGCATTCTGCAGATGAAAATAAAATTATATAGATTAATAATTAGTAATGAATCTTTAAATATGAAAATCAAATATAATAATTGAATAAAAAATGTTGTAGTAATAAAAATGAATGTTATAGAAATGAAAAGTATACTGGTGAGTAACAAACTCTAAAAAACAAACATTGTGTTGTAATAAAGCTGACTAATTTGTGTTTTTATAGAGTATAAAAAGATGGATTATTTTTTAAGTATAAAAAAAGTAATCAATAATGAAAATAGGTATAAAACGTGGTGTTTTCTACAAAATAGTAGAAATAGGTACTGTAAAAAGATGAGGTAAAAAACATGTAATATAAATGTCACCAATTCGATACATCTTATCAATGAAACAGATCATAGTCACATGTTAGTGGCACAATATTTGATACGTCATATGAATTTAACATAACATTGACCTAGGAGAAGAAATATTCTAACAAAGAACACCATCATAGTCAAATAAAACTCACTGTTCTTTATTTGCAAAGTCCACCGAACAGTGGATTAGAAGATAGGGTGACCTATTTCATCATTGCACAGGTTTACAAACTATTACCATTGAAACATGGTGTTCAAATAAAATTGAATAATCTGAAGTCTCTATATTACATACTATGATGGTGTTTTTATATAGTATAAAAACATAAAATTGAATTTATAGGAGGTAGCAAACATATCATTTTTGTATAGTATCAAAATTTAGGCTGTTTATATTCAACAGACAGAAAATAGGATAAATAAATGTATAAATGATTTATATATAGAAACATAAATATCAATTATTGTTTTTGTACTATAAAAAATGTAATAATAATTTCACTACAAATAGGAATTCAAAAAACATTGAGGAAAAAAATTAAACAGTGAACATGTATGTTTACCATATGTTTACAACATCACATTTTAATATGTTTTTTCAGTTTTACTATTTACATTTCCCATCATTTTGTTGTGTAATTCAATAGATTGACTCATTATATTCTTTTTGTCTCAACATATGTAGATATCATCTTGTAGTTCATCTTCATTATGAAAATCACATGAAAAATTATTATACATAAAAAATACTCTTAGAAGATTTTAAGATAGATTTTATAGCAACTGAAATCATTAAAGCATAGATAATAGCTTTATCAGTTTTCTTTTATTTACAGTATACAGGTGTAGATTGAGAGGACAAAATTTTTTAAGAAAAATTAAAATACATAATATAGAGTTCTTTATAGAAATATTTGGTATAATAATGGAATGAATTAAGATCTTATGACTATATTTTCATCATCCCTTCTCCAATAAATTACATAACCATCATCACCAACTATTTAATTTTCCTTAAATTTTTTGGGAAAATTTATATGAATTTTCCATTGATCATACAAGGTGATACATAGTTGGATTCTCTACAAGGTCCATAGATCATAAAACACATTATAGCTTCATTTAGTCTTAGGTAGGTAAAATTATTTTTAATTTCAATGAAAATAGAGTTTTTAACAGAGGCTGCATTTTTAACATTGTTTTCACGACGGAGAAATAGAAGGATGTTCACATGAGGCGGGCCTAATTTTTGAAACTCAATGGTTCAAAAGACTAAATGGAACAAAAAGGTTTATATATACATTATAAAGTATGATATAATTTCAATGAATCTAGTAAAAAATCATATTGGTAAAAGCATAGATCAATACCTACCCTTGATTTTCCAAATAAACCTTCTTCTCTTAAATCCTTCATTAGATGATCAACCATAATAATGAAAACATGAGAAAATATGTGAGGGTGTTTGCTGGATAAATATTCTTATATCTATGATACCATGTAATCTCATTCCACATTGGGTTACATGTAAAGGTCAAAAAAATATGAATACCATGCTCAGTATAAAATGGACATTATATCTTGGTAATTCTGGATCATATACCTTTGACCACCAATAAATTTTGAAGGTAAAATTATTCTCTTCCTATAGGAATACATTTCTTGGTCACCTATAAGAAAATAAAATTGTAACCCATTGTAAATATTTACCCTCAATCGATTTTTATTAAAGTGAATGAATGATAGTATTTGAGACTCAATAATCATATAAGAATCAACAATAATACGTCGCAATAGTCTTATAGAATGTAGTAAATATTAGGCTTCATTTTCATAAAATAGTATGTGAAAAGAGAATTACTCTCTTGTTTAACCTTCCATAGATTAGAACTTGTTGTGAATGGAGTCGAGCGATGCAATATATTGTCAACATATCCATCACTTCCACTTATGAAAATCAATAGTTTTTGTAATGGAAGATACTATGGCTGTAGCTCATAAATTCCCTGTCGATCCCCAGTTTTGGTTTGAATAATTGTATCCCTCTCTTGGTTGAGATGTTCAATATCACCAAAAATGAGTGTTTCAATGTTAGAAGTATTTAGTAAGTTTTATATAGAGGGATTTATTTCTCTTATTTTAAGAAGATGATGTTTTATTGTAGGCACTTATTAACGGTCAAGAACATCACTTACACTTATGAATTGTTGTCCTAAAGCATTGTTTTCATGAAGCATTTCCGACAGGTTCTTGCCTATAGTGTATTCAATGAAGGAATGTACATTTTGGTCATCTGAGCTACATTTAGTAGTTATGTTAATACAAATTTAGGAATGGACTGAAAAAGAAGTCCATAGAAATTAACTTCATCGATAACTAAACTCACAAACCCTATTGTGGAACTCATGTATAGTATCATACACATATAGTGGTGTGATCCTTGGTGGTTGTCCATCAGGTGGATATAAACTACTTATGAGAAGCTAGTTTGTCCATTCAATATGAATATAAATGGATCTTGTCCATTGTTGAACGACCTGTCAACCATACCACCCTTTGACGTGAAAAAAAACATAGAATTGTAAACATGCATGTATTCTTGGAATGTTCTAACCTCGATAACAGTTTGATTGAAGAGAAACAATTTTAGGTACTATGGAAATAGAGTTATCATGTTCAAATTAATATTTCCCATAGATCAATATGGAGAAAACATGGGGTTTTGGGGTTTCTATATTTCCTATTTTTGTCATCGAACCAGATTAAATATAGAAAATTTTTGACAGACATTAATTGGGTATCTCATATATGAATATCTTTATTGAAAATCCAAAAAAATATAGATTCTATTATTAATTAAGCATAGTTAGTAGTGGGTCGTTGTTTCCTTTTATGTAGCAGTAATGTATGTTTAGCAACTACACTAACCTAAGTTCTCTAAAATTTGTTGTTCTAATATGTTTCTGGCAGTAACAACTAGACGTAAATGTTTAATATAATAAATAATACTGAAGTTATCAATGTTTCTACCTAACTATATACATCAACATACCTGTATAGTTTTTTGTATTATGTATGACACCATTTTTGTATATATGTGTTCTTAACCTCTCAAAAATTGATGTATCATGAGAAAATGATTTTTCTTTAAAATCTGGAATTATTTTAATAAAATAGTTTAGTATTATATATTATTTATTAAATATTATAAATATAACGATTTTTGAGTGATGTTATATACTTTTTTTAAATTTGGTGGCATACATATACATGATAAAGTATTGTAGTCCCCATGAACAGTATGATTAAATCTGTCTTAATTGGTAGAGGAAATTGTAAGAAATGACACACTATTAATGGCCATGTAAATATGTAAAAGCATGAGTTGTGATTACTTTGTTAAGGAGGAAGGTGATGAATCTAATAGATCATTTACATCAGTCACAATAGTAACCGAAATTATTTAGGTAACTGTAATATGGTGATTAATGTATGAGTTGTACTTAACTTGTAGAGGAGGCAAGTGATGAATCCGATATAATGTTTTCATCAGTCACGATATCTATCAAAATTAATGAGGTGCATGTTAGATGATTATTAGCTTATTTTCACTACCAAGAATTTTTTCTTAATATAATTGGGAAATTATACTTCCAGAAAGAAATTCGATATTTTCTAAAGGCATCTGGTCTTTTCTTTCGCTTGTTTTCTCTTAATGGAAATGTAGTCTGACATATAGATTATTGAGGTATTGTACATAAAGATGTTAAAAAAAATTCTTAGTGTTATTATATAATGTTGTTAGAATAATTTCTATTTTAACAAGAAAATATCAAAATAAATGACCATTCATAGATAATGGTGTTAATGGAAAGTGTGTGACTCCATCTGTGATGCCATTTGGAGATAGTGGTTCATTTATTGTAGTACCAGAGAGTTTTTTAGATGTCATTGATGAATTTCCATTAGATGTCTACATTGTTATTGTGATAGTAGTACGTTATAAAAATACATAAAAATTGATAAAAATATATATAATTTTCAACTAAACAAAATAGAAAACACACAAGTGTTTTGTCATTCCTTCATTATTTGTCTCAATTGAAACCTTGAATCTCTAGAGGATGATGGGAAATTCATGTTTTGTTTGGGTTACGTTATTTTTTAATTTAGAGGTGTTCAATGAAAACATTTTATGCAATATGTATAGTAAAGGCAATGTAATATACATAGTAAAGGAAAATAGTTAACTCGATAAAGATGTAATTGCATAGCTTTATACAACTATAAAAATTTGACACTTGAAATATGAAAATGAGAAATAAGGGAATCTATAACTACGAAATAGTTCAATTTATCTATTGAATAATATAATATAGGCATACAAGGGTTGTATGATATGATATGGGTAATAGAAACAAGAACTATTTGTAATTGAAGGCAGTTAGGTTAACATTCAGATTAGATATCAATGATGATCTATGAGTCGACGGTAGTTCTAATTTAGTATTGGATATATGGTATCCTGAAATGATATAAATACCAATGATGAATACCTTAATTTGAAAACAAAACCCTAATAGGTGATTAAAAATTTGAATACCTCAATGAAGGAATATGTCTGGATTCTAGTAATATCGAATGAATAGTTGAGCAAGAAGTCTGGAAGAAGTAGTGGTGCCAAAGATGAAGACGATACCTTGTTACAAGAAATGGGTCATGTGGATCTAAGTAAGTGGACTATGGAGAGTCAGTTGATTGTTTTGGATTGCAAAATTTGGTTCTGAGTAATAAGAGTCCTACCAGTAAGGAGAGAATACCCGACTTTAGTATTTAGCTAAACTGACATGCAACAGAGTAGAGGATACTACATGAATTTGTAGCACTGTATCACCACCGTAAATCAGTTGAGTAGTTTTGGGTTTCCGGGTGTCGAAGACAGACATGAAGTGTTTAGGGATACGACAACCAGATTCTAAGGGATGACCACAATTACTAAGATTCAGTCGATGTTTTACTGAAAATGGCAGTGTAGTGGTAGAAAATCATTGTTAGTAGATTAAGATGAATTTAATAGAAACCAATATTTATAAGCTTTGATGTTATGGATAAATATTGAGATTGAAGAAGGATATTGAAGATGGACTTGGATGGTGTGTGATAACTACAGGACTATAGGGTAGAATATGGAGATAGAATACGGTTGTTGAAGATGCCGGTAATAATTGGATAAGAATAATTTGACAAAACCCTATAGTCAGGTTGTAGAGGGAGAACGAATAGCTTGGTGGAAGATGGAGATAAGAAATTAATGAATAATATGTTAGGAAACCTCCAGTAGCAATATTATCTCGAATATAAAGGATGGTGATGGAGGAAATGAATGTATGTAGAGAAGTGGAGGAATACCTAATGGTGTATGGAGGTCATGGGAGATGAAAATGTGAATGACGATTATAGAGTAGCCGCATGAAGAAGATATTTTGGAATTGGAGACATGGTTCACTGATTGGGTGACACGGTATCCTAGATGAACCAAGGATTAGTAAATATTGTATAATAAAGAAACATAAATGAAACAAACAGAGTGTTCATAGAGGCCATAAATGATGATGGCTGATGGAATCCCCTCGAACAATCAAAGAACAGTAAATAGGAAGAGAACCTATGCTAGAAAAAATTAAAATCCCTTCACATTGATTTCCTTTATAATCATGGAGATCTACCAACATATTACCCTCACACAATGTATGAAGAACCAATATATGTGAATGATTGAGAGCCCTGGATGTGTGGATGAAATAGGTAGTATTCCAGGGGAAATCCACTATAACTTATAGGTCATTGATTACAATAGTATAATCTTATTTGACATCAGAATGATGAATAAATCTCTCCCTACATATTTTAAGACTTTGAAGAAGCACCAATTCCTTGACCAACACTGAATTACCCTCCCCAATATAAGAATAAAAATCCACAATAAGCGAGCCGCAGTCTTTCCGAAAAACACCCCCACCATGTTTGACTGCTTGCACACAAGAACCATCAGTATTTAATTTAATCCCATTAATAGGAGGATTCCATCACACCCATATTCCAGAATACCTCTGACCATAAATTGACATATATATATAAGTAATCGATGAAAACATTGATTAAATAACCAATGAACTATTAACACATTTACACTTCCTCACAAAAGAAGATAGAAGGTCTAGAAATTTACATTTAATATACTACAGGTTTAGATGAACCCCTTGATCAACATTATCATTATTTGATTCCGATAATGTCTAAAAAACATCAAGTGTGAGTAAATACCACCCTTTAGATTGCATACAACCCCTCTCTAAATAATTCCAACATGCATCAATAAATTCTTCCATTGTCCTCACAAAACCACTAAAATCTGGAAAACAAGAAACGTGAATGCACCAATGAATAAACAAATCTATTTTGAAAAAAAAGTTTTAAAAAATCATAGAATGATAGATCAAGTGGAGTTTTTCATTTAAAAACAAGAGGTAATGAAATCTGTTGATTATTAGCATCAGTTAGAATAGAAACATTGTAGATTCTCCAAATGAGAAAACTAAATTTAGGAGAGAGGAATATAAACAAAATTCTACTACCCAAACCGTCCAAATTAGGAGAAGATTGGTTCATATTATGTAAATATTAGTTGGTAGATTACCAGTGGAAGAATATATAATATAACACTTATCAAGATCCTCATAAAATTTAATATTATGAAAAACACCATGTTGAACCTCATTCAACACTACATCAGTGAACATGGGGTATGCACTTACCAGTATAATAGGGTTATTTATGGCTAGATGGATTGGAAAAAAAATAATGGAACCCTATAATTATATTTTCAGAAATAAATTTCACCACTCTTAGCAATATAGCCAGAAATCTCTAATATAGAAGAAACAAGACACTTTAAAAAATTCCAATGCTGAGAACCATTACAACTGTCAACCCAATCAAAATTCAATTAATCATACTTCCTCTAGACAAAATCAGACCAAATGGAATCCATATAAAAGGAATCCCACACAAGTTTAACCTACATACACCACATATTTACAGCAATACCTTTGAGCTTAAAACCCCCCTCCAGAAAAGGTCTTTCCAGTATGGACTTGTAACGCACCAGATCTGGTCACAATCAAAATTGGCACCCGACCCGGTCTATGTAATGTCTCGAAGGGTGATCTCGATCCACACATGCTGGAAACGTTTCTTAGGTATTATAATGTAAATTTTGGGAACGATTTACCCACATTTATAAACCTAAAACCAAAACCGAAATAAATAATATGAATCTGAAAATTTAATCCCAACAAGAATTTAATAGAAATTCAGAATTGAAATACATGGTTTTAGAAAATTCACATGGGGTCCAAAACTCAAAAGTATTAGAAAAAATAACCCAAAAACCACCATAAGGAATTGGGTAATCATCCCCAATACTTCACCACAACACCGCACTGAGGATGGAAGCTAAAAACCCAAACCACTGATTCCAAAATGTTTATCTGAACCTGCGACAAAGTTTGACTTGCCTACGTACACCCAAATGTTTATGTAGGGCATGTTCCTAAGCTCAATTGGATTCCACCCAAAAGATATTCCATGTGATAAAAATTATAAGACAAAAATATTGAATTTTTTTATAAATAGGAAATTCCATAACCAATTTTTAATGGATGCAACATTCTATGAAAACAGTTTTCAAGTGGGAAACAATAATGAATAAACACTTTCAAAGAAAATGAACATGCTACTGAATTTTCCAGCTCAAAAACACCATATTCAGATGGTAAATAAAAAATATCCAATGAGAACTAGTTAATGAATTCCCTTGGTAACTAGTTATTTGTGATCCCTAGGTGCCTTGTATCTCGGTGAAAAGTAACAATAACAAATATACATTCTAATGCATGATCCAATAGTAGGGGATTCACTGATAACCTAGTGGTCCCAAAATTCATCATCATTGTTTAGTTAGTGTTGTCATCGTAAACCTTCAATATGAAACTGGGACGAAACCACTCTGGATCACTAACATACTATTATATGACTTCCCACCTAGATACTCGGGTTTCTCTTTTTGTGCTAAAAACGTTCTGTATCTTATAAAATAACATTGCCCATGGAAATTCCATTGAAAAATAATACACACATCAAACATCCTACACAAAAGCCACACAATACCCCTTTTCACATTCAAATTCAATTTAACATCATACTCACACCAAAATATCCCATTGACATATCCTACACCTTTATCAAAATTTAATAAATCATTCTGAAAATTATAAATTATTCTCAAAACGTTTGAATTCAAAAAGCCTCACTTTATTATTCAAAATCGCTTTTTGAGAACCTACATAATCCAAAATAGTACCTCATAATCCTTTTCACACTATATGTAACTCAATATACCATTTGATATTTTTATAAAACAACATCAAGGATTATAACAAGATTTTCCCATAATAACCATTAAATACCCCTCTTTAAAGGACAAAAGCACACCAAACCCCTACCAAACCATATTTTCCATCCCAATACACATTTAATAAATCATTTTTATGTGTTATAAAATGACCCCAAATGATAACACAATAGTTAAACAGTAAAACCACAACATTTTAAGAAAAAGTTAAACATTAAAATTAAAAGATAAACCAATTACATCAAAAATCGATTTTTAACGACAAAAACATATAAAGAACATGGTAAATAAATAAATAAATAAAGCTAACTCATCATGAAATGCTTACATAATTAATCACCTACCATTGGTGTCAAAAACCCTCAAATAATTGTGTGAAACTTCCACCGCACCATTGCCACACCATAATGGAATGACAACGATCCCTAATCCATGAATATTGAACCATGAAACTCAAAAATAAACCCCAGGTATGAAACCCTAGTTTTTTTACTTTTGAAACATCAAGGAAGATGAACGAAACCCTTAGAGAATGGAAGAAATAGGATATGGATTCACTTACATGTAAAATTTGAAGAAATATTTCCAAATACACCTATAGTTGAATCTAAATGAAAATAAAATTGAAATGGAGGTTATAATAAGGCTGAGGAGGTCATGTTGGGAATCAAATGGGGGAAAAATAAAAAATAATTGATTTACGAATGAAGCAAATTACCTTTTCAAATATATAAAATTTGAGAATATTAATGAAATATTTCCCTAATACATGATGGAGACGAGATACCAAGAGGGAAAACAAAACATAGGGGTGTGCCTAGGGTTTTTGTTCAGGATTGAGTGGAGTAATGACTGAAAAATATTAAAAAATGAATGAGATATTAAAAAATATATTTTTTTATAACTAGAAATGATCTCACAGGCAGGCCCAATGACTGAATAAATCACCCAAATCTACATTAATAATGAGTTCCCAAGTGTTCTAAATGGATATGGTGGATTGAATAGGTCAGGGGAGGCCATGTGGGAAGTGTAATAGGTGTGAAATGTATAAAAAATAAGTTGTTATAAAAGTAAAAAATTATGTTTTTAAATCGAAAAATAAGCTCACGGTTTGGCCCAAATATTGATAAAAATCACCTTAATAAACATAACCCACAAAAGGATCCACTAGGAGTGTCAAAAATTCTATTCCAGGACACATCATCCTTATATATTCCCTTTAAAAAAACTCAAAATACCATCCATTAATTAAAATACTAAGGACTTAGATCAAGAACATCCGAGACAAAAAATTTAAACTCAGAACACCTTGAAACCAAGAGAATACTAAGAACCATAAGAAGATTTAAAAAATGGAATTGAAAATCTAGGTGTGACAATTCTCCCCACCATAGTTCCTTTCGCCCCCAGAAAGCCAAAATAATTCCATATGAAAAACAAAACCCAACTGATATACCAAGATGGACACCCATGCCTAGTTATCACCCACACCCAAAGGAAAATAAACCTCAAGTTGACCAATAAAAGGAATACATACTCTCCCACGAAAACATTTACACCATTTTCCTGAAATAACATAACCTAGTCAAACCAAATCCCAAAAAAAGAACCTCAAACACTACCAGATAAAGGTCAAGCAATTTACCTAAAACAAACAATGAATTCGAATGAGGTTACCACAAATCTATATCAATCAAACAATGGGGTATTCCCCAATCCCAACGTTTACCCAAGAAAGAAGATGGTGGTTAGATAGCTCTGAATTATTCTGCATACTTCCAATCCAACACCAAGGATAATTCCAAGTTAGTGATATGAGGAGACCAGAACATACTCCTCACCATAAGAGAGAACTTAATTTCCTAAGACATAACTAAAACTCCAATAAGGGGAGGCCCAAATGGACTCCCCACCATAAGGGATAGACTAAAATTCGAATAATTCCAAAAGGACCTATATGAGACCCATGGTGGGTCTCCCCTCCAAAAGAACGAACTATCTTAACCGACTAGCATGGGTTGACACGAAAAAGACCCCATAAGACCCAATCCCCAACAAAAGGTGGGTTGATCCGCAAAAATCCAAACCAGAAAAGACACTACGTGGATTTCCACTCCAATAAACAATACTATCATTGGATGAGCCGAACCAAAATTGGGATAAAAAAGATCACATAATGTTATTCATATCTGAACAACCTTTTCGAGAGTTTCACCCACAATGGTTGAAGCACTGGGGGTTGATAAAACTAAACCACCCCTGAAACCATGTATCCAACGATGGATGTTTTGACGAACATGGAATACAACCCTGAGGGACAGGGTCCATACATCCCCTTCCACCACATCAGACCACTTGGAACGAAACAAACTCATCAAAACCTAACACTGTATCCACATCCCACACCAGAGAAAAAAGTTAAACACATATCCCTTACACCCTTTCTTTTTTCGGACTATGCACAAGTTTCCCTCTAGGAGATATAGTTGGAGCATAGATTATTGAAGAATCTCTTTCCTTGTATTCAGGTGCCAAAACCCCCTAAGTATAACTTCTTCATCGAGTTCCACAAGTGACTACACCACGATCCAACAACCTCAATAAAACACAACACATCCTGAAAAACACAAAAAAAATCATGCAACCTTCACTAAGATAGGGGACTCAAAGATACATATGCATTTCCCCCATCACCCAGAATAAGGAAGAACATAAGAAAGAACACAAGGATTACACCTTCACTGAGAACAAGGAATTCAATGTTTCTAGGAAGAGAGACACACATTCATTTTATCATATGTCCTTGAAATGTTTCATAACATTCACCTTTTACCATAAAGGAAAACCCAACAAAACATCACCGAACATGAACCGAGCTACCAATATAGAAATTACGAGGAGTGGGATCTTAAACTGAGACTCAAGAATCATGATATTACCATAAGAAACAATAACAACCTCGAACAACCATATTTTTAACACTGGTGGCCTAAAATAAATCATTTTATTATGAGAAACCAAGAAAAGGACTAAATGAACATAAATAATGCAGATAATACCATAAAATCTAGATTTATTTACCTTTCCTCACTATTATTCCCCTTCTCTACTTCTAGATAGAACCTACAGACACAACGATTTCCAAATTCTCCTTTGAAAACTCAGGCAGTTTATGAAACTAAGGTCTATTTCAACCTTCTATAACCACTCTCCAACTATCAGAGGATCCAATTAAATGGAAAATAAGAGGGGGTAGACTCAATCTACAAATTTCAATAATAGCGTCCTTATGTTAATAAACTGGAGGATCTTCCAATGAAGAATCACTCGTGGCCGCACTTCTACCATGTATTAATTTTTTTGTGGGGTGTACCCTAGACAACAAGAAAACCCAAGGACACATCCAAGCTTGTAAATTGGTCAAAAAAAACCCAAAAATAGAACTAAAAAATAGGTTAATCACCACAAAGATGGCCTAAAAAATTTCTCAAAAAATAACACTAACCAACACATCATTTCAACTTAATGACGAAACACAAACCCAAAACATCGGTAAAACAATAGGGGTCCTCAAACACAAAAAACCCACAACAACATTCTCAAAAATCCATAAGAAACCCCACCCCAAACACTAGTTATCAAAACATAAAATTTACTTAAAATAATCATTTGTTTGAAAGTAAATGAGGTCGACAGTTTGATCATCAAGGAATGGTATCTCATGGGCCTCACACATCCATGTTTTCATGCCACCACGAGAACCCACCTCCTACCAACCTGGGAACTCATCAACTTTTCCATACAGATAACCTATTCATGTAACTCATCCACCTTTCCTTACACATAACCCATGCATGTTGTCACCCCATGAGAAAAACAAGGGTCAAAAAAAGATTTTTATTCTTTTAAAAACCAAAACATTTCATTCCACTCAATAAAAATTTCCAAACCCACATTAAAATCATCCTTGTTTTTCAAACCATCGAGTTTTTGAATCCAAATTTTCTGATAACAAATATCCAATATCATCTTAAACAAATAAAGTTTTATGAAAATCCTCCTTTTCAAAACCCCATTCAAACTGTTATGAAAACCCATTTTCAATCCCTTAAAAAATAATAACATTCCCATTTTAAAATTCCATTGAAAACAGATCTCCAAAACCCTATTTATCATAAATTAAACTTTCCCAACAATTAAATTCAGTAAACCATGTGACTAAATTATGAAAATACACTTCTAATATTCTCAAAACCATTAACTAAAAACCATTTCTATTTTAAAATATATTTTTCCTCAATTTTCAAACAATAGAAATCTAGAATTATTTTCTAAAACCCACAAAGATACAGAATGAATCAACAAAAAATGAGTATTGTTGGGTGACTCAGATGTATGGTTGGAATCCATACACTAGTTACATTAATATTAGAGAGAGTGTTCTAGGACAATATCCCTAGATTCACATGGCTTTCCAGGCCCTGTAATCTCACTCAGACCATTGATCTAACTCCCATTTCATTTCCCAAATAACAAACAAGTATAAGAAACAAAAGAATCACATGAAACCATAATTCCATTGATAAATAAAGTCCCAACATGAGGTGGCATGGCTATGAAACTTACTTGTAACCAGTACCTCGAGTTCCTACAGTCATAGTTTTGGTCTACCATGTCTCTTTCCCATAAGAACATAACCTAAAAAGAGAGAATATCCCCTGATACCATTTTTTCACGAACCAGATCTGGTCTCCATCAAAACTGGCACACGACCAAATCTGTGGTAGGTCCTGAAGGGTTATCCCAATCCCCATGGGTTCTCACATGTTACCATTTATGATAAAGTAAATGTTGGGATTTATTTCACTACATTTATAAACATAAGACAACAACCGCAATAAATAAACTGAATCTGAAAATTTAATCCAAACAATACTTTAATAAAAATTAAAAATTTAAATTCATGGTATTATACGAATCCCAAAAGAGAAACAAATAAAAATTATCAGAAAAAATAACCCACGAAAACCACAAGGCAAGGGGTCATAATCCCCAAGCATTCTACACAACACCATACAGAGGATGGAAGCTAACAACCAAAACCACCGATTCCAGAAGCTTTACCAAAACCCATGACAAAGATTTCCAATACAACTTACACACCAAGGTGTAATTAGTGTGTGAGCCTAATCTTAATAAGATTACCCCCAAAATATATTCTATGTGATAAACATTATAAGAAAAAATTCGTGTATGTTTTTAAAAACAAGAAATGCCATAAACAATTTTTAAAGGATACAAATTTCAATGAAAACAACTTTCATGTAGGAAACATTAAATAATGAACACTTTTAAGGAAAATGCACATGATACTAAACTTTCCAGATAATACATATCATATTCTAATGGTATGTACAAAATATCCATTAAGCACTAGTCATGGGAACACCCCTAGGCACTATTTAGTTTTGAGCCCCTGGTATCTCATATCTTAGTGAAAAGTCACCATAATAAATATTTGTTCTTGGGAACAAGACACTAGTAGGAGAATCACTGATAAATTATCGGTCCCCAACATCATAATCATATTTTAGTTATTTTTTTCATCATCAAACTTTCTATATGAAATGGGGATGAAACCATCTGGATCACTAGCATACTAGTACACGTCATCCAACCTTGATATATAGGTTTCCTTTTTTGTGCTCAAACAAGTTCCACATCTTATAAAAAACCATTTCACAAGGAAATGAAATTTAAAAATTATACACACATCAAAAAACCAACAAAAAATCCACAAGTTTCCCCTTTTCACATTCAAATTCATTATAACATCATACTCACACCAAAACAGCCCATAAACATATCCTACACCTTTCTCACAATTTAATGAATCATTCCACAGTTTATAAAATATTATCAAAACATTTGAAATCCAAATTTTTCAATTTATCTTTCAAAAACACGTTTTAAGATCATACACACTATAATACAGTACCTTAACATGTTTTTCACACTTTATGTAACTCAAAAAACCATTTGATATTTTTATAAAATAACTTTAAATATTATAACTAGATTTTGCATATAAAACCCGTTCAAAAACCCTCTTTCATGGCCAAAATCACAAAATAACCATACAAAACCAGATTTATAATCCAAATGCACATTTAATAAACCATTTTAATATGGAATAAAATGACCCCAAATGATACCATAGGAGTTACACAAGAAAAACACACCATTTCACGAAAAAATGAAAATTTAAAATTAAACGCATATCCAATTCCATAAAAAATAGATTTTTCACTCCAAAAAACATATAAGGAACATGATAAATAATTAAATCAAGAAATATAACTCATTAATAAATTCTTACACCTGGAATCACATTCCATTTGTATCAAAAAAACCCCAAATCATTGTGCGAAAATTCCACCACACCGTCGTCGCACCACAAGTGCATAAAAATGAACCCTAATCCAAAAATATTATACTAAGAAATGAAAAAAAATAAACCCTATATATGGAAATATAGTTTTTTTTACATTTGAAACATCAAGGAAGAAGATAGAAACCCTAAGTAGAATGTATGAAACAAGAGAGGGATTCACTTACTTGAGAAACATTGATTAAATCTCCCCAAATATACCAATAGTACAATCTCTAAGAAGACAAAAATGGAAGTGAGGTTAGAATAAGGATGATGAGGTAATGTGGGGATAAAAATGGGGGGAATAGAGTATGAAATTAATTATTTAAGAAATAAATAAATTACCTTTGAAAATATGGATGATTTGAGAAAGCTGGAGAAAATTACCCCTAATTCACAATTAAGATGATCTCCAAAGAGGCAAAACGGAACATGGGGGTGCACCTAGGGTATTTGGTCTTGAATAAAAGGTTTAATGACTGAAAAATATTAAAAACATGAACTATATATTAATGAAATAAAATATTTTTTAAAAAACAAGAAATGGGCTCACGGGATAGCCCAATGACAGAATAAATCCCCCAAATCCACCATGATTATGAGTTCCTAAGGGGTCCAAATGGTCTTGGTGGATTTTGTAGGTTTGGGGAGGCCAAGTGGGAAGTGGAATGAGTGAGAAATTTTAAAAATGATGTATTTATAAAAGAAAAAAATTTGTTTTAAAATCTCAAAATTGGCTAATGGTTTGGACCAAATCATGAACAAACCACCCCAATAAACATAACTCCCAAAAGGTGCCACTAGAAGTGTAAAAAATTCAATTCCAAGACACCTTATCCTTATACCTTCCATATAAAAAAAGACAAGTCCAAGTAACATCCATGACATCATAAACTAATGAAATTGATCGAGAACACTCGAGACACAAAATCTAAACCGGAGACACCTGGAAATCAAGAGAAAACTAAGTACCAAAAAAATATTCGATACAATGCATGGAATTGAAAATAAGAGTGTGATAAAACCAACTAGACCAATGATTAAATCCTTCATCCTGAGAGTCTCATATGAAGTAATTGATAATCCTTTCAATTTTTCTAATCATTAATTTAGGAGGTCTACATATAGATAACACTTGCATAGGAATGGAAGAAAGCACAATGTTGACCAAATTGATCCTTCCCCCAAAGGATAAAAACCAACTTCTCCAATTATGGATCCTTAACATATTTCTGGACATAATGGAATCAAAAGGAAACATTATGACTCTCCCATAAGATAAATGAGATCCCAAATATTCTATAGGTAAACCTTTTTTTTGGACAAACAAATTCTATTCTGAATGAGCATGGTTACCCAAGAACAACACTTTTTGAAGATAAGTAGACCAATTTTATTAATGTTGAAACATTTTTCATATTTATTACAATACTAAAAAAGATTCATATTGAAATTACAAATTGAATTGGCACTTTCATAGAGGAAAGAAAACATATCATTGGAATTAAATATATGAGAAATACCAAAGAATACATACCTCAATTTAAGGGGATTAATCAAGACAATATCAAGACTCATGTTTAGATTTCAACTGAGAACATCGTGGTCCAGAATGAATAAGCTCGAAGATATAGGATCACCCTATCTCAGGCCCCATGATGATTTGAAGAAACCAAACCTTTTCCCCATTTAGGAAATAGAGAACCAAGGATAAGAAAATCACTTGATGAAGAGATATCCAACCCAATCAGAAAACAACATTTATGGAGTAATTTAATGAGAAAAGTCCAATCCATACCATCATAGTCCTTTTCTATGTCAATCTTAACCATAAAATTAGTTCATATTTCTCTTTTTTCAAGCTTACTAGTCATTTACTAGGAAATATAAATAGTTACATGAATATTTCTCCCTTTATGAAACCCAATTTGTTATTTAGATACCTAGATAGGAAGATGTAGGGAAAAACATTTTTGAGAACATTATACAACACTTTGTAAGAAAAATTACGCATAATAATGGGATGAAAATGACCAAAACCAATGAATTTGGGACATTATGAATAAGAGAATATATAGTAGTCGAAGAAAATCTTGGTAATGGACCACCATTGAAAAAAGCAATAACATCACACACCACATCTTCTTTGATAATGAGCCAAGCATCAGGGTAAAAAATAAATAGGAAAACCATTAGGACCCTGGGTGCTTTCATGATTAATAGACGCGATGGCCTCTAGTATATTCTCCTCTCCTAGAATAGTCTTCAACATTTAATTCGTTGAACAATAAACAAAATAAGGAAAATTTAAAAAAAGTATTAGAGGTTGAACAGTCCTGATAAAAAGCCTGATGACCCTACCGCTGGCCAGAAAGAGCCTCAGAGATTTGAGAAACAACCAAAGGACCCACCACACTAGAATCACAAGAAAGGGACCCATCAGGGAGAGAAAGATTAATTTTTTTCAATCAAGTTTTTCTCCCTAATACAGTCATTAAATATGGAAGTATTCTTGTTACAAACCATAAGGAAATAAGCTTTTGATATTTCTCTATCAGAATATTCATGTTCAATCAAAATTTCCTCCATCCATTTAATATTACTAGATAGAATAATATGCTTATCATTATCCCATCGAAGTAGTAACTGATGATAAATAATTTTGATCTCCTCCAGGAGAGTTTCCAAGACAATATCCTGATTGATAATCAAAATGATCCATAAAAGGATTACGGCTTTCAGTTTTCTAAGATTATTATAAGTCAAACCCACGAAAAAACCTAAACAGGAAAATTATAAGAAGGCTAAATCAACTCTACGAAGCCATTATGTTTTCACCAATGACTAAAATATTGTAAACCCTTCTTGATCTCACCAGAAAGAATGAACATGACATATAAGGGGAGAATGATCGGGTTAGGACCTATAAAGATGATTGAAAAAGAAGATGATAAATTAGAGATTTCCTTAAAATTCCCAGGACACCAATCATGTCTAATCCAAATTCTGTTACTAACCCTATGATTACTACACCACGCAAGAATCTTCTCCATAAAAACCCAAGTCCAAAAGCTAGTTGGATGAGTTAAAGAAATGAAATTATAGTATACCATTACAAGGATAAACTCCCCACTTCTTTTCTAATGTATCCAAAATAGTGTTGAAATCTCCACCAATAAACCATGTTTCAAAAAACAGATTTGAAGGAATAAAGAGTGGCCCATAAAACATTCCATTGAATTTGATCACAACTGGAATAAAAATAGACATAAAGTAAGAAACCCCATTGAAACAAACATTAGTGGAAGGATTATAACTGGAGTTTTCTATTAAATCAAAAAATATTGGATCATTCCAAAAAAAGAAAAATATGCTTGTTATCTGCCAAAAATGACTAAAATGAAAACCACAAGTCATGTTCTTGATGGATTTTATTTTGAAATTTCATTCAAGGATGGTTATTAAAGAACCCTTTTCCTTCCAAATAGTCTTTAAAATAAAATGTATATGGATAAAGGATCTCAAACCCCCAGCATTCATATATTGAAATTGCTCATGAAGAAATAGATAAATTTCCTTGTGGCCTAAACCATTAATTAAATACTAGGATTTATAATGAGTTTCAATCTTACTGTGAGGAAGAATGTGTTTGGATAAATTAGAAAAACCTCAAACCAATGAAGATTGTATGAAGTCCTCTCCAAAATCATCCATCACCTTGAAATAATTTAAAATAGAAGTACTATTATCATGAATAGGGGAACTATCCAAACCTTGAATAAGAAATGGAGACACAAAATCTAAATCCCTGGAAGCCAGATCTATAAAAATTTTCGCAGGTAACTACTGATTAATATCCGGAACTGTGGATCCAGCCACATGATCAACAGAACAAGAGGAAACACCCGCTACATCTGCACATTAAACAGACAAAAAATACTGAGAAACCACTACCAGAAGAATAAGGCCCACAGTCTCTACCCAATAAGGTGCATCATTGTCCTTCTCACATTGAGATGGATGGCCAAGAGTTGAAGGAGCCAGAATAAGAGGATCCAGAAACAATGCTTTCACATGGACTGAATGACCAGCACAAGACACCTCCTAAACTAGAGAACCATCATTCAGAATCCTAGAAGACACATGATCATGAACCATATAAGCATTCGATGGAGGATGCTCACTCAATAGATGTAGTAGTTCATCTCACACCCAAACAAGAACCACTTTGTTCCGGGAGAATGAATCTGAATCCGTGAAGTTTACATCGAGAATAAAAAATGATGTGATTGATGGAAAATAATATTTTTTCATAATGGTAAATAATTCATAGAACTTAGATGAATTATTTACAGAAGATGATATTCCAAATCAAACTCCACATAAATTCGAGCCTCCATAGTAGGATCCATCATAAGAGTTCAAATGTCATCACAACGAAAATGAACTAGAGAATATCTAATTGATATATAGACTCCATGATTCTAAATGGGAAGAAGAATACTAGGAAGATGAATCCAAAGGGGAGCCCAAGAAGAATCATTCCACCGATTAGAATCGAGAGACCACTAAAGCACAAGGATCCTATGATGTCCACAAGAACAAACCTCCTTAGTCCGGGCCCGAATGAAGTACAATTTAGAAAATAAGTGTGTAAAGAATGGTCCAATATATAGATATAGAGTAAATTAAAAAACTAATTCCCCATATACTATACTACTTAAATAATTTCCAGATCTACCATGTTCTACTATTCAGAGGCTTCATAAGGGTGATTTCCCTCTCAAAAGGCACATCCTTTTCAAATGTTTAAAGGAAGGCACATTACAAGAAGGCACCTTCTTTAAATCCCATCCATGGAGGGCACCTAACCAGAAAGTACATTATTCATAGATATTGTAAATAAGGCTCTTACTCAAATAGGGAATTCTATAAAATATCTTTGAAGAAGGCTCTCTCAGAAGAGGCAACTTCTTCAAAAAGTTGTTTAAGAAGGCGATGTTTCAAACAGCACCTTCCCAATATATATATTATTTTTTAATTTATTTGTTATGATTTTGTTTTGTTTATATATATTATTATTAAATATAAAATTTATAAAAATATATTATTATTAAATAGAAAAAATAACTTATTTCTTAAAATAATTAATATTTTTTTATTGTCAAATAAATTACATTCATATTATCATTAAATATTATTATTACTAAATAATAATTATGAATGCATAAGAATTAAATATTAATGATTATTTATTGTTAATAATTTTATTAATTATATTATTATTTAGAATTATTAAATACAAAAAATAATTTTTATTAAAATAATTACTATTTTATTTTTATAGTGGAATAAATTACCATCATGTTATCATTAAATATTATTATTATTATATTTATTATTATTAAAAATATGTGATCATATTCATTTCAACGAAATGATTATTTATAATTAAAAACATAATTAATTATATTATTATTTTGTATTATTCAATACATAAATAATTAGATTATATATTACATTTACAATAATTATTTATTAATATGTATATTATTAAAATATTAATTATATTACTGTTATTAATATTATAAATGATTAATAATTGTATTATAAATTGTTAATAGTAACTTTATTATTAACAATTATGTTTCATATATTAAAAATTTAATTAATATTTATTTTAAATTAAATTATTTAAATTATTGTTCACAATCATTATTGTAATTTTTGGAAATATTTTAAAACAATGTTTTTTTATTAAAAATGTAATTCCAAAACTTTAAATGTAATAATAAAATTAGTATTTATTATTTATTATTATTTTGACATTAATTTTATTTTAAATTAATGAATATTTTTATAGTCAATGTTTTAAATTACATTTAGATTTTATTTATACTATATTTTATGTGCATAATTTTTTTAAACGGTAAGTGTTAATTGTTAATCATTAATGTTTTTTATATGTAAATTATTATTTTTTGTTAAATTTGTAAAAAAAATTATTTTCAACTATTTTGTATATGTTCAATCAATGTATTATATTTGAATTAAATTATACTTATAGTTTAAATTTTATAGCCTTTCAAAATAACCTACTTTAAACATTATTATGTTTCAAATACGTGACTTTGAAAACTTATTAATTATTTTTCTTCAATATTTTCTAAAAAATTATTTTTATTTCCAACTATTTCTTATATTTTTAATACTTTTTTTATGTTTCATTTATATTGGACTTAATGTTTTTATTTTATAGGCTTGAAATTCACCCACTTGAAATATTTTTACGTTTCAATTATGTGACATTGGAAGCCTATAAAATATAAACTATAAGACCAACTTGAATAAAACATAAAACATGGATTAAAAATATATGAGATAGTTAAAATTTTAAAAAAAATTAATAAATATAAAAACCAAACCTTATTTAAAAAACAAAATCTTTATTGATTTAAAAGATTATATTTACACTTTAAAATTTTTCTACTTATAAAATATAGTATAAAAGAAATATATATTAAATTTAAAACATTGATGGTGCGAATGAAAATTAATTAAAAATAAAATGAATGTTAAAAATATAATAATCAATTTTTTTTAATTTATAATAAAAAATTTGCTGTAAAAATAATTTATATCTACAAATGTTATGTTTTGAAACAAAAATATTTTGTGTCATTGAAATTATTTTTCATCACGATTTTTTACTATTTATTTCAAATATTTCTTATGTCTTTAATTCATGTTTTATGTTTCATTTATATTGGTCTTATATTTTATATGTTATAGGCTTCCAAAGTCACCTACTTGAAGAATTAAGACATTTCAAGTAGGTGACATTGTAATCCTATAAAATAAAATGCTTAAGACCAATATAAGTGAAACATAAAACATGGAATAAACTTATAAAAAATAGTGGAAAATAAAAAATTTAACAAATAAAACAAACCAAAAATAACTTACATGACACAAACATTATTAATTTAAAACATAATATTTAAACTTCACAAAATGTATTTGCATAAAATATAGTATAAGTAAAATCTATATGAAATTTAAAACATTGTCTTTACAAATAAAAAATAATTCACAATTAAAGGAAAGTCGAAATAATAATAAATAATAATAAATAATTATGTTATTATTGTAAAATATTAAAACTTATATTTTTATTAAATAATAATTATATTTTAAAATATTTACATGAAATAATACAATAATTATGTACATTATATTATTCGTTGTCTAACTAATAAATTAATTAATAATATAATTTTTAATAAAACATAATTAAAATATTAATGTAAAAAACACAATTATTCATAATAATTTTATTAATAAAAATTTTTAGTATAATTATTAATCATTTATAATAACTATAATAGTGATATAATTAATATTTTAACAATAAAAAAAATAAAAACATTATATTTAATTATAATATGAATAATAATATACTTAATAATGTTATTAAAATAATAATATTTTAATAATACTGAATAATATTATAATTAATAAAGTTATTAGTTATTAATAACTATTAAGGCGAAATGATTATGTGTATATAATTATTATTTAGTAATAATAATATTAAATGATAATATGAATTGAATTTATTTGACTATAAAAAGTAAATATAAATTATTTTAAGAAATAAATTATTTTTATATTTAATAAATATATATTTTTATATATTTTATATTTTATAATATATAGATATATAGAGAAATCATATCAAGACATAACAAAAAAAATTAAAAAATAAAATATATATAAGGAAGGCATTGTTTGAAACAATGCCTTCATAAACAACTTTTTGAAAAATATGAATCTTTATAGATAGACATCTTCAATGATATTTTAAATAAGTCTCTATTTGAGAAAGAGCCGTATTTACAATATCTATGAAGAAGGCACATTCTTGTTATGCCCTTTCCATTGATGGTATTTGAAGAAGGCACCTTTTTGTTAGGCTCCTTCCTCTAAACATTTTTAACGAAGGTTCCCTTTGAGAGGGAACTAACCCTTCTACCTCCTCCGAACAGTAGATCACGGTCGATCTTGAAATTGTTTCAGTAGTGTTGTATATGGAGAATTAGTTTTTTAATTAACTATATATCAGAATATTTTCATTAAAAATTATTTCCTAGAGATAATAGAAACTGTCACTGCACTAGTAAGATCCCATAATTCAACAAAGTTTGAAAAAATATCATATGGAGGATGATCACTTAAGAAATTATTGATGAGGGACCCGCATTGATAATGAGATTCTTCATGGAGTTCAACATCCTAAAGAGGGAAAATATCCTCATATAATGAGAATAAAAAAATTCCCTAAATTGGGTAGTTGAGAAACTATTTCTTGAAGTACCCCAGTTTGCATATGGTTGGGGAAACTATTCCCCAAAATAAGGTTCGGATTCCTTCCTCTAATGAAACATTTGGAGTACTTCATGAAATAGATTCCAAAGTACCCACTTTAGGGAGTATGTATTTTTATTCCCGTAATATGAGGTAAATTTCCTCCAAAATATAGATGGCTATAAACCCATCCATCGACTCCCATTCCTTCAAATCCAAAGAAATTAGAGGAACTATAAAGAGAGGAGGTCAAGAAACTGACTGTAAATTACCAGTCCCCACTGATCTAAAGTATGATTCCACTGTCCAAAATCATGAGCCAATATGAAAAGAAGAATCTGAGAAACATCCACTAGTAAAATGCATCAAAGGATCCTACAAAAAAGACTGTGACAAGCCAAAGGAATATACTGAGAAATCCCCAAATGATATCCCCAAATTACCACTTTCCGTACATGAAGTCGGAGCAGTAGGATCCACCAGTTCACCGTGAGAAGAAAAACAGGGGGAAGGTAGAAATTTTGGAAAAACGAGAGACATGTGAGGCACGTACATCGAAGATGGATCATCATGCCTTTTTTCCTATTTAGAAATAAAAACTTTATTATTCATTTTACCTTTTTTCATTTGACCGGGCTTGGGAATGTTTAAGGGGATATGTTACTCCATTCCTCCTATATCTTTGAGCCTCCAAGATTGATTCCATGAGGATTTATCAAGGTAAACCCTATGTTTCTCTTATTCCCTATTTTTTATTTATTATTTATTCCAATTTATCCCAATTTCATTTTCTCCCTAGAATATTAGGGGTTTTGGGTGAATTTATGGTTCATGGGTGGTCCTAATATATGGATTTTATTGTTTAAGGGTACTATGATTTATCCATACATGTGTTTTATCATTATCTATCTAAGGAAATGTGTTTTCTCTTATTGTGAGAGGTTACTAGTTAGAATAATGTAGGATTTTTTGGGAACATATTTTTATGAGAATGTAATTGTGTTCTTGATAATTTTAATAACCTTATTTTTGAGATTATATATATATATATATATATATTATAGATATAATGGGTTCTATAAATTTTCTAATGTGATTTATCACATGGAATAAAAGGTATTAAATTGTTTTCTTCTTTCCAAAAAATGCTTATATCATTTTTTAAATTTATAATGTTATTTTTAGTTCCATGTGTTTCTGGATGAAATTTATAGGGTTTTTTCAAATGGATTTTGATTTCCATGGTTTCTTAACAAAATTTTGGTAATTAAATAAAATAAGTTTGTTCTTTAATGAAAAAGTGGTATTATTTATTTTAAACATGGATTGAATAAAGGATAAAATAGATTATTGAAATTATTTTAAGGGTGGTTTCACATTGGTTGTTTATAAATTATATTTAAATTATTTTTAAGGGATCAAATTTTTGAGTTAGTTTTCAAGAAGTAATTGTTGTAACTTTTAAATGTTTTTCATAGGGTGTGTATCTAATTCCCTCATGATTCACATGATTGATATGGATTGTGACCCGGAGGGGGTATTTATTTTAATTATGTGGTTTATACATATTTTGGATATTTATTATGGTTGTTTAAGACATTATATGAGATATATATTATTTTTATTGATTCATTGATAATATGTTTCTATTATTTTTTACCTCGTATTAATTGTTTTCTTGAGAACCATAGGCTAGAAGTGAGGTTTATATTTATTTTATATTATATAGTCACATTATACAAATGTCACCCTAGTTAGGTTATATGTCCAGGCTAGTGGGGAGTTCCCCCGATAGGGCTAGGTGCTGGATAGCCATGAATCTTGTGTTTTTTAGATGCGACATATTCCAGAAGTAGTTCTTGTGTATTTGGTAATGTCTAAGACTGTAAAAACTTAATACCTAAATTGTTGTTCATGATACCTAGTGTTTTGTATGACATTAATTATTGGTTTTATTTACCTCATTTTCATATACCTCTAGTTTTCATGTATGAAGTCATTTTTTATCAGTAGTGTTCTTGAATTTATTTATATATTTACATTATGACTTTTTAAATTAATGTTTATTTTTCATGGTGTTATTAATTATGTGATGGAAATAAAATTATAGTAATTATTTAGAATTTTTTTTAATGTTTTCTCCAAGTAATGAATAATGATTAATTTCTTTGGAACATAGATAAAGTAAAATGGAGGTTTTATAAAAAAAGTAATGACATGTTATTTTATAAATTAAAATTTCTCATGAAAAACTATTTTATATTATTATTCAATCTAGAATAAATGAAATAACATTTCAAAGGAATAACATAATCTCCTTAGTGAGATCCTACAAGGTTCATTTTTCTTACACCAGTTTATGTATACATATATTATGGTTTAGTTTTAGGTTCCAAATTATGTTCATTCATGGTTGTTGATCAGATTGGTCAGGAAGTGGTGATATGAGATGTGTAGAATGATTTTGGGTCACATGGAGATAGGTAGTAACTAGTTGGGTTGAGTTTAATTTTTGGAATACATGCATTAGTTTTGTTTTTCCAGATCTTCCTTTGAATTTTCAATAATCCAAGTGTTGTTTCTTATACATTAAAAATTCTGATTATATGTCAGTTTTTTTAAGTAATATTATTTATTTTTGATGGATTATACTCTTATTGAATGTTTATTTTGGTTTTCTTATTTGGTGAATTATTTCCCATTATTTTTTCCTTGTTATCCATGCACTAGTTTCCAGTCCTTAGGGATTGGGAATGCCCTTCATGTTTATGGGAGAAACAGGTCGGGTGACGTGTTAGGTAATCCCTATTTGGTTCCTTAAAAATGTTATTATATCCTAGGTTATAGGAAAGGTAATAGGTTATTGAGAATTCCAACCTGTTATTTGTGATGTGTTTTCATGGAAATGATAACTAGTAATGTTGTTGTAAATCAAGAGGTAGATATTTAATAGGTGGATGATCATGACCTCTCATGATAAAACATGAGTTACCATGGGTTTATTAAATTTGATTCATGGTTTTGAGTTATGTTTTGGTTTCCTTTTCTATTATTAAGACCTCTAATGAGTGTACCAATGATTTTGGTTGTCACTATTTATTTTGATGGTGGATATAGAGACAAAAATAGAGCATCTTGGTTAGAATAAATTGGCTAAAACCCTGCAGAGATTTTGGGATTGGGCTATAAGAAATCATAAATCCTATTGTATGATTGGTGCACATTTTTTTAACTTAAGAAACTAAACTATTCACAACTTTTTTCTCCCCAAGATGATTTATTTCACTTAATTATCTCACCTTGTTGATTCTAATAGTTTTTAATATTGATGTGAGGGAAATTAATTGAAATTATTATTATATAATTGTTGTTATAGGATTGGGTTTTTATTAAATTATATGATTTTTATTTGGGTTTACCTTTTGGAAGGCAAGTTTTATGTTTCTAAATGTGTTTTTGGAATGAAAAGGGGATTTTTGTCAATTGGTAATAGTCTATTTTCAATGGAAACATATATTTAAAAAATATGGTTTGAAAGAATTTTGAAATGGGACTGTGATTCTTATTTTAAAATTAGTGTTTGATATTACGAGTGGAAATGAATTAATGGGAACTGGTTTTTTTTATTTATAGTGAATTTGAAAAATGAATGTGAAATGATTATAAGGGGATATATGTTTCCAAAATGGTTACTTTTTAAATTAAATTATTTTAACTTTTATAAAGGTTTTTTTATTTAGTTAGATTTATTTAATATGTTTTAAGTATGTTTTTCTTTGAATTTAGACATTTCTAGAATTTTCAATTTAGATTTATAAAATATGAGTTGACTGAATATTGTATATTTTTTCAATCAGATTATGCCTCCTAGAGAGTCTTAAAAAAGATTAGGAATCTTTTTTATTAAGATTACCAAGAGGATAGACTTTGTCATTTATTCGGATTGGTTTTTTTCTGTATCAACTCTACTTATACTCAAAAACAATTGGTAGATCCAAAATCAACTCAACTCTTAGACCCCATATAATTATTTTCACATCTCCATATGCCTTCCTTCAATAGAGATATAAGTCCTCCAATGACAATGAAGTGTCTCGAGTGAATTTATTGGAACATTAATTCTCCCAAATCCCTTAAATATCCATGGGTGAAGTTTATGGTGGTGAAATTCCACAAGAATAGGCCACCTACAAGGGGTGATGATTTAGATCACCTTGATTAATGCGGGGATACAAGGTCTAATGTTAAGTATAGATTAGGGGGATAAGATCAAATGTATGGTTGAATGGGTTCATTCCTCAAAAAGAAATATGTGGTATCTTCTGTGGGTCTAGTATCAATACATTTAGTATTTTAAGATTATATGATTTATAAATACAATATTATATATCTTGTGTGGCCTCTGGGACCATTTGGAAATGATTTTAACACTTCATTTCTAGAAGAATGAGTTTTTGGTATAGTTTTAGTTATTTTGTATATATTGAAACAGGCTTATTACACATGTATATTACACCATTTTAGATGAATATATAGTAAATTAAAATAATATATGCTAGATGATCATAAATGTTTAGTGTATTTGGAAACATGGAAATAAAATATTCTATCGAGGTGAAAGATCTTCAACATCCCCCATAAAGATATCCACCTTTAGTAATTCTACCTAAAACCATTCTTCAAAATGTGGGGAAAAGAAACATTAGAAGGGGAGAGCATGGATGCTTGTTGAGGGTAAATAAAAGAAATGAAAAAAATAACATGAAACAAGGGTATGTAAATTTAGAATATCATATCTAGAACATACCCTGCACATTAGAGATCATAATAAAGATCAAAAATTCATAAGACATGGATAATAATATAATTAAGAGAATAATTCATGAAACCACAACATAAGAGTAAAGTGTGGAATTTTGGTAGACCCATATGAATATATAATGATTTACATAGTAGTACAGGAATTGTTTTTGAGACTATCTTAGTGAAAAAGTCCATTACTGAAAAACGTTCACATCCTGTTCCAGCCGAGTATTACTGAACTGAGTTCACTCCTCATTCCAACCCTATAATACTGAACTGAGTTCACTTCCCATTATATCCATGTAATACTGAACCATGTTCATTTATCATTCCAACAATGTATATCTCATGATATATAAATATTTACCCAATGCATTGGAGGATTATATAGGTCCCACCCATCTCATAAATAAATAGTACACACATGGGACACATGATCATATATAATCACATAATAACCAATGAAATGGATTGGTTATTATAAAAAAGGAAACATATCATAACCTAAGGAAAAATTTGTAGGTTTCATAATCATTTCATAAAAATAATAACCCATAAAATAGAAATGTTTTTTATAAATATATAACCTGAGAAAGAGAAATCAGTTTCATAAATACGATGACATTAAACAAAACCCATTTATAGAAAGAATATAAATGGAAAATTTAGATCATTTCCAAGAAGGTCATGAGTTACACCAATAGATGTACTCTATGATGAAAAATAGTTTTGTAATATCTTCCAAAAACATTTCTTGAATAAAAAATACATTCTTCTTTGATGAAGTATTTTTAATATATAAAACCAATTTTATATAATTTTCATAGAAAATTCCTTGAAAACATATAAATAAGACATGAAATAATTTTGAAAACCTTTTCCCTTAAAAACATATAAAATAAGATTCAAAACTTTTAAAAAATGTTATTTGAAAAAAATATGAAAACATATAATTAAATCTTGAAAATGTTTGTAAAGCCATTTTACTTGAAAAGAAATGATGTAATCTTGAAAATTTTTTGAAAACAATTTCTTTTAAAATAATATGAAAACATATAAATAAGGATTTAAAAAAATTTGAAAACTATTTTATGTGAAAATTAATTTTAAAAACATTTCATTAAAATTTATCCATTTAAAAATGAAAATGAAGTTACAATCTAATGATGGTGGGTAAATTTATACATATTGTTCAATCTAAAAAGCACATTCTTTTTGCATTGTAAAAAGGTTAGAAAAATGACTTCCGACAAAAATATTCCTTTGAATATATTAGTAAAAGTAAAAAAGGTTAAAAACTTATTTTAAATATTACAGTATAATGGTATACTATTCTTGGAATCCATTTTTAGAAAACATGTTTTTGAAATAATATAGATTTTTGACCTAAGAGAGGGTAAGTTGGGTTTTCCTAAGAACACTTTCTTATCTATCTTAAATAAAAAAAAGTGTAGAAAATGGTAACATTTAAGTAATATATCATGACTAAAAATAGGATAATAAAATTTCTGATTTTTTTTAAGATACGGGTTATAATATTACATTAATGTAAATATAATCATAAATAATCATGAAAAGTGATGAGATTGTTTCAATAAACTATCATCCCTGGGAAACATGTGATCATACTCACCCTATAAAAAGTAAATTACCTGATGATTAGAATATCATGAAAAGTATTATATTCATGATATATCATGGAAAATGGAATTATATACAACTAAAAATTTATTTTGGCACATAAAAAATCATGAGTCTCAAAGAAGAAAGATTGATACAAACATATTTCACCGATTTGGTAACTTTTGAAACTTAAAACCCAAGAAATTAAGGTCATATAATGTATATGTAATTACCCATAAATTTAAATATAATAAAAAATTAATACATCCATGTTAATTACACACATCACAAAAAAGGGGTGGGTGGTGAATAAATCTTGTATCTCATGGAAATAAAATGTGAGATGAAATCCCCTTACCTTGTGCCTTAACAATCCTCGTACTCATTTAAACAACCATTATAAAAAATGTAAAATCATTATAAATATTTTACATAACCATATTATAATATTTAATACCATATATGGTGTTATTACGAGATTATATTACCCAATTTTTAACCATCCTATGTTAAGGTTTCACTTTTGGTAATATTCGTTTTGTTCTTCGCATGTGTCGTAATTTTTTTTATCAAGGTCCTTATACTTATATCATGATTTATGAATGTAAAACATGATATATATATATATATATATAATTTATATTCATTATATTTATATTATAATAATCTATAGAATATATAATTTTGAAATGGAATACACCGTTTATGGAGTCGGTAATTCGAACATAAACATGAACATTATTTCTGTTTTTATTATAGCCGTCAAAGAAATAATGAAAATTATATATATGTATATATAAATATAATATCATTATAGTATAATTACAATTATATATATAAAATATAATTTCACTAATCCCATCCATAATACATTCCATGTAGTGTGTGAATGAATCACCTCGCTTTTAGGGGGCGGTAGTCCACACTTTCTCAAATGAAATTATCGTATTTACATCAAATGGATTTTAAAAAAACAGATATGTGTTGTAAAAATAATAAATAAGATTAAAGACATAATAAATATAATATATAATATATATTAATATACTTTTCATCTTAATTTCTACCTTGATAGGCGGTAATGGAAAAATGAATAATTATTTTTTGGTGAGGTGGCAGTTCATCGTACACATAAATAGTATGTTTGTTACCCAGTAGATGGAAGTGTGTGTATTGTTAGGTTGAAACCATATCATAAAAAATCATAGTAAATTGATTATATTTATTTTTTATACAATCATGGAATAAAGAGAGTGGATATGGTGGAGAATTAAAATAAATTAATGGAGCTTGAAAGAAGGTGTTACCTCCTAGTCGGGTAACTCCTTTTGGTTTTGCCAAAAGTATTCCTTGGAAGACTTTATACCCAAAGAGATGATTCAAGGACTAAAGGAGCTTTTTTTTGGGAATTTTATATAGTAGATCCTGGATAAAACTAAATGGTTTCATATGTGTGATGAATAGGGAGGGGTGGGGGCTGTTGTAGGGATATGAAAGGAAAAACTAGGCTTTTTGAAAAACAAGTTATGTGTACCCACATTTTCCCCTAAAAATATCATACAAAATTAAAAAAATTGGAAATATTATTGCCAAATAATTTACATGAAATGGATTTGGTAATGGTTTTTAGGTCGCTTTGGGTCTTTAATTTAAGGTTTATTCCTTATTTAAGTTAAATTTTAACTTAATTGATGTAATTAATTTTAATTACATTCACTAATATTTTTGGTCAAATAATAAGATGATCTAATTATAAATTAGAAATTATTATGATTCTAATTATGTAATCAAGTTTTAAAAATTCCATTCACATAAGTAGAATAAATTAATTTAAATTTAATCCCTCTAATGGGAGGATACTACGAGTTTTCTAAGTAAAAATAATCAAAGGATTGGTAACATATAATATCTAATTTCAATGTAAAATTGTTTAAAATGACCTAAATTTTATTAATTGATAAAAATATTATCTAATTAAATTTTTATTCTAATTTAAAATAGTATTTAAACATATAAATAAATTATATGATAAATCACATTGAATTGAAATCCAGTATTTTTTACTATTCATTAAAAAAAGAAACATTATAGAAAAATACCAAAAATTTATACTAACATAATTTTAATGTTTCACATAAAAATATAAAGTTTATTATAACATATTAAATATATAAAGGTTCTATAAATTTTATTTAAAGATTGTTTACCATTAAAATGTGGTAAAAATACCTTTAAAAAAATAGGGTTTTTATGCATAAAATCGGGTTTGTTATTAAATTATGTCTATAGAATCTATTGAATGAATAAAAAATATTTCATCTAATATATAACACATATATTACATAAATATTTCTCACTAATAATAATTAATTTAACATATTAGTGTAACATAGCTTTGTGACCATGAAAATAATAATATTTACCTTTATATTCAATCGGTTTTCATATTCGTTTATAATTAATTAGTTACCTATGAATTCATCCTATATTTATGTAAGACATATATTTTAATAAATTAGTTTTTACAATTCATAACTACTCATTTATATTCTAGGTTATATCATATTATATTGAATAATAATATTTTAATAATATATTGTTGTTAGGTAATCCTCGGCCATGTGTGTTACACAAGACTTCGAAGAAAGTCAGTGTTGTGTGTGACACAAGATAAACTCAGTATTCCATGTAGGTAAAATTAAATTTTTTTTTGAATGTAGTGCTTGATTAATGTGGTTTTTTGTATAATGTAATCCACATATAGTGCGTTAATATAAAATAAATGACTTTAATTATTGCGTGAAATGAAAAATATCGTAAATGTTAAATTAATTTGAAAGAAAAATAATTCACAAAACTGTGGGTTGTTACATTATACCACCCTAAAAATTAATTTCACCCTCAAAATTCATCTAGGTTATCAATGGTTTATTACTTTAATGTTTCATTCATAGAAATCCAAAATGAAAAAATGGATACTAAAACATCCACTAAAAATGGAAAGTCATAACGAAAACGATTACCCAAAGTTACATTTAACTAGCTTTCCACATAGCATAACATAGGTCAAGAGTGAATATTGGACATGTAGGATAAGTGTAAATATTTATAGGGAGTGATTGAGTTCATCAATCACAAGTAAGAGAATTATCAAAAAAATATAAGGTCCTGAAAGTCATAAATATGTTATGATTTATAAGGCCATCAGTTCAACAAAATTAAGGTATTAGGAAAAAACATTTTAAATTGATCATAATGATGATGTTTTTTAATCCTTTTATAGACCTATAATATTAGGAAATATAATTACATGATCTATTTCTAAAATAACATTCATTGGATTTGATTTTTCAATTTATAATTCATCCGTTACTTCATGAAATGGACATTAAGAAATGAAATTTGATGCTAGAAGTACTAAAATACATGTTTAGTAGATCTTAATGTCCATAGAAGAATGAAAATTATAAGTATTTTTATATTAAAAATAAATATGTCTTAATATATAAACATAAAAAGTAACACTTATGATTCATCAGTAATATTTATTCATCAAAAATAATTATACATTAACCAGGACGTAGTATAGGCCAATGGTAGGAGCAAAACCCTTATCATCCTTTGGTCATGAGTTCAAGACCCCCATCCTTATCAGACAAGATTAGTTTCCACCTAACATAAATGATTTCCTTTTCTAAAACCACACTAATATAATTTACAAAATAGATGGATATCCTTAAAGTAAGTTTAATATCCTTTCAACCAAGGTTTTAAATACTATATTCATACGTAAATACTTCCTTGGATATTTAATTTAAACTTTTAATTAATAGTTAACCTTATAACCCCTGTATAATATGAAAATCAAAAATATTAGAAATAATTTCACAAAATCATATTTACATTGATCCCCCATATATAACAATTTAGCTCTTAGTTTTCACATTCCAAACTTGTGAGTACCCTCATGGTAAATTCTATTGGAAGATGGGAAAAACATGAATTACCATAAATCATTTGGTAAAACATGCATTATTCATTATTCCATAGATTACTAGATATATTATTTAAATCCTATAAGTTTTAAACATTATCCATGATAACATTAACTACATGTCAACATGTCCTTAATTATTTCTAAGGTAATCAGTTTTATTCAATTTACTTATTCATATCCCCCAAATCATTATCAAAACAACAATAACATAGTATAAGGAAGATAATAAGGGTAATTTTCCTCATAATCTTTTGTTTTATATAGACTTCACATTTCCATTAAATCACATTTCCATTCCATTGGATACATTCAATGTATTCTTGTAAATTCATAGAGAAAATAATAAACTGAACAATCTGTATATATTTCACCATTCATATAACATAATTATTGAATTCAAATATATAGAATACATTATTATTCCACTTTATCTTTATGTTTTTGGAAATTACACCACATCATATTACATAATACCTCTTTCGTTTAAAATTTCTTCTCTAGTCTCTTCATCACCAGCAATGAAACCAATACTGACACAACCTTTTTGATTCTCTTCAGGAGATTTCCTCTTGGAACATTGAGTTGCATAATGAACACTTATTCCACAATTAAAACACTAAACATTTGATGATTTAATTGGGAGTATAATACTCTCATCCATTTCATTAAATTAACACTTTATTTTTCCCTTGTAGTGACTTTAATTATGTCCTTCTTTTCCATTGTCTAATCAATTTATTGTTCCTTTAACACATTCAATTAAGTGATTCTTTCCAAATTATTGACACAAAGGAAACTGAATCATTATTTCCTTCACGGTCTTAATTACCTGAAATCTATGTAAACTCCTTCTTTCTCTTCCTTGGTGAGTTCGAGAGTTGGTTAAGGTATACGTTGTTAATCATGTTCCGTGAAAACTGATTAAGAATGATTAAAACATATTTTTCTCCATAGATCATCCCACTTGAATTATCATAAAAAAGTATTCCATCACATTCAACATTAATACAATTCCATTCAGTTCATGCCATATACTAAAACCAAAATCATAGTGTAAGCATTAATCATCATAGTAGAAACCACATTGTCAGGAAAGGAATTAATTATAGAATCTATGAATCATGACATATTCCTTAATCAATGACACCATAGGGTTATCCTAGGTTATTAACATCCAACATATATTTAAATCCTTTATAATGTTTCATGAAGAGTTTGTGAATTTATAAATCATATCCCTTAAGAGTGTCAAACCAGGTGTGCATAAATACCCATTTTCATGTTACAGATTACCCTGAGTCAGGCCTGGAACATCTTGTCAGAGTTATTACCCCTTGGTACATCTCATCCATAGCCACAAACATTAATAATATTGAAAAATGGGTGTATTTCTAGGAAACCACCTACTCTATCCTTCACTAAAATTATTTTACATTTTCATAAATGTTATCTCATTTTTATTATTATCCTTAGATACATACCTAGACATATACTTAGAAATATACAAAGGAATATCAGTAATTTTTTCTCATACTTGTTTTTAAAGGTTGACTAAAACATTCATTTGATACCAACTATAGTTACCCAGGATTATCATACAGGTATATTACACCATTTTAGATGACTGTTCAGTACATTACAATAATTCTTGCATGAGGATCATAATAGATTAGTGTATTTGGAAACATAAAAACACAATCTTCTACCCTAGTAAATGATCTTAATCATATCATATAAGTTTCTCTACCTTTAATACTTCTACCTAATACCTTTCATCATATCATGGGGAAGGGAAACAAAATATTGGGTGAGATCAAATGCTTAGTAAGGGTAAATAAAGGAAATACGTAAGCATAACATGAAAAAAGGGTATGGAACTTGAGTATAACATTTTAAGATCATACCATTTATATTAGAGATTATAATAAAGATTAGAAATTCATAAGACATGGATCATAATATAATTTAGAGAAAAAGACATAAAATCACAACATAGGAATAAAACATTGAATTTTGGAAAATGAATAAGAATATACAATGTTTTCTATAGTAGTTGAGGAAATGATTCTAAGACCATATTAGTGGGAAAAGTGCTTTACAGAACCAGGTTCACAACTCATTACGACCCTGTATAATTTATTCAAGATCACTCCTCATTCCAACCATGTAATATTGAATGAAGTTCATTTCCCATTCCAACCCTGTAATACGGAAACAGATTCATTTTTTATTCCATCTAAATCATTCTCATGAGATATAAATCTTTACCCAATTCATTACAGGGATATATAGGTCCCATCCATATCATAGTTAAATCATAGATACATGTTCCACATGTTCATAAAAGTCATATCATAACCCATTAAATGATATGGTTATTATAAACATGTAAACATATTATAACATATGAAAATATATATATGTTTTGTAATCATTTCATAAAAATAATAACCCATGAATGAGAAACATATTTCAAAAACATAAAACCTATGAATTAGAAATGTGTTTCGTAAATACCATGACCTTAAGCATAACACATTAATAGAATGAATCTGAATGGAACCTTTACATAATTTACTAGAAAGGTAATTAGTAACATAAATGGATGACATATTAGATGTAAAATAATTTTGAATTATCATTCAAAATAATTTCCCCAGAAAAAAAAAATTTCTTCTTTGGAAAGAAATTTTGATATAAAAGAAAATTGAAAATCGTTTACATAGAAAATACCTTCCAAAAATATAAAAAATACTTGAAATAATTTTTAAAACCTTTTTCCATCAAATAATATAAAATAATCCTTATAACATTTTAAAAACCTTTTTATTTGAAAAAACATTGAAAAAAAATAACAAAATATTGAAAATGTTTTGAAAACCTTTTTAATTTAAAACACATTAAATCATCTTAAAAATGTTTTGAAAAGTATATCTTTGAAAATAAATTGAAAAATTATAAATAATTATTGAAAATTTTTTGAAAAAAAAATTTCCTTGAAAACATATAAAAGAATCTTAAAAACATTTTGAAAAAACAATTCCTTGGAAATTACTTTTAATATAATTCTTAAAAATTATCAATTTTAAAATGAAAATGAATGTTCAAATAAATGATGGTGGGTAAATCTATACATGTCATATGAGGTAAAAAGAACATTTTTTGCATGGTAAAAAGGATAGAAAATTTCCATATTCAGAAAGGGAAAATAATATTCCATTAAAGATATTGGTAAATGAGAAAAAGGGTAAAAATTTCTTTTACATATTATAGGAATATGGTATAACATTCATTTAAACGCTTTTAATAAAACATTGTTTTGAAGGAACATAGATTTCGGACCAAAGAGAGGGTGACGTCCAGTTTTCTTAAAAACAATTTCTTAACAATATAATGAACCAAATAGGGGAAAATTGTACCAATTCCAGAATATATCATAAATAACCAGAAAATAATAAAATTCATGAATGTTCTTGAGATATTTTTTATAAGATTTTATCAAAGTATGCATAAACACAAACAATCCTAAAAAGAGTTGAGATTGTTTCAATAAAATCATATCTCTTTGTAAATTAGGATCATACTCCACATGTAAGAAAATGAAATTACATGATTCTTGGAATGTCATTATATATCATGTAAAATGGAAGTATGTAAATCTCAAAATGCATTTTGGTGCATAATAAATCATGAGTATCAAAGAAGGAAAATTGAGACAAAACTATTTTACTGATTTGGAAACATTTGAAACATAAACCTCATAAAATAAAATTCATATAATGTATATTTAAATACCCATAAATATAACTATAAGAGACATTGAATACATCTATGGGTAGTATACACACCACACAAATGTATTGGGTGGTGACTAAATCATGTATCTCACGGAAATAATATGTGAGATGAAATCCCCTTACCTTCTGTATTGACTCTCGTCGTACTCATTCAACCTACATGTATATTAAATATAAATTTATAATACTTATTTTACAGAACATTATTTTTATATCTAATTCCATAAATGGTTTGATTTCAACTTTGTATTACTCTCTTGTTAACAATCCAAAGGTAAGGTTTCACCTTGGAAAATATTCACTTTGTTCTGTGCATGGGTCTTAATTTGTTTTATAATTGGTACTTGTACTTATATCATAATCATATAATTAAAACAATGATATAAATATAATTTTAATTCATTATATTTTAATTACAATAATCTATAGAATATAGAAACATGAAATGGAATATACCATGCATGGGGACAGTAAGGTGTACGTACGCATGGAAGGTGTTTCTGTTTTTATTGTCGTATTAAAAGAAAAAAGAAAATGATCTAATGTACATATGCATATAATATATTTAAATTATCATTATAATTTAATAAATATCATATAATTTTGATAAAACTATCCTCAATACATTCCATGTAGTGTGTGAATGAATCGTCTCACTTTGAGGGGGTTGTAGTCCACACATCCTAAAACGAAATTATCATATTAACACCAAATGGAAAGTAAAAAGGATATGTGTTGTAAAAAATATTAAATAAGATTAAATAAATTATAAATAAAATATATAACTTATATAAACATATTTTCTATCATATTTTCTACCATTATAGGTGGTAATGGAAAATTGAACAATAATCGTTTTGTGATGTGGTAGTTCATTAGACATGTAAACAATATTTTCTTTACCCATTAGACTGAGGTGGGAGTAAGTGTATGTTAAATAAATATAATAAAAAATCATAGTATATTTTTTATAATGTTTTTATTATAAATGAATTTAATAAATAGGTTGATTGGGTGGAGAAGGAAGATAAAAGAAAGGATCATGAGAGAAGGTATTACCTCTTATTCGGGTAACACATTTTTGATTGTTCCAAAAGGCATTCTTGGAAAAATGTATCCCATAAGGGAGGCTTCAAGGAGTAATTGAGGGATTTTTGTAAGTTTATTGGGTAGATATAGGATGAAACAATGTTCTTTTATAGGTTTTGAGAAGAGGGAGAGGTGGTGGCCATTTTTAGGGAAAGGAAAGGACACACGTGACATTTTTGAAAAAATGTTAGGTGTACCCAGATTTTTACCTAAAAAGTCATACTAAACAATAAAAACTCGAAAATGGATGGTTTATGGCCGAATAATGTCCATAAAAATATTCTAGAACTAGTTTGTAGGTCGTTTTGCTTCTAAAATTTTAGGATTAGTCCTTAATTAACCTTAATTTTACCTTAATCAATGTCATTAATTTTAACCACATTCACCAAAAAATTCATGAAAAACTATGTTTAAATTTTTTTAAATTATAAATTATGATTTTTAAAAACATGGAATACGTTTTAAAAAATTCCAATCACATAAGTGGAAAAAAGTTATTTAAAATTAATCCCACTGATGGGAAGAAACTACGAGTTTTTAACGTAAAAATGATCAAAATTTTTGTAAGTTTTAGGATTTTTGTTGTTTTTCCTCAATGGTTGGTAATCAATCATTATTTTGGTTGTATAATGTTTCTCTTTAGGTTTTCTCTACTACAGTTTTGGTAAATAATATTGTTTAATTGTTTTTATTGTCTTTTTAATGGATAAAACATGGTTGACCCTTGGGTATATGTATAGGTAACTAGGATTGATTATATTCATTATAGATTTATCACTTTTTGGTGTTAGTTTTTATGGGGTTTCTTATGGGGCAGTGTTTTGGTTTATGATCCAAATTTACCTATTAAGGATGTCATGATCTAGGTTGGGAACCAAAGTTCTTTTTTAGTGATATATGTTGGTGGATATAAATATCTATTGTATGGTCGAGTGTATTTAGTGGAATTAAAATTTTTAATTCGTTTGTATTTTCATGGGTGTTTTTTATTTTTTTCATGTTTGGTGAAAAGTCAATGTATTTTTGGATGTTATATAGATGGTTCTCTATGAAATATATTTTATTTGTATCTATTTATTTCTAATCAATTATAAAATTGTGGGAAGGCAGATGTTAGTTCCTTATCTCCTTCAGTACTCATCCTAGTATTGGGGGTGGTGCCGTATTTGGAGAACTTGGGTGATGGTCATGGATTTTGTCCTCCTATATTGTGAGTGGTTATTTCCTAATCAATATATCCTTCCTTAGGAATCCTTTAGTTATACCCACCTCCCTTCATGGGTTATCTTTGTAGATATTATTTTGTTTCCCTATTCGTTGACCAAATATTTTTAGGGGAATAAAGTGGAATAGTGGGGATAACTCTCATACTCAAACCTTATTTTTCATTATTATTTTATTTATATAATTAATTTTATTCTTTTATTTGAGATTTGGTTATAATACATTCAATTTTTTGAATTTTTTTTACTTTTAGTAGAGGGTGCATGGTGAGAACCTGGTTGGTACGAACTTTGAATAAATTATGATAAGGCCCTAAAATTTTTATAAGATCCATTTTTCTTGGTTGAAACTCATTTATCTAACCATACAATAAGATATTTGAGTTTTCAGTGGATCTATAATGGATTTTTCAAGCTTGGTGCATGGTTTACCAGACCATGTAGCTAAACTGTGTGCGCTACCAACATTTTGAAATTTGGTATTTCAACATTTTCACCTATTTAAAATTAAAGAGTTTCCCATTTAGTTTATCCTTCATATAATTAATCTAAGAGAAGAAAAATATAAGGGGATATACTAATACATTCATCCTATATCCTTGATCCTCCATTATTTTATTTCAAATAGATTTCATGAGGTAAACCATTATGTTCCTCTTATTCACCTTTCTTCATTATTATTTCATTAAATCCCTCTCACATTCAATTCTTCTCTATTATCCATAAGGATTTTGGGATATATAATCATCATATTTTATTTTTTAAATATTTTAGGGGTTTCTATATACTTTTTTGAACAATCATTATCAATGGTGACACATTGTGTCTTTTTGAGAGGGGTTACCACATGGAACAAGGTAAGTGTTTCTATGTACATACTTTTACTGGTATTACATTATGTGAAAAATAATTTTAAATGATTGTTTGAAATTAAATATATATTTATATAATAGATATGATGGTTTTTTTTAAATTTTATTGAGGAATTAATTACTTTATATAAAATTTATTAATGGTTTTCTTGTTTTAAAAGGTTTTTTATATATATTTTATAATTATAAAGTGTTGTTTGGTTGAATTTTTTTTTAGAAAATGTTTATAAGGTTTGTTAAAATGGATTTTGATGAAAAAAGGGTTTTGACCTCATTTGGGTTCCAAAATGAAATAAGTGTGTTCTTTAAAGAAAAAAGTGGTTATATAGATTTTTATAATAGTTTGAATAAATTTGTAAATGAATTATTAAAATTATTTTAAGATAGTTTTTATATGGTTTTTTTTAAAATGTTCTTTTATATTTATTTCAATGATGGGAAAGTGGTGCTCATTCTGGGTTGGTTCTAAATAATCCATGTTTTGAGAATTCAAAAAGCTCTCATGTTGTGTGTGTGAGAGGGAGAGATTCTTGATTCACTGTATTGATATAGATTATGATAGATTTGAGATATTGTTTTACATGGATGATATATATTGGAAATATTCATTATGAGGGTATTTGAGTTGAGATGAGATTTATCTTATTTTTGACTGATCTATTGATTATATGATTTGATTACACATTGAACACCTTTTTCATGTTTTTATGGGAACCCTAGGGTAGGATAAGGGTCTAAATTAATGCTACATTAGATTTTCACACACCATTAGTGACCACCTGGTTGTGCTATATTCCGAGATTAGTGTGGTGTTCCCACAATAAAGCTATGTGTGGGAAATTTGGGTGACTTGTGTTGTTTGGACGCAACATATGTTGTCTATTAGCACCATCTATTTTATATGTTTGAAGACCATATCACATCAAGATCTATATTCCTTCAAATGACACCAAGTATTTTCTATAAAATTCTATAATAGATTTATTTTACCTCCTTTTTATATTCCATATTTCAATTAGTGTGCAAGGAATCAATTCTGGATCACTGGTTTTCTTTCTATAATACATTTTCAGAAAAAATTCATTCATAAGGTATTGTTTATTTTTATGGATTTTTTAATTATGTGATGGAACTCATTTTTTATCGATGATTTTTAAAACATTTTTAAAACATTTTTCCAAGGAAATAATTGTTTTTAAATGTTTTATTATGATTTTAAATAAATTTTATAATCATCATTATTTTCTTAAAAAGGTGAAGATATATTTTATAAATGGGAGAAATTCTATGTTATTATTTTTATTATGATATCTCATGAAAACATATTTTATACTATAATTATAACATTCATAAATAAAATTTTATATAAAACGAATTTCATAAAATCCATAGTAAGATCCTACTGGGATCATTTTTATCACACCCTACATACACCAATTAGTGTGTGTAGCTCTTATGATTTATTTTGGGGATCCTAGAAATGGTATTTATCGGTTCATTATTAGATTGGTTAGATAGTGGTGGTATGGGATGTGGTGAGTAACCATCGGTCACATTGAGAAAGGTAATAGTAGTTTATTTTTGGTTTTATTTTTGGAATGCATGAATGAGTATTTTGGCTCATATATTCCATTGGTGTTCTTTTATTTAACTATTGTATCTAATTATTTCTTCATTTAGATTCTCAGAATATTTTTTCATCATTTTTTTTATTTTTTTTACATTATACTCTGATTTTATGAATCATTATGCTGGTTATTAGGTGAAATCATTATTTTTAATTCTTTCTCAAATATCATGCACTAGTTCCCAACCCACGGGGATCAGAAATGTCCTTCAAGATAGCCAGTGAATCAGGTCAGGGTATATGTTAGATTATCCCTAGTCTGTTCATTACATATGTAGTTTTATTTCCCTATTATATTTATAAAAGGTAAATATTAATTGAAATTTTGGATATTAAGTGAAGGAAGTTTTTGATTCTTTGAATTTTTTATTTTGGATTATGATTTATTTTTTATTTTAATATTCTAACATGATTTTGGGTATTAGTAAATTAAATTGGTTGTGTTTTACATATTATTTGAGGATTACCATGATCTTTTTGAGTTCATGAAAGTGTAAGATGTGGTGTCACCTATTGTTTAGAACATTAGATGGAACTGAGTACCCATTGGGTGGTATCAGGTAGCCTATGAGGTGAGTCAAAAAGGGGTGACACAGTAGAGGCATAAATTAAATGGTGTCCCTTTACTCAAAAACCTATCATCCAAATATTGTTTTTGATAAAATAATTCCACTTTAGTCATCTTTAATTCATTATTTTTAACTCTTTTACGGTTTACTTTATCATCAATGTCCCTCTGGTATACAAGACCGACATCTTTGGCTACTTCATCATATCATCTTTCCCCAACAAATTTATGGATTCTAAGGATTCTTTTTCATCTCAAAAACTAATTTCAACCTGTATCACACTCATCTTTTACCTATTTTATCTATATCATCTAATTTCACATTAAGGATTTAGGGATTCTCTGATGAATTCCACCAGATTATGGTCGAATGCATCTGAGATGAAGGGGTTCAGAATATTCTAATACAAGGATATATGGTCTATTATCTATGAATTTTTTAGTATGATTTTAATGGTAAATGACTTCAAGATCATTTATCATAGGGAAAGAAATTAAATATTTTTATGTAATTTATAGGGGGATTTTAGTTTCCTTGGTAATGGATGTATTTTATGAGTATTTTTCCATGGATCTCCATATAATTCAGTACTCCTAAATTATATAAAATTATTATTTGGATTCCATTGGTTATTTAATTTTCATAAGGTTTGTTAGAAATTTTTTGGTGACCATGGAAGCTATAAAGGATCGCCAATGGTTTTGGTAGGTATTCTCAACCCCATGAATAGTTCTCTAGATATGAACAAAACATGTCTTGAAATCATTTTACAAATTCATTATAAATTTTGTGCACATGTTTCTAGAAATATAAATAATTTTTTTTTCAATTATATGATGATTTATTTGGTTAAATATATTCAGGGGAATTTTAAATGAAACAATTTAATTTTTTTATTCATTCTTACTTTCATTAATCCTAGGAATTATAATATTGTGGAAAATTGATTTTTCATGAATTTATTTATTCATGTTAATGTTTTATTTGAATAAGTATATTTAAGAAAATATAATATAATATTTTATTAGTTTATTTTCAATTTTTTATAAATATGGAAACTAAAATCTGGTAAAGTATTCATTATTTTTATTTAACTTTTTTTTTCATAAGATGATTTCTCTTAGTTTTCTTTTATAAAGATCATATAGCATGTAAAATGTTTTAGATATAAATTTTAATAAATGTTTAAGGTGATAATATGTTCTTTATTGTGGGATATTATTTCAATTATATTTTTTTCTATAATGTTTCATAATTTTTTTTTCAAAGATATATAAGAAAATGTTTCATAGTTCATGTATGGTATGACTCCGGATTATATTTTTAAGAAGTATTATACATTTCATATTGACATAATAAATGAGTCAAAAGTATCTACAATGTGATACATATTGTTTAATTCACATTGAATTTTAATATAAAACATAAAATTAATTTTCCAATTAAAGAAGTTAGATCGTGATAGTAACATAAAAGAAAATGCTCCCTTAATTGTGTAGTATATTTTTTAGGGGAATCAATTATTTTCATCAAAACATAAAAAAATTATGTGTTATATATATATATACTTAACTCTTAATATATTTCATTGATAAAGAGGTAATGGCTTTCTTAACTGTGTAGGAAAAACATAATTAGTTCATTAACATTATTATGTTCATCAACTTATTATTTTCTTTAATCTAATAAAAAAAATTATACAGTAATTGAGTTTTATCTAAATTAATTGTGTAGGGATTTTTTCATATATAGACTTCTTATAAATTTATTGTTTTCTTCATGAAACTATAAATATTTATATATTTATATATTCATTATTTAAATTTTTTTATTAAAACAAATATTTCCTATTTAAATTTTATTTTTTATTTCATGTTTTATGTATTAAAAGTGTAAATTGATATTTTCCTAAAATATTAGTAATTATTGTAAACCATAACATAAATTAAAAATATAATTAAAAACCCTTTTCTAAAATTGAGTTTTAAACGTTAGAAATCATTTAGATAAATAATTATTACTTATATCTTTTATTTATTAATGTTTTCATTAGATCAGTTATTATGACCTTTTATTTGATCGTTAATAATATGAATAAGTTATTGAAAACAATCACATGAATATTAATAGTTTCTACATTAGTATAGACTAGTTATTATGTATTCTTTACTTAGTTCCTTGTTTACCCCTAACCAAGTGAGCCTTGGATTTTTTTTGATGTTATAGGTGATGCAATATATGATTTTCCATTAGAGTATTACTACATATTTGTTATTCAATCATATATTCTATATTTTTCTTGATGTTAATATATTTCATTGTATTCCATATTATAGTTATTCGTGTATTAGTTAATTAGGTATGTCATGTTTATAAGTAAATTTTTTATATCATGCTAATGTGAGAATATGGTTTTTTATACTTTGAATATAATAAATATTAAGATATATTGGAAAGTGTATAATGATTCTATAAATGATATTTTTATGAAAACCCCTTTTAATGAATTTTTTGGTGGTTTGGGATGGGATTATAATGATTGAACTCATTATATTTTATTCCCTTTCTCTATGAGATGAGTTATAATAACTTAACGCATTATACACAAATCCATTTTTCCTAGTTATTAGATGAAGTATATTGAATAATTATACCCTACTATTTTACACTATGGATGAGTGTTAATCCCTATGTTATTATATACCTTTATATCAGATTATGAGATAGGCTTGGGGGGTAGTTCAGGTATGGACCCACATTGTATAAGGAGGTATTTTTCATAATTTTTGGTCCTTTATTATCTATGCTTGATACATTATTATATACATATGTAAATTTATATATATGTTCATGCATACACTCTTTTAGTCACTGTGTGAGTTGAGAAACCATTGGATGTTCCCTATCGTGTATTTATTCTCACACTAATGATTGACACCCCAACGGACAGGAAATATCACTTATTGTATTTTAGGCATTAATACGTGTCCTCAAAACTCTTCGATATTCAATTTTGTGCCCCCATTTTGTACCAAAACCCAAAGTTCTAATCACCACCCCAATGTATCTAGGAATACTACATGGGTAGTACTGACATAATTTGGGTACTGGTTGGGCATCTTAGTCAAGGTCATTTCAGACTATTTCTTACATAAAAATTGATATACTAGTATTATGTAATATATATTGAGTTAAATAATCATTAATATATTTATTAGGATATAATAGTATATAAACTATTTCAATTAATTATAATTTTTTAGTTATACATTTTTTCCCTAAATGATTATATGTGAGTGATGTAATTAATTAGAACATTTATTTTTCTGAATAGACATTTTTTTATTTTCTTATCAATAATATATTGTCCTAATGTTTTGATTAGGTTATTTATTATTTAATGAATAATTGGACGGTTGTTATAATATTTATTGGTTATTTTTTATGAAATGGAATGTTTGGTTTAAATAATATTTTTGGATAAAATAAAAAACATTTAAAATAGTGTTGACCGGAAAAATGTCTTCGATATTTGAAATTAGATTACTCTTAAATAAAATTCATCATTCCTTAAATAGTTTCCATAATATTTAAATAAATGGATTTTAGTTTAGTAGGTAAATTTTAACTTCATGTGCTAAAATAAAATAATTAAATTTTATAAAATAATATTTATATTTTAAAAGAAAATTTGAGACTTTTATTGAAATGGATTTTAAAAGAAGTTGTGGTTAATGAGGATTTAAAAAATATATTTTACAATCAATTATGGAAATAAATTGAATTTTTATATAAGTATATTTGAGTTGAATCCATATTTTTCAATGGGTTTCCATAAATAATATAAAATTATTTGTTTACATTGACATTTTGTACTCTACCAATATAATGTTTGAAAATTTACCTTATTTAAAGTATTTACATAATTTTTTTTAATAATATCATATGTTGTATATGAATTTGTGATATTAAAGTTAAATAATGTTTTATAAATATAATATTACGAATTTATATTGTGTTTAGAATCAATGAAAATAGATTAAATTTTGGAACTTATTTTTGTATGATTTTTTTTAAAAGATTCAATTTTTACAAATCAAATCAATTATATTAGGTTTGTTTCTTTACAAACATATAGTATTAGAGTCTCTAGGGTTTATATATATATATGCGCGTGTGTGTTTTTGCTAACTTTTTATTGTAATTTTTAAAAATTTAATAGTTTGGGTTTCTCTTTTTAATGGAGCGTACATTGTTTTACCTTGCATTATCAACAGTAAACTATTTTTTGACTATTTTAATTAATATCATGGGAATATTTTTTTATGTGGAAATTTTTTAAGCTATACTATTTTGATAAATATAATTTATTTATTAAATTTTGTGTTTAAAAAAATGGTTTTCATTGTTATAAAAATGTTTGTATAGTTTGGTGGAAAAGTATTTAGAACAATTTGGTTTTATATTTCCATAAATATTTTTTATGATATATTATTAGAAAGATAAAAATAAAAGGGACATTGTGGGTTATGTGGTTCCATATGGTTCCTTGAAAACATTAAATGAAATATGTTATAAAATATAAATAATTTTTTAAAAAAATATTTAAATTTTTTGGAGATAACAAATTTGAAATATAAATGTTTTTTAAATTTTTTAATATTGTATTTGTTAAAAAAAATTAGTATTTATGTGATATGAATTTGTATATAATTAAAAAGGTTTTAAAATTAATATAATATAATTGTTTTAATTTAGAATGGAACATTCATTTTAGGTCTCGTGGGTTTGTCGAACATTATAGAATAAAATACTTTAAAATTTAATCATAAAATTTTCCAAATTTCCTTTAATTGTATTTTCTTGTTATATATTAATGATATTGATTTTTTTAAAATTGATTATCTTGTCTCTAGGAACCTATTTTTAAAATAATATATTTTTCAGTAAACCATATTACAATGTATTATTTATATGATTTCAATACAAAGCATGTGTCAAAGATTATTTTACAACATTATATTTTCAATTATGGTTTAATTAATATAATTTCGAAAGACATAGTTATTTCCATTAATTCATGAATTTATAAACATGGATTTAGTAAATTCTAATTAAATTTTAAGTAAAAATAAATATTAGTCTATGTAATTGATAATGGTATATGACATTATTCGAAATGTTAGTATAAGTATTTGTGTAATTATTTCTTATACTAAATTTCATGTTTTAGATAAATATTATATATATATATATTAAATTATAATTTTATAAGGTAATTAATATAAAATGTTTACTTAGAGAGGAAATAGTTAATTTTAATTAAAAGTTTAATAAGTCAATATTTTTCTGACTATTTCAGTTCATTAATTGATGTGTTAACAAATATACTAATTTACATAAAGTGCATGCTTATATTGGAAAGTTTGTTTAGGGTACGTATTAATGTTGAATAGTTGATATATTAGGAACTGAACAATTAATACAATAAGGAAATGATTTATATGATACATTAAATGCATGATTATTTAGATTTTTATTAATAGATTTCATTAAAGTTGATGTTTTAAATGATTGTAAATTAGATAATAGTTTCATGCATGGTTTAAAAAGATACTAATATTATCAAATATAATTTTTCACCTTATTTTTAAATAAAATTCACATCCATATATATTTTATCATTTCACACAATTTGAAAATTTAAATTATTTATTATTTGATTTATTATTATTATTTGGTTATTATGATTTAATTTTATTCTTTGGATTTAGTAACATATGTTCAGTGATATTCCTTATAAATTTAAAATATAAAATTTGGTCGGTTTTAGTTTATATAAATGAGCTCTTTAATGTTATTTTAGGTTCTATTCTCTCTTAATGAATAAGTTTTTCATATATCCTAAAAGTGTTTGAAATCACTAAAATAAATTTAATCTTTGGATAAAATTGACATCATTAGTGATATTGCTTCTGGGTCATATAGTTATAATGATATTATAGGTATTTGTTATATGCTACCCAAAACTTTTATTTTGGAGATATCAAGAAATTTATATTAGTTTAAATCTAATGAACCATTGGTCATATCACTTTTTAGTCAATTTTTTCTTTAGAATGTTTAGAAATTTCAGTTTGGAAATATATATCTATAAGTATCCTATGAGTGGGATCATGTACATATATTTCTATAAATTTATTAATGTTTAATGTTTAATTTGGATTTAATATTTAATCATAAATTATCAGTGTTTTATCTGTATAGTATCATGAGATGCTTCTTTATGATTAGAATCACAATTTTTGGGTGATAATAATGACGGAGACATTTAAAACTATAATTTATTTGAAATTTAATATTTTTGTAATTAAATTGTCCCATGTAAAGATATTAAAGATATAAAATTTAATTTCAAGAGTGTTAATAGTGGTGTGTGGAAGTGGAATGAAATGAGATAAGTTATAGTAAAATTACTATGCTTGTGATGGCTACCACTAGGAATTTGGCACCATATCCTAGGCCTCTGAATGTTTAATGGGTAGACACCAGAGTTTTATTATGTTAATGGGATGTTTTTAAAGAGGTTTAAAATATAAATATTTTAATTTTAAATTCTAAGACATTTTAAACCTAAGGCCAATCAGGATTTTTACCCATTTACAGTCTATAGATCACCTTGAGAGATCCTACTTCATTCTTATATTCATCCCTTAATATACAAGAATCATAAATGATATAATTATTTTCTTATCTAGTACAATGTACATCCATTAGTGTATTAAAGTTGTATTTTCCCTTTATTATGTTGATTTTACTATCCCCCCTTTTTAATATAGAATATCCAAATATATATTTTCCCTAGGTTGATAAATGATGATATTATTTGATCATACTTCCTCTGAGTCCTAGTAAGGGTTTATTATCAATGATATAGAGGTAAATATATATACTTATCTCTTAATTTTGTGGATCTTTTTTGGGTAGAAGATAAAGAATTTATTTTATTCAAACTTAGGTTTGGAAAACATTTACGTGGTTACATTATTACCCTCTCCTAACATAGGGATTTTTTTATCATAAAATATTTTGGGTGACCCCTTTTCATTTCCATTTTTTATAGTTCATCAGTTCTAGTGGTGTGAAAATGGGATATAGTAATTAAATAAACAAAATTTTCATTGGTAAATGCTTTTAAAATATTTTTTACAAATTATATAAACATATATGATTAATAAATCCATGTTTTGTGATATAAGAACAATTTGGTTTCTTTATACAATATAATTTATCCACGGATAGACTACATGACATATCATGTTTTTTTACATTTTGTATCGTATAATTGTTTGTATTTTCAAATATATTTTTTAATATTCAATTCATTTTCTACATAGGGTTATATATTTTTTTTATTATTTCTATAAGAATTTCCAACTTTATTTTTTTATGCAGTTTTGTGCTTGGTGATGGTTATATTTCATGACTAGTGATTTTTCATGTTAATCATTTTAAAAATACTATATAAAATTCCATTATATCTATTTATTTTGTTATCATAATTAGATACATATTTATATCTTTTTTTGTTTATTTATTTCATTTATAAAGTTTTTATTATTTTTTCAAAACATTATGGGTAGGTGGAAGAATAGTTATTTGTATATATTGTGTGCAGGTCCCACTATGTTGAAGTATAGATCCATTAACAATTATGATATAGTATTGGAATTGAAAATCTAGATACACATGAATGGTATTGGTATTCAGATACCCCAAGATAGTTATTGGATTGCCTATCAGATTTCCCAAATTTGGTATACCCCTTTTCCCTTTCCTAAAGTGATCGAATACACGGTTTCTTAGACATTGAATAAATTATTACCTTACATGTGGGATAAGAATTATTACATGTCTCTATTTTCTATATATTTGAATGGATATACACTAGTTATCTTATTTATAGGCATTATTTATATTCCAATTTTGGCTCAAATTAAGTAATCATAGGTTCAGATCCTTATTGTACATAGAGTTATTCTTTATGGATGATATTTATGTCAATATTATATTAGAATCGTATTTTTGTCATCATATTATTATTCATGTAACTTGTATTTATATTTCATGGACATGGATTTGGGATAAAGTGATAGGTATTAGGAGGTGATGACCTAGTGGGTGTGAAATACTCTCACACTTCATGTTTCCTTTTTGGATAAAAGAAGTCTTTTTTGTACATGTATCAGGTAAGGGTAAGGAATTAGAGGATAGTCATTCATAGAACTTGGAGTTTAGATTTTGGTTATATTATTTTAAAACTATTTAATATTATTTTGTTTAGTATTGTGTATATTATTCATTGGAAATATATAAAGGATATCTAACACATAGTACTTCCCTTTAATACCTTTAGTATTGTTTTTTCTCACATGGATTATGTATATATTGGTTTTGGTCTATTTATGTGTGGTTGATGTCATGTATGGGTGTTCTTGGAGTATTATTGTGGGGTTTTTTATTTTCATATAGCTTCCCAAATTTATATAATTTTCCATGTATGATAGGTATCCTTGGTGTATAGGTACCCTCATTGGTGGATTGGATTATTTTTTTATTGAATGCTACACCAAAAAAGGTCATAGTGTATTTTTTACATGAACCATTAATAAACTGGTTTAAATTCATACAGGGTAAACCATATCATTAAAAACTTTATCCATAAATTTATGTTTATAACCTACTATTGTTCTTTATAGGTGTTCATAAAATGTTTTTATGACTCATTATGGTTAATTTTTAGGAATTTGAGTCACGATAATTAAAAATCCTAACTCTATAAATATTCATCAGGACATCAAACACTAATTTTGGTGGTTAGGAATGAAGCTGGATATGGATGAATTTATTTATTATTGTCTAGCTTTTTTGCTTGTGAATATGGATCACTAAAAACCGGTGGGGTTATTATAGCCACCAATAATTTTAGCATGACTATAAGAGGTCATTTCTATATACTTGTGATTGGGCCACTAATATCACCATGAAAACATGCTTTTTTTATAATGGAATAACTTATGATGTCAAAAAAATTTAAAACATAAATGAAATAATTTAGATGATGATAATAGAAATTTTTATTTAAAGGATATTTTCCTAATTCATGCAGTTTTACTTTAAATAATTTCACATAGATATCCATGGTTTATGTCAAAATTCAATAGGGGAATTTTTAATTCCTTAGGTATGTAGATGTAGATGAGTGAAGTGTATCGACCTTAGAGGGATGATAAGATATATTATGTTATCATTGGTTTTGGAAGTATTCTCAAAAATCGTTTTTTTAATTATATAAGGCCGCAAAGGATTATTTTTTATTAGTTTAATTTATTAATAATTTTAGTTATTTGTTATTAATTCTGATGGAACCATTTGAGGAATTTTTTGGTTGGTAATACCAATTTAAAATATGTTTCATTGTTATAGGAGAGAATAGTCTTGTTAGACCTAGTTATTTTTTTGAAATTATAGATATGGTTAGGTTGACTCGATGGAATACAATTTCAACTATGAGTCGGAAGAATCCTTACATTGATTATCGATAGTGAAATTTGAAATATTATATTGAAGATAGAATTCTCTTGATATTAACACCTATGTTAGGGTATAGATGGATTTAGAAACAAATGTAAATTGAATCCATGATATCTAGGAAGATTTTAAGTCATTGATCCAATTAGCAATGTGGCTTATAGAGTGAAATTTCTATAATGTTATATAGAGTTCCACAACATTTTTATTTTTTCTAAGTCAAATAATTATAAACCAAAAATCACTCATGTTTTATTATTGGTTAATGTTGAGTTGTATCATTATTATTCTTATATAGGGAGAACGAATAAAGTTATATATTATAGAGTGGAAATCCACTAATGAAAAATTTATACTTTTGAACATGTCTTATAGAAAAATTGGTTGATCCAAGAAGAGATTTACAGGTGAAGAACAAGATGAGGTAGAAATGGTCAATGTTTTTCATAAAAATATCCCATTTACATATCAAGGATGAGAATTCCCATAGTGGGGAAAATTATAATTCCCTAGTATTGGAATGTATGTTCCATTTTGATTTTTTGAAATTTATAGGTTGAAAATTTAATTTTTAATATGAAAAAGGGGTGGTGCATGGTTAAACACATGTTTTGGAAAACAAAAAGATATAACCATGGATATATATAACATTTATTAGTAGACATTCAAAGTTATACACATGGTTAGGAAAATATATTGAATTTATTTACTATATTAGAGGTCATTATGAAAATTTGTGTTTTAAATTCCTTTTTTATTATCATAACTTATATTTTCACTCTCCCATTATATTTTTAAATTATATTCCTTTTGGGGAGTGAATTTAGGTCATATTTACAAATTTAAAATGAATTTATTGGTGGTATTTATTGAATCAACACTACATTTGTAACATCCCACCACCCCAGACCACTAATTAGTTCTCCGAACTATGATAACTATTATACCTCAAGTGATCCTCCATGTATACCAGAGGATAATAACTAGAAACATAGTTTTAAGGTGGTATGATGAAGATAATATAAATACATATAATATTAAACCAAAAGTAGAAATAAATTAAAACATAAATATCAAAATAAATAAAATAGTAACAACATCTTGGAATGTTCCGAACAATTGAAAAAATAAAAATGATATATCAAGATGAAACTAAAACTACATGTTGGGTAGTCATAAAACAATATAATGTAATAAGAACATCAAAATACAAAATCCAAAATTAAAAACAAAGAGTAATCACAAAGTAGTCTAGTGACCAATCTTAGATCCATCTCCCATGCTCAATCCTAGTATCCCATCATCGAAAAATTTCATTTCCCAAACCGAGACCTTAAAACTAGTAGAATCTTTTCAAGTACCTGGTGTTATTGTGGTCTATAATGGTTTTTATTTCCACTCAGTAGGAAACCATAATTGATGTCCCAAAATATAATCAATCCTAGTACCATGTCCATGTAGTATTTCTCAAGCTATGAAATTTTAAATACAACCATTAAAAATATAAATTTAAATATATAATTCAGGATTTGAACCTAGGATTTGTGATGACACATGGGAATATTACATGCCTTTATTTTCCAGTTTTGGGGAGGCTCTATGAACATCTTGATGACAAGACAAGAACAACTCCTTCCGAGGGTAATGTAAATATCCCCTACAAAAAAACTGTTATCGGGTGTAACATAACCATCGTTAGATCTCAAAACATCAAACTGGGGGCTAGATTCACCATAATTCCATCAATCACAACCCAATCCACTTCGGGACCAGATTCACCTTGGTTCCATAGATCCTAAAGAAGATTGATTTCATTTCATTAAAAACAAAAAAAATTACAATAGTAATTTTCCTTTCCTTAAAAAATACCCCATGGGTGTTTTCCCATTTTATATAAAATAATATATATTCAAATATAATCATTTTAATGATAAACCACAATGGGTTTTTATTAATTCATTCTGAAGAAAAATATAAAACATCACATACTTCATTTATAAATTCCTACCTGAAATCTATATAATTGAAATTTTATCTCATTTATGTTAAGAAAGAACTCATTACTAATTCAGGAGGTATAATTTAAAACAGAACCTCCATGGTACCCTTAATGAACCATATCCATACACTACAATTAAAATACACCCATATTCATGATTTCATTATTAAAAAGATATTAGTCCATTAGATTCATGGTTATCTATTTCAAGAGAATTATAATTTTATTTATAATGGCATTCAGATTTACCAAGACAACACCAATTCAAACATTCCATATTCTAATTAAGGAATTGTAGCATGAATTGAAATTCCATTATCGTGATAATCAGCCATTGTGATTTTTTACTCAATCAACAATTTATTACTCAATTTTAATCAAAATATTTTATTATTCCCGTATTCAACGTATATTTATAAAATAAGGGAATTCAGTAGAAATTACTCTCTTATATGTTTTCAAAGAATTTTATTAGATAATTTAATTAATATGAGACGCAATTGCATTATTAAATTGGTATTAGGTATATAGTTACCCAAAATTTTTATACATATATATTATATCTGTTTAGATTAATATTCAATACATAATAGTACAGTCCACATTAGAACTATAAAGGATCAGAGTCTTTGGAGACTACATATTTAATATTCTTATTTTATTAAATATCATAAACATATCCCTTAAATATCATAACTCATAGTACATTCTAAATTCATACCCCACAAAAAATATTCTTTATAAACTGGAGAAAGGAATCATAAGAAAAGAGTGAGATTAGATACACAGTAAGGGTAAACAAGGGAGATATCAATTGAAGATAGTATGAAACCAATAGATAAGAGTAAGTGTATTAAATCATGAACATAACACAAAAATATAATACTCAATATGAAAATGATGATAAACATGAGTTATGGAATAAAAAAATTGCATTTCAGAAAACATGAATAATATGACTAAAAACTCATCATAAATTAACAATAAACTATAATATAATTACTTAAATGTTTTTTTCACCATAATAAGTATAAAATCCATTTTATATGTCTAGGTTGACTATCAAGAAAAATGGATCAGGAATCAAAATTTGTTTTTCCCATAGTGGATCACGCAGGTCAAATTGTTTCCCCTAATGGATCTTCCACATCGACTTATTTCACATAATTATATCACGAGATATAATACCTTACCCAATTATTTTGGGGAATATATAGTTCCCACCCATCACAAAATGAAAACCATACATATTTTTTGCATAGGACTATACAACTCTTATCATATCAGAACCTATGAAAATATATGGGATTCATGAATACTTCTTCATAATCTATCAAGAGAAAGAACAATTATGGTATACTTGGATTAAAACCCTAGAAAATCATATATATAATCTATGGATTTGTTAATTCATTAATAGAGATACTATTAAAGATTCATTAAAAACTTCTTCAAGAAAGTACTCTTTTAAATAAAAAACATTTCAAAATATAAATTATTTTCACTTAATAAACAAACCATTTTAATTTAAAATAAACCCTTCAAATTTTAAATTAATAATGAAATCCTTGATTCATAATAATGGTTGGAAACTCTTTTCATGACATATATATTAAAAAATAATCCCTTCCATTCATTTTTTTGTAAAATTCACAAACTACCTCATTTATAAAAACATAAAATGATTCCTTTCAAAAAAAATTTTAAAAATTAAAACATGTTTAAAAAATGACTTAAAAATTCATATAGGATTAGTAAAAACATTCTCTGAAACGTTTTTAGAAAACATGGAAACTGAAGAAAAATATTTTTCAACCCAAGAGAGAAATAATGTCAATTTTCCTCCAAAAATGATATTATTATCTATTAAAAAATTTAATTGGTGAAAAAAATGGAAAAAATAATCTCAAAAAATAACCATATTATAGGAAAATTAAATAGATTCATAATATATGGATCATATAACTTCCTCTATAAAAATTTATGTATAAACAATCTAGATTAAAATATGATGGATATAAAAATCCATTACATCAAGTCTAGCCTTTCCTCATTAATGTTCAAACCACCTATATAATAAATATAGATTTATTATAAATTTATTATATAAAAATATTTTCATATATCCACCAATTTATGATTTATTTATGACATATTATCATCCTTTTATTAATAATTTGTTTTTAAAATCAATGATCAGTGTGGTAATTACTTTGTTTTCCAACCAGGTTTCGATTTGAAGTCCCAATATTTGTAATTTTATCATGGTTCGTTAATTTATGTAATTTTAATCAATGTATAATAATTATATATATTAATTATATACATATTTATAGTTGACCATAAATATTAAATATAAAAAAATTAAATTCATCGTTCAAAGAGATGTTAAGTAGTATGTTTTCAAGAATGTTGTTTTTATTTTTCGGCGAATGAAACGAAAGAATTGAAAATTTTATTCCACATTAATTGTAAAATTATAATATCATATATATAAATTATATCCTTTCCCATTACCATCCCTTTAAAATATGAATGAAAAATTAATCACATCACTTCGTGAAGGTGGTAGTTCTCGCGTACGCATGAATGGAATTATCGTTTTCGAAATGATGGGATTGTATGTAGGTAGATGTGGTATTATAATTACAGAAGTAAAATTATTTCATAGATATAAATTATAATCAATTAACTCTTAATAATAAATTTCCATAAAATATGGTGATGAAAAATGGATTGTATCGCTATACGGATATGTTAAGTCGTACATATGCATGAGCAATACATTCACTTCTCGTCCGATGGGAAAGATGATTTAAAATGGTGTTTCAATAAAAATAATAACATTTAAACATATTTATGATAATTAATTTATTATTTTATGATAAATAACATATAATTTTAGTAGATAATGAAGATTATAAAATAAAGTGATCGGTTAAGGTGATTACCTCATCATTGAAACATCTCCTTTGGATCTCATCTAAAGGGATCAAGGGTTGGTCTTTTTGGGAGAAAACCCATTATAACGTGTATTAGAAAGTTTATAAGGGAAATTGGTATATTTTTTCAAATATAAGACTAAAATTTCTGTAAATAAGTGATAGAGGAAGTTCCTATTTATAATTGAGGTGAGGGTAACATTCAGATTTTCCCAAAATATTATATTAAAATAAATTAATTCGAATGAAATACGACTCTAAATGGAAATTGATTCAATGATAAGGTAATATTGGGTTGTAAGAGTAAATTATAATGTAATATATATAATTTATGAATAATTTAAAATCATATCATTTAAATTAATCAATTGCTTACCAATATTAGTTTAGTCTACTATAAAAATTGTTTCCATGTTAAAGGCTTGTAATTTTTAAATATAATGCACAAATTTCCCAATAAATTTTAATTTTATTAAATTTTAGACCATATAAAATCTAAAATTTGTTATTTAATTTAATTTTTTAATTTAAAAAAAATTAAAAGTTATTATTTTGATAAAATATCACTACTATCAATTTTAACACTATTTCTTTAAGTTAATATTAAATACATCATGAAAAAGGTATAATTTAAATATAATTATTTAAAACATCCCTAATAATACATATATATATATATCTATAAAATTATTATTCCATATTAAATGAATCAAATTATATCACTTTGCATATTTTTAATATCATTTATTATATTTTTTTATTAAAAGTGCAATATTATTTCAGGGTTTTATAAGTAATTATGGTTGTTATACAATTACTAAAAAATTAAAATTAATTTATAAAATTAATTTAATTTTATTAGTTTCAAAATAAACACTTACATTCACTCATTACTTACTTCTTTCCCCTATTTGGACACATAATACATGTTAAAAAAAGAGAGTGACATTTTGTTACTTTTATAGATTTAAATAATATATATGTCATTTTCATGGAATAGTGCCAATTAAAAACTACAATTATTAACCAATGGTTTTAATGGAAGAATTATATTAATCTAATAATAATTAAGAATAAAAATTATGATATTATAACTTATTTTTAATCTAGATAAACCAGATTTACTCTTTAACAAGGCCATAAATTTTACCACAATTAATATACATATCGACCAAAAATCAAAGGGGACTATTAACCAAATTTAAACCTTGTGATTATAAATATATTATTAAATTTATATAATTCAATAAAAATTCCTATAAGAATATAATTTTAAATTAAGTGAAAAAAATTTAACAAAAACATTTTTTTAATACATTTTAAGTATAAAACTCGATTTTTTCTTATTCTATGCTTAGAAAAATATTTGTTGTAGATTAAAAATAGTTGATGAAGTAGATAATATATAAAATTTACTAAAATAATTCACCAATATTTATTAATTTCATTTTTTAATATAAAAATACATTTCCCACATAAAATCCTATTTTTATCAAAAACATCGCTTTTATTTTCAATTATTTTTTATTTTTAATTATAATAATTTGAAAAATAATGAATTAATTTAATAAATTTTTAGTGAGTATATAATGAATAATTTATTTATTTATTTTAGTAATCACCAAATCTAATGGGTTTTCAATAATAGACACATAGTATTTTAATAATGTTACACGGTTTACCTAAACTCGATGTTGCGAATAACATAAGTGGTCAAAAAATAAAATTATTTTAAAAGAAATATTTCATAACAAATTTGGGTTTTTACCATATATCCCATGTAAAAATAATTTTTCCTATGAAATTGTTAACTCTGATAAAAATATTAGAGGATACTTCTACCTAATCACAACCTCAAGTTCCCACATAGCTTCTTGAGATTGTGGTTTTTCCGCAAAACATTGACATGGTGACTGATCTTGTTTCACAGAACCTTCTCTCAAAAATACAAAATCCCTAGCAGTTTTTATTCACACAAATGTCTTTATATTGTGGTAAAAACTATGAGTTGATTAAATGTGAATGATAATGTATATACTTCCTCAAGAAATATATATTGAACACATCATGAACATGAGGGAAATTTGGTGAAAGTTCTAATCATTAAACCACCATTGTGATATGATTAAGAAATTCAGAAGGGGAAATATACCTTGGAAATTTTTTCCATTATTTAAAAATATCATAACCGTCTTCTATAGAGATATTCACAGGAATAAATTTTTACCCTATTCAAACACTATATCTTTCTAATGATTATCAACACAACTTTTTTATTGACTCTGATTTTATTTTATGTACTATTTAATGGATCAAACCATATATAACATTCCCTTTAATAGATCATGTCCCCTTAGATTTCATTCTCTGAATTCATTCCAACATGTTTTATTTATGACCATATTACCATATAAGGCATCATAAGGATCTATCTATGTTCTAGAGAGAAAGCTAACCACCACTGGAATACATAGATAAAGATATCATTTTATCATCTATATTTTTAATTTTTCTATCAGACAACCCATTTATATGAGGAGGATAATTAGTATTAAACTTACCACTATATCTAAATCCCGCTGAATACGTATCCCAAACATCGAGGTAAACCTCAGATCCTAATCAGATACAATTGATAGTGCTATACAATGAAATATCACAACATAATTAATGTATAATAGAGTATGTTGTTCTAGAGAGAAATACTATCTAATTTAAATTAAGTGTTCTAAATTCTCAAGGTGTCTGACTATAACCCATATAGAATTATTCCCTTTAGATGTCTTGGGGATTCTGGTGAAAAATCCTTAGTGATGTTTTACCATTTCCATTCTAGTACGGGTAATGGTTTTAACATCCCCTAATAATTTTATCTCTCAGAATTAAATTACTATAATACTAAGAAATAATAAATATACATACAAATATATCTCTTCATTCCATCCCACTGTAAATACTCTTTCAAAACACTATACATTTTCATACTTCTATGATGAATATATAAGGAAGAACTATGAGATTTATCTATCAGCTCCTACTTCAAATATAGTAATGAATGTACACATACATAGTTATTGTACCTTACCATTCCATTATAATTAGGGTTTAAGTTAAAAAATATTTATCACCTTTTTTATAGCTTTGGATATTCATTTTATTCCTCCTTATTCCACATATGGATAAATGGTTGAACATTCATTTGAGAAAGTAAATATTTGTCCCCTTCCTTCAAGATTTATATATCCATATTTTGACCATCCATAACTATTGTATATTTTTTATCCTTATCGTAGATAGGATAAAAAATTCATTTTCCCTCAAAGAATCATCCACCTTATTTTCTATTCTAGGTTAGTAAAGTATTGGGAATTCTTAATCATTAACCAGCTCTATACATCTTCTCAGGTGCATATTCAAATATTTCTAAGTGAATAGATTGATTTAATTTTTATTATCAAAACATATATCACACCTTTATACAAACAGATAAGGCCTCCTTATATTGAATAAACAAATACCACAACTATCTCTAAATCATGAGTTTGGTAATGTTTCTCATGGAAAATAAAATGTCATGTGGAAGAAAATATGATCATGTAGTTTTACATGAGTAAATATCACATTCCCTTCTTTTATGCATTATTATAGATTGTAAACCTCATCTAATGTAGGGTGGTGTATGAATAGGATCACTAACTAGACTTATCATCAGTTCCAGAAAACATTTACCACATTCATTCATCTAAATGTACATGGATACCTTCCTAGTTAATTTGGTGAGTGGATTTGATAGCCATGAAAAATTCTCAACAAAGATCAAATAATATCTTAGCAAACCAATAAATCTACATATAATAGTCACCATTGTTTTTTTGGGCCAAAATTCTCACTTGTTAATATTTTTCATAAAGCCTCTCCTTCCTCAGGGTCTTCATCACAATTCTAAAATAATAATCATTCCCTTTCTAATTTGTTGAATAAATACTAATATCATATATGAATACTTCCATGAACTGATTAAGGTAAAATTTAAAGACTATTCATTTAAACTATGAATATAGTTTGGTAATTAGTAAGACCAAATCGATTTAGTCTTAATTCATAGTGTCCGGACCTTGTATGAAATTAATTCTGGGATATATCTTCTTTCTTTACCCTTAATTGATGATATCTACAAAGATATCCAATCTTTGAAAAGTAAATTTCTCTGTGTAGTTGATAAAATAAGTCATAAATACAAGGGAGATGATACTTGTTATTGATTGTGATCTTGTTAAGGTCTTGGTAATCAATGTAAAGATACATTGACCAATATTTATTCTAAATAAATAATTTATGTCCACACAAGGTGATAGGATTGGAAAAATGAATCCCTTTTCAAGTCTCTCCTAGAGATTTTTCTACAAATACTGCAAGTTATTTGGTACTATTCTATATTGATTATCTGAAATAGACATAATACTAGGTATGAGTTCTATTAAAAAATTATCTTCAATATTCAATAGAATACTAGGAAACTCTTCTCAAAAGGAATAAAAAAACTCACGTAAAATATGTTTATCCTTAATGATGAGTTTTTCAACAACCATTTTTGATGTATAACCATATTCTATTTGAATTAATACCCACCATATTGAATCAATTTCTATTGGAATTTCATACTCATACTCACATTGATAAATGATAATAGGTTCATTCAGAATATGAAATCTTACATAATTTCCTCAAAAATGATTTGGGATCCAAATCAGGAGAGTAAATCCATGCCAAAAAAATTGAATTCAATTAGAGGAAGAATGATAATTCTTTTAAGAAACACAATCCCTCAAACTTCAATCATAGAAGGATCATAGACATTCAATGTGATCATTATACCATTATGGGTTTTAACTTCTAACCGAGCATATAATTTTTGAGTTGATATGGTGATACCCTTTTAAAATTACATGATAATAAAATAGTTGGTGGATCCAAAAAAATAAGACATTAACTATTCTTTAGGGGATGATATGTGTACTATTTACAATGTCATTTTCAAAACCCACTTCAATAGTTGTAATCGCATGAGATATACCATCATCTTCAAGATTAATAGGTTCTTGATATGGGTCATCAAAAACCTTGGGATTCATTGACTATTTATCATAAGGACCATACACCTTTCATTTAAATAATTATAGTGTGGGTGGAACATTAGTTAGCATTAACTTTTCCACCATTTGATTAACCGTCCTATTTATTGTCTTTTGACATTCGTGGACATTATGACCCACCCTTCCACATTTAAAGAACCTCCCATTTCCATTTAAACACATCCCATGATGTTTATTACCCCATTTCTAGAATGATTATGTCTTTAATTTCTTCAAACATGATATTTTTTTTGAGTATTCGTGAGTCTATATCATTATTGTTTTATCAATACCATGGGATTGGTGGGAATCTCCAATTTTCATTTCTACATTGGGAGAACATCTAATGACTTATTCTAAGATACTAAAGCCTCTTATATCTAATGAATTTTGGATTCATGGTTTTAATCTACTAAAGAATAGATAAAATTTTTCATTGAGTGATTATAATTAAACAAGAGGAATTCCTTGTAAGAATTTAAAAATTTACCTCATTGGTACCAAAGGATTCATCATCATTTTGCTTCCGATTAATAAATTCATTCTCCATCATCATACATATTATAGAAGGAATGAACTTACAAAAGAATATCCCCATAAAATAATCCCATTAAAAGGATTCAATTTTTTCCACATGTATCATATTATTGATAATATTCCACCATTCAACTTTTTCACCTTCTAGATGATAAAGAGATAGGATAACTTTTTGATGTACTAATAATTAAAGAACTGAAAATATTTTCTCAATTGTTTTGATCCATTTTTCATCCACTATTATATCAGAGGATCCATTAAATAATTTCGATGCTTCTTTAATAATGATTCAACCATATATTGTTCTCTACATTAATCATTTGTAATCATGAAATGATTTATATCCTCATAAAGTTGCAATAAAATAGTAGAATGATTATAAAATCCACCCCCATAACATCTACATGGTTAGGTGGAAAAAATTTTCATTTACCATCATATTCAGCATTAATATGATTCATTTGGGCTCCAACCATTCACTAAAACTAAAAATAATAGTGCGAGAAATCGTAATAATGTTTAGAAACGACATAATTATGAAAAATTATTCAAAGGATTTTAAAATAATTGAACCTTCTTCTTGGACAATTTTTGGTCTAACCAAGGTCATTCATGATTATTATAAAAACATTAGTATTTTATCCTATAATTAGAGTTATCCCTAGTCTTATCACTACAATTTTCTTATCCTATTATCCCAAGCTTACCTCATCCTTTCTTTGATACTAATTATTTCAACCCATAATTTTTATACATAAATATTACATCTATTAAGATTGATATTAAATAAAAAACAATATGAACCATGATAGAACCATAAAGAATTATAGACATTATAAAATATATAAAAAATATTATTGTTATATTAACAATATTCAACAACTAACCTAATTATATTCCATTATAGTACACTGCAAAAGAAAATACTAATAAAAAATTTCTCCAGAGCCTAGGGAAATGAAACAAAAGAAAATGTTGAGTTCAGAATCTCAGTAAGGGTAGTCATGGGAGATATCAATCGATGATCATAAACAACATAAGAAAATCCTAAGGGATATGATATCATAACCATGAGAAAAAAATTTCATACCAAATATGAAAAAGATCATAAGAATGTGTCATGTCATAAAACAATAGCATTTAAAAAGACATGAATAATAATAATGAGGACCCATAATAACTCAATAGTGAACCATCTATTTATTTCATTATCTTTTGTTTTAGAATCATAAGTATAAAAAAATCATATATTAAGTATGACTACAAAGTTCATTATATCATGAATCAACTCCTATTTCCCATAGTTGATCAAGCACAATGACTTGTTTCCCATAATGGAAAAATAAAATCAACATACTTCCCATAACTATCTCCTGAGATATAATACATTACCCAATGCATTGAATGGAGATATAGTTACCAGCCATGAAATAATTAAAACCATACATATTTGTTCAAAAGGAACATAAAACATTCATCATATCCAAAAATAAAAAAAATGGGTTATATAAATACTTTATCATATCATAACCCATGAAAATGAGTTTCATAAATATTTTTCATCATCATAATAATCCATCTAGTGAAATATTAAGGTTGGTATAGATGGATCATTACCATATAAAAGCATATTTATAATCAAGGTTTTTTTCTTTGATAAATAGAGATACCATTAAAAGATCATTAAAACCATCTTGAGGAAAATACCGCATCAAATTTCATATTCATTTTTCAAAATCTAAAAACTACATAAGTAATAAGGAAACAATTTTATTTGAAAATAAAATTGTGAAATTTTTATGTAATCTTCAAATAATTTAGGTTTCATGTTAGTGTAAAATTCTATTCTTGTTGTATTAGTTAAAAACATTCCTTCAATACTTTTTCTACAAAATTCACAAAGTATCTAGATCAGAAAATAATAAAAAGATTCCTATCAATAAATTTTGTTAAAAGTAAAACATGGATGAAAATTAGTTTAAAAATAATAAAATAGTATTAAAAAAAATTAGAAAACATGTATATAGAAGAAATTTTTTTAACCAAAGAGAGAAATGAAGATTACTTTTATTAGAAATGATCTTTTGATCTATTAAATAATTAATGTAAGGAAAAAAAGGAAAACATATAATCTGAAGAAAAATATAGAGGAAAAAAATAGATTCATCATATAATAATCATAAAATATCTTTTGTGTCAATTCAAGTATAAATAATTGTGATTAATATAGGATTGAAACACAATCCCTTTACCTCAAGTCTCTCCTTTCCTCATTCCTGTTCAATAATATTGTATAATAAATATGGATTGATTATAAATGTATTCCATAAAAATATTCATATATATCATACCATTTATTATTAATTTATGACATATTATCACCCATTTATTAATAACTTGTGTTTAAAATCATATTTTTAGGGGATAACTACTTCAATTTCCAAACATGTTTCAGTTTAGCTGTCCCTGTCATTAAACATTGTTCATGGTTAGATAATATATAGTTTTTTTTCATTGAATAAAAATAATATATATTCAATATATCCATATTTAAATCCATACATAAAATATATAGTATCAAAAATGAATTTTATTGTTCATGGAGATGTTAGATCGTATATACGCATTAACACTATTTTCATTTTTCAACGGATGGAGTGAAAGAAAGGTAGAAATTGATTCAAAATTTTTACAAATAATATCATATTATAAATATCATATAAATTCATAAAATACATTTTCATTATCATCCATGTAAATTTTAATTGAAAAAAATCACATTGCTCTATGGAGGTGGTAGTTCAATCATACACACGAAAAACATTATTGCTTCCCAAACGATTGTCTGGTAAGTAGGTAGATGTGATATTATAATTCTAGAAGTATAATTATGTCATAAATATCATATATAAATATTAAAATCATCATAATACTCATCCATAAAATATGGTGATGAAAAATGAATTGTATTGTTATGTAGAGAGGGTAAGCCATACGTATGCACGAGTGATACCTTCACATGTTGTTTGATAGGAAAGAATGTGTATAATGGTGTTTTCATAATCATTATAATATTTCATAATATTTAGTATACATAGGTTATAATTTTATGATAAATAAAATATATTTATAGGAGTAAAATAAATGTGGAAGTGATCGGTTATGTAGATTACCTCATCTATTAAACACCACCATTTAAGCCCCTCTATTGGGCTCAAGGGTTGTTATTTTTGGAAGATGAAAACCACTATGATATGGATAGGAAAGTTTCTAAGAGAAATTGGTAGTCTTATATATATATATATAATACTCAAAATAGTGTTTATAATATAGTAATGAGGTCCCCTTTTAAATTTGGGGTTAGGGGAACTTTTGGAATTTCATAAAATATTACATTATAGTAAATTCATTATCAATAAAAATGAATCCAAATAGATATTTTTTCAACGATAACATAATATAGGTTTGTAAAACTATTATCCAAAAGAATTCAATAATTTTTTGGAGTTATTTTAAAACTTATCATTTTGATTGACCCTTAGTTAACCAAATTTAATTTTAACTATTGTAACAAAAAGGTCCAATATTAAAGGGTTCTAATTTTCACATATAAGGTGAAAATGGGACAATAAATGATCAATTTATGAAATTATCAATAATATAATATCAAATATTTATTTTTTAAAGAGAATATGAATCTTAAATATTTTAATAAATTATTATTCATAGAAAATATCATTCTTTTCAATTTTAACACATTATTTATGTTAAAATTAAATACATCAAGACCATGGAGGAATTAAAATATAAAGCCTTCACACCTCTCTATTTTAATTAAATATATTTTACTCAAAGGTAATGCCTATTTTTTATTCAAATATTTAATTTTTCCCTTGTAATGTTACCAAATGAAGTCATTGAGGTCATTAGGAGTTTCAGGGCTTGTTTAGAGCCTAGAGCTTTGGAATTTGGAGAAACAGACTCTGAAAAATGATTAAAATAAACCATGTATCCCACCCTGTATAGTGTCTCCTACCTATGTAGGGAGTTTTAGAGGGGAGCAATGGACAAATGGTTTTTCTACAACTGTCCAAGATGAGCACACACCTGTGGGAAAATTTATGAAATCTTGACATTGGGGATTCTCATGGCTTGTGCTTGGTTAGAAAAACCATGTACCTTGCTTGTGTAGTGTTTTCCATGGGTAGTGGTGTGGGACATGGTTGGAACATGGTATGGCCAACCATGATACGTTATTATGAAAGAAAAATTACATTTTCCCCTTAATTAAATTAAAACATTGCCCCTATATTTTCTCTCTTCATATCCAGCGGATGATATCTCCTTATCCTCCTATGATTTAGTTGAAATCCTGACTTAGTTTTGTTGGTTTATCATCCATTTAGACACAGATACAGATGTCCTCAGAAGAATCATATCCACATTGTAATGAACTTGAAGCCTATATATTCCCTTAATTATTTATTTTCAATCACTTGCACTATTTAGATGATAGCTCATTCATCCTATTTACATAGCATTAGACCATTCTTTGTTTTTAATCCAATCTACTTAAAATATTAAGATGGTATTGGATGAGGAGTCATCTAAAACCCAAATTTAGGTGTTATTGTTGTTTTCATTGAAGTCTAGTTGTTTTTAATGCTCTAAAATTATGCCTCCTTCTCACCATTGTCATGCATTGCTAGAAAAATGAGTTATTTGATTCCAAATTAGTATATGCATGATCTTATACTCCTAAAGACCCTTGATAAGTGTTTAGAGGATTTAAACCTCAACCATAGCCACCCATTTGTGAGTACATGAATTTCACTCAATATATAATTATTTAAATATCCAAACACATCCCAATTGTTAATCATGGATTTTAAATGGGGATTCCTTCTCTTATGTTGTGGTTTAGTTGACCAAAACACCTCTTAACTTCATGGTTTATTGGGAAATGGTTTTCCTTTCCATATAATTGAATGTATTATATTTTTTATGGATTTCCAAACAAAAATTATTTAAATGGATTAATTTAAATGAATAATAATGGATATAATTTCCATGCCAAGAGACACATGCTTTTATTGATATAGATTATATAAACCAGGATTCCTTAGTTGTATTAGTATTGATAAAAAAACATATTTGAACCCTCATTTTATTATATTACCATTACACCATTTATATTGGATGTGGATGATGGTTATTGGATTTTTTTAGCATGATGTTTCACACTCCCTTGCATTGATTGTTGAGAATGAATTATTTCACAATTATACATAGATTTGGGTGGTGGTCACAATGTTCTATATTCCACTATATTGATTGTTTGTCATGATGTCTCACCCCACCTATACCGAATGATGGGAAAGATGTCCTTTATTCATTATGGGATAAAGTGATTCTTTCCATTTTGGATATCATCGCTCATTAGACAAGTTATAGATTCATTAGTTATGCCCTAGGTCCTTCAAGAACCTATTATCCATGTATATACATACTTACATCCCCACATACTTAGTAAATTTTGGTGTATACTAAATATATTTATATATATATATCTATTATTATAATTACTTATATATATGTATATATATATGGTTATTGATAGAACTCTAATTATGGCCTATGTTGAAGCAGGTTGAGCACCCAGTTTTCCTATAATAACCTAACCTAGATAGTATTTCTTTATTTAGTATTGTTTATTATTACATATAACATCAAATTTTTGTTACTATATATACTCTTGTGATTATTTCTAGACACCATTGGTGGTGGCTTAATGGGATCTTATCTCACAACCTACTCGGGCCACCTTTGGTACCCGAGTAGACCTTATATTTGCATGTATGGATAAGGTTAGGCACCCTATTAAATAATCTTGATACTTTTTTACTTATATCATTGATAAAGGGATGAGAGGACCAACCATATGCTTTTGAGGCTAGTGGATCATCATTTTGTCCTTTTGTATTTTTGATAGCATGTAGTGCATACCTATCCCATGTTTCTTTTTTATATATCAGCATAACATGAAATAATTTTATATTAATTAGCTTATGGATCTATTTTATTGCATTTACTTTTGTTTTTATTACTTCCTCTTTTTTCTTGATTATTTATCCTTTTTATGGTTATGTTATTTCTTATTTCTGGTCTATTTGATATAGTGTCTTTTTCAATTGTGATGTTAGTTATTCATATGCATACATTATCTATTATTTATTTATTTATTATTATTTATTGTTCAATTTTGATATTAGGGTATAGTCTCCCCATTTTACCATCTTAGACCTTTCCTGCTAGTCCCCAGCCTTTGTTGTATGAGGAGGAATGCTTGTGGTCATAGGACCCAGCGGCTTGAGGAACGAGTTGCGTGGATCCCAAGTCATATCATTACACCTAATATGCCATATAGCTCTAGAAAATAAGATGTTAACATTATATCATTAAAATTATATCACTTTTAATATTTTTAATACCATTTATTATATGTTTTATTAAATTATGAACTATTACATCAATGTTATATAAGAAATTAAGGTCATTATATAATTACTAAAAAAATATAATGAAAACAATTTTATTAATCCCAAAATAAACACTTATATTCATTCATCACTTATTTTTTCATATATAGACAAATAAGATATATTAAATACACAGAGAGTGACATTTTTTATCTTTCTTTTTTTAATAATATATTAGTCATTTTCATGAATGTGTCCATTAAAACCCCAATTTAGATAGTACGGTGTTATAGTATGAATTTCCATTATCCAAAAATAATTAGGAATAAAAAATTGGGCATTATCACTTATTTTCAAACTAGATTAGCATGAATAAATATTTATCGAGGTGATAAATTTTACAATGGTTACTATTCATATTGACAAAAAGGGCCCTATTAACCAAATTAGAAAATATTGTTTATAAATATTTAATGTTTTATATCTAATTAAATACCCATAAATGGGATAAATAAATTATAATTTAATTTTAAAAAAATTGAAAATTATGCTTTTTAAAAAAAATTAGCATAAAATTAAATTTATTCTTATTCTGTGTATTGAAAAATAATTTTAGAATGTGCAATAAATTTGACTATTTAAATAATATATAGGTTCAATTAAAACTATTCCCCAACAGTGGTAATTTTAATTTATTAATAAAAATATATAGTGTGCACATAAACACTTTTTAAAAAAAACAAAATTTTGATTTTCATATAATTTTTATTTTTAATTGTGATCATTTATTAACTAATGAATTTATTTTTTAAATATGTATACTGTATATTATATATATTTTAGTTATTAATATTCATACACACCGATATATTTTCTAGGATATAATGGAAATATAATATTTTAAAAAGGTTTTGTGGTTCATCTAAACTTGTTGTTTCTTTTAATGAAAGCTATCGAAGAAATCAAAATACTTAAATAGAAATATTTAGTTAAAATACTAGGTTGTTACAAGGTCAATGCATGTTGAGGATTAAAATACCTCACAATGAACCATATAAAAAAGTTATATGATGGGTTAATTAAAAGGGTCCATGTACCTTTTCCACAAGGGAATTTACTCACTAGATATTAGCCATTAGTTTAGACTAAATTGGTATAAAATGAAAATATTGAAAAAGTCACCTAAAGTAGTGAATATTAGAGATGAAAAGCGATAGGAAATTATATATTCGTTAACATGAAAAATAAAAGGTAATGGATTTATATCCTTACCATATTATCTTGAATATATATGATAGCGGATGAAATAGACTAGAGATCAAGGAGATCTGTCATGGAAGAGAGGCGGGAAAAGGAACACCACATAGGGGATGATGGGTTGAGGGAGATGACAAAAGATGGGGGCATGAATTATAAAATCATAAAGGAAAATGGATAAAACTATAATTTTAACTGGAAACATGATTTGGATGCATGGTTTCCCAAATTATATGACAATTAGGCCGTCAAAATTATCCCAATATATCTAAACTCTAATTTTTGGTCTGCATTGTTTTCCAACCACGCACCATACATAAAAATCCACTCAAGAACACTCTATAACTACTAGGAATATTTTTCGGTATCTTTGTTCTATGTCCCATGTCCAATCAACCTCACACACTTTCCTATACGAATTGCATGGTTTATCCTAAACCATTCGCTAACCATGAAACTCACCATTCCCTATGAAAACTGGATTGAAAAGAACCCCAGGCATAGGGTGAACTACTAAAAAATAGGCATTTAATAGCACTAAAAATTTCCATTATTATTGAAAAAAAATTGACTAGCCAAGTTCAATTAAAATATCTTGGCTTTCATCAGTGATAGAAAAAATAAGAGAAGGGGCCCATTTATATGTTCTTAAAAAAGTTCATATTAATGTGGTCCTCTATTAGTGATAAAGAGGACTGATAAAGTGAACCTTAATCAGTTATTTTAGAAGCACTGATAAATGTTCATACTATACTATGATGCTAAATTTACAGCACACTACAACACAGGAAATAACACGATAATCAACAGAAAAAACTAGTATGAATACAGATTATAAATTAAATAAAATTTAGAAACTAAATACATAAAAATACTATAATTTAGAAATTTTAAACAACTGATTATAAAATTACATGAGTAATTATAAATTTACATAGGCATTAAAAAACATAAATGTTCCTTTTTCATTGTTCCCCAATCCCCACTCATGCTATACCTGAACAAACTAACCCAGTTCAAGAAAAATAATGCAACTGTATAATAAATAAATTCTTATGTTATTAATACTGTATAGAAGTAAATTAAATATAATGTTTTAATTTTAATATATAAGTCGAGTCACACTATGAACATTGTGTATCATATTAGGTTGTAGTAGATTCTTTCACATCACCCTATTTCTTATTCATCATCAATCATGATCTCCGTAAAAATTAAATAAATAAGTCTAAGATAAAAACAATAAGGAAATCAATTAAGTAATAGAAGATAAAATGTTGATAAAATGATATGAGCTCATTTTCTTTAATTTCTTAAGGTGAGGCACATATTAAACTAAAATGGAACTTATATATTCAAAAAAACACATTGAATCATGCCGACCATATAATGAATCCGATTGAAATTTAGTATGTTTCTATATGTCACACATGAGTTATGGACCATTTTACTAAAGTATCAAAACAATATGAATGTGTTTTCTCAATTTTTAGTATCCCAATTGTGTTTTTTAATAATGTTTCAATTTCAAACTTTAAACTCACACTTTCATTCATACTCTTCACAGCATGTCCTTGATTTATGTGAGAGTAACTCTTAATTGTCACAAATGCCTTATGAATCCTTATCTCAAATTATCAACACAATTTAATCATATTTTCCCAATTTTAAATGAGTGACATTTTTTGAACTAAATTCCCATTCTGAAACTGTTAACGGACACTTTGTGTAATATCACATGTTTTTCATAAAAATAAAGACTATGGTCAATAGTATACATGATACACCACATCGAGCTTAAACAAACAACTAAATATAAAAATTTAAATATTGTCATTATAACCTTGCTGTTAGAAAGGAAGGTATGATTATGATTAACTGAATTATGAAAATATGATTTACACATGTTTATATAATTAATTATTTGGTGACATATTTATTATAAATTAAAATAGAACCCTTTTCAAAATAAAATGAAGTGATTTTTAGAAGAGAAAAAAACAATTTAAATGTGAACGCGTGTGTTTATAAAATAATAAAATCACTCTTGTTTGATTATATTAATAATATATATATATATAAGGTTCAATATAAATTCTAACAATAAACTTCTTTTCTTTATAGACATGATATAAGAACAAATTAAATTTTATGCATAAAATACTTATTCAAAAAACAGGTTTTCTACCTTTTGATGGGGAAGTTGTTTAAAATCTAGTTTTTGACACATTTATAAATTATATATGAAAAAAATAAACTTATTACTTTAAATATTAAAATAAAAATTTACTTTGGTTTATCTATTTTTATTTTTCTGGTGAGATTCATCTTTTGATGAATAGTGAAAAATTATAGATTTCAATTGAAAGTAAATTTTTTATCTAATTAATTTATAGCGTTAAATTATATTTTTAATTTTTTTTAAAGTATAATTGGATTAATTATATTTCATTTAATCCAATTTATGTCATTGGAATTAATTTCACGTTTAACTTTTATATCAAAAAATTTTATTTTTTTGAATGTTTTCACTTTAATAACTTATTTTCTCAACCCGTCAATAAGATTAATTTTAAATTCATTTTATAAAATTATGTGTTTTAATTTGGAAAAAACGATTTTATATTAATAATTATAAGTTAAAATATTAGTAAATAGATATCTTTTATTTTTGGACAACACGAATAGTAACATTAGTATTTTTTATTATCATAGTTAATGGTAAATCAGGTAATTAAGTTTAAATAATATTATAAATATTATAAAATTACCCAAAAACATATCCTAAATTTAGTTGTTAAGTGGTTGTTGACCAAAATTATTATTGGTGTGAAATTATAACCTTCATAAGCCAACAATATTATAGTATGGAATTTATAACATTTTATTTATGGAAAAGTCAAAAATGTCATACTCATGTTTTTTTATCAATGTATCATTCTTAATACATGGTTATATAGTGGATCTGTTAAACTATAAATTTAAATTTTAAATATAAATTTTTTATATTAATTATGGTAATTTATTTTTAATATTTATGATATAAATAGTTACCTTAAAAGATTACACAATGATGATGTTTTAATTGTTTATTTAATGTAAATATAAAATAAATGATATAAAAAATATTTAAATAAATATAATTTGTTATAATTAATGTCATGAACACTTGTTTTAGAATAATTTTACATTTTATTGATGAGTTAAATGATTTTTTTGAATATATCATGTCATTATGATATTTTTAAGGTCAAATAATGAATACTGTCAAAATTGACATTATTGATATTTTAAAATAAATAATATTTTATTAAATGATATAAATTTATAAAAATATAAAATTATTAAAAATTATTTTTTATAATTCACAAAATTTAATCAATTACTCATTTATTGAACTTTTTTGATTTTATAGTAATTATATTAACCCTCAATGTGTAAATTACATGATATCGCGGTAGTAATTAAAAAGGGTAAATAGGGGTTAAACAAAATGATAAAGATTATAAAATAGTTGAAACTTTTAAAATTTTAATTTTATGAATTTATTTTCACCCCAAATAATTATATATTATAAAATAAAATATTTGGCTCCATTTTGTTTATAAAAAATAATTTATATTAATTTAAAATTTTGAATATTTATAAGTCTTCCCTCCCCTCTCTAATAAAAGGGAACTGGTTCTTATTCTTTATTCATGAATAAAACCCTATTTGGTTCGACTCAAATTTACCCAAATAACATTCTATAATATATCCATTAATTATATAGCTCTTATTGTTTGTATAACATCACACATAGCATTCTTAAGGTCTCAAGAAAAGGAGATCGTCTAGAGAAGATGTATTATTTTAATAAAGTAATTATATTTTATTTATTCATTCACTTACATCAAATATTATTCAACCATGATGAAATAATAACTCAAATATCATCAATATAATGAGATTTTATTTAGTTAATTTCATCACCAAAATCCATATCCACTTCCATCAAATGGAAAAATAATTAATCATTCAGGTGTATGGGGGACTACCACCTCACAAACTGATATAATTATTTTTCCATCACTATCTATCGAGATAAGTTATAATGATGGAATTAATATTTATATATGATAATAATGACATATTTATCGTTATTAAAAGATAATATAACTTTTTAATTGTACCTTTCCATGCACATAAAAATGACAGCATTGTTCATACGCACATGTGAACTATCACCTCCATGAACTAACATGATTCATCTTTCATCACCATGTCACATGGATGATATTAAAAAGTATATTTAAATTATTAATATTATATTAATGATATTATCACAATTTTATGAATATAAAATAATACTTACCTTAATTCAATATTGATCATTGAAAATGGAAATGTTACTCATTCATATGTATGGATTACCAAATGTAGTTTCTTGATATTTTCCAATAAACTCACTTTTTTTTAGCGATAACCAGTTAAAAATATGGAAAATATAAATAATTATTTTTAAAAAAACAATACCAATTATATACCACCTAAAAAAAATTCAAAAATAAAAACCAAAATTGAAAACCTCTACTCTCCTCAACAACAGAAATGACCGGGATCCAATTTCAAATTTTAAATTAAAATATTAAATTATCTAGCATTGACTAACCATGACTCAAGCCATGAGATCCCCCATGATCTGTGAAACCTATCACACAATCATTTCCATCGACACATGTCATGTTGGGAAACCAGACCAGCATCGATGATGATACTAACGAGAGCCAAGCCACTAAAACCAATCGAAGAACAGACACCTCCTCATTGATATTAGATCCTCAAAATACAAAAGCGGTGGAGATTAAATAGGATGTTCCTCCTCCTTGAAACTGTCAAACACTCGAACAACACATCCAAAAAGTTCTTATAAACCACCACACCATGATGGCTCCAAAAGGAGAATTGGAGTCAAAATCCAAAGAAGATTCGTAAAGCAGTAGGGGGATCAATTGAGCTAAGACCTTCACCTAGACCACATTACATCAATCTTCACATCTAACTCCAAGACGTAAAACCAAAAATATGTCACTGACGTCTATCCAAAACTACGGAGAACCAGAACTAACCATCATCAAAGAAACCACAAATTCCAAACATTGTCACCACCTTACAATATGAAACCATCACTAGATTGGAAACACATAGATGAATAAACAGAATTAGACATGGGCACTAGAATAATATAACGAATCTAGCACAATGAGAAGTCACCGGGAAACCCCCAAAAATCAACCAAGTAAAAAAATGAAGAAAACTATGAGATTTGTACAGTCTGTATTTATCACCAACGCTGCCATTACAAACCCAAATCAACCTCACACACTAAATTAACAGAACAAAATGGTGTCTTGTATAGTGGGATAGTAGAAATATAGAGTTAGGGGATGAAAATGACGATTTCCTTAACAATAATCACAAAACAAATCCCCAAAAAACCCCAAAACTAAAGCTAACGACCCCTGATTCACTCCACCAACAGAAGCCCAAGCCATATAGAACACCGTTGGACCGGAAGAGAAATATATTCCAATGTGATTTTATAGGTAGAAATATATGAGTTGGTGGTAAGAATATTCCCTAACTTCTCGAAATATAAATTGAAGCACATGAGATTGATTAGAGGGATCCAAAAAACAATCTAAATGCCGAGAAAACCCAAACATACCGAAAATGGAAAGGAGAGACGATGATGACACAATTATTAACAACAGATAATCACCATCGAGGGAGAACTACCACTAAAATATTAGAGGAACAGCAGGTTGGGAAATCCCATCATAATAGAGATCCCAGGATCCCCCTCCCTTTTATGTGCCTCAATATTATATCAAACCATCTCCATGATTGTAACATAGTTAATTTTTCAAATCCATAGGTAATGGATGAATTTTAATGTGTAATTGATCTAAAAAGTGATTATTAGTTCAGGAATATTATTCTATAGATGATGAACTATTTTCCACTTTGGATATTTACATCAAACCAAATTTATGTTGGACTCAAGTATCGAATATCAACAAAACATACAAAATGAACACTAATAATTAAGTAATTGTTATAAAATGATAATAAGTTATATAAAATAAATAATAAAAAATAAAAATGTTATAAATAATGTTAATAATTAATCTAAACTTATTATTCGGGAATATAAAGATTGTGCATGATTATTCAGACTCCAGGTAAGGGACATAAGCTCAATTCCCTTTTCATTAAGACATAATTTAATGTTTTACACCCACTTTTTTTTAAAAGCTGTATATACATCCCATATAAAATATAATGAATTAAATTATTCTCCAGTTTTATGATTATTATTATTTTTTATTTTATTATTTCATGGTTATTATTATTTAAATAAGTCAAAGTGGTATGGGACTCTTTGATTTAAAAACCACATTTTATATGTTTGAAGAATTAATTTCAAGACCTTTTTTCCCAATTTATGTATTATGGATATTATTTTATATGTTTAATTAATTAATTAATTATATATAAAAATTGATGTTAATATTTTAATTTCATTCAAAAAATTTTAAAAAATAATCTTTTTACGTTTCTATATGGAATGTTTTCTTTTCATTACAAACAATAAAAAGAATGTTCTTTTTAACGTATATAGTGACAAAAACTTCTCTACCAACATGGAAATTATTTTCTATTTTGATTCTTCTATGAGACATTATGATTTTATAAATGAAAAGAAGCCCCTTTTTTCTATGTATTTTATTTTTGAAAATTAGCTTTGGAAATTAATTTTTTATTTTAAAAATATGAATGGTTTCCATATTAGTAGAAATGGAATTTTAATAGTGAAATCTTCAAAATTTAAATATTTTATATGCCTTGATTCAATAATGATACTTGGAAATGTTATGGGTGGTTACATGATAAACCAATGATGGGTAATTCTGTAATAAACTAACGATTGGTGAGTCTGTCATATCCCTGCAATGAATTGGGTACAGAAGTCAATCGTATGGTTATTCCATCTGTAAGAGTGACATGTATGAAATTCGACTTCAAAGTAATTACATTTGATTATAATTATATCCCATGTTATGTAATTATCGTTTATATTATTTCTTATGAGTTTTGATGAAAATCGTTTTATTTCTAAATGATAATATAATGATACTTTTGAAATAATGAACCCTTTAACGAGGTAAAACGGTATGTTTTTAAGGAAATGTTTTCTGGGTTTTCACTAAACTAATGATTTAATTTATTTTAAGTACCTTACGAAAAATTTGTGCTCATACCATGTTTTAAAATTATTTTTCACATCTCTTAAGGAATATTTTGGAAAATAATGTGATCAAGGGAAAATCGAGATGATTAGTCATGAAATGAAACAATGTATTTTTTTAAACATTTAATTTTTAAATACAACAGATACTTAGTATAAGTTACAACTTGTAATTTATGGGTTTAATATGTAAGATTTTTTCTTTTTATATAAAACTAAAAACCTAAAATATATTTTTGAAAGAATATGATTTTTAATTAAAAAATAATAATATTTATTGTTTAAGGATGGGTCATTATAGTTGGTATCAGATTAGAGTTTATAAAACATTAAAAAATATTATGTTTTCATAAGAGTTATTAATATCATCATGGTTTTATAACTTTTAGGTTAATTATAATTTTAATGTCTTATAAACCCTTCTGAAGCTTTATTTTATGAAATTATAATGTGACTCCTAGTATTTTTAGAGACATTTTTTTGAGTTAATTGTGGATTATTACTTTTTGTGATGAAAAATGAAATGTTTGAGATATAAATTGTGGTTTAAATATATTAAATTTATATTGAGGATGTTTTTCACATTTTTTTTAAATTTATAAAGATTATATTAATATAGTTTTAGGGAAAAAAGAAAACTGGTGGATGAGTGACAACTTGCCACATCTAGTAAGGCTACAAGAATCAAACCCACAAATGAAGGGTGATAAGGGTGTGTCACTTACCACTAGAATACGTTAATTCTTAATGAGTATATATCTTTTGTTTTATTTAAATAATATTATGGATGAATAATAATTTTATTTTGGGAATATATTGTTATTTAATAAATAACAATTGGATTGCAAAATCATTTGGTTGTTAAGTGGTTAATATTATTTCCGACGATGTTCAATATTTTTGGAATCCTATAATATTAATGTATAAACAATTATATAGTATTTTTTATAAATTTTAAGGATATATAATTTTTGAATGATCTATGTTGATAATTAGGTATTAAAGTTTAATTTTATAGATTAATATATTTTTTCATCATATAAAGGTTTATTCTTTTAGGGAAATTATCTTATATTATCCTAACCATTTTCTTTTTGGATAATTATTCCGGAAAGGTTAACTTTATAGTTAGTAATTTTTGTATTATGTTATTCTCTAGAAGATTATTCTAGTGCTTCAGGTGTGAAAAAATCATTTAAATACTCATTTTTTGGAGACAAATATGATTTTTTGGGGGAAATTTATTAAATGATGAAACACTAAATTTTGGATAATTATTTTTAATTCTCTTCATAGTCCATGTATTAAAATATTTCCTCATCTCTTTGAAAATTACCTTAAATAGAAATTTTATCTGATACTTTTCTAATAAATAAATCAATAGACTTTTAACCCATCACAGATTTATGGTTTTGTGACTGGTAACATTCTCATGACCATGTTATCTATCACTCTCCATCAGAATATGATAATATTATTTTCTATTCCATGTCCATGTTTTGAAACATGGAACCCTAATATGTTTTATCTCATATGACTGTCATGCTTCCCTTTATTTCTTTAAAAGTGAACGTTTTATTAATCCTTTTTCTAATGTGGGAATTCAATAAAAGTATTTTCAAAATTCAAAACATTTTTACCAATCTTAAATTCAAAATTTCAAGGAAAAAATTTCCAAAATGGGGAATAATTTCACATCTAATGTTTAAAAAAACAATTTTTAATAACATACATGATACGCCACATAGAGATTAAACAAAAAACTAAATACTATTATTTAAATGTTATCATTATAACTGATCTATTAGAACTGTGGGTATGAAAAGGATTAAATTAATTATTAAAATAGGTTTTAAATATATATATAATTAATTAATTTTTACAAATTAATTATAAATTAAAACAAAAACCTTTCCAAAATAAAAGGAAATCTTTTTCTGAAAAACTATTTAAATGAAAACAAGTGTGTTTATAAAATAATAAAATCACTCTTTTTGGATTATATTAATTAAATAAATATTATATTTAATATAATGATTAAAATTAATTTTATATGTTTTCTAGACATGATATAAGAATAAATTCAATTTTACGCAAAAAAAAAGTATTTTTCAAAAATGGCAGTTTTGTCGTCTTTTGATGGAACACCTATTTTAAAACTAGTTTTAGAAAATATTATAAATTTTGTTTTAAAAGGTAAATTTACTATTTCAAATAATAATATCTAAATTTAATTGGGTTGATTTTTTTCTATTCTTCGATAAAGATTCATGTTTTGAGGAATAGTGAAAAATACTGGATTTTAATTCAAAACGCCTTTTTTATAAATACATTATAGAGTCAAATTATTTTTGTAATTGGTTTATAAGTATAATTATATCACTATCATATCATTTAATCAAATTTAGGTCATTATAATCTATTTCACATCAATATTGGTTATAAAAATATTTCAATCATTTGAAAGTTTTCACTTTATTAATATGTTTTCTCACCCGGTCAACGAGATTAATTTTAAGTTAATTTTATTCAATTATGTATTTTTAATTATGAAAAATGTATAACATATTTTTAATAAGTTCTTGAAAAGTTAGTAAATAGTTCAATTTTATTTTTAAAAAATTTGAATAGTAACTTTAGTAATACTAATTTCCATGGTTGAGGTTAAATCGGGTAATTAAGGGTAAAAATAATATTAGTAATATTATAAAAATCCCTTAAAACATGTCCTAATCTTACTGGATGATTGGTTTTATACCAAAATCATCCTTGGTATGAAATTATAACCTTTATAATCCACTTGGATGGGAGTATTAAATTTATAATATTTTATTTAAAGTAAAGTCAAAGATGTCATACTCATGTTTTTTTAAATTATAAAATTTTAAATATGTGGTAATATAGTGGATATGTTTTAAAATAAATACTAATTTGGAATATAAATTTTCAATATTCATCATGGCGATTTATTTTTAATTTTTTGGAAATAAATAACTACATGAAAGGATTACAAAATAATGATGCATTAATTTTTTAATTAATGGAAATATCAAATAAATAACATTATAAATAATAATATTAGTAAAATTTATATAATTAATGTCATCCACAAAATTTATAGATTACATTTACATGTTATTTATTATTTAAAATATTTGGTTTAAATATATAAATTTGTTATGGTATCTTTAAAGTCAACTAAGAAATAGTTTCAAATTTGACATTAATGATCGTTTTAAATAAATAATATTTTTTAAATGATATAAAATTCATGAAAAAATAAAATTAACAAAAACAATTGGTATAAGTCAAAATTTTTTATAAATGGCTCATTTATTGGTCATTAGGAATTTTAAAGTGATAATATAAACCCTAAAAGTGTAAATTATATGATATCACTATAAGAATTAAAAGGGTTAAATGATTCTTAAAAAATGATAAGGATTAAAAACTAGTCAAAATTTATATGTTTTTTATTGGATTAATTTATTTATAAAAAATCATCCTGTATTATAAATTAGTATTTTTGAGCCATTTTGTTTATAAAACAATTTTATATTAATTTAATATTTTGAGAATTTCCAAGAGTGCCCCTCCCCTCTCTTATAATAGGGCATTTTTCTTAACATTTCGTCACACATATAAAAATATTTTTTTCATCCAAGATATACCCAGATAATTTTATATAATACCTCCCATATTTATAGAGATATTATTTTAGGCATAACTCCACCCTTAGTGGTATTAAGGTGTTAAGAAATCGAAATCGTCTGAAGAAGAGGTATTGTTTTAATAACGAACTTCTATTTTATTTTTCTTCCACATCCTTAAAATCCTTTAATCCATGATAAAATAATAACTCCAGTATACTAAATATAAATATCTATTATTATTCCATTAACGTCACCTAAATAAATATCCACTTCCATCAAACGAGAGAATAATTAATTGTATGTGCATACGGAAGACGACCACCTCACGAACCGATATAATTCATTTTCGCCAACTTCTCTCAAAACTAGTTATAATGATGGAATTAATGTTTATATATTATATTAATGACATAATTATAGTTATTAAAACATAATATATCATTTTTTTTCTTACCATTCTATTCACATGAAAATGATAATGGTGTTCATGCGTGCATGTGAAATATCACATCCATGAAGTGATGTGATTCATTTTTCATCACCACATAACATGGATGATATTATAAAGAGTATTTAAATTATTCTATAATATTATGATATTATGATAAATATATAAATATAAAATTATACTTACCTTATTTTCATAATAATCATTGAAAAATGGAAAATTTTACCAATGCATGCGTACAAATTACCGTCTTCATAATTGTAACACAGTGCATTTTTATTATCCATATGTAATGTAAGGATTTAAATTTATAATTGATGAATAAAATTTATTATTATTTCATTAATATTATTCTAGATGTGGTGTACTAATGACAACTTTGATTTTTGACATCACACCAAATTCATCTTTGACTCAAGTGTCAAATATCGACAAAACATCCGACATGAACTTAGTTAATTAAGTAATTGTTATAACATGATAATAAGTTGTATAAAAGAAATAATAATATTTAAAAATGTTATAAATAAATTAAATAATTACCCTGTTTTTATTATTCAAGAAAATAAAAATTTTCTGTGATGATTAAGACTCATTGTGAGGGACATCATCACAATCCCCTTTTCATTGATACATATTTTAATATTTTTCACCCACATTCTTTTCTGAGGTGTATATAAATACATTTTTAATTTTAATTAATTTACTTATTATCATTTTGATTAATGTTTTTTATGTTATTATTTCATGTATATTATTATTAAAATGATTCATAGTGACATTAGACACTTTGATTTACAAATCTTCATTTAAATGTTTATAGATTTAATTTCAATAAATTTTCCTCCATGTCAGTATTCTTGATATAATTTTTTTATTTAATAATTGAATTATAAAATATATTTTATTCATTTTTTTTAATTTCATTCAATATTTTACAAAATATAGTCATTTTATTTGTTCTATACTAAATGTTGGTCTTTCATTAAAAATGACAAAATGAATGTTCTTTTTACAATATACAGAGACAGAAACTTTTTTTTCACCTTAAAAATTCTTTTCTATTTGGATTCCTCTACAATACATAATGTTTTTTAAAGAAAATGAAACCCAATTTCCTCTTTTTTGGGTATTTTGTCTTTGAAAATTCTCTTTGTAAAGGGATTGATTATTTGAATAACATGAAAAGTTTCCTTATGAGAAGCAGTGAAATTTTAATATTGACATGTCTAAAAATGAAATAATTTATGTGTTCTGATTATATAATGGTATTTAGACATATAACTAGTGGTTATGTGATAAACCTATTCTATTTAGTTCTATGATAAACTAATTCGGGGTGGATCCATGATATACCTCAAATGCATTGGGTATGTAAGTCGACTGTATGTTTATTCCATTTATAAGAGTGACATGTATGGAAGTCGACCACATTGTCATTACATTTGAATATATTTATGTTAAAACTTACCTAATTATCTTTTAAATTCTTTATTATGATATTCAAGAAAATAATTTGATTTTAAAAAGGTAATATAATTATCTTTTTCAAATTATGAACTTTTTTTTCGTGGTAAAAATTGTATATTTAAAATGAATTTTTATAGGTTTTCTCTAGACTAATGGTTTTCTTTATTTTAAGTCCCTTACTGAGCTTTTATTCTCATCCCATGTTTTAAAATATTTTTCATAGGGTTTAAAATAGTGTTAGTACAATTATTAGATCAAGGTAAATTTTTGACGATTGATTGTGAAAAGAATCCATGTCTTATTTTAAAAGGTTTTAATTTTTGAAAAAAAATTGCTTACTCATAAATTATATTTCTCAATTTTTATTTTCATTTTTTATTGGAAATCACAAACTATTTATTAAATTTTTTTACTATATTTTTATTTCCAAATAGTTTTTAATATGTTTTTGTATAAAATAGTTTTGTTTCAATATACTCAAAATAAGTTATAAAGTATCAAAAATACAATAAATATATTATTCATTCTGATTATAATAATGAGATAAGTAGGATAAAATTTGGATTCACCTTTATTAGAAACATGTTAGACTTTATATCTTTTCTTTTGTACTTAAAAAGAATTAACCATAATAATAATATTTGTACGATAAAACATTTCCCTCAATCCTCGTGATGATTATTATAATGAAAATTTTAATTAAATCTATTGGAATTAAAATGTTTATAATATGAATATAGAAAAATTATTTCCATCATAATGTATCATATTATACACTATGGTGGTGTAAATCAATATGAAGTTAGATAGTCTATTATGATAGAGATGTATGAGTTATCAAGTGCTAGATATCCGAGTCATTGTGAAAAACATAGTGAAAATATGACCATTGGGAAAGGAATATGACTGTTGGGGTGTTTACTATATATACCTGGTCATTCATAGAGTTTGTTGAAGTTATTGTCTGATACATTTCTAGTATTTCATTTAATCGAGAGCTCTGAAGATTACAATGTGTTAACTTCTTGTTCATTGTATTTTTAATTGTTTTTAGAGTTTTTGAGTTCTTAAGGAAACCTGGTCAGGTTGTCTCCTTGATAATGTTTTGCTAATTGATCCATGCATATGATTTTTGTGATTATGATCACTATATTATGAACATAAGAAGTTATATAATACTATCATATTGATTGAGGAATCACATGGATAGTTAGGTAAATAATCTGATCCATCCGAAAGAGGTCTTCCATGACTTGGAAGACAGTGTCGATCTTTATATTAGTGACTTTTCTTCCTATGTAAAGACAAACATTCTTATATGTATAAAAAATGGATACCTTTCCCCATGGATAGTGTATAACTTACTATTAATGATATAATTAGTGTATTATTTTAATAATATCTATAATTCATGCCTATATTACATTTCTATTGTATTTATAGTTTTATTACAAGTATTTATTCCATTGCTTTTATATAAAATAAAGTGAAACATCATATTCATTTTTCTTTACTTTCTTTTCATAGTCACTGTAATAATTTTTTTACTATAATTTATCAGATACATAGTGACTCCTTTATTTTACTCTTATTTAATGGATTTTTTCTACATATGATTATATAACTTTGATATATCAAAATCAATTCTGATTACGATACATTATTAATCAGACAGAGGGCCAAGTCTGAATCTTATAGTTTTAGTTAAGAGTATTATGAATGTTTTTAGTTTAAACTTTTTAAAAATAATATTTTTAAAACTACAATTCACCCCCCTATTGTAACGATCCATAAATAACATATTTTTTTGATCCTAATATCAATATAACTCATATTGATATCCAAAAATTGAAATTCATGTAGAATTCCACTGCTTATATACTTGAAGAATTTTTTACATACCTTACAATTTCATGTTGTTATTGTTTTTTTAAAAATTTTGTTTATAAAACCTTTGTTTCACTAGTCTATTTTCTTGAAAAAATTATATTCTTTTTAAATATGTTAGTAAGGAACATAAAATATATAGATAATATGAATCCCAATAGATGAACAATTTTTATTGTGGAAACTATTACAATTTGAGGGATATGATGCATACTTTTTTATTAACATTCATTTGATAACATAGTCTTGTTATTAGAAATTATAACCTTCTGAATAGGGTGGCCATTTCCTTTACAAATGATTACAAACAAGTATTCTAGTATAATTATAGAGTTATAACAACATTATTATTCTCCATGAATAGAAGAATATATAGTCCAATATTATCATGTACAGTAGATAACATTATTTTGAATGTCATATAAGATAAACATTTTGGAACTAAAAAGGTTGTAGATACTATAAGGGAAATGTTAAGAGCTAACAATCTATCCTTAGATTTCTTACAAGGTGAATTAGTTGATAATATGGATAAGATATTAATTAATATCATAAATTCATTACAGGCTATTTGTGAGAGGGGTCTTGATAATGAAATTCTTGTGGAGAAACATATAGGCATCTTTCCAAATGAGTGGGAATCAAAGATGAATATTGTTTATGAAATGATAAATATATGTAATCACACACTTGATGGTCTGATTGGAATCTTAATCCGTCATGATGGGAGATTATAAATAGATGATAAAAAATAGAAAAAGATCAATGGAGGAGTTTATTTGTCTACAACTACTTTACATACAAAAGTCCAATCTGTTGAGAAAGTTGTAGAGATTTCAAGAAATAAGAAATTTGTTATCGAATACAATTCTAGTACTTCTAAGTATTCTAAAAATGAATTGTCTAATATCACTAGAAGTAGGAACAATTTTTTTGGAATGAATAATTTTTTACTATCTTGATAAGGAATGTAAAAAGGATATAAGTGACAAGAAAGATGAAGACACTTGGTATAAATGGAAAAAAAGAAGTACAAATAAGACCACATTTTCCGAAAATAGAAATTAAAGATGGAAAGGATAGAAATTATGAAAGAAATTCCAAGAAATATTACAAATCTTAGGGTATGAATTTTTTAAATACTTTGGAAAATCGGAGTTCCAATGGTAGTTATTATTCTAAATAATATTCTTATAATGAATGATTCAAATAGAGTGACTTATGAATTTTTGAAAATATTCCCATGTAAAACTAATGTTTCATAGAAAAGTTTTGAACTGGTTAAAAACATACTTATATGTCCCTTAATGTAAATTATCTTGATGAAAAGGATTCAATATTTTCTGATGAAGAATGTTCTTCATTAAAAGATAATTTGTTGCCTTCTTTTGATGTAATATCACATTTTTCGAAATTACCTGAAAATTAAAATGGTAATGTTATAAAAAAAGGTAAAGATTATTTAATAATAAAAGTTCTAAAAATTAAATATTATAAATTTATATAGATCGTGATAATTATAATTCTGATAATGGTACACATAAAAAATATTTATAGAAATTATATTCTGAAAAATATTCATGAGAAATTTATTTTGATAAAATTAATTCCAAAAATATTACTGAATATGATAAGAATTTAGTTTTAAATCACAAACATTAAATTTATTCATTGAACAAACATTTTTTAAAATTCATAAGTGATAAATAATATTTTGACACAATGTAAAAACAAATTATTCCTCATGGAAATAGTTCTAGAATGGGATTTTCTTATAAAAACAGTTTCTTATAAACATTTCATTGTTCAAAAAAGTTATCCTTTGTATACAAACTATCAAAGTGGTGGAAATTTCAAGAAAAAATACTCTTTAAATGAAGTAAAATCTATAGTTTTTGACTTATCCATCTTTTAGAAATAAATATGGATTCAAAATATTTTATTTTCTAATATTACTATACCAAAGAAGTATTGGCTGCCGAAAGTATAAAGATTATTATTTTAGGAAAAAAATAATTTAACGTCGAAAATAATACCAGGAATTTGGATAGTGGATGATATAGAAATATGAAAGGCACCAAATACTTTTTCAAAAATATTATCCATATGAAAAGTGGACAAGTTACTTTTGAAGATAATACTAAATTAGAGATTATCAGTATAGGTACTATTGTCCTTCTTGGTAAAGAATTAGTATCCAATGTTTTGTTTATTAAAGGTCTTAAGAATAACCTTATAATCAAAATTCTATTATTTTTATAATATTTCCTTTTTAAATTTTTGAATGATAAAAAAATTGAACATAGTTCCGAAGATGAATTATTTCTTTGTGCCAACCAGCATGAAAATGTTTACACTATTAACATAAAAGACCATAGGGTACAAGAATTAACATTCCTACATGAAATGGAAGATCAATTGTGGTTATGGGATAGATGTATAGGAAAATATAACCTCGTAAACTTAACCATGTTGAGAAAGAAAAGACTTGTTAAGGATCGACCAGAACTTTGGTTTGATTCTTCCATATTTTGCAACCCTTGCCAATATGATATGAAACGTAATTCAATATTTAAATCTATTAGTGAGGTATCAATATATGATACTTTATTATTACTCTACATTTACATGTTTGGTCGTAAAAACAGGGAGTATTTGTGGAAAATACTATGTATATGTATCTGTTGATGATTACACTAGATACAAATCGGTTTATTTTCTGACAAAGAAATCTGAATATTTTTTTATTTCCAAACTTTTGTAGTCAAAGATAAAAATTATAAAAATAATACCTTGATAACTATTCAAAGTAATCATGGTGGAGAATTTGTAAATTCATATTTTGAATCTTTTTGAATTACAAAATGTATAGAACATAACTTTTTATCTCTTATAGCCCCTCATAAAAATGGTGTTCTTGAATGGAGAAACAGAATTCCTCAAGAAATAATAATAACCATGTTGTGTGAATCTTCAATTGCTAAAAATGTTTGTAATAAAATATAAAATACCTTCTATTATACTATTAATTGAATTTTAATTACACATTTTATTTATAAAACCCCTTATGAGTTGTGGATAGTCCAGAAACAAAAAATTTCATTCTTTATAGTACTTTGATGTATAATATTAATCTTGAATACAAAAGATAACCTATATAAATTTTCTCCCAAATCCGATTAATAAATATTTTTAGGTTATTCTACTACTTATAAAGAATCTAGAGTTTTGAAAAAAAAACATATTATTTTGTTGAGGAAACTTTGCTTCTTGTGTTTGAATAAACCAACCCTTTTGTTTTTAAAAACCTTAAACTTCATTCAAAGATATTATTTTAAAAAATTCTTAAATTGTTAGAATATTCTTCTCATAAGGATGTAAATCAATATTGTTTGGATGTTATTCCTCAAGAATCTTATTTATATCATGTTGATTAATAGCCTTTGCAAAACCCACGTTAGTTGTTTCCTAGGAATCGGCCTAATGACAGCATCGTTGGTGATGTAGGTCAAATAGATATGACTAAAAGTTCCTTATGGAATGAAATAGAACATATAACATTCCTTTCCCAATTTGAACCTAAAAATCATGATGATGATTTAGGTGATGAGGGTAGGATTAAGGCTGTGCAATATTATCTAAATGAGTCTGAGAGGAAGAAATTATTGACCTAGGTTAAAAGTCATAATGAATGTTCTATAGATAGATTAAAATGGGTTGTTATAAAAATAAATGTGATGAAAATGGAATCATTGTTATAAATAAATAAAGATTTGTTAAAAAGGTTTATAATAAACAAGAATTCATAGACTATGAAGAAACTTATGAACCAGTAGCAAGACTTGAATCTATTCATATTATACTAGAATTTGTAGAATCCTTTAATTTCACACTTTTTCAAAAGGATGTGAATTGTGTTTTAATTAAAGGATATGTTCAGAAGGATTTTTATGTTTAAAAACACCATGGTTTTGAAAATAAAAAGATCATTAATACATTTTTAATCTTACTAAAGCTTAATACATACTTAAAAAGGTCATTGGAACCTAGTATGATAGGTTAACATGATTTTTGTTACAAAACAACTTTGTTAAGGAAGTTTTTGATATAACACTTTTTATAAAGAAGTTAACAAAAATATTAATAATGTTAAAAAAATTATTTTTGGAATTATATTTGGATCAACTCAAAAATCATTAAAAGATTCCTTTATGTATGATTCGAAATCCGAGTTTGAGATGAGTATGATGGGTGCTTTAACATTTTTATGTGGTTTTAAAATATCATAAAAACATGAAGGATCTTATATATATCCACATAAGTATATTAAATATATTCTTAAAAACCCTGGATATGACTGTACTGAAATTATTAGGACTCTTATAGGTACCTCAAATAAACTTTATCTTGTTGGGGTTGGAAAACCAGTTGATCAAAAAACTTTTTGAGGTATGATAGGAAGTTTAAAATATGTAACTACTAATCATCTAGATTTATTTTTTCATGTATTATTAAGTGAAAGATATAAATCTAATCCAATAGAATCCTATATTAAAGTAGTAAAATTAATTTTTTGTTATCTTAAGGGAATAATGAATTTATTACTTTTCAATTAATCTAGAAATATTTTCGAATTATATTTTTTTCAGATGCTATCATTATTCGTTGTATAATAGAATCAAAATTAAATTTGAGAACTTTTCATTTCTTAGGATACTCATTAGTTTCTTAGCCTTTTAATAAACAAAACTATGTATCAATTTCCACTGATGATGTCAAAAATGTGGTAGCAGGAAGTTTTTGTCCTCAAGTGTTGTGGATGCAACAAACACTCACTGACTAGGGCATGAGGTTTACTAAAACTCCAATACTTTGTGATAACATGGGTTCCATTTCATTATGTAAAAACCCAGTATATCAATAATGTGATAAATACATAGATATAAGACACTACTTACATCAAGACCACACAATAAAAGAAGATATCATTTTACAATTCATCAAAATGCAAGAACAAATTGCTAACATTTTTACAAAACTATTACATTATGATAGATTTGAATAAATTAAACATAACTTACAATTGATTAACATAAAGTAATAATTCACATATTATTCTTTTTTACCCATATCCATACATTAAGTTACTCAATTTTATTGTGGGGTTATATATGTTTGTAGTTTTCCGAAAAAAAATTAAGTTATCTATATTTTATTTTTTCTATGTTTTTTTATATTTTGTTTTTTGGACTCATAAAATGTAACAATTTTTTTACAAAATTAATGTTTTCTTCATTGTTATTTATTTTTTGGGTTAGAAAAATATCAAAATAATTTCTTTTATAAAATTTTTGCAAGTAGTTTTTCAAATAAAAACATTGAAATTAGATTTCTTTTAGAATCTAATATATTTATTATTTTTAAAAAAAACTTTTATATGAAATATTTTTTAATCAAAACTATCATATTTATTAAAAAACTATGTATAAAAGATATTGATACAGATGAAAATTTCAACCATGAATGTTATTCTTCTATATTTTAATTTTTTTCACCATGTCATTATGATTAATTATTTTATTTTTGTTACTCTTAGTTATATAAGAAAAACTAAAAAATATTTTGTTAAAATTTTCTTAATAGTAATCAACCCAGATATGATAAAAATTTTAAAACCCTGAAGCTTAAAATATTTTTCAAATATTTCTTCAAATAAATATGAACTGTTAGATCAGAAGACCTTGAATATTAACAATAGGATATACTTTGGAAGTTAAATCCCCACCTGACTGCCGATACAAAAGAGGGAACCCTAATGTCCCTTATCAATTAGCCACTTCTTTCATCTATGAGTTACTGGATCTCTTAAATCTCTTAGTTGGAATGATATTTACTTCTGATTCACATAATTTTGTATCATTCTCCATACAATGGATTCTATTGAGGATTAAAACAATTCATTTATTTTAAGATAATGTTTTGTAGAAAGATCCTTTTATGATAAATATTATTCTACTCTAAAAATTATTATTAATGTTTGAGGATGGAAATCTATTTTTATTAAAAAATTTGGAAAAGATTTTGATCTCTTCTACTGAGATATCATTAGATGAATTTATGCGTCTATTAAATTTTTTGAGGAAGAAGGAACAGAAAAGTACTCTTTTTGGTATGAAAGAAAATAGAAACATGTTATCTTATAGTAAGTCAGTGAGTAAAATTGGAAATCCTTTGTAATGGGATATTCTTTTTTCTTTACAAAATCATATGAATGATCATTATACTTTTAATTAAAATAAATTAGAATATTCCCTTTTTGACCATTATGAAAAAGTTCAAAAATTTATCCATCTAACACTAAAAAATTGAGTAATCACCCTATGGATGAAAGGGTTTCTTATTACATGGATAAAATATTGAGATAATCTTTAGGTATTTGATGTTTTCATTATGTATTATTTATTAAATATTAGAAAGGTAAAGCTTATCAAATTCATATTTCTTACCATCCAAAACATGAAGTCTGAAGTCATAAATTCAAAAATAATTATTTTTCTAGAATTGTTAAGAAAATTACTAATTTAATGAATGATGTTTTTAAAGTTTCTGATTAAATCTAGTCAAAAGAGAATAAATATTTTAGACATAAGTGATGACACAATAAATAAAATGAGGTTTAATTTTGATGAACAATCAAATATGATTATTGAAAAACCTAGTTGTAATTGTCCAAAAGCATAAATCTAAAAGAAAGATAATAAAGGAGAGTAGAAAAAAGAAAAGTTATGTTAATTGTCCCAATCCGAAGAAGTAAAATAAATAAAAAAATATTCATGATGATGTTTATGAGGAGTGGATAAAAAATAAATAAGAATAGAATTTAGATGGTCTATTATTCGGAGTTAACCCAAAAGAGGAAATGGATTTAATGATTGATGATGTTGATAAATTTAAAGAATAATAAAAGAAAATTAAGTAGAATAAGAATTTTTTTGATGTTCGGTTATATGATAATTTGTTAAATGGAGTTGAAAAGGATTCAGGTTATGTGGTTTTTGTACAACCTACCACTCAAACTGATAATATAAATCATAGAACCAGATTATCTTTAAAATAAACTTTTATTGTTGAGGTTTATGTTCTTTTTCAGGCTTATAAAGGAAACTACAAAATTCTTGGTGACCAATTTTTACATTTTGTTCAGGAAAATCCATTGTTATTGGAAACAGCTGGAAAATTTGATTTATGAATTGAATAACAATTCCAAGAGGATTTGGTTAATGAAATGGATGAAGAGGTTTCTAGAATTGATGAATGAAGAAAATAAGTTAAAGAAGAATGTAGTGAATAAAAAGAAATAGATTAGTATTTTGAAGAAGTATAAGAAGAAGGAAATTATTTTAATGATGATTATAGAGATGAAGAAGGTGAAGAGAATGAATATAATGTGGATGAAAATTAATAAGAAGATGATAGAAATGATGATCAGAATAAAACTCGGTCCTATATGTTTTTTTAAATCATCAGAGGCATCATCAATAAGAATTTCCTTCAAAAAAATCGATAAAAGTAAAATATCTCAAAGTGATGAAAAGAAAGAATCTTCCTAATAAGAATCTTAATCATATTCTAAGAAATAAATGGATGAAAATAAATAAAAAGATAAAAATGATATGTGGATAACTGAATTATCTCACAATTACGAAGTTGATGAAAATGTTTCTGAGAAAGTTGATAAATGAAAATCAATGTTAAATGAAATTGAAACCATTCATCCAAAACTCATAGAATTTGATAAAGATGAAATAGATTCGTTGAATATGATAATTTTTGAAGGAGTTGATTACATCTATCAAAATTTTCAAATACTGAAAAGAATTATTATATATTTTCCATAACATGAATCTAGAGGAGAAATGATTCAAGAAAGAATGGATCAAAAATCAGAAATGTTGAAGCTGTTAGCTGAAAGAGTGTTAAAAATAATGTATATTTAAATGTGTTATATGAAATTTATCAAGAACATAAGATTTCATATAATAATGTTAGAAATTGGACTCACCATATAGATATTGATATCAAGTCATATGATGAAAATTTTGAATATGTGAAAAAGTGGTTCAAATAGTCCCCCACTTCATATAACCAGTTTAAAAAAATAGAAGAAATGGTGATGTGTGTGGAAGAATTCAAAGGTGAAACTGATAATCGGAATGAAGAAATTAAATTTACTAATGATAAAATCTGATAAGAGTATTTATATATAACCAGACCCAAATCTCCCACTAAGGAAGTCAATGTTTTGAATGATGAAAATAGATAACGCACCATGAAATGTTTGATTCCAGAAGAAAAGGTTTTGTATCAAGATGATAGAATAGTAAATCTGGAAGAAGACTACAAATATATTTAGAAAATAAAATCCATTTTGATATATCTAATGAATAAATATTAAAAAAATTCTTTTTTAAACTCTTGTTGCTGTTTTTTTTTTTGAAAAATTCATTGAATGAAATATTCTTTTTATCCTAATAAAATTATTTTCGTTATATTTTCCAATTATAATTGGTTTAATGTTAATTAATTTTTTTATTATGGATAATTTGTTAGTTCATCATATTGTTTTTTATTTTGTTTCCCTCACTATAATTTAATAAAATTCAATACTTTTCCCCATTATTTTTTAAAATCACAAATATAGAGAAATAGTATTTTTGGGGGGGGGGAATTTTCATTTAAAGGAGAAGTATTATTATTCATAGAGAAAGTACATACAAAAGGAAGGTTATCTCTGAATGAAAAATAGTTTATATAGAATAATTTTTCTATAAAACAATAGTTATTACATTTAATGGTAGAATACGATCCTCAGGGAATGTACTATTTTATCCTAAAGGGTGATTAATAGTATTTAAAATCATACTCTCCATTGTATTCCAAACAATTAAAAACTCAGGGGGAATTAAGACTTTATTAGTTAATATAGAATAAAAATTACTTAAAATAACATGGATTTTATGTTTCTCAAATTTCTTTTATATATATGTATATTTCATTTTGATTTACAACAATTGGGATATTAGTGAGTAAGAAATTTTATTTATCACTTTTCCATTCTTTTTGTTTGGAAAAATACAAACTCTTGCTTAAAATGTTTTAATAAATTTTTTAATCCAAAGTGTTTTTGGTATAATTTTTTTAAAAAAATTAAGTTTTAACATTCTTAAAAAAAGTTATAAATTATCACAAATAGAAAAAATAAATTCTTTATTATGATTATCTTAATGAGTTTGAGTACAATGAATATTGGACTTTCCTTTATTAGAATCATTGTTGAACAATTTTTCATGTCTTTCATACTAAAAAATACATAAAAATCATAATGATATTGGTATCAAAAAATATTGAACTCAATCCCCATTACTATTATCATTATGAAAATTGTAAGTTTTTCCATTGGACTAAAAATGTATATAATTTGAATACAAAAAATTATGTATATTATAATGGGAAATCATTTATATTATGACATTGTAAATAAATATGTTGTCATAAATTTTTTTATGCGAGAATCTTATGAGTTTTCAACTGATAAGTGTCTAATTTATTGTGATAATTTGGATAAAATGTGACTGTTGGGAAGGAAATATGATAGTTGGGGATTTCTTTATAAATACATGGTCATTCAAAGAGTTTCTAGCTATTATTAGATTATTCATTTTCAATTTCTCAGTAGCATGAGATATAAGAGAATTACCCGGAGCGAACTTATTTTAATTAGTCTTTTTAATTGTTTTTAGGGTTTTTTTGTTCTTAAAGAAACATTTTATAGGTGGTATCATTCAGAATTGTTTTGTAATTTCTTTGTACATTTGATTTTTATGATTATTATTAAAGGCTTCCAAGGATAGGAAGATTGAAAATCTGATCATCTTGATCAAGGGCTCACTGGGATAGTGAGACATAGAATCTATTTCAATGGACCAGGGGCTTTCATGGCATGGAAGACATAGCGAATCATTATATCTAGGGATTACCTTGTTGAGGAAAGAAATGCTTTTCTATAAGTATAAAATAGGGAATACCTTTATCCAATGATATTGGAAACCATACTCTTAAGGATAAAAGAGGTATATTATTTTAAAAATAGTTTTATTTAATTATTACATTTCATTTCTACTGTATTTATTTTTCCATTACCACTAACTATTCTGCTGGTTAATATAATAGAAAGTGAAACACCGAATTCATCTTTCATTACTATTTGTTTTATTATAATCACTATAATTAAGTTTATTACACTAATTAATATGATCCATAGTGACTTCTATATTTTACTAAAATTTAATTTTACTTTTTCTACTTATGATTATATAACTATGATATACCAACAACAATCCTGATTATGATATTTTGTTAATCAAAATGTGGTAATATTCTGAATCTGATAGTTTTAATTAATGATCTATGTGATTTTTTTTTACTTTAAACACTTTTAAAATAATATTTTTAAAACTAAAAATACCCCTCCCCCCCCCGTAACAGAGCCATCAAGAACATATTCTTGCAATCCTAATATTAAAATAACTCATATTGATAACCAAAAAATAGTTACTGATTATAGGTGTCCACTTGTAATGTTTTGGTTAAAAATGTGAGAGTTTTTTCTAATTCTCTAAAAAAATAAACCTAAAACTTATTTGGGAAAAGAATGTCACTTCTAGTTTTAAAATTACTAGAATATGAAATTTGTATGGATGGGTCTTTAAACTTTGATTCTTATTAGGCACATCGTGTATCGTATTAAGGTGCAGTTGATTCCTACACTTCACAAATGAATTATGGATCATTTCTATAAAGCATCAAAATAATATAAATGTGTTTTATTGGTTTTTAATATGTAAATTCTATTTTTTACATAAATTAATGTCAATTTTAAATAAAAATACACACTTTGAGTGATACCGAGATCCCCATTGTCAGATAGAGGGTGGTTGGTTCATACACATTTCAAATGGATTATGGATATTTTCCTAAATTATGAAAACAATTTGAATGTGTTTTCTTAGTTTTTAGTATGTCTCTTTTCTTTTTACTAAAATTTTAGTTTAAACTATAAACATGCACTTTGAGTCACATAGGTCACATCTTCTGTCAGTTTTACATGAGGATTACTCCTACACAACAAAAATGACTTATGAATTGTTTTCCTAAATTATAAAAAAACGAGAATGTTTTCTCAGTTATCGGTTAGTGAAACACTTCGAATTAATATGAATAGTTTTAATTAATAACGGACACATTGAGTTATATCAGGAACACCGTGCATCAAATTGAGTTCTGGATAAATTCTTAAAGTCCCAAATGATGTATAGATCTATTTTATGATTTATTAAAACAATATGAGTTTTCTTACTCAATTTTAGTGTTTCCCCAATCCTTTGTACTAAAATTAATGTAAACTTTAAATAAAAAGACACACATGGAGTCATATCAGGCACATTGTGCATTAGATTTATGTGAATATGATTACTAAAATTAATATTTTACTTATAGATCATTTTCATAGAGTATCAAAATAATAAGAATTTATTTTCTCAATTTTGAGTATGTCAATTGTGCTTTTACTAAAATTAATGTCAAATTTAAATAAAAAGATACAGTTGGAGACATATGGGTCACATCGTGGGTCATATTGAGGTGTGATCGATTCCTAAAAATTGTAAATGACTTATCAGTAGTTTTATAAAAATTTGAAAATAATATAGATTCTTTTTTCATAGTTTTGAGTGTTACTTTTCTTTTTTACTAATATTAATGCCAATTTTGAATAAAAAAACACACTTGGATTCTTACTGACCACATCGTGCCTCGTATTGAGGTGTTGTTGATTCCTACATGTAAAAATGACTTATGGGATACTGTAATAATGTATTAAAACAATAATAATGTGTTTTATTGTTTTTTATTGTGTCACTTATCTTTTTTACTAAAATTCTATTTTAAACTGGAAAACAGACTATGTGTCATATTAGTCCTATCATGTGTTAGTCTGATGTGAGACTGATTCTTATATGTAAACAATGACATGTTAATTGTTTCACTAAATAATTGATACAATATGAGTGTGTTATCTCAGTATTAAGAGGGTAACGACCATTTTGAACTAGAATGTTAATTTTAAATTGATAACAAACAATTTGAGTTTTATCAGGCTCACTATGTATCTAATTGAGGTGAGGCTAATTCCTACATTTCAAAAATTTCATATGGAACATTTTCCTAATGTATCAAAATAATATGAATTCTCTCTTTTTGTATTGAGTTTTCCAAATTTTATTTACTAAAATTACTTTTAATTTCAAGTAAAAAGACACACTTGGAGTCATAAAAGGCACATCGTGCATTGGATTGAGGTGACACTAATTCCTACATATCATAAATTACTTATAGCTCATTTTCTAAAAGATTCAAATCAATAATAATGTTTTCAATATATTTTGAGTAAGTCACTTATATTTTTTTACAAAAATTAATTTCAATTGTAAATAAAAAGACACACCTCGAATCATATCGATCACACCATGTGTCCAATTGAGGTGTCCTTGGCTCCCAAACATCTAAAATGACTTATAGATAATTTTTTCTAAAGCATAAAAATAATAAAACATGTTTTTTTTAGTATGGAACTTGTCTTTTTTTCAAAAAAAAATGTTGGTTTTAAATAAAAAGACACACTAGGATTCATACCGGTAACACTATGTGTTTTATTGAGGTGTGGTTGATTACTACATGTCAGAAATGACATATAAATCATTTTAATAATGTATAAAAACATTGACAATGTGTTTTTCTCATTTTTGAGCATGTCACTATTCTTTTCTTGTCAAATTAATATGCATTTTCAATAAAAAGACACATATTTCATCATACTTATCACACCGTGCATCAGATTGGGGTTTGGTTGATTCATACATGTCAAAAAGGACTTATGGATCGTTTTACTAAAGTATAAAAAAAATATTAATGTGTTTTATATTATTTGAGTATGTCACTTTTCTTTTTTATTAAAATTTCATTTTAAACGGGAAACACACACTATAAGTCACAATGATACCATCATGCATCGGTTTTACATGATACTGATTCATATACATAATAAATGACTTATGAATAATATTAATAAATTATTGAGACAATATTAGTGATTTTTAATAGTTTCTAATGAGTAAAAATATTTTTGAACCGAAAAGATTGTTTTAAAATGATAATGGACACTATAAGATATATTGGGAACATAATTCATCCGAAAGAGTTATCGCTGATTCGAACATGTCAAAAATGAATAATGGATCATTTTATGTATATATCAACACAATATTATTTCATTTTCACAGTTTTTAGTATATCAATTTTATTTTAAAAACATTAATTTCAATTTTTAATAAAAAGACACACTTGGAGTCATACTAGGAACATCCTGAATTGGATTTAGGTGAGGTTGACTCCCACAGATAAAAAATGACTTATGGATCGTTTCATTAAAGTATCAATACAATATAAATGTGTTTTCTCCTTTTTCAGAATGTCACTTGTCATATCTACAAAAATTATGGTCAATTTCAAATAACATGACCCACTTTGAGTCATATCAGCTGTACAATTTTTTTTGTTGAGGTTTCGTTAATTCATACATGTTGAAAATGACTTATGGATGGTTTTCATAAAATATCAATACAATATGAATTCATTTTATGGGTTTTGAGCATTTCAATATTCTTTTTTAATATAATTAATGTCAATTTTAAATAAAAAAATATGCACTTTGATTCATACCAATCACACCAAGCATTATATTGAGGTGTGGATGATTTATACACATCAAAGATGACTTACAGATAATTTTACTAAAGTATCAAAACAATCAAAATGCATTTTCTGAGTTTTTAGTATGTCATTTTTTTATTACAAAAATAACATTTTAAACTAGAAACACTCACTTTGAGTGTTTAGAATAACTAATACATCCAATATTGAGCCCTTGTGATTAGAATAACTATTACATCCATAGTGGTCCCTATAACTATTACTTGAAGATATAATGAATTACTATTACTTACAATATTTATCCCTTGTGATTCCTGTTTCCTTTTTCTTCTTTTAACGCTCATAATGAAGGGTTTAATTGATGGGGTCGTCATATCAATATATTTCCTTCCTTTTACTCATTATTAACTGATTTCATAGGGATTGAATTATGGTCATAACTATTGTGAAGTATATAATGTTTCATTCATTCATTTTGATGGTATATAATGTGAATTTTTTTTTGATGGATCCCAAAATGATAATATATTTATTCTCAAAATAAAGAACATTTTATATGAGTATACCTTAAATTTTATGGACACTTATCTATGGTCTCATGGATTATGAATTTTAAAAACAGACCAAACAACCAAAATTATCAAACCCGTCATTCCATATAGATAAATATAAGGTATTTTTGTTTCCAAGATTTCTATTCACAATATTGCCACCTGAATTGACTTTATGTCAACTGTGTACAACCTATAGAACCAGAACATTTATTTTTCAAATGGTTCATAAATTAGAAATTATATATTACTATGATAAATATCATGAAACAAAAATATAGAGCATATACATATAGTTTTTCAATATAGATAATGGAAAATTACCTCATTGGAATCTAACAACTTATAATGGTGAAGAATTGGTTTCTTGAATTTTAGTTTAGTTATGAGGAAATGATATTGTGGTGTGATTAGATGATGTAAAACAAAGAAAAATTTTGAGTTAGACATGATGCAATGGTTCATGAATTTTATTAAAGATGTGATTTCTTGGGTATCATTTTGCACTACATTTTAATAACCAAGACAAATTTCCCAACTCTTAAGTGAAAAAACTACTATATTATTGAAATATGTTTTCTCAATCAACATTTTTGGATTGAGGTAATCCTTTCAGTCAACTTTCTGCATTCCATTCAAGGCACTATATTAACACCATGAGTTTTAATATCAGTACCTTTTCCCTCACAATGTCTTAAATTATCATAAAAAATGGCCTAAAACTAATCAAATCATTTTTTGTTTTGTGACTATAGAAAAAATAAGAGGTATTATAAAATTTACCATCATATTAGTTCCCCGATCAATGGTATCATCCATAAATAAGAGGTGTAAATTTATACAGATGAAGGCAAGTCAGATGACTTATTAGATATATTTCTCAATTTCAATACATATGAAATTGAACAACATGGGGGGTGAAAGAGAGGCGGATGAATCATGATGAGATCAATAATGAAAGAAAGCTATTATATTTAGCTGGTTATGATACCATTAATTAATTACTTTTATAAATTATTATTTTATTATGATAACATCAAGACTGGAAATCTCATATAAGAGAAGAAGTTTAGGAAATAATCAAAAAGAACCAACCAACCAAATTTTATTTTACCAAACTAAATTTAATTGATAAAATATAGATATTGATGAATGTAGTTAAGATATCAGGGAATCTGTTTTCTTAGTTTTGAGTATGTGATGTTTTTTTAACTAAAATAAAAATTATAAACTAAAAACATACAGTTCAAGACATACCAAGCACACTGTGTATCATATTGAGGTATGAATGATTGTGTATGTGATGTTTATTTTTATTTCAACTGTATTCTAAAATCATTCATGAAGATAACATGTTCCATTTGGATGGTATAGGAATATACATACTTCCCAAAACACCTAATCCAAAAGCAACATGTTCTCTACTATTTGGCTTATTGCACACAATTGAAATAAAACATATGAATTACCAAAAGAACTAAGAAAAATATTTAATAAATATTATATAAAAATTATAAGGAAATTAACATAAAAATAATAGATAAAATTGTGACAAAATTGAATACATAAGTAGCGGTAATACACCTCTTCAAGATGTTTTTATAAATTCTTGACCAATTTCGTTATTTTTGTTATACCAACTATATCCTTGATGTCCAATCTCTCTTGATTACAGGCATCTTCAAACAAACCACCCAAAATCGAGAAAAATAATCCACCTGTGTAAGAAAAAAATTATTATGTTAGTAATACTATTACAAAATTAATTTAACTTAAATATTAAAAAAAACATAGACAAAATGTATATATTAAACTAAAACCATACAATTTGGGTCATACCATGTACACCATTTCTTCTAATTTTATAGTGCATTCAATATTTTGGTTCATCTATAAATATTGTAGTTGGATGACCCCTAATGTTAAATTAACTTTTGAATAAATATAAAATTACATCGTCATGAGTGAGTAATCATTTCCTGACCATAAAAGAAACTATAATATAATTATTCTTGATCATATGAAACTAAAATACAGGTAATTTTGACGATTTTACATAAACCAAGAAGAAACTAATTTATAATCTCAATACCAACAACATGATATATTTTATCACAATAATATAACATAACATTCTTGTATTGCATAAAATTCTCATAAAAACATTTATCCTTTTAGGTTAGTGTAAAACTCATATATAAACAATTTCCTTATTATATTCTTTAAAAACTTGTATATCACGTTATATATTAATAGATTTTACTAAACATTATAGTATCCGATTATTTATTCCTAGAAAACATTAACCAATACAGTTAAACAATTAGTTTTCATCTATTGAACTAAAATAAATATTTATATTAGAATTTTTATGAATCATAACAAAATATATCTTTACCTTTCCACATCATAGAGTGTATAAACTCTAGGATAAACTATTTACATTTTTTGATGTAAAAAACTTTATTTTCAACCATTATGTATTTTTATAACACAATAAACTCAATTATAAATGGTTTCACCCCTTTTTGATAGTATTGACCATCAGTATTGAAATTTATAGCATCCAAATGACACTAAAATGTAGTGCATCTATAAATCCATCCGGGATTTTTATAAATATGAGTATATTCTTTTCAATATTTTGGGTGATGATAAACTCTAACATAACATCATTATTATTTTTTCATAAAAATGGTATAATTCATATTCTCCTATATTTTTTATTAAGATTGATGATAATTTTTTATTAAGGAGCTAGTGAACATGGATCATTTTAAATAATGAATTTGAAAATGCATATTAGCGATGAACTAGTGGACACATTTTCTGATTATGATCTAGTGAACATGTATCTATATGAAAAATAATAATAAGTTAAATATCTATAATCAAGTAATTATATTAAAATTCTATCTGATATAATGCATGTATGATTTGATTTCACATCAGGTTCGTTCAAAGGAATCAATTTTAGTCAATCCATTTCACAAATGTAAACTTGATTTGTTACAAGTATAGATTTCACAAGAATTTGTGATATTATATAATTAATATTATTGATTATAAAATTGAATAAATAATTCCACCACCCAAAAATTTGAAACAACTATATTGTTATTTTATCAAATCATTTACCACTACCCATCATAAAACCCTAGAGAGAGAATTAGTATTACCAAGTGAACCATTAGGTGGATGATTAAATAAAATAATGATGGTGGGAAGAACATCTCTATTTCATATAATATGATCACAACCTCCTTATTCATGGTTCAAAACTTCATTTAGTCTATAAGTTTACCTCATATGTAATTGAAAAAAAACAGATTATGGTTAATGTATTTCATACATTTTTATATAGAATGAAACATAAAAAATTAGTATCAAATATTGAATCAAAAAATTAAATTCATGTGATTTTCCTACCTGTAACTTAAAATTATTCATTGACAAGAAATTATTGATATTTTATGAATACCCCTATGAAAATTTTACACCATTAAGGAATATAAAAAAATTATAATATTTCATGTCTGGATAGAGTGTAAGCTGCTAAAGAAAGAAACGTCAACTCATTTCCATTTACCAATGCCAACTCCTCCCTTATCCCCATGTCAATCATGTCCAACCTATCCTTGGTTCCATAATTATTTTGTGAGGAACATTTAGAAACAATCCAATAACACCATAAAATATATTTTGGTCTACATTAATGACATCAATAAAATGTATGACATACAAAAAGTTACAATACTGTAATTAAAATAAAACTGATATCTTTTTCCAACATGATTTGATAAGGTTTTTTAAAAATAATTATTGAAAAAAATGACATTAACATTAAATTTATCATATATTTGATCACTCATCAATAAGGATGGTGTTTTACCTTGTTCTTTATTCCCATAGAATGCTATCATACAAGATTGGAATTTATGTCATCGAGGTAAAAATTTCTGATTTCCTAAAAACATATTTATTCAGGAATGTATCATCTAAACTAATTGTGTTAATTCTTCAAAAATGGGACACCTAAACATTCCATTATCCCTATAGCCAGAGAAATTTACATAAGAAGGAAAGTCATTTATCATCCCATACAACATGGCCCTAAATGTGACTTATTAACATCTATAAGCATCCTATATTTTAACACTTGTATCCCACACCAATTTCAATTCATTTATCAATATATACAAATAGAAATCAATATCATTATCGAGTTTCATTGATCCAGTTGTATATAGAGACAACATAATTCATTAAACTTCATGCATAACCATGACAGAAAATTATAATTTACCTTCATGAGGTGCCATGTACTATGAGTACTACTTCATATAGAAAAATGATTTATTATGTCTAGAGATAATGAAAAATAAAATTTTCTCATATCATTTTTAAATTCAAGTAACTCATACTCAATTTTCATCCACTAAGGAGAATATGATAGATGATATAAGTTTAATTCATTATTTTCCGTATCTTCACCCCAATTCAATTTTATCCTAGTTTCCAAACATCTATATATTATTCTATACCATATAATGATATAAAATTACCATTAAAATTTTAATGTACTTGATTCCTAATTCTTTTATTTATTCATGCCACACTTAGATAATTTTATGAGTGATTCATGGTACTTATGATACAATATACAATCTTTTGGAGAAGATTTTATTTTATAGAGGTCATTTTGATTGAATATAGAATTTTTTTAGAATAATATGTTCGACATGGAAGTTTATTTTATTCTAGTATCATATAACTTAGGAGATAAATTAGTTCTGTAATGCTTTTCTCTCTCCATCCATTTTAAAATTTCAATTTATATAACTTCAATAAAAATGACGATGTTGAATTTTTAGTACAACCGGTATACAATGTTCTATTGGTATAGCTATTTAACTTCTCAAAAAAAAGACCATCATGAAGGTCATTTTCAATATCTATTTTTCATTTCATCATTGTTACATCCATAATTATTTTCTCTGGTATACATATCAAATGATACATATGCCGTAGTTTCATTCTAATCAGTGTGCATGTTCAATTTTTCCCAGGTTTAGTCCAAAATTTATAGCTCTGATATATTCCATGACAAATGAAATGTTCTTCTGAATCATACTAACTAATATATCTTCATTAACAACAATATAAACACAAAAAAAGATTTTACTATGCTCATATGCATGATCTATTACATACTTAACGAAAAATATAACCCCATATTCACACTCTTTTTGTTGTAAGATTAGTGTGTATAAATTTTTGATCATTATCTATCCTATTACTATCATAAAATATACAATTTGTAAAAAATTAAACATATGATTTTGGTTAATAATGGTGAATGTTATAGATTTTTCCAAAAATGGGAACCCAAAATTTTAATGCTTCAAATAATTTCAATATGCTTTAAAGGAAATGGATAATTGAATATATAAAAATAATTATTACCCCATAATAGGTGTTATCCTCCAAATTCATACAAATTGATCATTAATACCTCATACGCAATGACTACTACTCAAAGTAGTTCAAGAAACATATGTTATTGTCTATAAGAGATGGGGCATGAGTGTCAAGAAAAAAAGGAAATAATAAATGTTTGAGAGATGAAGTCGATGAGGATGAAAGTTGTCTCCATAAATATGAATGTTATGAGGCTGGGAATTAGTGAATCACCAGAAATAATTTATAAGTATATTTCCCAATGTTGAAAAGTTTATCAGGAACACAATGGTTTGATATATGAGCTGGTCATATAATACATATTTACAATACCCTTACTCTTTCAAAACCGTTTCCACATTACCAATGGGTTAACATTCAGGATCACCTTGGAACGACCATACAAGGACCACTATGCCTTGATTATAAAAAGTTATTACACCAAGACTACATTATTCTCTCCTAGTAGAAATGGATGGAATATTTCCTAGTCCCTTATATTTTAGACCCTCTGTTGAGGCTCCTAGTTTCTATAAAACTAATAAAGCATAGAAATAATCTTCCAAAGAATGATTGAAATAATAAGTGGATTAATTACAAAAGAATTATGAGTAGGGTAAGATATTAATGAATAATAAATTAATTATATTATGAATATGTATGTTTTCCCAATTACATATTGAAACAAACAAATTTACAAAAAAAATTGCAAGAGGCTAAATTTTTTAAAATTTTCCCTTATTAATTTAAAATTTTAAATCTCATCTCAAAACTAGTTACATAATTCAAAAATAGGTTTTTAAATTTCTAAAACCCCGATTAAAATCAGTTTTTTAATTCCACGTGGTTGGTGACTATTTTTTTTAAAAACAAAAAATGGGATACAAACCCCCCTTTCTATAAAAACAATTAACATCAAGTGAAAAAAATTTAAATTCTTATTCAAAAAATTAATAACAATAAATTAAAAGTTTATAACTATTTACATAAAGTGATGTTCACTTTGAAATTTTTAAAACATTTTATGTTGACTTATAAATCACTTCATGAGTTTTGAAATACTGAATCCATTTTATTTCATTTTAAGAGAAAGACATTTTTTCATTTCAAAACCCACATTAAAATATGAATCCATGTCTTCTTTTTCAAATCTACCATTTAATATAGGCATGACCATAAAAATGCTAAGTAGGCCACCACACAGTCTGAAGAAAATGGTGACTATTAAAAATTTCATATAATTTTTATAAGGAAGAGATGAATATATATTTTTTCAGAAGATAAAAGAAAATTCAAAATTTAAATCCTAACATGATTGTCCTGAAATAACCGTACAGATACCAAGCTTCCCATGTGTTTCTTTGAAAAATAAATTAAGAGACTATTCATTTAATCAAAAACAAGTTTTATCTAATATAACACAAGAATCCATAAATCCATGCTTCTAGATTCCCTATAATTTATTCTTTATTGAAAATCAATAATTTTTTACAAATATTAATGACATTGAAAACAATTTTCCAAAATATCATGAGGTATTTGACTGATTTCGAGTGTGATATCCGGATTATGTTAGATTTGAATTTATCTAAGTAAGAGCTGAATTAGATGTGATATAGCACCTTTGGTGGAAGAAATATAGTGTATTCATTTTTTCCGCAATGAACCATCCCTAAACATACACCAAGTTTTGAGTTTGTACATTTTTTATGTGTTTAGAATATCATAGGATGATTTTGGTTGTTTAGGAAATGTGATATAGTGATGAGATAGCACATCTACATGTGAAACTGAGAATTTTTAGTGAAATATTTTCTAGAGGAGGTCGGATTTTTTTTGAAATAGATTCATTATGGTGATATGGAAACCATATCATGCATGTAGTTAACATTATATATTTATTCTTTGTTTGTTGTTCAGAGTACATTAAATAATTTTACATAGTTTAAAAAAATTATAATAAATTAATTTTTGGACTTTTTTATTTAATAATTTATATTATTTATTTTAAATAAGTTCATTATTAAAAATTATATAACCTCTAAATAATTATAATAACCATAAAAGAATGTATCTATCATATGTTGGGGTAATGTTTCCACACTTTATTTTGATAAAGTAACCTCAATATTCACATGTCATAGACCATTTTTCAAGAAAGGAAATTACTATTTAGTATATATTTTTGTATTGATATGTTCAATACTTTTAGTAAACCTATATTTAGTTTTAAATAATTATTTTAAATGGTACGAATATACTTAGTTATGTATTCCAATTTATAACTTGTCGTGTATTATAAATAAATTCATTTCCTTTTATAATAATTTAAATGAATTATATGTCAATGAACAATATATGAATGTGATTTAGTGATTGCATTTGTAATGAGATAATTATTGGGTTGATTAATTGATAAGGAGTGATTTGTTATGATAACTTATTAAGTATCATCATCTTCTTTGATTTTTTAAAATAAACTGAAATATTTTTAAGAACTAAATGTGTCTATTTTCTTAATGAATTGAGTATGGATTTGGTTTTATATAAATACATTAAGTAAATATTTTTTTAATAAACTACAACCTTAGTTATTATTATTCTTTAAAAAAATTACTAAATCATAATTTTATGACACAAATAGTACACTGTCATTATTTATTTTGAAGATTAAAAGTGTAAAAATACATTTTCATCAAATATGAGTAATACATGTACATATTAACTTTAAATGAACATGTTTCCTTAATCATGGTTGTTATTAATTTTTTTTAAATGTAGAAGATTTATATAGATCAGAATATTACATTTTTTCTATTAGAACATATCAATTGGTGCTTGAGTCACCCCTTATGCCTTCATTGGGTTATTTTGACTAAGAAATGGTAATAGAAAATGATATGTTTAATAATTTATCTAGTTTAATACTTGGATATATTAGTTATTTCCTATTAAATGTTTAGTACCTAGTTTGGAATGACATTAGTAAATAATAAAATATAAATATAACAAAACTTATTCCTTGTGTGGATTAGCATAAACACATTAAAAAGTAATGATTATGCCTCACTTTGGATTGATATTTATATGACCAGTTATCTTCTATATTATAACCCACTCATTAAATCAAAATTTAATATTTTTATTATTGGTAAAACTAATTTAAAGGTTTTGTGGGAATCCTCATAGATATCACCACCCACAAAATCACCAAGACAAACAAAGAATCTTCCCAAGTGATAATGTAATAAAATCCAACTAACCTGATCAACCAAAAGATAAAAAGCTGACCATACTCAAGTGCATAAATGAAGAGTAGTACAATGAAAGAAAATGAATAGTTAATGACCAAGTAGTTCTAAATAGAGCCCACCTATCATGGTATAAGTTTCATGGGATAATAACTAAGGCAGTCAATTAATATGATGTTGAACTAGTGAAAGGAAATCTAGTAAAACCTCAAAGAATCAACCTGTCTCTCTAGACCCATAGAACTAGCTAGGACTTAAACCTTCCCCTGAATACAAAGTGACCTTGGGGGCCATTTGACCACACAAAATAACTCATCACCACTCTAAATAGACACAATATAAACTAATGTTTTCACTCATCCAAGATACTCTTTAGTTACCTTGAATTCCCATGGCTAAGAAACCATGTAAAGATGTGAGAACGAGATGTAAATAAAAACATCTGGTAACAAAAGATATATCCTACACCTTACCTCCCACAGAAAATCATATAAAAACAATTTGACATCATATAAACATTATAAATTGAAAAAAAATCCCACAAAAGACACACCAAATACCATGTCTGATCGATGAGGGTATCAAGAGATATAAACCCATTTTAAAGTGAAAAACGAGCTATTAAACAATATTGAACTCATGGTGAGAAGTTATTTTCCTTTCATTTGAAATTAAAAAATATCAATACCTTGTAAATATTTATAAACAAAACCTTTTATTATTTAAAACATTTCATTAAAATGTTATTTCCTCCCTTAAAATCCAAAATAGGGCATAAGACATTCATTTGTCATAAAAATCGATTTGATATGCATCATAAGATTATGACCAAACACTTGGAAAGATAAAAAAATTAATTCAAAATAATTCAATAAAAATATATGAAAAACCCTTTATTACAAGAATGAAATTCAACCAAAATTATCTCCAAATACATTATAATCATTACACATAAACATACTTTAAACAAAAATGAATTTAAAAAGAATAGAAAAGCATACCTTAGGAAACCGGAATGGATGAAGGATACGCATAAATTGGAAGGAAGAAAGAGGGGATTTTCATTGTAAAAACATGAAATTTGAGGGAGGACGCACCTAAATCGTAGTAGAAGGATGAGGAAACCCTCATAGGGATCCAAGGAGGTTCTACTCTTCTTGAGGGAGAAGAGTGGAAATGAGCCAAGAAAACATCGAAATAACATAAACCGTGGAACCCAAATAACCAATAAATGAGTGGGGAGGAGAAAACAAAACATAGCTTGGATTCGACCATTGATTAGTCTGAGATAAAGGTGGGGAGGAGAATAGACAGTAGGTGACTTTCACGAATGCTTGAGAATCAGACTAAATCGGTGTAGTTAGAGTTCTTTTAAATAGTTTAGGGAGAGTTTTATTAGTTCTAGCAAAAAATTACTGATAATGATTCCTTTTATCAGTGCTAAATTAATAAGCACTAGTAAAGATACCTTTTATCAGCGCTAAATTAATAAGCATGAATAAAGGATTTATAATTATAATTAGAAATTAAACAAATTGTAAATATTTTTACAAATATTTTTATTTGATTATAAATGTATTTATATCATTACATATATTTATATAAATATATTTATTTATTTATTTACATTAAATATATTCTTTATTTAAATATATTTATTACAATTTTATAATTATTTAGATATATAATTATTTATTTATAAATATTTAAATACTTTATTTAAAAAATTATAATTTTTTGTTTGTAATTATACATATATAATTTTATAAACATATAAAATATACATTTATAAATATATTTATAAAAAAATATATTTATATCATTATAAATATTTATATTTTTATATTTTTATATATATAATAAATACATAAAAATATTAATATAAATACAGTTATTATATTAATTATTTAAATATGTTTACTATAATTTTATAATTATTTAAATATATAATTATTTATTTATAATTATGTAAATAATATTTCAAAAAATAATATTTATATAATTATATATAAATATATAATTATAGAAATATAAATAGAAATACAAATGTAGTGTTTGTATTCATTATTTAAATAAATTTATGATAATTTTTTGATGATTTAAATATATATAATTATATATTTACTATTATATAAATTATTTTTTTAAAAATTATTTATTTATAATTATAAATATCTAAATTTATAAATATTGTAAATATACTTTGAAAATTATATTTATTTATAAATATTTATCTACCAATATATTTTTAACATTATTAATGAATATACAGTCTATAATGCATTCTTGTTAAAAATTATTGAAATTGAATAAAAATGCATACAGTTTAAAAATATTTAAATAATGGATAAGTTTTATTAATTAAATATAAATTATTTAAAAAATATCAAAATATATTATAATAAATAAGAATAGATATTTTAAATATTAAAAAACTATATTTATATATATATATACTATAAAATTACTAATTTCGAAAAATAAATTAAAAATGAATAAATAACACATGAGTGTAATAATATTAAAAATTTAAATTTTACATATTAAAAACATAATCTATTAAATGTATCTGGTTACTAAATGAAATTATGAAATTAATACTAAAATATGAATAAATTTCCTAAATATTATGTGCATGTGTTTTTATATAAGATCTCATTAATTATGTAAATATTTTTTGTGTGCATTATATATATATAAATTCATTAAATAAATATATGTTTATGTGAAATCAGAAAAACACACATTTTATATATGTTAAATTGAAAAATAAATCAACTTTAATAATGTCCATTACTCGATGAAATTAGTCAATATTTTTAATTCATTTTAATTTTTGATTATATACCATTCTTCGTTAAATATATAACTTATATAATGTAAGAATAAATATTTTGTTCTATATAAATCATATTTTTGGAAAAAATATATATATTAATATATATATATATATATAATAAGATATTTCTATATTAAATGTATTAATGAATAATTATGTATAAAAATCATTACAAATGAATTAAACATTAATATGTTTTTAATTATTACATTTTATTCATTTTCTATTTTTATATTTTTTATATTTTTTATTTTAATTTATAATTAATTTATATATATAACATATTCATTATTTTTTTTAATAATTTATTCATTAATAATTTTTTTTAGTAATTTTATAATTTATTTGTTTTTAATTTTATTGTTTAATTATTGCAATTTATTCATTTTTAAATTTATTATTTCATTATTAAAATATACTAATTTTATATATTTATATTTAATATACAGTATTTATTAAAATTTATAGTCTATATATATGTATATTAAATTTATTAATTTTTATCAATTATTGTTAAAAAAATAAAATACTTAATATTTTAATTAATTAACTCATTTTTAATTTTCATTTATTTAAGTATTCAATTTTATTAATTTTACATATTTGTATATAATATATACTATTTATTAACATTTATAATTAATATGATTGTATATTAAATTTATTCATATTTATCATTAATTATTTAATTAATAAAAAATTTATTATTTTTCAAATTTACTCATTTTTTATTTTTAGTAGTTTAATTGTTTCATTTTATTCATGAATATTATCAGTTATAATAATGGGTACCTTTTATCACCACTTAAAAATCACTGATATAGGTTATCCTTTATCCAGGAGAAAAAATAGCACTCATAAAGGGTACATTTTATCAATGTTTTTTAGCACTGATAAAAGGTACCATTTATCAGTAATTTTTTCTATCACGGATAAAAGTCAACAATGTTACTCGTTTATTTTTAGTAGTGGTGTTTCCCAGTTTCTCCTAAACTAGGAACATCTAAATGTGAACCTTGTAAATAAAACTCCAAACCCTCCAGAACTCAACTTGAATCTGCTGAAACTTATCTGGGCACCCGACCCACATCTCAGGCCACAAAACATACAAAACAATATCCCTTTAGGATGTTCCAACACTCATATTATTGATCCAAAACCAATTTTTAAAAAATATACCATCTACCAAATAAAAGATCATATTTCCCCTAGAATTCAAACTCGCCTTACACATGATATTTTACAAAATTGAAGGATATGTTTTTATGACATCTTAAGTTTGTAAATCATACAATATCACTCTCATGATCATTCTTCTTTCTTTAATCTAGAATTGGTGTTATCATATTAATGTATTTAGGAATATGTATCTAAAACCAAATTTCATATTAATATGTATTTGAAGGATTTTGTTCTATCATGAGATCTCAAATCAAGAAATTTGTGAATTTCCTCTAAATGAAATAACGAGGAGGTTGGTTTTTATCTCTTCAATGAATTTTCTACTTCCTTGTAAATTTATGATTTATTATGGGTAATAATAAATTAAAATTTATTTAATTATAATTTATTTCGAATTTATGAAAAAATTGGGTTTTTGGCATGATTAATTTTGATTGAATATCAAGGGTTTTATAACCATTATGATATAAAAGAAATCAAGAATTGGAAATAGGTATTTTCAATTAAGTAAATTTTATTTAAATTGGATTTGAAAACAGAATTTATTATAAGTATTAGTGAATTTATTTCTAAAATGAAAATTTTATAATTTTTTATTTATAAATTTTTTGTTTACAAGACAATTCGTTTAAATGTAAATTATGGAATTTATTGTGAAATTGATTAGCATGAATTAACCATGAGAATGGGTTGGATTATGTTGAGTGATTTAATCATCAATTTGGGAATTATTTCATAAGGTGTGAGTATGTATTAAAAATGGTATTAGGGAGACCTTTCTTTTGAATCCAATATGATCCAACCATTGGGATGGTTGTATTTGAGATCATGTTATAAAGTGAGTAATTTTTAAGATAACCACGGTTATAAGGAAATATTCACTATATTTTGAGTTTTTTATGTTTGATAATTGATTCTTACCATGTTAAATCAAGATTGTGATGGAATATGGTAAATGGTTATTTCATATATGGTTGTTCTTGGGGATGTCTTAGCATAGGAAATACATTTTAGGGAAATGGGGAGTTTTAATTAGAATTTGGAAAATAGGGATTCCCAATCATTTTTTAAAATTGGATAATTTTGATTTATTTAGTAAAGATGGTATTTTCTAAGATAATAGTATCCAGGGAGAAAATGGGTTTTAAGTGAATTTTTTAAAATTATCCTTTTCTGTATTATTTTTTAAAAAATAAAGAATTATTTTAAAAATAATCTATATTTTGTACATTTTCATAAATCAAATGTTTTATATTTAAAACAATTTTTTCATTATAAATATTTTTTATAATTATATATTAAAAGTACCCTTATATGGAAATTCATTAGAATCTTTAGGAAATAATACTATTTTTATAGTCACCCACACATGAGAAATTATGTTGGAATATAGAAATGATTGGATATGATACAGGTAAATATATGACCATGTTATTACTTATCGGTGTGTTGCAGTTCCATGTTAGTGTTATGGAAGAGGATATGGTGGCTCATGGTTTCATAAATTTTATTATTTTTTTTAGTATTCTTCTCAACTATTTTATTTCATGTGGTTCATTTTCATAGTTTTTTTTGAATAATATGTTTCTATTATTTAAAGTGGGTTTTAATTCAATAATGTTAAACATGAGCATGTATTGTTTTATGGATTTTTTGTTAATGAAAAATCATTCCACATTATTTCTTTAATCCATTACAAATTTTAATCATTCTATTTTGATTGTAGAATCTGCTTAAGGCTATGTGAAATCTGTGTTTGGGTCGTAGGGTCTGGATCTCAGGAAGGGGTGTTACATGTATAGAATAATATAATAACCCAATGTAGTATGATATCACCATATCATAAAACACATATTTCATACCTCACAATATGATATAGTCTTGTTGTATGATATTAGTGAAACATTTCATACAATACAATAGTATAGTAAATTAGTTTATGACAAGTGTAATAATTTTCCCTAATGTTTTCATTTAAAGACTCAACACATATCTTCAGTCTCCATTGATCAAGTAAATTAACATCATTCCATTTTTCATCTCGGACTAGGGGCTGGGGTATTTCTAAGAGGTGTTTTAATATGTTATTTGATTTAGAGGCCTCAAAAAAGTGCATTATTATATTTATCATTTCTCTGATATCATTATGATATCATCTTATTTTAACTGCCTTTCTCTTCTTAAGATCATCTGATGCATTTCTCCTCCAATAAAACTTCAATAATTTATACTGTACAGTTATTAGAACAGGTTAAGGGTGTTGTGCTAAATGTTAGAAATTCATGTTCTTCAGGGTCAAATTATTTATTGGGTAACCTATATAAACATTATTTTTCATCCTTAAAAGAAAATATTAAATAAAATATTCATGATTTATTCATGACTAACCGTATCATCTTGGGATTTAGAATTTTTTAATTATTACTTATACATAAAACCATCCACCCTTCTTGACATCATACTTTTCACCCATGTTTGTTTGAAATAATATATGTAAAAAACTATTCTAAAATCTACACCTCACAAATTCAATAGGCCATTCCATTCTTAATCTTTAAAGACTATTCAAGATTCATTTTTGGTAAAAATATTAAGGATAAAATAATTTTAACCTTTGAGTTATTTAACCATATATTTTGAAAAATATGAGGGGAAATGTGTACATTAAACATTTTTTTCATAAGTCCTTCTATATTATTTGTTGTTATTTCTCAACTAATGTTCTAAAATAAGGGTTCTCTTATTTTATTTCAAATATTGTCTTAAGAATACTGGAATATAATAATGTTAATAATCATTATAAATATGGTTTCATACATTATTTAAAAGTAGCACATTTGGCAATATTTTTTAATATTATAATCAAATATTTTATATTAGATACATAAAATTAACTATTAATTATATAAATTATATAAAATAATGAGTGTAAAAAATTTTAATATGTTTAGATTTTCATGTGAATCAGAAATTTAATTATAATTATAATTTTATTTATATATGTATTACATGATTTGAAATAAATTTATCATGTGATGCATATCAAAGATAAATTGTGAATTCATTAAATTTCACTCTCAAATACATAGGTATTGGATTTATTCTAACAATTGAACTTGTTAATAACTCAATAAAAAATTGGGAGGGTCATCCCAAAGCTGGGAACCCATGTTTTAAATTTTTTAAGGTTTTCATGACAATGTTTATCTAACTATGAGGTTTTTTTTTCACCTAGTTTACTAAACCAGATAGTAGAAATTTAATAAATGAATACATTTATAATGACTCATTCAATAAATATTAAAAATGTATTCTCCAAATAATTATATAATTTTCGTATATTATATAATGAAAAAAGCTACAAAAATATTTATGTGTTCACCTAAAAATACAAAAAATTTCTTAAACAAACTACATATAAAATTTAATGAAATGAATAATAATTATTTATAGGTTTCTCATTTTAGTGGAGAATATATTTAATAAACATACCTACATAATATTTATATGAACATTATAATCCCGTAGAATAAATTTCAATTTTATATTATTATTATTTTAAACACAAAACTACCAATGTGATTAATCCTTGATAATGAAATGTTTAAGAAAAATGAATTCCTAGATTAGTTTCAAAAAAATTTAAATGTTATTTATAATTATATTTAAGTCACATTTTCTATTATATATCATTCCTAATTAGTCTATATCTATATAATTATTAGATATAAGATATGAACATTCCCTAAGACGGTTTTCATTATCTACCATGGGTTTGGATCATTGAAATCCTTATAAAAATGGATTCATTTAATATGATTAAATTATTAAGGAGGATAATTTATTGGAAATAAATAATTAAATATTTTTAAAAATTAAACATTCTAATTCTATTTCATGGGTATTTTATATTGGACGTGCTTTATAGATTATACTGATATGCACCAACTCAAATATATAAAAAAATGATATGTAGAATTGTCTTGAGAAATTAAGTGAATATTTTTACATTATTATTTATTTAATATAATTTACCTCAAATAAATGGATTTAATTTAAAAATATATCAGTATTAGTATGTTTCTTCCATATATAAGAATTTTAATTAATTTTTTTTATAATAACAGTTTTTCATTCTTTTTTGAAAAAAATAGTTATTTTATATACATGAATACAATATTTTATGGAGTTGTAAATATGAATAAGGGTTCATGTATTATATACATGGATAATACAAAATAAAAAATAAAAAATATGAAAATAAAATTTAATGTTCTAAACACCACTTATCTTTGTAATTTTGTCCTTATCAATAAAAATGAGAAACACATCTGAAGACTCCAGAATGATGTGTTATTTAAATTATCTAATTAAAAAAATGAACAATACTATAAAAAATAGATCTATTTGGTATCACTTAATTATAAAAAATGAACAAGGTTAATTTTAGTGTAAAATGTGTAAGGAGCTCATAGTTTTTGTCTTTAATACACATTGATGTATATGAACCAATGAGAACACTTGAAATTTTAGTTTACTATTATATTGTAACCTTTGATCATGAATTAATTAAATATGGATATTTATTTCTGATGAGAAACTTGTCTACTACCTTTGAAATATTAAAGGTGTTAAAAAATTAATTTCCTAATAAACATGGTAAAACTATTAAGTTATTTAAATAATATTGAGAAAAAGAAAACTTGATCCATGAATTTACTAATGGGGTTATATAGTATAATATAGTATCATAGCCAAATCATTCATGGACTCCTCATTGTAATGGTGTGTATTAATGGAGTTATGGAACTTTTTATGGAATATTTAAATCTACGATGCATCATATAAATCGTCCTATTTTGTTTTGAGGATATTCTCGAAAAATTTATTTCTATACTTATATTCATTCCATTTAATTTTTTTGATAATATGACATATGAAATATGAATTAAAAAACATCTGAAATATTCATTTATTAATATTTAGTAAAATAAATTATATTTAAATTTAATGTTTTAGATCAATATATACCTATATCTCCAAAATTCCACTTTCTTGGGTATTTAAAGGAAATAAAGTGTTATTATTTCGATCATCCCTTTGAGAACAAAATATTTATATCCCATATTGCTTCTACATTGAGAAATAATTCATTTATTTATAAATAAGTGGGAGGAAACATGGGATTAGAGAACTTAAATTCCAAAAAAATAAGAAATATTTCTTGGATGGAAGATATTTCAGTTATAAAATAAATTATGAAAACTAAATTAACTAGTGTCACATAGGAACATCAAACATGCAATAGGGTTAATGAGGTTTATAAGAGATATTTATCACAAATGTAAAACTATTATGAATTTACGTTCATTGAGTGAGAGTATATTTCTTATCAAAAGGGTTTCATCATTTTGGAATTTGGGAAATAGTGATATTTCATCAAGTTTGGGATGATATTTTTATATAATAATCATTCTAGGAACACGGTTGATCCACTATAATGGGTATGACACAAAGGGGGAAAATTAGTTTTCTATAATAAAATTAATATGGATTGTAGAGTCTCAATATATAAATATTATATAATTTAAAAAGTTTATAAAAAATTTATAGTATATATAGTTTTAAAAATTCATTAATTTAGATGATAAAATTAATTCAACATGTACTAGCCATATAAACATATTATGATTATGTGAACTATCATATTGAATTTAACACATAATTACTAATTTAGAATTTACTCGATTATGTATATAATAAAACCTATATCTTTTATCAATGGAAATACTATTATAAACTCTTTATGTTTAAATGATTCATTTATGGATTAAAGAAATCTCACAAAGTAAGGTTATATATTTTAATGAAAAAATAAAATATTTTAATTTCATTAACTAATAAGATGAATCTTCTTTATAAAATAAGGTTATTAAAATTATTATTTACTTTATAGTGGTTTATATGTATTCCATACATATAAATAAAAATTAAATTAATATTCTAATATATAAAATGGATTTCTTTAGTAAATGTTTTATATGAAAGGATTGGTAAAAGATTTCAATATTACACCTGTAAAAATATAAAGAGATAGATGAAAGATTTTAATTGTTCTAATTCAAAACACAATATTTGTTATGTTTTGATGATACTTCAATTTATAATTCCCAAAAGAGATATTTATTTGTATTATAAGGAAAGAGGCTTCCAAAACCTCAGATCAATTATAAATATTTATAAATGAAATAAATTATTGGGAATAATTTTTCATTTATAATATGATATATCGTATATGTTATTATATGAACATAACTCGAGTTCTCAAATGATTTTTAAAAAACCAATTGATATCAATTATATAATTATAATATTCATTAAGTCAACATAAAAATATTTTTAAATATCGAAGAAGAAATAACGGTGTATTATTTGTCTTTGGAGTTAAAGAATCACTCATTATAAAAGTTAACACAGATGTTCATTTAAAAATAAATAAAGGTAACTTGGGAAACTATATGAGGATTTCATTTTCCCTATATGGTCTAATTTTAATATGGAAGAGTTATAATAATTCAATTATGGTTTTTGATATAATTGAATATGGCTCCATAAAAACATTAAACGCAGTGATGTAAGGTGTTTGGATAAATAATTTAATTCTTAAAATTTTAGTTATTTCTAGCACTGTGAATCACAAAAAGATCCATTTTAAAAAAATAATTAAAACTCAAACTAAGGAATCCCAATCTCACAAAAGATAAATAAATATATTTAATGTATATCATCTCACTAAAAATATTATTTATGGGGGTACTTTAAAAAATTTAGGTATAAAATAATGAAAATTTTGCAGACCCATTAGCAAAATTACATGAACAAAAAAAACAAGGAACATGAAGTCATTAGGAATTAAATTTATAGATGAATGGATTTAGGTATTATAGTTTTCAGAAACTATTCAATTAATATATTTATAATATATAATGATTAGGATCATGTTTTTTTCATTATTTTATAATTAATAGAAAACTATAAATTGATAGATATTCATGTATAATGTTCTTATAACATGATATATGATTTAAAGATTAACCACATTGAGATATAACTATATGTTATCCATAATGTATGATCTTAATGGAAAATATTAGGTTTTGATGATATTTTATGATTATCTAGAGATGGGGATCGTCTGGGGATATAAAGTTCACCCATGACATATGAGTTAGAGTTTTATTCAGGATTGATCCACGTTGAATACACCGAATGTAATTCCATACATATATTTCTTTACTGTACTTACGGTGTATAATATATTTTAATTTTCAGTAAATTAGGGTAAAAGTGTTCTTTGTATGTAAACCACCATACATTAACACACATATGTATTTGTATAAGACAAAAAAACTATTCATGTTCATGGTGTTAATCAGGTGGAAGAATTTTTTTAATACTTTTTACTATTATATGATGAGTGTATCATTTGGTACCTTGATTAAGTATGAAAAAAAAGAATCATAAGCATACATATTTGAGTGATAATTGATTTTATTATCTACATTGGGTTAAATTCATGTGATGTATTCATATATTTTGGATAATATACATAGATAATTGAACCTATATTTTTAATGACCCACACCATTATAGGAAGGTAAATTCAATGGGATTTTGAATTTTATGTAGTATAGATGGGAATGTTTTGATAATTTATATTTATAATTAAAATATTGAATTTGGGACATCTCTAGATCTATTTTTATACATATTGGAGTGTTTAAATGATTCTAAAGGGTGACAGTAATATGTGATAGGGGAGAAGGGTTCATTGCAAGTGCAATAGATTGCATTGGAATTTAGTTAAGACTATATCAGGTACTTAGTAGGACTGGTATTGGATAGTATTCCCCTGGTTTCACAGTGGGTACCCAGTGTCCATCCAATGGGTACCCATTGGCATCCCTATATTGTTTTTTAAATTTTTAAAAAATTAATTAATTTTTTTTATGAAAAATAATTCCCCTCCCACCCATATTCAGGCCAATATTCCCTTGATAAATATCCCCCTCTCCCTTTAAGTTTCTTTTATCCTTATCCCATTCCAAGAGACCTTGTATCATCCTCTCTTATTGGATTGATGTTTCATATAATGCAGTGGCTTCCTCTTAATGAGGAAAAGTTAAACCCTTGGTTTTTCTTTGATATTTCTCTAGTTTCATTTTTTTTGGAATAATCCCTAATTTAGGATTTATCTACCTAATTTTTTTATTTTCGATGAATGAATACAAACCATGTCATAATATTTAGTGAGATGACTGATATAAGATTATAGAAGGTGGTTCCTTTGATATTATAACATTGGATTAATTTATGAATGTATTTTTCATGTATGTGTTTTGGGGTTCGGGTTTGGGAATTGTGGAAAAGTAATGGATATATTATAATTTGTATACTAGGTTATACTGGAGCCTCTTAATATTAGATTGGACCCTTTACAAATGGTTTGGTTATTTTTTAGATGATTGGGGGAAATAATACAATGGGATGTGGCCTTTAATTGTGTGTGTTGGACCCTATATGGGTTTTAGACTATGTGTTAAATTATAAGGGGTTATAGATGAGCCATTCTAGGGTTATTTAATGTATAATGAGTTGTTATCACTCGTGTAGAAATTTTTGTGAGTATATAGTTCTCTGGAAAGTGTGTTGGTGATGTGGTATCTCTTATTTAGAAATGAAATGGTTAATCTACGGTGAGTGATTTATGTAATGGTCTAACCTAGTTAGTTTGAATGTGTAGGTATTTAATCCATGGGATAGAAAGTTTTTTGGTGTGGTCCGGTTTCCTTTCTATCCTTAACTATTGAAGTTATCGAGGTTTTTCCTAATAGATATCAGTGGAGGTTAACCTCTAGGTAGATTGGATATAGGTTATGTTGTGTTTACATGTCATTCTAATTGTTTGGGTATAAAATAGGATTTTTAGGACATGTCCTTTAAGTGTGAAACTATGAAGATGATAATTTAAGGTGTGGGTTATTTTCTTTTCATGTATATGTGGAATGAGAGAATAGTTAAGTGTCGGGAAATGGTTTTGTCAGTATATAAACACCATATGGTGTTGTTATGTACTATTTTCGTTTTGGACACTGAGGTGTGGTACCTTTATTAATTGTGGGTTGGGTGTCACCAAAGAGAGGTTTACTATCATGGATTTTTTGTTTATAAAAAATGGTTCTTTATAAGAGATTAATTATAGATTGAGGTCTTTAGGATCATCATGGGTTAGAGTTTAGGTAAAGGTTGTACATTAGATGATTGTGTTCAGTGACATTGGTCATAGAGGGATATGTAAGACTTTTGGAGATGTTTTACCATCAATAAGAGTTCTAGTTGTGGTTCTATAAGTAGGTGAGGGATATAATAAAGGTTATATATCCCATTTATGCTTGTCTTCATAAAAAACCTTCATACAGTTCTTGATAAGGCTATATCTTTGAGACCTAGGGATCATTTTATAGAGTTACACCACCCAATTATTCATTTTTCTTGACCTATAGGAGGATAATTAGAGTGTGATATGATCCCCATTTTAACTATTTGTAGAGTTTGTTAATGGTATACATTTCCATAATGTGATTCCAATTTGATGATAAAGGGGTATTTCGACAATGTTGAGATGCTAATGGAATTGAAACTGGGATTGTGGTGGCGATTATATCACCTATGGGTTTTTTTGTAAATTAATAGATAAGGATGGAATTGTAAATGGGATCATGGGTAGAGATTACATCTCCCAAGGTATTTGACTTCTTGAACATTGGGAGGATATGAGTGAGATAATTCTTCATTTATATATATAACTAAGTCTATATAGTTATATCCATTTCCATAATTATATTCTTATTTTCATAATTTTTTTTATGTTTCACATTTCATCTAATGGGTTTCACCTTTTCCCAGTTTTAGTAATGTTTCACATTTCCCCAGATGGGCTTCTGATGTGGATTTTATTTCTTGATATTTTTTTCACATCTATTATACTTATTAATTGTTTTTTATTATTAAAATAATTTTTTAGTTGATTAATTTAATTTTATTATTAATTTAGAGTTAAATTAATAAGTCACTTGATTTTTTGATAAATTATCTTTTATATTGATTATTTTAGTAATTTTTTAGTTTATATTTTAAGAAGAAATTATTCTTACCTGTTATTTTTTAATTTGATATAAATTGTGATATTTAATTCTTTTAATTCATTCGTTTTTTCATTGTATGTTTTAAAAAATAATTATTTTACATATTAAATTTCATTACTTGATTTTATTTACTTCTTTTTGGATTGACATTTAAAAATATTATATTTTAAATTTATGTATTAAACAATTTTTCTCATTTTTTTAATTCTTTTTTATGTGATTATAATTTGAATATAATTTATTAATTTTATTTGTCATGTAAGTACATGTGGCGGTCACTATAGTGACCATGCACCAAAAGCATCCATGGTCACTTAAGTTACTATGTGAAGAACATTTAAGTGACTGTATGAAGGTAACAAGCACTTAAGTGACCATGCGTTGAGTATTCTGGAACCTACAAAGAATACTTGCTACAATATCAAGGTTACTACAGTGACTGTGATTATGGTTAGAAATCAAAGTGACCATAAGAATGGTTGTAACCTACTGTTTTGGAAATTAAGTAAGAGAGTGTAAGGATTATACCAACCTACCTACCAACCAAGAATATCCCTTAACTACAATAAATGGAAGTTTTAATAAATATGAGATACAACACATAACCATTGCACCTCGAATCAAACCTCTTGCAAGGAAGAATACCAAGTACGGTTGTAAAACTCATTTTTCTAAGGTTGGATTCGACCATGTCTGTCACGACCCATCTGCCGGGGCCAGTGTCGTGACTACCCCAAGCCCGCCTTCCATAGTCTAGGGGCTGGCGACTAGCACCAAAGGCGTAATTCCCTAAAACTGGGAAGGCATTGCCATTATAAACTGTAAACACACAAACAGAAAGATACAGACACGAGTAAACTGTATAACCAAAAGAATTATGAAAGTAAAAGCAGCCGAAATACAATCCCAATAGTAAAGGTACAAGTACAACTGAAAACAATACAACTGAAGAGAAAGAAAGAAAAGTGTCTATGGGGTCATCCTCCGGGATTCCTACCTGAAGGGTATGTACTAAAAGCCTCCTCGTCACTCCATGTTTGTCTGTCTCCTCCACATACCGACACGCCCTATGGTCCACCTCCGAGGACCGTACAGTCCAGGTACTCTCAGCCTCAGTCAGCATTGTACGTCATCTACAGCCAACACAACAAGGTGCGGGCATAGCCCATTCATGGGTGAGTATAACAATACTTATTAGGGACCCCAAGAACCTAAATGTCTCCCAAAATCCAAAATGGATAATCCAAAAGGTTTGAAATCAACAGATAACCTTACTTTGATATATGCCCATACATATACCTAAGTTATCAAGTGATCCATCTCAATCTTGAGAAAAACACAAAAGTACTGACTCAGCTCAACTTGGATTTTATTCACATTATCGAACCCTCGGATTCCGGAGAACATATGCTCAATCAAGTAAAATTGTCTTGCTGTGACCCCAAGCGCTCTTCCCACTAACCTTGTACTTCTGAAGTACTCCTCCTATCGAGTACCATGGGTCTGTTGCGTCACACAGAGGTTCTCCCCACCATGGGTCTGCCGCGTCACCAAACGTGATCCCCCTCTTAGCCTACTGAGGTACTCCTCCTGTCAAGTACTGTGGGTTTTCTGCGTCACCAAGCGCACTCCTCCACCATGGGTTTTCAGTGACAGCAAGGCGCTCCACACTGGGCAAGTAGAGTCACTCTGAGTTAAACGGTCATCAGTCGTCAGGTCTCAGCTAGAAACTAGGTCTCTGCACTACGCTCGCTCGTCTCTGGGAGGATCCACTGCATGAGCTACTGGTTGATACTCTAACTATCATGAAGTCCCATGAAGAAGTATCTCAAAGGTCAGCAACATCATAGGGGTCTCACCGTAAGAGTCGGCGCATCAATCGGACGCTCGGTCTGTGATTTATTAGCCATTTAGTCTCAGGGGCCAGGTTGGATTTGTTCTCATTCTAGCCTGACCGTATTCCATCTCAATAAAAAAAACTCTAGTGGAGTATACTCAAAGGGACAGTCTTGCTGCAAGGTTTCCGGCACCGCTGATGGTTCGTCAAACGGACGTCCGGTGCCAAAGATATTGGCAAAATAATATAAAGGGTCGTAGTGGGTATGGGTCTGATCCAACCCGATCAGACCAACCCAGCCCGACCCAGTCCGGGCCAACCCGGTTTGGCTAGACCCGGCCTAACCCGCTGGGTTCGGCTCGGCCCGCAGGGCCCAGCCCAGCCGGCCGCGAGCGGCCGCTGAGGTCCGATAGGGCGCGGACCATCCGCGAGGGCGCAGACCGACCAAAGGCTAGGGCAAGGGCGGTGCGGCCAGGAGGTCACCGCATGGGCGGCTCAGCCCAAAGTGTTGGTCCAGTTCGGATCGGAGGGCCACGGGGGCGCGGCTCAGGTAGGGTCCACCCGGAGGCCGGGGGGGCGCGACCAGGGCCGGTTCGGCTAGCGGGTGGCACGACAGGGGTCTGCTCGACCGGGAGGCCTAAGCCGTCGAGCGGCTCGACCACCGGATGGCGCGGCTGGGGGCCGGTTCGGCTAGGAGGCCGGGGTGCGGCACCGATGGGGAGCGGCGCTGTCGGGGCTGATGGGATGGCACGGCCGGCAGGCGGTGCGGTCGGCAGGAGGGGCAGCTGGCGGGCAACGCAGCTCAGCCGTTGCGGCGGATCCTGTTCGGCCTAGGTGCCAGAGCGTCGCGGGGGTGGGGCAGGTCGTGGAGCCCACAGGTGGTGTGGTCATTTCCTTCGTCACCTTCGACGCTGTTGTCGCCTTCCACTATTTCGAAGAACACCACATAGAAGAACGGTGGGGGGTCCGGCCATGTTAGTGTGGCCCGCACCCTCCGCGTTTAGAGTGGTAGCAAGCGGTTCATCAAGAACATAAATAAAGAACGATCATGAAAGATATTTTAAAACATCAATTCCCATAATCCCTTGATAATTTCTATTCCCAACACCACAAATGAAAAATATGGGAGAACATGAGAAGTGTTAATCAAATAATGAATAATCCCCTACAACTTCCCACAACAATTTATTCCCAACCCGCAAAGAAATCATTCGCGGATCAACATGATAATAATTTGATCTGCATTCTTTGTTTTTAGAAGGAAAGAATCAAGGAAATAAAATCATACTTAATTAAAAACCCTTCCTTGATCGTTGTTGGTTTAAATAGGCGCAATGAGGAGGGAATTGATTCGTTGTAGATAAACACATCCTACATCAGAGGAAGTCTCGAGGAAGAAGGTCGAAGGGAGTCGGTGTTCTTCATCGGTGGAGCATTCATTGTGGAAGAACACGTTCTTCATTGGAGAGTGTAATCCTCCATGTGTTGGGCGTCACACCACATTACCAGTGCTTCGTCGCTTGGTGAATCCATCCCAAATCCTCCCTCCAAGCTCTATATATATATATATGAGAGGGGGGAGGTAGGTAATGATCGTTGGAATTTATGATGGTTTATTTATAAGGAACCTTCTTAAATTCCAATGATGTTGTTACTTAATTTAATAAGGGGGCAAGACAATTAATTAACTTGGCACAATTAAATAGGTGTGTTGGCATCATTAATGTCGATGAAGCTCAAGAGGCTCCTCCACATTAATGAGGGGATTGAAAGGTTTCCTCTCCCCCCATTAATACGGGTAAGGTGGTCCCCACCACAATAAACTCTCATGGGAGGTTAAGGTGTGGTGGTTCCCACCACCATAACCTCTCATGGGAGGTTAAGGTCTGGTGGTCCCCACTTCTAACCTCCACATAAGGGTTTTAAAAAGTAAAAAAAACTACACAACTTTATTATTATTCACGAAAAAGTCAAAAACAATCATTCACTCTCGACCCACTAACGTTGAGGTGAAAGTCTCCTGAAGCGAGTACCGGCACTACGAGTTCAACGGTTCCCTCAGATATAAATTTCGAGCAACGATTCAAAAGTTATAAAAACCCAGTCGCACATTTACTAAACGTACCCAAAATAAAGTTCAGAAATTTATTCTGGGCACACCGAGCATCGAAATCACTCACCATCAATTTTTGCAGACCCGTAAAATTCCCATATATTTAAAAAAATAACATGGTAATTTCGGATCTTAACATTCTCCCCACCTCAGGCTTTACGTTCTCGTAAGCCACAACTCAAAACTAAGGGAACATGTGGGGGTACTGACCATGCATCTAAGCCACCCACTCCCAAGTGCTCTCCTGGAGGTTCCCATGCCACCTACGAACACACACTAGAGGTATCGACCATCCATGAAAGAGCCAATCCTATCGTTCCTCTATCTCTACTGGAACCTCCATAAAAGTCGCCCCATCATCGACGTCTAGCTCTCTATGGTCGATGATGTTAGAAGGTTCGTGCACATATCTCCTCATCTGGGATACGTGGAAGACATCATGCACCTGGTGCAACTGAGATGGAAGAGCTAAGCGGTAGGCCCCCTCGCCAACTCTACTGAGGACCTAAAAAGTTCCGATGATCCTCAGAGATAACTTGCCACCTCAGCCAAATCTCAGAAAACCTCATCGAGCCGAGACTCGTAGAAAGATGTGTTCCCCATCCTTGAACTCTAGAGGTCTCCATATTTTGTCAACATATGACATATTCCTGCTCTGTGCAGTCTTCATCTGCTCCTGGATGACCTACACGTTCTCTGTGGTAGCCCGTACCATCTCTGGTCCCACTAGTGCTAACTCCCCTGGGTCAGTCCAGCATAAGGGCGATCTAAAAGGTCTCCCATATAATGCCTCAAAAGGTGTCATCCCAATGGTGGAGTGACAACTATTATTTTACGCAAACTCCGCCAAAGGAAAGTGATCCTACTAGCTACAACTGAAGTCAAGGACACAAGCATACATCATGTCCCCGAGGTTCTGAATGGTCCGCTCAGTCTGACCATCTGTTTGATGATGGAAGGCGGTTCTCAAATGAAGCTATGTCCCAAAATCCTCCTGCAACCTCTTCCATAGCTGGGAAGTAAATCGTGCATCAAGATAGGAGACAATAATCATGGGTACACCATGTAGCTGCACAATATCATGCACATAGAGGTGTCTCATGCTCTTTACTGATCCCTGCTCTCTGATCGCTAGGAAGTGGGCCGACATTGTGAGTCTGTGGAGGATCACCCAAATTGAGTCGTGTCCGAAAGATATAAATGGAAGTCCTGTCATGAAGTCCATGGATATCTCATCCAAATTCCACACTGGGACCTCTAAAGGCTGGACCAATCCTGCTGGTACCTGATGATCCACCTTCACTTGCTGACAAATAAGGCTTTGAGAAACGAACTCTGCAACTTCATTCATCATTCTTGGAAAAAAGTGATGTCGTTGGAGATCCTAGTACATCTTCTCCACTCCGGGATGTACCTCTAGAGGTGATGTGTGGAACTACCTCAACACTTCCTCCTGAAGTGACACTGGTACATTGGTACGTCCTCTAAAGAGGATGACGTCCTCCACACTTTCTGAAAATCCATCAGGTTTTTATCCTGTAGATATCTAAGCAAGTAAAGTCTCACAGTCCGCATCCCCACGCTGCACCTCCCTGACTCACTGAAGAAGTGGGGGAGTGAATTTAAGAGACTGAACGAAGGCTGGTCCATCACGTTCAACGAAGGATATCTTCAAAGCGACTAGCTGCTCCGTCGCCTCGCCTAGTAGCTGTATACCAGATCTCCTACTGAGTGAATCTGAAACAACTTTCCCCTTCCCAGGAGTATAGACTATCTCGAAGTCATAGTCCTAGAGGAACTCAAGCCAGTATCGCTGAATCTGGTTCAAGCCCTCCTGAGAGAAGATATACCTGAGACTCTTGTGATCAGAGTACACGATAAAACATTCTCCCATCAGATAGTGCCTCCACATATTCAAGGAGAATACAACTTCTGCTAACTCCAGGTCATGAGTATCATAGTTCTGCTCATGATGTATCAGCTATTGAGAACCATATGTAATCACTGCTCACTCCTACTTCAGGACACAGTCGATTCTGGTCCCTGATACGTCATAGTACACTACATACCCAACACATTTTTCTAGAAGCCTCAATATGGGGGCGCTAGTCAGACTCTACCTTAGCTCCTGAAAGCTCTGCTGGCATCTATCCGACAACACAAAGGGTTTACCATTCCTTATCAAGGATGATAGTGGTGCTGCATCATTGGAGAAATCTGGCACAAACCTCCAGTAATATCTATCCAAACCCAAGAAACTTCATACTTCTGTCACACTCCTGGGTGGCTACAAAGAAAGTACCGCTTCAATATTTTCTGGATCCACTACAAATCCATCCTCTGATATGACATGTCCCAGAAAGTGGACCTCTCGGATCCAGAACTAGTACTTCAAGAGCTTACCATAATCTGGTGCTCTCAGAGTGTGTCCAGTACTACCTGCAAATGATAGGCATGCTCCTCCTCGGTATTCAAGTAGATCAGAATGTCGTCGATGAAGACTACTAGGAAGAGATCATGGTATGGATGGAAAACCTTGGTCATGAGTCCCATGAACACTACTGGAGCATTGTTTATGCCTAATAGAATAACCAAGAACTCGTAGTGGTCGTACCGACATCTTATAGTCGTCTTCTGCACATCCTTGTCTCGAACATTGATCTGGTGATAGCCTGATTTGAGGTCTATCTTCTAGAACCATCATTCTCCCTTAAGCTGATAAAAGTGGTCGTCAATCGTTGGGATTGGGTACTTGTTCTTCGCAGTCACCTTGTTCGGGTGCCGATAGTCAACACGTTGCCTCAAGCTCCCATCTGCCTTCTAGGCGAACAGAATCGGGGCTACCCACGGAGAAACACTAGTCCGGATGAATCCCTTCCCCTCCAAGTCCTCTTACTATACCTAAAGCTCGCGAAGCTCCGTGGGAGCCATCTGATATGATGGAGTAGATATCATTTCTCTCATAGGGTACAAGTTAATGTAAAAGTCAACCTCTCTCCGATGAGGTAGACCTATGAAATCATCATGGAAAATATCTACATACTGGTCAACCACTCCTGGTTAGTTTGGACTCTCCACATCAATAGATCCAAGGGTAAGGCTAGCCAATTGATTAGTGATTAACTGCACCCTCCTCCGAGCTATTCCATCCTGCATTGCAAAGGCTCCCTTCTTGCTGGTGAAGGTAAACCTAGTCCCATCCGTGTGGACACACCACACTTTTCACCCAATACAGACAATCTGAGCATGGACTATAGATAACCAGTCCTTACCCAATATGACGTCGTAAGGCCTCGATGCCGCTACTATGAGATCCCAGCCTAAGCCCTCACCTCCTAGAGTAAGATCACACTGCCGACAATAGTGCGTAATCATCGAATCTTCTCCCGTAGGAGTCTCTATCCATAAGTATCGAGCCAACGGCTCCATTGGAATCTCCGATCTCTGAATGAGGGTAGTGGAAATAAAATAATGAATGGAACTTGTGTCTATAAGTACTGAAGCTATGGTGGTGTAGACATAGATCATACCTAAAATCATCTCCGGAGCGCCATGTTTGTAAGACTTAGCTGCCTGGAGCTGATCTATCCCCTATCCACCTTCTCCCTGCGGTAGGGGTGGACCTCCTCGTGGTGGGGGTGGTAGCATCTCAAATCATCACCCACCACCAGCTACACAACCAGCTCCTCTTCCACGTCTGCATGCTCCCTGCGGACTGCCTCGATCAAACCTCTGTCTCTACCTGGGTAGTCCTTCAACCATCTGCTGATCATCCGAACGGCGGGTCGGACAGTCACGAGCCATGTGACCCCGATCGCCGCATGCGTAACACTTCCCACTCTTGGCATGTCTATCTCCGCTTTAGGTTCCCCACACAACTGATCCTGAGTCATGCGGTCGTCCACCTATAAGTCGGGTCCTCTTGGACCTCGGTGACGTCTATCTTCTGGAAACTAAAAATGACTCCACTACGTGATGACTGATGGTGAGTCTCACTGCTGGAGACTGCTCGGCAAGGAAAATATCCACTAAGAGGGCTCTCTCTAACACCCCCGCCTGCTTCGGGATGTTGAGTGAGATCTCTGAAGCCCTGATATCCCTCCTGAGCCCCTGCTCGAAGGTTCAGTCCTAGAAGAATATGTCATGAACCATATCAATTGAGTAGCATGAGAGGTCTATGAACCTCATTGAGTACTGAGATACAGTCATGTTTCCCTATTGAAGATTAAGAACCTCTTGTATGCACACCGCGTGAAGAGTTGTTGGAACAAACTCTTCCTGAAATAGGATCTCTAAGTCTTCCCAAAGAAGTGTCACCTCATCCTGAACCTCGATCATCAAGCTCCACCATCTATCTACTGCTGCCTATAGTAGGCTAGTGGAAAGGATCACCATGAGGTCTGCTGGTGTCCCTAGCAGTCAGAAAACACTCACCATAGCCTCCAGCCAATCCTCAGTTGCCTGTGTGTCCATCTCTCCCCTGAACCTGGGTGGACTCTGGTGCTAGAACTCATGAAATGCGTTCAAGAGGCATGCATCGTCTACTACTAAGGCTGATGGCATCAGTGGCCCAATGGGGAGTGGTACTGCTGGTGCCTCTGGTGTAAAAGGGCCCTGCACCGAGGCCTCATCGGTCGGTGGGCTATCAGTGCATACAACTCTCGGAACTCTAACTGGATGTCTATGTGGAGGCATCCTGAAAGAAATAGATGTGACACGGTCAAAAGATTATACCTAGTGAGTTGACCTGGTTGAGTTGACTTAAAGAAAACTTTTGAGAACACACACACGATCAGTGTTCTCGTGCACTGAGTCAAAAGTTAGAAGTCAGGGTCCTGTTGTACGGATACGTTGGCCACTGCACAAACACTAGACTCCGTGAACTGAAAACCACACTTACTACACTTAACACTATTGCTTCACTGAAAAGAACAGAGTCCTAAGTTCAATAGTAGAACCAACTGCTTTGATACCAATTTATCATGACCCGTCCCCCGGAGCTCGTGTCGTGACTTCCCCAAGCCCATCTTCCATAGGCTAGGGACCAGAGACAAGCACCAAAGGCATAATTACTTAAAACTGGGAAGGAATTGCCTTTATAACCTATAAACACGAACATCAAGATATGAACACGAGTAAATTGTATAAACAAAAGAGTGTTGAATGTAAAACGGGCTAGAATACAAGCCCAACAGTAATGGTACAAGTACAACTAAAAATAATACAACTGAAGAGAAAGAATGAAAAGCAGCTACTGGGTCATCCTCCAGGATTCCTACCTGAAGGGTAGGTCCAGATAGCCCCCTCAACACTCCACATTTTTCCGTCTCCTCCAAGTACCGACATGGCCTATGGTCCACCTCTGGCGACCATCCTATACTGGTACTCTCATCCACAGTCACCGATTTCCGTCATCTGAAACCAAAAAAACTAGGTGCGACCATAGCCCATGCAGGGGTGAGTATAACGATACTCAATAGGGACCCCGAAACCCTCAAGGTCTCACAAATTCAAACAACGATAAACCACAAAGTATGAAATCAAAAGATAACCTTATAGTGGTATATGCCCATACATATACCTAAGTTATCATGTGATCCATCTCAATCATGAGGAACACACAAATGTACCGACTCAGCTCAAGAAGGATTTTATTCACATTATTGAAACCTCAGATGCTGGAGAACTTCTGCTCAATCGAGTACAGTGTGCCTACCGCGACATCAAGTGTGCTTCCCACTATCCATGGACTGATGAGGTACTCCTCCTGTCGAGTATCGTGGGTTTTCTACGTCACATAGAGGCACTCCCCACCATGGGTCTGCCATGTCACCAAGTGTGCTACCCCTCGTAGCCTGCTGAGGTACTTCTCTTATCTAGTACCATGGGTTTTCCGTGTCACCAATCACGCTCCTCCATCATGGTTATGCCGCGACACCAAGGTGCTCCCCACTGGGTAAGTAGAGTCACTCCGATTCAAATGATCAATAGTCTTCTGGACTCAGCAAGCTTCTAGGTCTCCACACTACGCTCGTTCGTCTCTCGGGGGATCCAATTCACAAGTGACTGGTCGATACTCCAACTATCACAATGTATCATGATGAAGTATCTCAAAGGTCTGCCACATCATAGAGGTATCAAAGTAATAGAAAACACGTCAATCGGATTCCCGGTCTACGTAGTATTAGCCATTTAGTCCCAAGGGACCAGTGGGATTCGTGTTTGATCCAACATGATCATATTCCATCTTAATCCAAAACACCAGTGGAGTATCTTCAAAGGGAAAGTCTCACTCCAAGGTCTCTACCACCACTGATGGTTCATAAAATGGACACTTGATACCAAATATATGGCCAAATGAATGTAAAGAGTCGTAGTGGGCTCGGGTTCGGTCCGACCCGGCCAAACCGAACCGGTTCTGGTCGACCAGGCCTGACCTGTTGGGTCTGGCCCGGCCTGTTGGGCGCGCCAGACCATTGGGTTCGGCTGGCTCGCAGGGCCCATCCCAGTAGGTCGCAAGGGGCCACGAAGGGCCGAGATGGTGTGGACCGGCCGCGTGGTCGCAGACTGGGCGCGGGTCGGCGTGAGGGTGGTTCGACCAGGAGGGTCGCGCATGGGCGGCTCGGCATGGTGCACGGGGCCGGTTGGGAACAGAAGGTCGTGGGGGTACAAATCGAGGTAGCTCAGCCTGGAGGCTAGGGTTGCGCGGCCAAGGCTGGTTCGGCCAGCGGGAGGCGCGACTGGGACTGGTTCAGCTGGGTGGCCAGAGTGGCCGGGTGGTGCGGCCGACGGACGGTGTGGCCAGGGCGGCGTGGGAGGGAGGTCGGGGCCGCTGGGGGCCGGTTCAGCCTGGAGGTCAGTGCATCCGGTGGGAGGCGTGGTCGGTGGGGGCCACAGTCGGTGGGTGTTGTGGTTCGGCCCGTTGCGGCGGAGCCGGTTCGGCTGGGGCGTCGGAGCGTCGCGAGGGCGGTGTGGGTTGCGGAGGCCACGGGTGGCGCGGTCATTGCCTTCGTCACCTCCAACGGCATTGTCGCCTTCCTCCATTTCAAAGAACACCAAAAAGAAGAATGGAAGTGGGTTAGGCCATGTTAGTTTGGCCTGCACCCTCCACATTTAAAGAGGTAGAAAACGATTCATCATGAACATAAAAAAAGAATGAGAATGGAAGATATTTTAAAACATCAATTCCCATAATCCATCGATACTCTCTAATCCCAACCTCGTAAAGGAAAAATAGGGGAGTACATGGGAAGTGTTAATCCAATAATGAATAAACCCCTACAACTTCCAGCAATAATTTATTCCCAACCCGCAAGGAAAACATCCACAGATCAACTTGATAATTAGATGATCTGCGTTCTTTGTTTTTAGAAGGGAGTCGGCCTTCTTCATCAGTGGAGCATTCTTCGTGGAAGAACACATTCTTCATTAGAGAGCATAATACTCCAAGTGTTGTGCATCGCGTCACTTTATAATTATTTCGTCGCTTGGTGATGCCTTCCCAAATCCTCCTCCCAAGGTCCATATATATTTGAGAGGTTGGAGTTAGGTAACGATCGTTGGAATTTATGACTGTTCATTTATTAGGAACCTTCCTAAATTCCAATGACGCTGTTACTTAATTTAATAAGGGGGCATGCCATATAACTAAGTTGGCACAATTAAAGAGCTGTGTTGGAATCATTAATGTAGAGGAAGCTCAAGAGGCTCCTCCACATTAAAGTTGGATTTGAGAGGTTTCCTCTCTCCCAATTAATAGGTGTCGAGTGGTCCCCACCTCAATAACCTCTCATGTGATGTTATGGTGTGGTTTTCCCCACCACCATAACCTCTCCTGGGAGGTTAAGGTCTGGTGGTCCCCACTTCTAACCTCCCCATGGAGGTTTTAACAAACAAAAATAATAATAAATCTACATAACATTATTTTATTCAGGAAAAAGGCCAAAAACTATCTTTCACTCTCGACCCACTACCGTTGAGGTCAAATTCACTTTAAGAGAATACCGGCACTTCGAGTTCAACGGTGCCCTCAGATTTCAATTCCGAGCACCAGGTCAAAAGTTATAAAAAGCCTCTCCTACATTTACTGAACGTACCAAAAATAAAGTTCATAAATTGATTCTGGACACACCGGGCATCGAAATCACACGCCGTCAATTTTCGTAGACTCGTAAAATTACCATATATTTAAAACAAATACACGGATATTTTGGGTCTTTACAATGTGGATGTGATGGATGAAGAGTCCACTACCATGTTTGATCATTTACACTTTTGGAAGAACACCTAGTGAACTATTGGTCTACCTCTCAGTTCGAGTGAATCCTCCATTATGTTTGAAGGTGGTCACATGTGGAAGAATCCAATGATCTGTAGCTAATGAAGATAAAACCAAGCACCACCATTTCCTGAATCCTATAGCCACATCGATGAACCACTATGAATGAGCAAAATAATCTAAGATCCACCACATTTTCCAAATATGAAGAATACTAAGGAAATCCATCCAAGCTTGAGGTCCATAGGAGAATAAATTTACATAAACAACTGAGACTGAGGATGATACATGTGTTGTTGTGCTTGACCAGATTATAAATTGGGGGTCTGTTGATTGGGGATGCCCATGAGTATTATAGGTGATTAATATAATATGAGGATATATTGGTGAATAATTGATTAATGTTTTAGGGTGGATGATGGTGATTTAAGATATAGATTTACTATTTTGAATTATGTTTATTTTTTTTATCATTATTCATTAACTAGTTTGGTAGAGGATACCTTGATCTTCTCACTATTGATTCTTTATAATTGAATTTTAATGCATTAAAAGTGCTCAAAAAATTGTTTGGGTGAATTTTATCAATTCCAAACTTACATGTTGAATCACACATTAATGAATTATGACTTGGAATCAAGTATCAATTTGTTTTTAAATGTTTTCTAAAGCTCAATTTCTGATTTTCGGATGCTAATTCATAATTTTTCTTAAAGAGGGATCCCAAGATGAATTTAATATGGTCTGATGAATAAAAAAATAGGAATCCATAAATAGAAACTATGCTTGTGAAGGATAAAATTTTGAACTCGTAAGATCTGACACTGTACAAGGATGAAATAAAGCACCATTAGTAACCAATTTTATTTTTCATCAGAGGCTGTTGGTTGATAAACTTTCCTCATGACATGGAAGATCATGAATATTTTTATAGTCTTTAAACCAAGACGAGTAAATTATAGAATACATGTTGGATGTAAAAAATAAGAAGAACCAATGACCAATGATTTTATTATAGAATAAAATTAATTTTTCTAATTATTTTCTCCTTTTTGTAATTATTAAAGTGGGGGGGTCAATACTCCCCATATATAACACCCCAAGATTTCATAGTACGTTATTTCTTCAAAGTAATTCAATAACTTTCACTAGACACAACATAGAGTTCAAGTGCACCACGACTTACCAAATTGGCCATTCAAAAGAAGTTATGAATAGTATTAACTAGATTTTGAACTCTATATAATCCTTATAATTTTAGAATCCATATTGTGAGTTTCTTAAACAAAATATAAGAACAAATTAATTTGTTTGAGATAAAAGTAGTATTTTTCAAAAAATTCAATTTTACCGCCTTTTAATGTAGAACCCTTTTTAAATCCAATATTTGGAACTTTTATATATTCAATTTAACTAAATATACTTTTTCGTTAGAATCGGTAGATAATAATTTAATTTCAATAAATTTTTTTTTGTTTTTCTGATAACTTTCATATTTGGGTGAATAGTGAAAAATACTATATTTTAACTTAAATTTTTTTTAATCAAAATAATTTATTGTGTTAAATTATGAGTTTTAGTTATTTGGAAGTATAAATAGATTATATTTTTACCATTTATTCCAAATCTGGACATTGTATGTAATTTCACATTGAAATTGGACCTAAACAAGTGTCAATATTTTGATAGTTATTATTTCTTAAAAATACGTTTTTTAGTTTTGACAATGGAAATTAATTTTAAATTAATTAATGAAAATTATATATTTTGAAATTGGTAAAATATAATTCATTTTTGAATTTGGAATATCAAAATTAACTTAGGGTGAATTTTTGGTATTTTTCTAAAAACCTTCAATTTTTATGAATAGTAAAAAACACTGCATAATTGTTTAAAAACAGATTTTTATTTAAATAATTAATTATTTAATTTAATTAATTTTAGGTGAAAATAGATATATAATATCTATATATGTTCAACATAATTCATTGGAGTTGTTTTACAATATGTTTAGATATATAAAATTTTATCAAACATTTTACCGTCTTTTACCCACCTCCTAGGAGCATTTGCGAATTTGTATAAAATGTAATTTTACCGCATTTGTGAGTTGATTTTTAAAAATCAGAGACACATGGTTAATATCAGTATTTAAAACTTGGTTCAATAAGATGAAAATAATTTTTTTTGAATAGTACCTTTTTACTTTTATTTACAACGGTTAAAAGTAAATAGGGTAATTAAGGGTAAAATGATATTATAATTACCCTAAAAATGTACTAATTCTATTGGATAAGTGTAACTATACCAAAAACAACATTAGGAATAATATATGATCCTTTAGGTCCACCTATATTATATTAGGACATTTATTATTATTTAATTTAAAGAAGTGTTAAAAGTGTTAAATTAATGTTTTCATAACTAAAACATTTTTAATATTGGGTTATACATAATATAAATTCGACTATAAATATTAATTAGAAAGATAAAAATATTTCATACATATGGAATTTTATTTATAATTTTTAGAAATTAAATAATTAATTTTATTTATGACAAAATGATGATGCAATAATTACCTTATTAATAAAACATTAAAATAATTTATATTATAAATACGCAAATAAATGTAATTTGAGACTTCTGATGAATTAAAATAATTCTATGGGTTAATACGACATTTTAGGGATGATTCAATAATTTTTTTGACATAATCATGCTGTTATGATTTTAACAAAAAAAACAAATACCAAATAGTGTCAAAATTGACATAAAATAGTTTTAAAAAAAATATTATATTATTAATCGATATATTAATCATAAAAATCTAAGGCTCAGCCAAAAGACTTATATAATAATATATATGACATTAATAAACCACATTGGGTTCGATTGAAATTTTATATAAAGTTTATTAACCATATAATATAAAAATACAAAGAGACATGGTAAATGTCAAACTATTTAACTAAGTGTTAAATCTAAAAGATAAGGTAAATATGGTGAACTAAACCTCTCTAAATCCTATTGGTTGACAGGTCTTAGACCCATCCCCACCTTATCCTCAAAATAAATCATTTTGGAGACATTAGAAAGCAAAAATTATTTTATTATAAAAAAATCATTCAAGCTTTTCCAAAAGTGACCCTCACCTCTCTTATAAAAGGACACTTCTACTTCTCTTAATTTCACACCTACAATGCCTTTTGGCTCAGACAACCCCTACAAAAATATCCTCCCAACATTCCTCCCTTCATACTAGAGGCCTTCCATTGGTCATAAGGACAACCTAATGATCCCTTTTTGTCAGATCAAAAGGAAGAACCCGAAGAAGAGGTAAATATTTAATCACCTCTTTCAAGTTATTTTCTTCTTCCACTCCTTCTTTCCTTGTTGTATCCATTCTAATTTAATAACTCCAGTATCTTCTATATGCTGTGATGTTATTATAAATATTGTACAACCATATTAATTATTTTATCCATCCTTTGAATGACATGTAACCATACTTGCATACATATGGATTACCATCTCCACGTCATGGTGTAGTTGTTATTCAATAAATTATTATTTGGATGGGTATAATAATGATGTATAATTGATGTAAATAATAAATATAACATTATAATTATTCATTAAATATTATATACCATCCAATTATATATGATTTTAATATGAAAAGAATAATATTGTCGCTCGAACGTATGTACGGATTACTGTCTCGAAGAAAACGATGAGATTAATTCCCCATCGTAACCATTCAATACTAATTTTCATTTGAGGATTAAAAATAATGTTTAAAGACTTAATATCATTATGGATTTGAATAAGAAACATCCTATCCATAACAAACATGACTCACGTAACAAATAATATAATGCAAAACGAATCAGTTAACACCCGAAACGATGATAATACTAAAATACCATTAACAAAGAATTATTAGAAGATCATATATGATATCATAATTGTGTATATGGTTCCTGTATAATTTAATTACAATTATTTAACTATTATATTGGAGGTTAACGTACCATCGACTAAGGAAAAGTACAAGGTAAGGGTTAATTCTATAATCTCTTCATTATCCGAGTTTGTTTATACGTAATTACCTACTGGGGCCTCTTTATCATCCACATCCAAGATTCTTAAACATGTATTTCAAATCATTTTTTACTATGGTTTAAAGTTGTTTATACCCTTTTTTAAATTTTTATAAAATGGATTGAAAGGAATCATTCCATTGTTTTTCAACTAGGTACTTTACAACCTTTTCTACAATGTTAAGGAAATAATTTTTTAACTTATACGGGAGGTGTAGTTATTTTCCGCCGTTATAACATCGTCGAAGATTCCCTTACAAGATTATAAGAATTTTTTTAAAATAGATATTTTCCTTACAATTATGTGACTCTTAAATTATTTCAAAATATAAAAATATATTTCTCTCAAATATTTTTGATTTCATCTATGTCAACATCCATTGATAAATTTTACACTTGTTTAAAGTAGATTTATTATGATAAAAATCATCCATATTATATTTATGGATTTGTGATATGTTTGACTGTGGATGAGTTATTTTTATTCCATTCATGGTTTATGGTTAAAGTATTGACATTTCATATGCTATTTTTAATATGAATGTTTATATTATATTTCAAACTTTTCTTAAGATGATTGTATTGGACTAGTATGTTATGGGTTGGGGACTGGTAAAAAATTCCCTTCAGGTTGGGGTCCGGTTACAACAGACCCTCCGGGTTGGAGTCCGATTATAGAGGCTCTCCGGGTTAGAGTCTGGTTACAGAGGCTCTCTGGGTTGGAGTCCGGTTACAGAGGCTCTCCGGGTTGGGGTCCGGTTATAGTTATCACCTTGGCCCTAGCACGAGGCCTTGAAAATGAAATTAAAGTCTCTTATTATACATTCCCACATTATGAAATTTGTTATTACATGTGATTATTAGAATAGTAAAATATAAATGTGCATGTTTATATTGTAATGTTTGATTTATTTTTTGTTATATTATGTTCAAGTTTCTGTTTAAATGGAAATTGTTTTTATTACACATCTTTCCTTAAAAGTTTATAGCTTCTGCTAAATTATTTACTGTTAATGATCATCTGAGCTCACCCCTTTCTTATGTTTTATTTTCCTAAGATCCCAAGAAGTGTTTTATGTTTGAGATGCAGGGTTAAGCTAAGGAAAAAATGGAATTCTCAAAGGATTTTTTTTGTTGTATGTTAGAAAGTGTAATGTAATGTTCATGTGTGTAATATATTTTCCAAGACTGCTAAATGGATCAGTCTTTCGGGACATGATTCCTTGTAATCATGCCAAATTATTAAAATAATGCACCGACTCTGGGAATCTAGGGTCGGGGTGTTATAGTTGGTATCAGAGGAATTTTAGCAATAACCTTGGAAACTAGATTTAGATAAACTCTGATTAGAGAACATTACCCTAAGATAGACTTTAAGGATTAGTATAGAAGAACATCCTAGAATTTTTGTAATGTATATATTTTTTGATTTTTCCAAGTAATACATCCCTATCTAGATATGAGCAGGTTGTGGCGGCTCTGGCACAGATGTACATAGGGGTAAAACCTGAAAACAACGCTTTGAACTAGAATCTAACGGGAACTGGTTCATGACAACGGGCCTTACTACACTCTTGGATACGGAACTCCTGGGGGATATGCTTAGGATTATTATCATTTTCATTATAAATCATTATGAAGGATTTATGATTATATACCTCCTCAAAGAAAACATTTTTATGATTATGGATTATATCAATGAACTATTTAATTTATGTTAATGGTTTTACATGTTTGGAATTATGCATTGTGATTCATAAACTAACCTAGTGTATTCCATTGTTTAGAAATGGTGCCCCATAGATGGAATGAGACCTCCATAATAACGCAAGATCCAAAGAGTAAGAAGGATCTTATCTTTCATGGTGTTATGCCATCATTTATAAGGGAAATAGTCTCCCACATATTATCATCATATGAAGAAATAGTATAATGTTTTAAAAAGATAACTAAATAATTTTCTGAGTCCTATGGTTTTTAAGGGAAGCCATAGAAGAAAAATATGGTAGAGAGAAATATGGATAAAAAGAATAAGGGAACGAAGGATTCTTTCATATATGATAAATGTGGAAAGAATCACATTGGTAAATGCTTGAAGGGAATGAGATTTTTTAATAATTGTGTAGAAAAAGGACACCAAGTATGTGATTGAAAGGGTGAGAAAAAATGTTTCAAATGTATAATGCATCATCTGCAAGGAGTTTAGACACTATGTGAATCAATTTCTAAATCATCAAATTAAACCCCAAATGATAATATTGGATGATAATAAAGTTATGATACTACCGAAGATAAAGAGGAATGATTAAGAGTTATTATGTTGTTATTAAATTATTGTGTCATTTTAGTAGTGTATAATTGATGTACATGTTATAATAATTATAGAGTGTATAAGGATTGTACTGCAGGACTATTTCTTTAAGGACTTGAGATTAGTGGAACCAAGAAAATTTACTCAATGGAAAGTTACTATTCTTGGAAAATACATGGTTGAAGAAAAGGAAAAACTATAATATGATCCTAATAGTTATATATTGATTTTGGAATAACAGATGATTGATTTGGATAAATTATATTGGATATTATTGACATCCTTGTAACTGGTTAATGGTTTGTTTATTCCTTCATTATTGGAGTTTACAAAATTTTTGGATATAAGGAGTATATCTAGTATTTTATAAGGAATAAGGGAGAAATAATGTAATCAATACGATTATATGATAATTCAGGTTGTTACCATGTTTTAAAAGAATACATGATGAAGGTATTCACGTGTTATTACATGGGAAAAAGGATCTTCATTGTGTTTACCTTCCTTATAAATTTTGGACTATGAGTTTGGATAGAAGTATTTTGGATAAGTCTAAATGTTGTAATGGATTATGTGTGAAATTGGATACAATTGTTAAGGTTATTTTTTATTTTTATAAAAAGGATAACATGCAGACCGTGTGAAAACCCATCGTGTCGGACAAAGCTATGGGAATCGATCCCACAACCATAGGGCGATTGAGATTTATCGCCTACCACTGGACTACGTTAAGTACCTGGATTGTATAGTGTAGTTTCTTTATTTTAAAGGGTCTGATAGGTGAATTATAAATTCATTATTTTTGGAACCCTATATGATTAGGATAAATAGAATACTTTTTTGAAATCTTTTCTTGTGAAAGATGAGTTTGTGGTAGGAATTAGTTGAAGTATTAAACCCTACTTTTCAAGTATATATATATATATATATAATTTTTTTCCTCTTATTTTATGGGTAGATTAATTCTTAAACATTAGGGAAGGGATCCTAAAACCAAAAATTTGTTATCTTAATAGCTTATGTTTTGTTGAACCGATGGTATTTTAAATCATCATAGATTGATCGATTTGAGGTGCTTAATTTTACACTTGTTTGTGATTGATGACTTCAATCACTCCCTATAAATATTTTCATTTTCCTCAAATTATGTGTCTCTAATTTCCACCAATGTTATCCTAATCGAGATCATAATTTGGAGGTGACCATTTCATTTCCCTTTTCCTATTATTAAGAAAAAAAAATATTAACCCAATTTCGGATGTGGGTTTTCCCACAAAGGTATTTTCTATTATCAAACTTTTATTTTCGAAGAACAATTTCAAATTGCGTGGATTAAATTTATTTAAAGAGGGAATAATTTAACACCCTAAGAGTTCATAGTATGTTATTTCTTCAAAGTAATTAAATAACTTGCAATACATGCAACACCGAGTTCAAGCGCAACACGACCTACCAAACTGGCCGTTCAAAAGCAATTATGAATAGAATTAACTGAATTATGAACTTTATATAATACTTATAATTTTATAATCCATATTAAGAGTTTCTTAGAAATAATGTAAGAAAAAGTTCATTTTTTTCATTTAAAAGAAGTATTTTAAAAAAAATGCAATGTTACCACCTTTTATTGGAGAACCCTATTTAAATCAAATATTTGAAACTTTTATATATTCAATTTGACGAAATAAACTTCTTCTTTATAATCAAGACATAAGAATTTAGTTTCAATAAATTTTTGGTGTTTTTCTGATAACATTCATATTTGGTTGAATAGTGAAAAATAATTTATTTTCACTCAAAACAACTTTTTTAATCAAAATAATTTATAGAGTTAAATTATACATTTTAATGGTTTGGAAGTATAAATAGAGTATATTATTACCATTTAATCCAATTATGGTCATTGTATATAATTTCATTTTGAAATTGGACATAAACAAGTGTCAATCTTTTGATAGTTATTATTTCTTAAAAATACTCTTATTGGTTTTGACAAGGGGAATTAATTTTAAATTAATTAATGAAAATTCAATGTTTTGAAATTGGTAAAAAAATAATTCATTTTTGAATTCTGAATATCAAAAATAGCTTAGGGTCAGTTTTTGGTATTTTTCTAAAAACCTTCAATTTTTGATGAATAATGAAAAACACTGCGTTATTATTTAAAACCCACTTTTTATTTAAATAATTAATTATTTTATTTACTTTATTTTAGGTAAAAATAGATACATAATATATATATATGTTCAACCTAATTCATTAGAGTTGTTTTATAATAAGTTTAGATATATAAAATTTTATTGAACTTTTTACCGTCTTTTACCCACCTCCTAGGAGCATTTGAAAATTTGTATAAAACGTAATTTTTCTGCTTCTGTAAATTGAATTTTAAAAATCCGAGAGACACGATGTATATTTGTAAGTAAAATTTGGTTCAATAAGATAAAAATAATTTTTATTGAATAGTAACTTTTGACTTTTATTTACCATGGTCAAAAGTAAATAGGGTAATTAAAGGTAAAAATGATATTATTATTACCCTAACGCATGTCCCAATTCTATTGGATAAGTGTAATTCGACCAAAAAAACCTTAGGAATAAAATATGATCCTTTAGATCCACTTCGATTAGATTAGGGCATTTATTATTATTTAACTTAAAGAAGAGTTAAAAGTGTTAAATTATATTTTTCTTAACTTAAACATTTTTAATATAGGGTTATACATAAGATAAACTGGACTATAAATATTAATTATAAAGATAAAAATATTTCCTATGTAATGGTATTTTATTTATAATTTTTAGACATTAAATAATTAAATTTATTTATGACACAATGATGATGTAGTAGTTAACTTATTAATAAATTATTAAAATAATTGATATTATAAATAATGAAATAAATGTAAATTGAGACTTATGATGAATTAAAATAATTTTATATGTTAATATGACATGTTAGTGTTGATTCAATCAATTTTTATCGAAGTAATAATTCTGTTATGATTTTAACAAAAAACAAATACAAAATAGTGTCAAAATTTACATAAAATAGTTTTTAAAACAAATATTATATTATTAATCGATATATTAGTCCTAAAAATTTAAGTCTAGGAAAAAATATTTATTTAATAATATATAGGACATTCATGAACTGCCTGGGGTTATATTGAAATTTTATAGTAAGTTGTTTAACCATATAATATAAAAATACAAAGAGACATGGTAAATGTCAAACTATTTAACTAAGAGTTAAATCTAAAATATAATGTAAATATGTTTACCTAAACTTATATAAAACTTACTGGTTGAGAGGTATTCGACCAATCCCCACCTTAGCCTCTAAATAATTAATTTTTGAGCAATTAGAAACCAAAAATTATTTTATTATAAAATAATATTTCAAGCTTTTCCTAAAGTGACTCTCACCTCTCTTATAAAATGGAACATTCCCTTCTCTTAATTTCACATGTCCAAAGCCTTTTGGCATGGCGAAAACCTTCCAAAATATGCTTAAGAAGTTACTCCCTTCCTCTTAGAGGCCTTCCTTTGGTCAGAAAGCAAACCTATGCAGCCCTTTTGATCAAATCAAAAGAAAGAACCCTAAGAAGAGGTAAATATTTAATCACCTCTTTTAAGTTATTTTCTTCTTCCACTTCTTCATTCCATGTTGTTTACATTATAAAATAATTACTCTAGTATATTCTATATAATGTGATGTTATTTTAAATATGGTACAACTATATTAATTATTCTATCCATCCTTTAAATGACATGTCACTATACGTGCGCACGTAGAGCTTACCATCTCTGCGTAGAGGTGTAGTTGTTATTCAATACATTATTATTTGGATGGGTATAATAATGGTGTATAATTGAATTAAATATTAAATATTAAATATAAAATGATAATGATTCTTTATATTTGATATACCATCCAATTATATACTATTTTAATATAAAAATAATGATATTATCCGTCGAGCGTATTTACGGATTACCGTCTCCACGAACACGATGGGATTAATTCCCCATTGTAAGCATTCAAGACAAATTTTCATTTGATGATTAAAAATAATGTTCTAATACATGATATAATTCTGGATATGAATTAGAAACATCCCATCCATAATAAACATGACTCACATAAGAAAGAATATAAAGGAAAATGAATCAGTCAACACCCGAAACGAAGATAATACTAAAATACCATTAACAAAGAATTATTAGAAGATCATATATGATGTCATAATTATGTATATGGTTCTTTTATAATTTAATAAAAATTATTTAATTGTTATGAAAGAGTTTAATATACCCTTGACCAAGGAAAATTACAAGGTAAGGGTTAATTCTATAACCTCTTCATTATCCGAGGATATTTATAAGTAATTACCTACTAAGACCTCTTTATCATCCACATCCATGTTTCCTAAAAATGTATTTCAAAACTTTTTTAACTATTGGTTAATGTTTTTTATACCCTTGTTTTAATTTTTATAAAATGTATTGAAAGTAATCTTTCTGTCATTTTCCAACATGGTACTTTACGACCTTTTCGACAAAGTTATGGAAAGAATGTTTTTTTAACTTATACGGAGGGTGCGACTATTTTCCGCCATTATAACATCGTCAAAGCTTCACATACAAGCTTATAAGAATATTTTAAAAATAAATGTTTTCTTTATAATTATGTGACTCTTAAATTATTTCAAAATAGAAAGAGATATTTCTCTAAAATAGTTTTGATTTCATCTATGTCAACATCCTTTGTAAAATTTTACACTTCTTTGAAGTAGATTTATTATGATACAAATCTTCCATTTTTTATTTAAGGTTTCATTATATGTTTGACTGTGGATGAGTTATTTTTATTCCATTCATGGTTTATGGTTAAAGTATTGTCATTTCGTATGCTATTTTTAATACGAATGATTATGTTATATTTTAACCTTTTCATAAGATGAATGTGTTGGACTAGTATGTCCTGGGTTATAAACTGGTAAAAGTAAGCCCTCCGGGTTTTGTTCTTGTTACAGTAGACCCTCCAGGTTGTAGTCCGGTTACATAGGCTCTCCGGGTTGGATTCCGGTTACAGATACTCTTCGGGTTGGGGTCTAGTTATAGTTATCCCCTAGGTCCTAGCACGAGGCCGTGACACAGAAATTAATGTCCAGTACTATACATTCCCTCATTATGAAATTAGTTATTACATGTGATTATTCGACTATTATAATATCCAGGTGAAATTTTATATGTTGATGTTTGATTTATTATTGCCATATTATGTTCAATTTTATGTTTAAAAGGCTATTGTTTTTATTACGCATATTTCCTAAAAAGTTTATATCTTCTCCTAATTATTTACCCTTACTGAGCATATGAGATCACCCATTTCTTTTGTTTTATTTCCCAGGATCCCAAAAAGTGTTTTATGTTTGAGACTCAGGGTTAAGATAAGGGATCAATGGAATTCTCAAAGGATTTTTTGTGTATTGTATGTTAGAAAGTGTAATGTAATGTTCTTGTATGTAATCTATTTTCCAAGACTGGTAAAAAGATCCGTCTTTCGGGACGTGATTCCTTGTACTCATGCCAATGTATTAAAATAATGCACCGACTCCCAGAATATAGGTTCAGGCATTACACCATATTTTTAGATTTATTGATGTAGAATGTTGCATAAACCTTGTTCGATGAAATATCATATTAACATCTAAACTAGAGGGTGATCTATTGAGCTACTGAGTGCATACAATAATTTAAGGTTAGATTTTCTTCAACATTCTTCGATTGAATCTTTGAGCAATCAATAAGGAAGAACCGACGTTTGAAAAATTCAATTCCTAATATGGTCTCAAGAATAATATTTAACCCATGCGGGTGACCTGCTTGTTTGATTTTAAATTTATACATGAAATTTAAAAAGTGATTGGATCTCATGAATGAGTATATATTATAGATTATTTAAAAGTTTGATAGAGACCCAATATAATGTTTCAAAATATTTAATTTTGAGAATATAATGATACTTATGAGGTAGCAAGAGAATGTGTGTGGAGCACAAATAGTTGTGAAGGATTTTTGAAAGATATGTGAAGGGGATTGTCTTTCATGAAGTCATTCTAAATGGAAATCGAGGATAAGTAAAAAAAATATGTGACAATGAGTTCTTAATTGAGATTAGTGACCAATATTCTATTAATAAAAATAGAATAAAAATTAAGGGAGATCCCTGAACCCTATATCTATATAGAATCATAGTTTCTTCACTGAATCAATCATAGGGGATAGATAAACGATTTGGAGATACTTCTAGAGTTGAGATTGTGAAACTTTTGGAGGTTCAATACATTCTAGAGCTATAAATTAATTGAATATGACTCATCTTCTTCTTATTTATTTTCTCATTATTTATAATTTTCATTAGACAAATCCACCATGCTTTTTGGAAACAATGTTAAGCAGGGATGATATATTGTTCTGGTTTATCATTTTAATTATCTTTTCAATCATTTCTAAATTCTAATTAAATTATTATTATAAATTGAATGTTTTTTGTAAGTGATGAACAGAAAAATTCATCCAATTTCTAGTCAATATTCTTGATGAAGATTTTGAGTTCATATTTCCAAATGTTAATTCAAATTGAACTTGAAAAATACAAATTTCTATAACTGAACAATCAAAACATCACTGTCATGTAATTATTATTCATCCTCTACTCAGATTTATTTTTATCATTTTCTTACTCTATTAAAAAATCATCAAACATCCTCATTTGTTACTTATTAAATTTTCATGATCATCCCAGTAATTAATTTCTACATGTTGGTGTTTTTTTATTTTTAGTAATTTTTTAGTCGTTCACCCACCATTACTATCCCTATGGATATGGTAATTTATCTCACTAATATATATTAGTTTTTAGGAATTTAATTTAATATATTCAATTAATTAATATTGAAATTTTGGAACAGTTTCTAGGGAAGAGTTCATGCATCTAGAAAAAAACAAAAAAATCATCAAAATATGACCTAAAAAATGAATCTCTTGTGTGATACTGATAATTTATTCAATGAATTCACATGATATATTTTTCTCTCCATATAGATCCCATAAAACCTGAAATTAAAAACATTTAAGAGCTCTTAGAAAATAAAAAATTGAAATATATAATTTTATAGAGATTGAGAGATCAGTTAAAGTTATTTGACCAAAAATAATCTAAGAAATTTTGAAACAACCAATGATGATGGAATATCAACCCCTTAGGTGTTAAATTATTTTTATTCCATAATACCTGCACCTTGGAAAGAAAATTATCATCCAAAACTGTCATACCATTCACTATTGTATTCATTCAACGGAATTCCTAATGAGGATACCTTAGCCTTCATTAGGGTTTTTCACAATATAGTGTAGAAAGTTCCACTACCATGGATGAGTGATAATGAGATGAAAATGAGAATCTTATCTTTCTATTTGAAAGTTAAATGTAAGGGATTGTTTTTTGCCTTGATGAAAACATCATTGAAACTTTGGAATAAAATTATAAAACCTTTTTTATAAAATTTTATCTATGAAAAATTATTGGGGAACTAAGAAATAAGATTAGAAGCTTATGTAGATATGATGGATATAATTTTCATGAATCTACGGATAGGTTCAAGGACATTATTAGTTTGTTTTCCCATCATCAACACCCTTTATATCAAATTTTCAAATCAATTAATGAATTTTTTCACCAACTAGTTATAACGTGGTTGACCAATATACTGGATGAAAATAGACTATTAAAATTAATGATGATCATAAGATATTTTTCAACATGTTGGATTTTAATTAATAACATAAAGATTCACAAAGAAGAAAAGTGAATAGAAGAGTAAATAACACTATTCTAGGGCTAGAATGCAATGCTAAATTTTATGGAATAAAAGACCAAATCCAGTCTCTAACGAATCAAAATGTCAACCAATCAGATAATCCATATTGTTATAAAAATATGGACAAGTGACTAAGAGATTGGTTTCAATAGTGTGGAATGTTTGGAAACTCAATTAAATGTTGTCCAAAAAATTATATGCAGGACCAAACACAATAAGATTACGATTTTGTGGGTTATGGTCAAATAATTTATTATTGAGATGACTAGTTTTCATAAAATTACAATCTTTAATGTAGGATCCACCCCATATAATCCTTGATAGAATAAGGAATGATTATACAGAAAACTACTACCTCTAGTTTTCTAAATTAGTAATGAACACAATTTCAAAATCAATATAAGGCTAAAACCTCTCATTATCAAGATGATTTTATGGCGAGGTTTCAATAGTTGATTGGGAATCTTGACTCATGAAAGACTCAAGATTATTATGATAAGGATTAAAATGATGCTAGATTGTATAATTTAGATCATGAAATGGATCAATTGGATATATAATTTTGTTCATGAGACAAATCTACGATGCCTAGTACCACCTACAGGAATTATAGAGAGAGTTACATGTCCATGGTCACTAGTATGGGTATGAAAATTCAATAGATTGTATATTTGACTCTGGGAGTTCACAAAATTAAATTCTGAATGAATCTGATAACCTAAATCGATGAAACACTCAATCTTAAAATGTTGATAGAACTTCCAAAAAACAATAGAATGAAGTTGTTCCACCTAAAAATCATTGATAAAAATACTCCAAAATGAATAAAATAAAGGTAAATAAAATCTTATAGAGGATGATGGGTAAATTCAATAAGTTCATAAGAATTTTTACCCATCCACTCCTTTCCATTAAAGGTTAAAATCCAAAAATAACATACCTAATTTGATTCAATTCCTTGGGATATTAAACAAGATCCAAGTGATCTTTACCTTTTTCCATTATTTAATACATATTCTATCATAATCGAAATCACTCAAAAAAATTATTTCAAAAAAGAAATACTTAAAAGACTTATCAACTTACAAACTCACTTAAGATTTCATTATTTTCCGTCAAAATAATATTCCACCAAAACATAATGATCCAGTAGATTTTATAATTCCATTCCCCTTAGGGAATGATTCCAATTGAATTTTCTTTGTCTTTGTGGGGGATTCATTAAAATACTCTCTTTATCAATGTTTATATAACATGGATTTGGAGGGTTTTAACCCCCCACTATTACTCAATATTTTGATGATAGATCTATCACACATACCACAGAAATAGTAGATGACTTACTGGTTATAGTTGGTATGTTTTTTTCCAAAATATTTTCTTATTCTATAAATGGAGTGTGACGAATAGGTTCCCATTATTCTATCTGGAATCTTTTTATCCCCAATATAAGATATTATTAATTTTATAAATATAACTTTAATTATTATGTTTGGTGAATATGAAAAAGTGTTTCATGTCTTCAGGAATGTGGATGAAGAAATATTTTGGGAGAACTATTCATGATTTGAGATATTAGAAGTTGAGGGCTCTTTAATTAACCACGAATAATTTATTAAATAATTTTTAGCTAAAGAAACACTTGTGTATATTGAAAATAATTTTTCACAACATTTTGAATGTTCTAAATGTAAAAATATGGGCAATTTTTAGATCTAGATCATAGATATATTCAAACAATGAATATTTGTCATGAAGATGAATTCTCTATTCAATAGCATAGGAAAACCTTATGAGAAATTTATATTGATTTCCCTTATTAAAATAATTTTGAATAATTTGGTATGATTTAGGGTGAGGTTTTGAAAAAAAATTAATGATTTTTATTTTATAAACATGTTGAAACCAAAATTGTAAATTCATGAGTGTGGGACATCCACCTTGAAAAGAAGTGAATAAAATGAAAAATATAGTTTATAAATTCCAAATCTATCCATTTTTTAAACTCTATATAAGAAAACAAATTAATGATCTCATCCCTCCTTGACCAAGGAGACTACATTTCAGTGATCAATAACCCACTTGAAAGATTAAATCACGTAAAGCATAGTTAAAATACTATTTTCTAGGCGAAAACTCAACACATCCTATTATAATATCCTTTGAATAGAAAAAAGTCAATTGGAAAAAATGATAGATGTTATGAATAAATTCAAATCATTAATAATCTAGTCCATATCTAAAATAAAAGGGATTATCCCTTTTTTATTCATGAATAATATTCCAAAATAACCTCACCGTAAACTAAGAGTTGAATGTTAATGGTGATCTAACCCAAACATGAAACAAGTTATGAGAGAAGAGGTAATTTTACTTTTAGATACTCATATTATCTTTCCCATTTTAAATAGTTCATTGGTATATTTTGTCTATTTCTTCCCAAATAAAGGAGGAATCACTCATGTGAAAAATGAAAATATTACAAAAATCCATGTTAGGAACAAAACCAAATGGAGAGTTTATATAGATTACATACATCTATATTATTCATTAATAAAAGTTCATTTTCACATCCCATTTCTTGATGAAATTCTTGAGGGACTAGTTTTAAATGAATTTATCTATTTTATGGATGGATATTTTGGATACAAATTGATTTATATAACTCCATACGATACAAACAAGACCATATTCACATGAATATTTTGAAAATTTTCCTACCTATTAATTCCCTTTGACTTGTATAGTTCACCAACTACCTTTAAAATTTGCATTATGGTATCCTTTTTAGACATGGTTGGAGGATCATTGAGTTTTTTATGGATAATTTATCTATTTTGATGAAACACATATTAATTCAATATATATAATTTGGAAGTAATTTTAAAGAGATTCTTAAAGCCCAATATAGTTCTTAACCTGAAGAAATGTCAGTTTATGGGAATACAATGAATTTTTTTAGGACATTAAGTTCCCAATAGAATTTTAGAGGGTGATAATTCTAATATTTTGGTTATTCAAAAGATGTCACATCTTTTAAATGTTAATGGTGTTATAATCTTTCTAATTCATGATTAATTTTACAAACTTTTTATCAAGTACTTTTCAAAAAAATTAATTCATCAATCTTTAGTAATGGCTAATGATGTACCCATTCCTATTCAATGGAAATTTTTTAGAATATTTTTAATTTGGTTGAGGAAAACCTCACTTCATTACTCATCATCACGACACATAAGTGGAAATATTCTTTTCAAATTATGTGTGATTCTATTGATGTTGTTTTTGGACCCATTTAAGGAAAAGGTTGAGAGAGGAATTTGTATATGGTGTATTATGATAGCAGGATTCTAGATTATGCTCAAAGAATCTACACCACTACTATGATGGATTTGTTTGATATTATTTTTTCTATAGAGAAGTTTAAGAAGGCTCTTTTAGGTTCCGAAATAATTGTTTTTACAAACCACCCTTCATTGAAATATCAACTATCAAATAAAGAGGCCAAACCCTGACTCATTAGGAGGATACATTCTCTAATATAATTTTATTTAGATATTAGAGAAAATATATTTTGAGAATGTTGTTGTAGATCATCTATAAAATTTTTCCATTAAAAAGAGTAAATATCCCATGGAGATTAATTATGATTTTCCAAATGAAAATTTACACACTCTTTCAGTTAAGTTGTATTCATGGTATGTAGATTTTGTTAATTTCTTGTCCACAAGTTCCATTCTTCAATATTTTTGAAACTATCATAGGAATAAATTTATCCCTGAAATAAAATACAATATTTGGGTTGAAAATTTATATCTAAGATATGTGATGATAAAATCTTGAGGATGTGTGTTCCATAAGAAGAAATGGTTTCTCTTCTAGAGAGTTTTCATCCTTCTCCTTGGGGAGGACAACATGGAGGAGAGAAACTAGCACAAAAAGTACATTAAGATGTATTTTACTATCCTTCACTGTCTAAGGATACTAGGAGTTTAGTTGTGGGATGTGATAAGTTTTAAATATTTAGGAAATATTTGAAGGAATATGGAGCTACCTAGACAAGGTATTTTAAAGTATTACATTTTTAATTATTGGGTATTGGATTTCTTGGGACCATTCTCATATTTTCATTGGAATTAGTACATCATAGTTGCTGTCAAATATGATTCAAAATGTATTGAGGCAGTTGAAATTCTCAAAAATCTAGCTAATATCATAATTAAATTCATTAAAAATAACATATTACCAAGGTTTGGAGTCACATGGATTTCATAACAAACAATATAATACATTTTAAAATCTTAAAATTCAAATAATTGATGGAGAAATTTTGATGTACACATAAAATAGGAACTTCAAACCTTCCACAATTGAGTGCACATGTAGAAATATCAAATAGGGAATTAAAAAAATATTATATAAAATCATTTCAATTTATAATAAATATTGGTTATTAGAAATTGGTGTGTGATTTTGCGCTGATAAAATTTTATTTTAAACTTCCATATGGATGTATCTATATATACATATTTATGGGAAAACATATCATTTTCCTATAGATAACCAATATAAGTTTTTCTAGGATATAAAAGAAATAAATATCAATTTTATGATTGATAAAGAAAGAACACTTCTTGAATTGAGTGAGCTAGATGGTATTATGAGCGATTCCTATAAAAATTCTAGGATTTACAAGGAGATGACTAAATATTTTCACGATTATTTCATCCAAAATAATGATTTTAAAGCTAGTCAGAAGGTCCTACTATAGTTTTCTACGGTTATAATATTTCTATGAATGCTCATATATAGGTCTTTGGGGCCTTTCATCATTTTTTAAGTGGTTGTCAATGGGGTTGTACATTTAGTAGGAGAATAAAACCGTACTTTTTTGGTGAATGGATCAAGAATCCACAATTTCTTGAAGGGTATCCAATGGACATGGATTCTATCTTTGTTTTTAAGATTTGAGAAATATTTTAGTCTAGATAGGAACTATAAACCCTGAATTTCTTGGGTGGAATCATATGATTTTTCTTATTTTTCTTTTCTAATGGTTGTTTTAAATAAATGAATCTATCTCCGTTGCCTATTTTTATTTGTTTTTGAATTAAATTCATTAGATTTCCTACTAGACCCTCTCAGTCATGCATTATTTGTTTTCTTTATATGTGGAGAAGTCTATTGATTATGAGTTTAATATATTTTATGATAGGTGAAGTTACCTTAAAAAGTGGTTATGCGATAGATTAAGTGACCATAGGAAGAGGAAACTATCGGGTGTTATGTTTTCTTAAAAGTGTAAATAATTTCTAACTATAAGGTCAAGAGAAACAGCTAATAAATAAAAACAGGATAAATACTTCATAAAATTTAACTCTAGTTATTATTTTTGAAACATATTGTGATCTGTTCACCATTTAAGAACTTGAACTTGCAATCATAGAACTCATTCAATTATATTAATACAGGATTACACATTTGATGTAAAATAGTGAGAAAATATTATTAATTTATAGGGGAGTAATTACTTTAATTTATTTACTATTATATAACTTAATTTTTTATAGTTGATGATGGTTTGTTTAAAATATTATTGTTCTTAATTTTTAAATTTATTTATGGTCATTTTTAAAGGATTGAATTGTTTCTATGTGCAAGGATATTGTTTTATCATGTCAGTTTTTGTGATAATTTGAAATTCTCCCTTGAACTCATATGTGACATAAAAAAATTTTAAATTATTTTTTTATGCTAATCAAATTAAGAATTTTTTAGTATGTACCTTTTTTGAATGTTATTATTTTTTTTACCAATGATGAGTGTTGTGGAAAAAAATATGAGTTTCCCTATTATCTCTAAAAAATTATTTTCTATGATATTTTCCAAATTTGTTGAAATCAAAATGATTAAATTGATTCTCCCACTTTAATATTCAACAATGGGTATATTATCAGATTTTAAGTGTAGTGATAAGGGTCGTTTAAATATGCCTTAATAATGATTTAATGTAATACACATTAAAACCCCTAATTTTTTCATAATTTATCCATATCAATCATCATTTTAGGATGTATGTAAATTAAATCTATTTTTATCAATATAATCATTATTTTATGAAAACAAAAAAAATCATTACATCCTACCAAGGTGTTAATTTCATAATTAACTTAGGATTTAAACTAAGTCTAAAACTGGTAAAATAGAATGATTGTTGAGTGATGTCTAATGTTTTAATGGAAATTCAGAATAAGAACTAGGGATGAGAGTGTGGTATGTGAGATTTTAGTGGAATTGAGAATATAACTTTAGGAAACCTGAAATTGGAACTCAAAACTTGGGGGCATTTCTTTTTTAAAAAATAACCTATGGGAGAAAATTCAAATGATAATAATAAAATTCCATTGAAACTATAGTAAATGTGAAATTGACATCCCTTGGTGAATATAAAAGAATTTAGGCACTGGGATTTTGAGTAATCTCTCTTTACCTTTCCAATAAGTGACTTATCCAAGTTATTTTCAAATTCATGATTGGGAAAAATTCAATAAAAAGTTCCTAATATTAAAAAAAGGGTTAATTAAGATGAGGTTAATATTGAAACCAGATGAATAAGGGGAAAATATATTTATAAAATAATCATTTTCTGTTGAAACAATGAAGTTATATTATATATTTTATTTTTTTAACCTAGTGGAGAGTGATAATTAATGGTCCCTCTTTCTAAATTTTTAATTACCCTACTTTCTAATTTGTTTCACTAAAAAAGGAACATTAATTTTAATTTAAATGAGTTTGTAAGTGTATTTAATATAGGAGGCATGAAAATTTCAAGTAATAGAGGGACTTTTAATTTCCTTTAATTTTTGTTGTGAATTAGAAACTTTTCAAGAAAACCATATTTCTTTTTATGAGTCCTTGAAAATAAAAAAAATTCATTGAATTTCATGGGAATGTAATTGATTAGGTGTTGGTGACGTTGATGTGGATTTAATTTACTGATGTTTATTCACATCGTTTATTTTTATTAATTTTATTTTATTATTAATACAATTTTTTAGTTGATTAATTATCTATTGTAATTAATTTACAAATAAATTAATAATTCTCTTGATTTTATGTGAAATTTTATTTTTTATTCATTATTATTATTATTGAATCATTTAGTGTTTAATAATTAATTATTCTAAACCATACTATTTTATTTAAATTATGACCTTCCATTATTTTAATTCATTACTTTTTTTTCATTTTATGGTTTTCAGAATAATAATTTTAAATATTACATGTCATTATTTAATATTATTTATTTCATTTTAAAATTTTATTTTTAAAAAATAAATTTTAATTGTTTTTATCTAATTATTAAAAAAATTATTAAAATTTTTAAATTCTTTTTATATGATTTTAACATGAATTTAATTTTTTAATCTTATTTTTCAGTTAAGTATGTGTGGTGTTCACTGTAGTGACCATGCACTCGAAGAATCTGTAGTTACTTATGTGACCATGCGACGAAGAACCCATGAGGGGAACTATTAAGTTAGCGCATGATGGTCACAATCACTTAAGTGATCACGTTTTGGGGAGGCTAGAACATATAGGGAATACTTATGACTTTTTCAGAATCACTATAGTGACTGTGAGCCTATTCGAAAATCCAACTGGCCCCAAGAGAGGGTTGGAACCTATCATGCTGGTAATTTAGTGACCGTATGTTAAGAGTCAACCTATCAGGCCCACCTATCATGAATATCCATTACCTTCTCTAAAGGGAAATTGAACAAACCACGGTTTAAAACACATAGCCTCCACTCCTAAAATTAAACTTGATATATGTAAGAAGACTATGCATTCCTATAATTATTTTTATGCCAAAGATGAATTTGACCATGTGGATCTAGGAGATGAAGAATTCACTGCCATTTTTGATCATTATCTCTTGTGGAAGAGCACCCACAACACTGTTGATCTACCAATGAGTTCAAATAATATTTTCACTGTGTTTTATAATTTCCACATATTTAAGAAACTAGAGATCCACTACCGGTGAAAATGAACCCAATATCTACCATTTCTTGAAGCCTTTAGTTATATCCACACACCACTATAAAGGAGAACAATATACCAAGACACACCAAAAATCTCAATATGAATGAATTCTTAGGTAAGATGATCCAAGCATGAGATCCATTAAATAAGAAGTTAAACATATAATTGATGATTAGGATGAGCCATCTGTTTTGAAGGTTTACTTGATGATAAAAAGGAGAGGAAGAATGACTTTGGATTCCCACAAGATTCATTGATGATTAATTGAGTCAATACTAGATCAGTAACGATTCCATTGAAGGTATATGGTGGATGATGTTGATATAAGATTTGAATTCATTGTTTTTCATTATGTTTCCTGTTGGTTTGTCATTAATTTGTATTTTTGTGGGAGAGGAACCCAATATTCCCATTTTTGTGGCTTCTGAATTTAATTTTTGTACACATGAAGTACTCAATGATCTATCTAGGTGAATTTGGTAGAAGATAATATTTGATAAATAATATCTTGTTGATGATTACTGTATTGGGATTGAGTAGAGCATGATTTCATAATATTTTCATGATCCCGTTTCTTTATTTGAATCTGGGACTTTAGAACAATGATTGAAGAAGGATCATGAGCTGTAGTCAATATAGATTTTCAAATAATATAATCTTGGAATCATGAAATGTAAACTATGCATGTGATTGTGATAAAGTTAAGCGTGAAATATTCAAGACTATGAAGGGATGAAATAAATCCATAATATTATACAGTATTAGGTGTCATCGATGGCTATTGGTTGATGAACCCTATTCCTGATAAGGATGCTAATAGACTATTTTTAGAGTCTATAAACTAATATGAGTGAATAATGGAAGACCTGTCGCACGGGAAAAGAATAGGATATAACCACAAATGATCAATGTTGAAAATAAAAATTGTTCCCTAGATTATTTTGTGTTTTTGGTTCAACTAAAAAAGTCAAGGGGTCCTCAATACTACACATATATATAGTTATGTCAATGATGAAGGCCTTAAACACCATGTTATATAAAATTTCATAGAGATATATGAACTAAGTGGCGTATTTTTTGAGCAATCGAGTACATACCAGAATTGAAGGTCACCTTTGGTTCAACATTGTTCTGCTGCTATATTGAACAATTGATATGGAAAAACCCATGGGGTATATTTTTAAAAACTCAATGATAATTGAGGTCTCAGTATGAATGCTTCTCCTTTTTAGGCCACATATCTTTTTTATAGTAAATTTATACCAAAAATTCATAGATCATGTTGAGATCGAGGGTGAGTGGATATTATTGAATATTATAGAGTTTCTTAGAGTCTGACGATAATGTCCTTGGGAATAAATTTTGAGTTGTTAATGTTACTTGTGGTGGATAAATACCATGTACGAGGATCACAAATTGTTTTGAAGATTTTTCCAATGATATTTTATGTGATTGTATTTGATGAAGCTTCATTACATGTAAATCATTAATTAGTAACAATTCGATGAATGTGAGTTCACATTTGATATTGGCATGAAACTTTTTGATAAAAAGAAGAAGATACATAGTGAAGGGATAGTAATGATCCATCCATATAGATCATTGTTTTCACTAAATAAACCACCAAGGACTAATAAATCTTGTAAGATACATATGGCGTTCATATAGATAAGAGTAGGGAGGTGAATCACAATAATGAGCTGCAAATTTGAGGAAGAGGACTCATTATATTCTTATTTATTTTCTCCTGATTTTTATTATATATTTCTCAAATTCACTATTATTTTTTGTATGAATATAAGTGGTAATGTTAAATTATTCAGGTTTATCATTTAAAAAATTGTTTGTAATATAATTTATAAATTGAAATCAAAATCTTCTTTTAGAAATTAAATGAGTTTTCATGTGACAAACTATAAAATCATCTGATTACTTATCAATCTTCTTAAATAATATTTTGAAAATATAATTTAAAATTTTGATTCAGTTAAAACATTTTAGATAGTATATTATTTAACTATTAAATCTGAACATCATTTACATCTTATTCATATTCCTTCTCCAATCAATCATCATTTTCCCATTTTAATTATTTTTTTAAAAAACATTAATCTACCTCATATGTTACTTATTAATTGTTCATGATCATCATAATTGGTATTTTGTGATTTTTGTTGTTGTTTTTTTTTTTGTTTTTATTCATCTTCATAGAACTAGGACATGATTTTCCTTCCTTGTGGATATGATACCCAATCTCACTACTATTTGGTAGTTTTAAGAAATTTTATTTGAGTTAATCAATGAGTTTTCATTAAGATTTTTATTTTCCAGACTATAATGTTATATCAAATTTTCCATGATTGGATTCCTATGATATGAAAATATGGTATACCATTAATACCATTGTAGAAAGAATCTGGGGTTAAGTGTTTTTGTGGTTGGATTATCACATTGTGATATAAAAAAATGTTAGCATACTATTTATTATTCCCAAATTATTTTTATATGCTTCCTTATGCTATATATTGTATTATTGAGGAGGAAAACCATTGGAAGTTCCCTAGTATGTTTTATGATCACACCTGACATGGTACCATAGGGCGTGATAAGTCATTTTTTTCACTTGAAGGTCACATGTTTTATAGGGGATCCAATTGAGTAGAAAAAAATAGATATTTTGAGATAGGATTGAGGAGTGAATTAGGTTAGTTTAGAGAAAACCCCATATGGTTTTAGTATTTTTTATATTTTATCACTTTATTATCTTGGTTAGTTATCTATCTAATATATTTATGTATATTATGAAAGTGTCCCATTTATTATTACACATAGTTGTTTAGATGTTATTTTTTGTTCGAACATAGCAGTGATTCCACAAATTTACTCTAATATTATATGATGATTTTATTATTTATATGTAATTAAATATTATAGTACAAAGATTATTGTCTCCCTACATTTATTATTAACACTTTCAACCAGTCAAAAACCTCTATCATATGGGGAGGTGTGAATAAGGTCTTGTAGTGTACTCATGTTAGGATGAAATTTAGTTCCCCTTGATAGGTAGTAAAAAAATCAATAGAGTTCATTTTTTAGTTATCTTTCATTTTTTGGACCTTCTTGATAAAGATAATAGTGGTTAAATACAAGGAAATATATCAACCCAATATATCACAACAACCTGTTTGGTAGAATCCCATGTTACTTGAGTACGTGATTAAATTTATTTCTTTTCACTTTTATGGTTATGATTTTTTTAATCCATGTATGAGGTCATAGATTATCAATTTTTGGTTTTAATCTTGGAGGAGGGTTGTAAGTGGTGTGAATTCACTCATAATTTTTAATCATATAGGTATCCAAGACAATCACATGACTTCCTTTCAATGAAAAATGGCTTCCAAAAGAGGAAAATAGTTTTATTAAATGGTTTTGAGAAAGGAAATTTTTTTAGAATTTGTTTATGAAATGGGTTTCAAATAATTAAAATTTTAATAATAACTTATTTTATGTTTTCTTAAATAACATACTATTTTTTCATGAAATATATGAAATCATAATCATTATTGTTTTGTGTTTTTATGGTTTATTTGTTATACAATCATTCTCATGGTATATGATATCCCTATAGTGTGTAGTTTTGAGTAGTGGATACCCTAGTAGGGATAATATAAGTAGTGTGTCCCCATAATGTGGCCTATTTCTTCATAGGGTGCTCTGGTTTTTTAGTGACCTTCGTGAGGGTCATGTTGGAATATAAAATTTCCTTAGCAATAATTAAGGTAGTTCATCCCCTATGTGGATGTTGTTGGTATGGATATTTTCATGTGATGATTAGATTATTCTCTTAGTGTTTGAGTTGAGTTAGTAAAAGGGTAATACTAATGGTTATGTCTGCCAGGTATTTGGTCGTGTGTTTATAGGTAATGAGTTGGTTTATCATAATTTTCCATATAGAAAAATGTATGTGGTTTCATTATATATAGATTTAATTGAGTGATGTGGTCTATGTTGATGGAATCAAATATGAATGATTCAATTTTTAGAACATTTATTTCGTTTTAAGGGACCACGCATTAGATTTTGTTTGAGAATTGGTTTGGTTTTGTGGGAAACAAAGGCATAGTTATTACTTCATGAACAATGAATTAAAAATTAGAGACTGTGTAAGGTACATATATGGGCCTATGATCATTTCTTGTAGGTTAGTGTTAAAAATTGGAAAGTTATAGGCTCTTAATTATAGGTAATATTGGTGAAAACCCATATGAGTCGTGGTGGTCTTAAGTGTTATGGTGATGTGACATGTTTGGGGGAGTAATATTTTAAGGAAATGGGTGTAATAAGTAAGGTTTTAAGGAACCATTATGGGGATGGATTGGTCATTGGGTAAAAAAATTAGGTGAATATCATAGAATCGATGAGTAACTCAAAGTAAGAATTTTCTCTTGAAATATCAATTTTGGTTAAAGAATGTCACCAATGGGCAGTGCCCTGATGAAACTACCATGGAAATGGGTGGGTTATAAACATTCGTAGATTTTAATTCTAGGTTCATGCATGATGATATAGGATAAATGTATAATTATGTTCCCAATGTAATTACTACTATGTTTATGGAAAATTTTATGAAATATATGAGGGTTTGGTGAATTGTTTCTTGGTTGAGCGAGCTAGTTCTGTGGAAGTCACACAAACTGGTTGAAAGAGAGATTGTAGAATTATATATAGTGACTTCCCCTATATAATTTTTACAAGAAAATATATTGGTAATAGAGATTTAATACATTGGATGTTCCATCCAGACCCTCCAAAAGAAGAATGTTTTTTTGCATCGGGTATTATTGTAATGTAAGAAATATTATTTAAGGGTTACTAGGATGGGTTTGGGTAAGTTCCATAGGTAATGTATGGTGTTTACATTGGTATTGGAGTGTAAATATTTTTGGTGGTGGTTATAGAGTGTCCGAAAGCTCAAGAAAATGATATTTGAGAAAATTTTACTTATAAAACTAAGATGTCAAGATCAAATGTCAAGATTCCTGGTTCAATTATCAAGGATTTAATAGGATAGTACCTATAAAATAATGGTATCTAGTAGGTATTGTATCATGAATTTGGTTGTATGGATAATCATATTGGTGGAGTAAGTATTGAAACCTGTTGATAATGATCTATTAATAAGGTAAAGATGATCTATATCAGAGTATGGAATGTACATGCTTAACTAGTGAGTGAATTAAATTGGTGTTTGTTCTATGTTTAGAGGTGTGATAAATATAAATTGTCTTTGTGTCCACTAAAAAATGATAGGTAACTTAATTTTTTTGGTGTATCTAGTGTATTTTTTATATGAAATGATGTGTGGTCTAGGAAATTAGCTAGTGAGGCTTGTTTGTTTATGGTGTTATCCAAATGGAGGAATCATATTCCTGGAAGGGAATTAGCAACGCGGTTTGGTTGTATCAATTTCATTAATGGTTAGTGTATGGGAGATATGATCAGTGATTTTGAATGTAATGAGGTATAATAACATGGTTTTGGTGTCGAGTTTACTATTTTAAATATTGTTGATGCATAGTAATAATTGAATCATATGTTTTGGTCAAAATTGGGTATGGAAGTATCAGATAGATATTTCATGGCGATATGTTTCGTTTGGAATTTGGACTGAGCAATGGCATCGATTTTTAAAGGATTAATGAAATATTGGGGGATCATCTAAAAAACATATTGGATGAGAAGAGCTATGGTGGAAGTTATTTAATGACCTACATCATTATGATTTTCTAAATTTAAAGGGAATATTAATTTTGACTATAAGAGAAGGGTTTGTCTTGAGAATTAGGATGGGGATCAAAATATTGATATTTGGGACATTTATTGTGGGTTTTTTACAGAAGATAAAGTGTTTTTAATGGTTCTATAGGGTTTCTAATGGATGTTGTATGGGTGGTGAGTATGTGAATCATAATATATGAGGTACCAATAAAGTTACACTAGGTATGCTGAGTGGGGCTAGTAGTGGACAAGATTCCATAGGGTGGATAACCAGATCCTGATGTCCATCCATTGGGCACCTACTGTCCTATTAGTCCCTTTTTGCAATTTCCATTAAAATAATAAAAAATAATAATTATAATAATTTCTCTTTATCCCCCCACAACCAAATTCAAGCTAATAGAGCCCAGTGTCCCAATTCCATATCCCCTTCATTCTTCCCTCTCCTTATACTCTTCCAAGAGCTGTCAGTTCATCACCTCTTACCAAATAGACGTGTCATCTAAATTAGGGAATTATACTCTATAAGACTATGGTAATACCTATGATTCTATTTGATGTTTCTCTTATTTGTCCAAAATTTTGGTATAATCCTTATTTTGGTGTCTATTTATTTGATTTATCATGTTTAGAATAATGGAGTTGAACCATGTCACATATGGGATGAGATGAATACTAAAATCATGATTTAGGTTGTTCCTTTAATATTCTATAATATGTTAATGTATGTACGTACTATGAATTTTTGTTCATGGGGTTCCATGATATGGAACTATAAGAAGATGATGCATAGATTCTAAATTGTATAATATGTTTTGTTAGAGCCTATTAAAAGTTGATTGGACCATTTTCACAAGTTTTTGGGATCTTATAGATGAATAGTGGTTATACCTTTAAGTGTATCCATATTGAAGAGTGTGTGTTGGACCCCAAAAGGTTCCAATAAAATTGGATAAATTTAAAAAGAGATAAGTATGCTCCTTAATATTTATATTTAAGGTTTTTTGACTCGTTGTTATCTCAGGTAGTGATTCTAGTTAGTGTAAGGTTATATGTATAGTGTGGGATTGGACTTGAGAATGTATTATGGTCTTGAATCTTGTGATTATGGAATGTTGTTGGTTATGTTGTTACTCTTTTAACTAAATGGAGTGGTCTTTCTAATTAAATTACCCTCAAATATTTTCTTTCTTGGATATTTCGATTGTGGGGGTGGTTAAGCCATTGGATGGAAAGTATGTTCTGGTTGTGGTATTTCCATTATAACCTTAACCATGGGAATTAACTAGGTGTGTATTAATGGATTTTGGTAAGGCTTGACCTCTAGGTAGAGTTGGTGTAGGTTATTTTTGGTTTCCTTTGCATGCCCATGGATTGGGTATGATGTTGTATTGTCTTGTTCCGTCCATTATGAATGAAATAATTAGGGTGAAAATGTAAGGAATGTGTTATTTCCCCTTCTACAATATCTACACTAAGAGAATGGTTATGTTTTATAAATAGGTTTTGGGAACTATTTAATGCACCATATGGAATTGTTAAGTAGCAATGTCATTATAGTGTGTGAGTGGATGATGATATGTGGACCCTTAATTTTTCAGGGGTTGTTTTTGACCCTTATGTGGTTTGGTTTTCTAGTATGGTTGAGTCGACCAGTGAGTTATAATTATAAACAAGTAATAACTTGAGGTATTTGGGATCATTGTGAGTTCGATTTTAGTTATAGGCTATGCATGAGATGATTTCATTCAATGGGATTGGGAAATTCAAGTGATGTATTAATTATAAAGATATTATATACTTTAGAAGATTACAAGATGCGGGTATGTAACAACATAAGGGATAAGATATGGGCTATGTATTCCATGTATACATATTTATTATATCCATTTTTATCAATCTATTATTAAGGTTTTGTTTAGGAGACCTATGGATGGGGATATAGAGTTCCAACACCTAGGTTATCATTATTTCCTACCTTCATGAGGATCACCAAATCTTATGATGATCCCAGAATTCTCTTCTATGTTGGTTTTTATATGTTATTATTTTCTATAATGAATTTCATATATGGATTTATGGGGATTTTTGGACTATGTTGAGATGGTAATAGAATGAAACTTTGTATGTTTAGAATAGATTATATTATCTAGGTGTCTGACTTCCCGAGTGTTGGATAGGGATGGCAAGGGACCTAGGATCAGGGTGTTGAGATTACACCTAGGTATTCATCATCCCATGTAATGGGAAAATCTATGTGATATAAATCATATTTTCACTATATTCCTGGGTCTATATAAATTTCAACTTTCCCACAAGTTTTTCTTATTTTTATGGGTTTAATGATGTTTTTTTCTTTCCCTTGATGAGATTACAATATACCTCATTTAGTTGATGTTTCACTTACCCCCTGTTGTTCTTCTTATTCACTCAGTTATATATACATTTTTTCTTTTCCCCTATCATGAATAATATAATATGTGACATTGATATAATTAATTACTTATTTGAAGAAGTAGGTGGTATTATATGTCATTATTCTCAAGTTATCACATGACGAGCTGGCAAGATTTCTTGTATGATATTTGTTACTGCCTATTTATTTTCCAATTTTTTAAAACACTACATATTTTGACACTTATGAGGTAACCCATTGGTGGTTCCCAAATTATTTTTATGATAAAATACTATATCTAAAATTGGTGTACATACATTCTTTATATTTCATAATCAAGTCACATGTTGTACAATGGATCTGGATGGAATTAACAGATAGATATTTTGAGATAGGATCAAGGAGGTACTTGGTTTCTATTAGATATATCTCTATTTGGGTTTGGTAAATTGATTATTTTTTTACTTGACCAAATATATTGGAGATCCTTCTGATATATGTATACATATCTTACTTGTCTATAATTTTGTTATTATATGTAACTATTTAGTTCATATTTTTTGTTAGAATCATGCCATGATTCTATATTTTTACTCTGGTATTAAATAATTATTTTTTACTTGTATTTTTTTACATGATGGTACTAAGATTATAGTCCCACCACCATAGTTATTGACTATCACTGCCAGTTGGATTCCACTTTTGTATGAGGATGCGTTCTTGAGGTCAAATAGAATTCCATGTTGTCCTGGGGCTGGATCCTCAATAAATGTGCTACAAGATTAGTTAAATAAAACAATATCTTCATGTTTTTAATCAATTGGTAAAACCCATATTCATAGATAACCAGGTGGAATAGTAATATATGTGATTATATGAAGATAAAGTTGATTACAAAAAATAATGAAAGAACCCATTTTTATTTGAATATTTGTGGTATATCACAAGATATTTTCCTTTCTTTAATATCATGTAATAATAATTCATAATCATTTATGATGATTCAAGGGACCACATGATCATATATGAGCTTATGTTAATGAGTATTTCTTTGCTAAAAAATACTTATACAAAATCTCATATATCTAAAAAGATAACATCATATAATTTCGGAATTATATATATATTAATATTGTTACATATGATGTGAAATGGTGTGTGATAGACATGAATTCAATGATTCATTATTAAAAATATGAGTGAAAAGAGATATTACCTAAATAAATTATAATTAATATTATTTAATTATAATTAATTTCATATCATTGAATACAATATGTCCAACCCATATAATACGACTAACTTATGAAAATGTAATATGAGATACAACAATGGGTCGCTAAATTATTCCACTAAAACAACCATTTACCTGTTACATGTAATTAAATAATTTTTTATGTAGTAATTAATATTTTTTAATTAAGTATTTTAAGACTTTAACCTATATTAATCTCATCAGGTTAGTGTAATTTCATAATAAATTATAAAATTAATCTCCTCATACTCATAATCCTTAAGAAATGTTTTAACATGTTGATTCTCCCTCATTAAATTATTTATACCAATATAAATGGATTCAGATTAATTAAATATGATAGAAATTATTATGGAAACTCCTTGGATGAATTTATCATTTCTGTCCTTTATATATTTACATCGTAGTTTTTTTAAAACCATTAGCAAATCCATTGAATTATTTTCAATATTTTACAACTATAAGATAACTTGAGCTGATTTGATGTTTGGGATTAATCTTGTGATTTTCATTATATATAAAATAATCAAGATAGAAAACGGATATATTACGTATTTTTGTTTTTTAGGTTCTTTTTATAATTAATCTAAAACACTACACTTCAATCGTGTTGTGGGTTTTAATTATATTTACATTATATTTAATGTATATAAGATACCTAATTTTCTATCATAAATTAGGTATCCATGTATAATGAAATGAGAAACATTTGAGAAATATTGATCCGGAAACCCCAATTATCTATAAGGAAATATATCCTTTTATAGTTAGAATATATTGTGATAAAGATCTTATTCTCTTATCATGATTCCCTCTCCCTTTTCATAATACAGGAATCCTAAAATGTATAGTTGATCAGATTGGTGGTTTCATTTGTATTGATTATCACACAATGTATTTGGGATAGGATGGTTATTTTATCGCGTTTTTTGTTTAGAATGATCTCTACGAAACCCTTCCAATATACAACCATATTATGGTTGATGGGGGTGGGATAAATTGTAAATGAAGCCTATATAAAAATAAGGACTTCTTGTTCTTATTTTTTGGTTAACAATGTCACTAGACATCCGACTATTGGCATCAAAAGAGGTATGGTCAGGCTGAGATAGGAGGTCAAATGACTCTTCACCATATTCCCCTAAATATGGATGCACATGTTGATGAGAATTTTCTTATTTTTTGTCATCTCAGAATTTGACCACCCTCTAGAGATATCTATTTCTTCACATAGGTCATTTATGATTCATTCACTCTTTGGTGGGATTCCCTATCCTAATTCTGTAATTCAACATTTATACATCTATATTGGATGGATAGAAAAGAAAAATCCACTTTATTGGTGGCAGATACTTCATTAACAATAAGTGTAGGTCATGTTTATTCATCTATTGTGGACATTTTACATGGTTTTTCATTCAAGAAAGGTAGTGGTGTGGTTGGGTCATTCACTATTTCTTATATCTGTTTTTTGGTTGGTAAAGGAAATATTATCTAAGATTTATGTCTTCACACTATGAATCCTAATTTGGATGGATTAGTTTGGGAATGGTATCACATTATTATATTATCTTTGATGGCCACTTTGAACCCATTTCACATATTTGGGGATGTAATCACTACAAATATTCATAGAATAGAAGACCCTCTAAGTAGGATTATTATGAAGAAAGGGAAGTAGCAGGTGTTGACCAAACATAGAATCAATGTGATATTCTCTATCAAATAATAATTCGATGATTTTTATGGTAAAATATGCACATATTCTGCTAATCTCCAGTTTTAATAAGCGGAATATGATTCTGACTTTCATTTAGAGGATGATAATTCTGATTTTTATCCTTTTTTTGATGAGGGGAAACCATTGAAATATGTTTTTTATAGCCATTTCTACTGTAACTATGAAATTTTTTATGAGTTACCACTCCAACAAAAAAATTAATTTCATATAATCACAAAAAAATAATTTAAACAAAAATTATTGAATATCCATCAGAGATAAATGATAAGTAAATGATGAAATGATCCAAGTTCATGAACCTTTACAAGAAATTTTTCGTGTATATATATTCCATGTATATACTTTTAATCAAGTGGGTCCCCTTGGGTAAGGGTAGCAGGCCATGAAGGCTATTGGGTACTTACTAGAGATACACTATGTACTTTCCTTACTCAGTTATAAAATATGAAATGAATAAAATCCATCTTCAATTTACCTATGGGAAAATTATACACCTCATGAAACCAAAACATGATTATAGATATCTCAATAAGGTTCCTAAAATTGCCTATTATCAACAAAATGTATAAAACTGTGATGACCAGAACCACCGGGGCCCACCTGCCCTGCAAAAAACCAGGCCTCCAAAAACTCCAAGCCCACATACATAGGCTTAGTGATGAACACAAGTTCCTAGAAGGCATAACTAAAATGGGAGGACATTTCCTAAAATACCTATACACACACAACCAACCACCTCCATGCAGGACAGTAAAGAAATAATAATAAAATAAAATAAAATCTACAGTAAAAAAACATGAATGTAATAACCTCTAGGGAATAAAAAAATGGTACAATAGTGTAATCTAAAATGTATAGGAAATAATACACACCAACCCAAAAAAAGTTGTCTTGGCCTAAAAACCACTAGAATATAAAAATATCTGAGAGCACCCGACTTCTGATCTCCATGCCCGACCACCGTACATGATCTATTCACCATGAGTATCACTATTATACCTTGAAAACATAGTAAATATGTCCATATTCTATATAATACATTACAAGTGTGGGAAAATCCCATTTACATAAGAGTATATACCAACCTTGTAGGACACCCCTTAAAATTAACGATTGAGCAATAAAATTCATGCTAGAAGTAGTCAACTCAACCCAAAGTAATAGGGAAACAAAACCCAAAAACACACACATTTACATGATTATATATATATTTATTCATATAAGAAACATAGATGAGAGATAAATGGGATCTCCATCACACAGCCTATCCTAGGTTATTGACTCTTCCAACTGCTACAGAAAGTCCATTTTTAATACACATCATCTCGTGTATCAGAAGAAGTAACTATTCGGAGGACCCACACCTCAACAATTTGTCTCACAATCAAGGGTGTACAATATCTAAATATAAGACTCACTCCCTAGTTCACTAAGGGGGTTACATTTATTAAATGGAGGACTCATACCCTAGTACATCAAGGGGTTCCACTCAGATGGTAGATAACTCGTTCCCTAGTTCATTAGTGGGGTGTCGCTCAAATGGTAGAGGAGCCACACCCTAGTGTTTCATGTGTATCCTCTCAAAATTAAGTCAAACCAATACCTAGTTCATCAGGGGGGGGGGTCCATGAAACCTATACAAGGAGTATGAGGGACCCTCACCCAAATACAATAGTGGGGTTCTAACCCAACCACTCTCTAATGATATTTCCCACTCACTGTCGTCACCTAGCATTGCCTAAATAAGTGTCACACTCAGAAAAATACACATCATATATCTAAACAAACTAAAAAGGATTATATCACATTTTACATCGAGAAATTCTTTTTTAGGCTACTCGTTGGAAATAATCTAATCTCAGATGAAGGAGACACAAAAGTTGAAATTTTCTCAAAAGGGAGTACACGAAATATAAGGGGTATACACAGCATGTGGTCTAGCTTCGCTACCTGATATTGTTATCCTCTAGAAACTTTTTAGAGGCCTTTTCACATTACATGTATTATAGTTGAAATTCACACCCTATCTCGTACACTCAAGGCTTTTCCATGTGCTCCTATCCATGGCCATGTACTTGGCCACATACCTGGACATGCCAGGGTACCGACACATGCATGTGTACTCCCAAAGTACACGGCCTATCCTCTTGCATGGGGTCCTTGTCATATTCATATTTTACATAATTAAACCACTTTAGGAGGGTTTCATTTTTTTTGGTACCATTAACATTATGTATGATACTTGTCTTCCATGAAACCCAAGAAACGCCACCATGGGTACTACACAGTGTGTGTTTATCAGACTACACGTCATGTAGTCAAGTTTTATAAATAAAGTAAAGTTCATCATGGGGTTTCCTAATATATAGTTTTCACCATGATTCATATTATTTGTTCTCCCAAAAATGGTTGGTTTTTCTTCCATCCATATATTTTTGTTTCCTCCGAGGGCTAGAAATTGGATCCAAATCACCCGTAGTAGTTCATCATTCATCATGTATGCCTCCCGTCTCCCTTCAGTCATCCCAGATCCCGAATCTATAGAAATATATACCCTAATCCCAAAAAAAATCATCATCCTCTATAAAAACATTGATCCTTTTGTATTTCTCTAATCCTCCTTGAATCTGGGGGTTTAATCATGCTTGAACCAACCCAGTCAATGTTGAACCATGACTCAATGGGATAACACTGAAGAAAACGAAGAACGAGTGTGGGAAAGTCATAATAAAAATGGTGTAATCATCTTTAACCAATAATTCATGGAAAAGATATGTATATTGGGAAACCCAAGCTGAGATCATGGTATTAATTAAGAAAAAAATTAATTTAAATAATTTAACTATTCTTCGAGGATCATGCAAATAGAAAGCGGTCATAGAATCAAAAACAGATAATCCAATATCCATGATCAAACATTTAATCAAGGGAGAAAACCAAAAATGATGATCCATTCCTTGATTTATGATCATTATCTAGAGAATAATGTGTTCTCCATTGATGAGGATAATCTACTGCATTAGTTTTCTATCAGTCCACCTTGATCTGACCACCGATCATTGTCTGGCCTCAATTTACCAAAAAAAATGATTTCAATGATCATATCAATTGTCTTAGGGTTTCTGGGAATAACCAAAAATAAATTTTAAAATGGGGATTTAATTAGTTTATATGATAAAAAATAATTTATTTATCTTAATTAAACGGAGCCGCTAACTACTGCCTCAACAAGACATCTATGGTCGCCCAACCTTAGGTCGTACCTAGTGTAAAACCCACACTATTTATTAAAATATGGTCCTATATTTTAAATTCAAGAATCCAGTCATTTTATATTCAATTATTTTAGAAAAATTAAGTTTAAGTGATATAAATATATTTAATATTTTTATAAAATTAATTTTGGGTTCTCTGGGCCTCGGAATCTTACACCGTCTTAGTGTCTAGCTTCAAAAAATAATCTTAGACATATTTCAAATTATTACATGGTAAAATAGGTCTTCTAAATTATTCCATTATTTAATGATTTTCATTTATATAAAAATTCATAATTTCGTATCACTGCATTAATATAAATTTAATTTCTTTTTAATAAATTGATATATTAAATAAAAAATCATGAAATTTTAGATAAAAATATATCAATATAAATAAAGTAAAATTATATTTTGTTGAATAATAGACCATAAATGTGTTAAAAATTTATATTTCACAATGAATGAATTTGGATCAAAGACACCAAATCTCATATTCACATTTTTGATCGTCAATTATTTTCATGAATAAATTAGTGATCATAAATGATTAGTATTATTCATTTAAAAAAAATGGATATAATCCTTAAGGAATAAACATAAGTATGAAATTTAATAGAAAATAATTAACTAGGATCGGTATATTAAACTTCCTCAAAAATCATTTCTCCATAATTAAACATGATTTACATTCCAAATAAATCACATAATTTTATGATCAATGAAATAAAAATAATTTTAATTTTAATTAGACAATATATTTAAAATCACAAATTTTCATCCATTGAAAAATGACAAAAATTATCTTAAGGAAATTAAATCACTTTAAAATAGAATTTTTGAGTCTATAAATCCACTCCTCCTCATAATGTTTCATCTGAAAAAAGAATAAATATTATTATAAAGTCAAATATAATCAATGATAAGAAGGAATAAATTATATAAAGGGGAAACATGAGGTAAGAAATTTAAAAAACATAAATAAATGAAGACATATATAGAATCATCGTCCTATAAATAAGAAATTGTGATGAAAAGAACTAAATAAAAAATTATATATAACCATAATCAAATGTATATTCCCAATACCATAAATATATTGACTGATAACTATTATTTCCAAATGACCATACTCAACATCCCTTGAATCATATTATTTTTGTCATGGAAACATTTTTACAATTCCCAATGAATGATTTTAATAAGAACATTACTCCTAGTTGTGGATAAAATTATATTTTATTCTATGATTCACAATACATAAAATACCATCATAAATACAATGCATATAATTAATCATGAACTAAATTTAATTATGTAATGCATGATATACACATAAATCCACCATATACGGTCTAAAAACTATTAAGATATGTGTATGAGACAATAAAGTCTATTTAAATTAGTAACTAGTTTGTATAACCTATTAAACATCTTAAGTCCAAAATACACTAATTAATTATCATCCTAAATAAATCGTCAAAAAAATTTAACTCCAAACCATCAATCATTATTCACATTCCAATTCCACTATTTCACCTACCTGATCAAATTACCAACTGGGGTGAGATCTTGATGAGATTTGGAAATTATAAAAAGAATTATTTTATACTATTTAGTAAACTTTTTACATTAAAACATATAAAAATTTTAGAAAATTTATTATCAGACTATGTTTTTCAAGAAATCAATATTCCAAAAAATTACGTTTGAAAAAATCATTATATTTTTTATTTATACTATATAATAAAATATTAATAATTTCTCATATAACTCCAGATTTGAAAAGGTACCTTAGGTGATTAATTTCAAATATCTCATCCTTCTTATATAATTTTAGTGGGAAATTAATCCATAGATCACGGGGTATGTCAGTAATCATGTTGAATAGTTTTTTTAATAAAGGTGAAAATTTTATACATATAATATGGTTAATGATATCATGGAAATTTAGTGAGTAATATTAGGGAAGTGTTTTGTTATGCCATGAACCATATATATTCTATAAACTCAATTTTCAAACCTATAAAAAATTAAGACACGTTCATCTTGAATAATATAGACTCATTAATGTAGCATATAAATATATTAATTTTTCATTCCCTAAAGGGAAAAACACCACTTGATATATTTTTGACAGTATAATAGACCATTTTAAGAGACTTTGATACTTTAAAAGATTAGATATAATTATATATTGGTTGAGAGTACATTTCTCAGAAATTTCTTCCACCACATAGTTATTTAAGGTGTGTGGTGGTCAAAATAATGAGGTGAAATATAATGATTTTTGAGTTATATCATGTTTATGTTGAATATTTTTTATTTTTTTGAGTTTATTTAATCTTATGTTATTAAATAATTTGGAAGTGTGGACTGATTAATAATATTGATCAGTTATTTAGTAGAACTTTATTTAAATGTCTATATATTTATTATCAACAGAATTTATATCTATATATGTGGAATTGAGTTTGTGTGTTTTTGGTTACCCATTGTCCCACTAGAAAAATGGTAGGTTGTTTGAATATTTTAATCTTGTTATAGATCTAATGTTTTTTATATAGCCATAGACACCTTCACTTTTCAATTTTTATCATTTGGAAAACTACATTGATCTTAGGTGAAAAAATAAGGTTCATAAAATAGTATCTCACCTACTGGTGAAATCATTGAGCAATGGATGTGAATATAAATTTCCTTCATTCCCTTTAGTTTTCAGGACCCATCTCTTTTTATAACCACTCCTAGTCATGAAATTATGATAAGAGTGACACATAAATCCCACTTTTAATATGTAATTGGTTAGAAACTGGTGCCAAGGGTATAAACATACAAATAATGGGTATTGTCCTCATAAATCCTAGGACCAAGTAAGTAAAACAAAAATAGAATCCAGAGTACAAATCAAAATACAATATCCCATCAGTAATGAAAAGATAACCAAAAAACATTGATGTCAAAATGAAATACCAAAAAATCCTTATAGCAGAAACTGTAACCACAAATCTATGATCCAAGATGTTAATGTCTATCCAAATATCTACACTCAACCAAGAAACATATAAAATAGATTTATGTATATAGGGATGCACATAGATGTATATTGAATACGATCTACCTCAATACCTCTCATAGAAATGTGGAAGTTTCAGAATAATGCTTCCATAAATAAACAAAAGAACCAAAAAAATCTAATAGGTTAACGATCACCAAACCTCACCAAGGCTCACTCACCCAATATCAAATCCAAATATAATAACCTAACATTAGAAGAATATATCTAAGTGGTTCCCCAAAAACACTTCCTTGAAAATTTCTCACTCGTACACCCCAATGAAAAACATCTTGGTGCCCTCAATACATTTTGTCGGCAGGCTACAAAACATCATAACATATATCACAACCATTCTACATATCATAACCACATCGTCATCCTCATATAAATGAAACAAAATTCTATATCAAATATACATATGACATCTAATTTATTGTATGGTGTCACGAACATGATGGATATAAACCATGTTCCCTCTTACTACCGCACATGACCCCCACCATATATCACCATCTCAAGAACATAACCAAGTAATCTAGTATGTCAAATATCATCAATTTATTTCATTAAATCCCATATTATTATACATACTATGTTCCATAATAACCTATAGCACACCCAAATTGGATAGTGTGGAGTAGTAATCCATCTATTCCCACACCAACTTGGATGTTTTAGGAAGACACCTAGAACCCAAAAACATATGCGTGCTAGTAACTCTAACCAAATATATTTTGGTGAATATAAAATCATATGGAAAATACATCATATAATAGTCACAAACAATCTTAAACTAGAGTTCCAGATAGTCAGAACAATTATACACCCTTAATCACTTCTGCATCATCGCTACCACTTATTACCAATAACTTCCACCTCTACAACATAAACCAGCCACTATTACATACAAAATATCTAGAAAAATATTAACTGTATTTTTATTTAATCAAATAGTAACCCATACCAGGTTTACCATTTTTTCAAATTATATTACATTAATAATATGTTTAATTAACAACATTAAATGACCAAATATTCTTTATCCACCACCAACATTCAATTTAGCCTTTACTTATGCATTTCAATAAAAAAATAATTTATCAACAACCAATTCTCACATAATTACAACCCATGTCCATTACCATATACATTTATGTCCATAAAATTACATACCCCATGGAAACTACATCACATCTCTAAAAATATATGTTTAAGGGTACATTTAGTTTCCTTAAATTATATATCTACCATTTTCAATTTTTTTATGTTATTTTGAAAGAATTGATATTAAATAGAAAATAAATCTCACAAGATATGAATCAAATTAAAATGTTATATAGTCATTGAGTATAATTCTAATAAAATATATTTCATGTTTTGAATTACTAGTATATAGTATATTTCATAATGTTTATTTATATTTTAAATAAATAAATTTATATATATATATTCCTTATAAATAAAAGAAAGTGTTTATTTTAATGGAATTAATAGAGTCTAAATACAATTGTCAAAATAAATTTTAAAGAAACTATTTTTTTGAAATGTGAATTATGTTAAAATTACTAAATTTAAATACTGATATGAAAAAATACACTGATAAATTCAATGAGTTATTACTTAAATAAATTGATAATGTCCAATATATAATTGTGCTAGAATAATAAATACAAATTCAATAGTAATTTCTAAACAAAAACAATATTTAAAAAATATTTTTAATTATATATTATATGTTTTTTTAAAGTTAAATATCACATATATGGAGTATGAAATTTAATGGAATTTATTTGTTATATATGAATAAAAAATAATTCATTGGTTACAAATTAGTTATTAACAATGATTTACTATTAAAAAACCTTTTTATTCAGAGAATTATTTTTATATATGTATTTTAATAAATTAAAAGGATTAATGATAATGAATTATTATAATAAAATATGTCATTTAAATGAAAATAAATAATTAATTTTACTTTCATTAAATTATTATTACTTTCTAATGAATTATACTAAATTTATTTTAATTCTCAAAAAATATTTCTCTACAAATTGTTTTTTATGGGTTAGTGTTCTTATGTTAAAATAAATTTTTATCACAATTCGAAATTGAATATAATAAAATATTTTTTCTATTTGGAATCATAATATTCATATTAGGTAATATGTATGATTTTATTTTATCCCAAAAATATGTATGTGTGGAAAAAGTGAGTAACCATGATAAAGGTCAAAGGGTTACTTTTAAAGAATTATTTTTATAAGTGTTTTATATTATTTATATTAATAAATTACACAAGCCGCTTTTAAATGATGACTCTAATTTATTGATTATATATATAAATAAATATATTAAAACTCATTAAAATTAGAAAATGATTGGGAATAAGAATAATAATTAGTAATGTTTAAGTAATCATTTTTCCATAAAAATGCTTTTTCTTATACATCATATATTATAATTTAAAATTTAATTTTATAATAACTAAAAATTGAATTGGATTAAATGGATTCAATATTTAGAATCATCCAAAAAATGGGTAATCTGTAGAGACCCGAATCTTGATGTACATTAACATTACATTACTGTTTCGGAATACTTGGTACATAACAAAAACACAGACACAAGGATCATAATAGTTTAGTGTCCTTGGAAACTCGGAATATAATCTTCTAATCGTGGTGAAAGATCTTCAACATCTCCCATAAAGATCTTACTTTTTTTTAATACCTAAAACCTTTATTTATATCCTGGGGAAAAGAAAACATAAAAGGGTGAGCTCAAATGCTCAGTAAGGGTAAACAAAAGAAATATCAATCACATCATATACATAAGCACATAACTTTTGGAAATCTTAACCTGCAAAAGAGATCATAATTTCATAACATGGGATAAATCATGGCAGTAAAATGTAATCAAAATAATCATAACTTAAAACATGAAACTTTGTGGCATACACAAATAATCATATAGAATCAATTCTTGTTAGTCAAGACTCATTTCCAAGACTATCTTAGTGTACAAAGTCCATTTCTGAACCGAGTCACCCCCGTTTCAGTCCTGTTTCACTGAACCGATATAACCTACCGTTCCAGCCATGTCTATCTCATGAGATATGAAATCTTTACCCAATGCATTGGAGGGAGATATAGGTCCCACCCATCTCATAATGATACCATTCTTATGTGTGCCACAAAATCATAAATCATACATCATTTCATAACCCATGTAATAAAATGGGATTCTTAAACATCATGCCATCATAATCCATAAACAATTGATATCATTCAATCATAAGAATATTGAAACCATTTCAATCATAGAGGAATTTTACTTGAAACATACATATCAAATAATTTCATCTTAGATGGAAAATAGTTTTGAGAAAAATACTTGAAATGAATTCTTGAGGAAAATATCCTTTCTTCTTTAAATTCATTTTCTTTTCACAAAATTCCATGCAATTTCAAAAGGTAAAGGTTTTGTTGAAAATAATCATGCAATATTGTTGAGGAAGCTTCTTTAAAATGAGGTGTTATGAAACCGTAAAAATCAATTCACGCCGTATAAGGTAAAAATAATATTCTCCTCGTACTTTTGTCGGAAAAGTCAAAAAGCACCTTATAAGGTAACCAAAGGAAAGATTCCATTCATACAATGTGGAAAAAAAGTCAATAAGGGGTAAAAATGACTTTAAACATTCATGGAAGAATGGTAAACATTTTATAAAAACATTTTTAGAAAACATGGTCATGGATGATAAACGTAACCCCAGTAAATACTTACGTATAAGCAATCTCGGATAAAAATGAGATTGAAAATTTATCCCTTACCTTAAGTCTGATTGGATTTGTAAGTGTCTGAACCTCCTGTATAATGATTTAAATAATGTCATTAACTTATTACAGAATCATATTCATTGTTATGATATCATATATGGTTCACTTATGACTTTATATTACCCGTTCTTTTGTAAATTCCATGTTAAAGAAGCGTTTTGGGTAAAATCGTTTCATTTATCGTAGGTGTTTGGACTTGTTGTTATTGACATTATTATTACTTATATCATGATTTAATTACTTCCAGAATATAAAACATTATATATATATCATATATATTCAGTATATATATATATAATAAATATATAAATGAAATGAAACACACCGTTCATGGAGACGGTAGTCCGTACGTACGCATGAACGCTGCTTTCGTTTCCTTATTGAATTGAGTGGAATTAAGTAGATGACATACATATATATACACATAAATCCAGTAGATTTATAATGTCATATATTTCATTATTATTGCTTATATATACTTTATAATCATTCTTAACATGGAGAATGAATCTCATCGCGTCGTGGAGACGGTAGTCCGTACGTACGCATGAGCGATGATATCATTTCCATAATTATTGAATTGAATTGGAGTGGATGATACAATATATCAGAATCATTATGATGTTATAATAACTATTTATAGTTATTCTTTACACCATAATACCCATCCATGTAAGGTGTTGGTGGAAAAACAGATTACACCACGGCGTGGAGACGGTATTCCGTACGTACGCACGCGCGGTGATTTTGTTTTCCGTAGGATGGATAGATGGTGAAATAGGGTTGTTTCATACATATAATAACATATCAGTATATGAGTGATACTGATGTTATTACTTAATAATGAAACAACCTAAGAAGAAGAAGTGGAATAATAAATAAGGTTGAAAGAATCGGTAACAGAAATTACCTCTTCTTTGAAGCGCCTCTTTGAGACCTCCTCTTAGGGAACTACAATTGGTCTTTGAGGAAGGCCAGAACCTCTAGGATGTTGCTAGGGAAGTGGAGAGGATAATTTGGCCGGGGTTGGGCGAGCTTGAAGGCTCAATGTTGTGTGAGGAAGAGAGGGAGGAGGTGCCCTTTTATAAGGGAGGAGAGGGGCACCTTTGGAATAACAAAAAATATTATTTTATTATAAAGTCAATTTCGGTTTTAAATAGCTCCAAATTGATTTATTTCTAGGCTAAGGTAGGTATGGGTCGAAATACTCTCATCCAATAGATTTTAGACAAGTTTAGGTTCCTATTTTAACCTTATCATTTAGATTTAACATTAAGTTAAATAATTGTACTTTTACCGTGTCTTCTTGTGTTCTTACACTATAAGGTTAATAAACTTACTATAAGAAGTCAAACTAACCCCAAGTTGTTTATTATTTATATATATAACCTTATCTTAGTCATTTGGCCGAACCTTATATTTTTAGGAATAAAATAACAATTAATAATATAATATTTGTTTTAAAAACTATTTTATGTCAATTTTGACACTATTTAGTAATTGATGTTTGTGAAAATCATAACAGAATGATAAGTTCGAAAAAAGTTAATTAAATCAATACTAACTTGTCATATTAACCTAGGAAATTATTGGAATTCATAAAAAGTCTCAAATTATATTTATTTGGGTATTTATAACATCAATTATGTCAATATTTCATTAATAAGAAAATTACTGCATCATCGTTGTGTCATAAATAAATTAAATTATTTAATGTCTAAAAATTACAAATAAACTACCATTATGTAGGAAATCTTTTTATATTTCTAATGAATATTTATAGTCTAATTTATCTTAAGTATAACCCCATATTAAAAATGTTTTAGTAAATAAACTTTGATTTTACCTCTTTTAACCCTTCTTTAAATAAATTAATAATAAATGTCCTAATATAATCCAAGTGGGCCTAAATGGTCATATTTTATTCCTATGTTTGTTTTTGGTCGAATTACACTTGTCCAATAGAATTAGGACATGTGTTAGGGTAATAATAATATCATTTCTACCCTTAATTACCCTATTTACTTTTTACCGTGGTTAAAAAAGTAAAAAGTTACTATTCACCAAAAAATATTTTCATCTCATTGAACCACATTTTAGACCTTGATATTAACCGTGTCTCTCGGATTTTATAAATTCCACTCACAGAAGCGGTAAAATTATGTTTTATGAAAAATTCATTTTTTTTAACTACCACTTAGTGGTTTCACTATTCATCAAAAATTGAATGTTTTCAGAAAAATACCCAAATTTCACCCTAGGCTAATTTCTATATTCCGAATCCAAAAATGAAATCCATTTTGAAAAATAAAATTTACAAAATTTCAAAAAGTGGTTATTATTATTCATAACGGCTAGTTTTAATAATATTTTAATAGCATATTGTTGTTTAGTGAAACTCGTTATTGCATACTACACACGCTATCGAGGAAGGTCGTGATTGCGTGTAATGCAAGGAAAGTCAAGGATGCGTGTTGTGAATGCTCTTTTTGATGTAGAGTACAACACAAGACATTAATGAAATTAAAAAGAATATTTTTCATAAAATCTTGGGCTGTTACATTCTACCCCCCTTAAAATGAATTTCACCCTCGAAAATCATCGGGGTTATAAATGGTTTACTATTCGAAAGATTCTTTAATAGAAACCCACATCGTAAAAAGGAATACCAAAACCAATCTTTAAAAATGAAAGTATGAAATGTAACGGTTACCCAAATAAACTAATCATTAGGTTTCCACATAGGTGAAAATATGGATATGGAAGAAAAATCTAACCATCATGTTCTGATGGAGAGTGGTAGAGAACATGGCTATGGAAAAGCCAACAATCACAAATCCATAAATTTGTGACGATCTAAGGTACCATCTGATTAATCAAATATAAGAGCATTAGGACAACATTTTTGGTTTTCAAGATCGTTTCCCTAAAGTTGAAGAGTTTGAATTAGAATAAATACTTACATTATTTTGGTACAATCTCACTGTTGTTCGTGCCTTGAACAATTTCTACTTCATCTCTTAAATAAATGAAGTTGAATTTTTTATTCGTGAAGTGTTAGCAGATCATGTGATAGAATGACGGGTCATTCCATCTGTCTTAAACAAAAGGTTAGCAAAAGTTATTAAATATACATAAGTCATTCTATAGTGATATTAATCATATATGATTCATAAAATGGACTTATACTTCGTATATCATACAGCTTAATATAATAAAACTAGTTTCTACTAAACAGGGACTTCCTGTAGGCCAGTGGTAGGCGATAAAGGCCAGTCGCACTTCGGTTGTGGGTTCGATTCCCACAGCCTTGTCCGATGCAATGGGTTGTTTCCCGTCCTGCAGGTTGTCCTTTTTCTAAAGCTATATTACTATAACATCCCATCAATATTATCGAAAAACGTTTTATCCTAACTTATGTCCAACATAATCCATTCTAATCTTTAGGCTTATCTAAAATACTTCGGTCCAAGCTCATAGTATAAAGAAAATGATTACTTGAAATGTCACAGAACAATCACATGAATGCCATCATTTATCCCCCATTTATCATAAGATATATCTTGTTGGTCAAATTACAAACATTTTAATACCTTAATCATGTATTCTTTGAAGAATGAATACCCATTGAACCTTAGTGAAAACATGAATGCAGTTAAAAGTTAACACTTTCCACAAACCAAAATCCTCAAAATTCTATATACTCAAACCATGATATGACTTAGTCCTTATATCAATCATGAGCGCCTGAATACTGTTAAATATCTCAATCACTTTGAATTACACATTAGACCAACACATAAATATTCCAATACTTTATGATAAAACAATATTTAGGAATCCCATTACATAAACACTTAATCATTCCACCACATCGTTGTCATATTCAACATCGCCAATAGTGATCGCATGTGACTTCCATTTGTCCTTTGCCTTAAGTGGTTGCTCATGTTGATCATCACTAACCCTTAGATTAGGGAATTTACTAGCATAATGCCCCATTTCCTTGCACTTGAAGCATTGAAGTGTTGGTGGTGCGTTCTCTGCAGTGTTTGCTTTATTCACATCATTAGAAACCCTTTTTCCATTACTTCGACACTCAGTTGCTCGATGACCTTCTTTTCCACACTTAAAACATTTTCTAGTCCCTTTAAGACAATCTCCACCATGCTTCTTTCCACACTTTGAGCATAAGGAAACATTCATCTTCTTTTCACCATTATTCTGATATTTCTCCTTGAACTCCATCTTTCGTTTCTTTTCAAAACCATGAGATGGATATGTAACACCAACTTCCATTTCTACCATCATAGCACAACGCACAATTTCTTCATAGCTACTGAAGTCTCTTATAGCTAATTCCCTTCGAAGACTTGGTTTTAAGCCACTGAAAAATCGATCAACTTTACTTTCAGGTTGGATGATAATGCCAGATTCATACCTTGCAAGTCTTGTAAAATTTGCTTTGTATATACCAATAGATTCATCATCCTTCTGCTTCAGCTCAAGAAACTCATTTTCCATCTTTGTTCGAAGAATACGAGGGAAGTACTTACTGAAAAACAAGTTCTTGAACTCGTCCCATTCCATGGACTCAATTTCATCTCTTGGCCTCGTATTCTTGATAAGATTCCACCATTGATCAGCATCACCTTCCAAAGGATACAATGCTAAGATGAATTTATCATGTTCAGAACATTGAAGGACTGAAAATATCTTTTCAGTGGTACTGATCCATTGTTCAGCAACAAGTGGATCGGAAGTCCCACTGAAAGAAGGTGGACGTTGCCTCATGAAAGACTCAATAGAATATTGTTCCCTTCTCTGCTCATTTGGAAGTCCAGAATGATTCATAGCTTGTGTAAGTATAGAAATAAGATTTTACACTCCATCTCCCATAACATTTGTTTGTTCAGGAGGACAATCATTACATTGTCCATTGCATTGATCAACACGGTTCCTTCGGGTTCCATCCATCGTCTAAAACCCAAAAAGAATAGTGTGAGAGGCAAAAATCATGCTAGGGAAAACAACATTATAAAGGGGGAGTATCCTCAATATCTAACTTCTTAGGTTAAATTCTATGATCGTTACCATAGTTCTAGGACTGTATGTTATACGTATACTTATCATTAGGGACATCCCTAGACATACCATAGAAATATCTCTAGGGATCTCACTAACGCTTTCACATCCTAGTTTCCAAAGGTTGACTAAACATTTACTCTGATACCAACTGTAGACACCCGAAGCTTGACGTACATTGACACTACATTACTTTTGTGGAATACTTAGTACATAACAAAAACACACACACAAGGATCGTAATAGTTTAGTGTCTTTGGAAACTCGGAATATAATCTTCTAATCGTGGTGAAAGATCTTCAACATCTCCCATAAAGATCTTCCTTTTTTTAATACCTAAAACCTTTATTTATATCTTGGAGAAAAGAAAACATAAAATGGTGAGCTCAAATGCTCAGTAAAGGTAAACAAAAGAAATATCAATCACATCATATACATAAGCACATAACTTTTGGAAATCTTAACCTGGAAAAGAGATCATAATTTCATAACATGGGATAAATCATGGCAGTGAAATGTAATCACAATAATCATAACTTAAAACATGAAACTTTGTGGCATACACACATAATCATATAGAATCATTTCTTGTTAGTCAAGACTCATTGCCAAGACTATCTTAGTGGACAAAGTCCATTTCTGAACCGAGTCACCCTCGTTTCAGTCCTGTTTCACTGAACCGATATAACCTACCATTCCAGCCATGTCTATCTCATGAGATATGACATCATTACCCAATGCATTGAAGGGAGATATAGGTCCCACCCATCTCATAATGATACCATTCTTATGTGTGCCACAAAATCATAAATCATACATCATTTCATAACTCATGTAATAAAATGGGATTCTTAAACATCATGCTATCATAATCCATAAACAATTGATATCATTCAATCATAGGAATATTGAAACCATTTAAATCATAGAGACATTTTACTTGAAACATACATATCAAATAATGTCATCTTAGATGGAAAATAGTTTTGAGAAAAATACTTGAAATGAATTCTTGAGGAAAATATCCTTTCTTCTTTAAATTCATTTTCTTTTCACAAAATTCCATGCAATTTTAAAAGATAAGGGTTTTTTTGAAAATAATCATGCAATCTTGTAGAGGTAGCTTCTTGAAAATGAGGTGTTATGAAACCGTAAAAATCCGTTCGCGCAGTATAAGTTAAAAATAATATTCTCCTCGTACTTTTGTCGGAAAAGTCAAAAAGTACCTTATATGGTAACCAAAGGAAAGATTCCATTCATACAATGTGGAAAAAAAGTCAATAAAGGGTAAAAATGACTTTAAACATTCATGGAAGAATGGTAAACATTTTATAAAAACATTTTTAGAAAACATGGTCATGGATGATAAACGTAACCCCAGTAAATACTTACGTATAAGCAATCTCGGATTAAAATGAGATTGAAAATTTATCCCTTACCTTAAGTCTGATTTGCTGCGTAAGTGTCCGAACCTCCTGTATAATGATTTAAATAATGTCATTAACTTATTAATGAATCATATTCATTGTTATGATATCATATATGGTTCACTTATGACTTTATATTACCCGTTCTTTTGTAAATTCCATGTTAAAGAAGCGTTTTGGGTAAAATCGTTTTATTTATCGTAGGTGTTTGGACTTGTTGTTCTTGACATTATTATTACTTATATCATGATTTACTTACTTCCAGAATATAAAACATGATTTATATAACATATATATTCAGTATATATATATATAATAAATATATAAATGAAATGAAACACACTGTTCATGGAGACGGTAGTCCGTACGTACGCATGAACGTTGTTTTCGTTTACTTATTGAATTGAGTGGAATTAATTAGATGACATAAATATATATACACATAAATACAGTAGCTTTATAGTGTCATATATTTCATTATTATTTCTTATATATACTTTATAATTATTCTTAACATTGAGAATGAATCTCATCGCGTCGTGGAGACGGTAGTCCGTACGTACGCACGAGCGATGATATCATTTCCATAATTATTGAATTGAATTGGAGTGGATGATACAATATATCAGAATCATTATGATGTTATAATAACTATGTATAGTTATTCTTTATACCATAATACCCATTCATGTAAGGTGTTGGTGGAAAAACAGATTACACCACGGCGTGGAGACGGTATTCCGTACGTACGCACGCGCGGTGATTTTTTTTCCGTAGGATGGATAGATGGTGAAATAGGGTTGTTTCATACTTATAATAACATATCATTATATGAGTGATACTGATGTTATTACTTCACAATGAAACAACCTAAGAAGAATAAGTGGAAGAAGAAATAAGGTTGAAAGAATCGGTAACAGAAATTACTTCTTTTTTGAAGCGCCTCTTTGAGACCTCCTATTAGGGCACTAAAATTGGTCTTTGAGGAAGGCCAGAACCTCTAGGATGTTTCTAGGGAAGTTTAGAGGAGAATTTGGCAGGGGTTGGCCGAGCTTGAAGGCTCAAAGTTGTGTGAGGAAGAGAGGGAGGATGTTCCCTTTTATAAGGGAGGAGAGGGGCACCTTTGGAATAACTAAAAATATTATTTTATTATAAAGTCATGTTCGGTTTTAAATAGCTCCAAATTGATTTATTTCGAGGCTAAGGTGGGTATGGGTCTAAATCCTCTCATCCAATAGAATTTAGACAAGTTTATGTTCCTATTGTAACCTTATAATTTAGATTTAACATTAAGTTAAATAATTGTACTTTTACCCTGTCTTCTTGTGTTCTTACACTATAAGGTTAATAAACTTACTATAAGAAGCCAAACGAACTCCAAGTTTTTTATTATTTATATATATAACTTTATCTAAGTCATTTGGCCGAACCTTAGATATTTAGGAATAAAATAACAATTAATAATATAATATTTGTTTTAAAAACTATTTTATGTCAATTTTGACACTATTTAGTAATTGATTTTTTTGAAAATCATAACAGAATGATAAGTTCTAGAAAAGATAATTAAATCAATAATAACATGTCATATTAATCTATAAAATTAGTTTAATTCATAAAAAGTCTCAAATTATATTTATTTGGGTATTTATAACATCAATTATGTCAATATTTCATTAATAAGATAATTACTGCATCATCGTTGTGTCATAAATAAATTAAATTATTTAATGTCTAAAAATTACAAATAAAATACCATTATGTAGGAAATCTTTTTAGATTTATAATTAATATTTATAGTCGAATTTATCTTAAGTATAACCCCATATTGAAAATGGTTTAGTAAATAAACTTTGATTTTACCTCTTTTAACCCTTCTTTAAATAAATTAATAATAAATGTCTTAATCTAATCCAAGTGGGCCTAAATGATCATATTTTATTCCTATGTTTGTTTTTGGTCGAATTACACTTGTCCAATAGAATTAGGACATGTGTTAGGGTAATAATAATATCATTTCTACCCTTAATTACCCTATTTACTTTTTACCGTGGAAAAAAAAGTAAAAAGTAACTATTCACCAAAAATTATTTTCATCTCATTGAACCACACATTAGTCCTTGATATTAACCGTGTATCTTGGATTTTAGAAATTCCACTCACAGAAGTGGTAAAATTAAGTTTTATGAAAAATTCAGTTTTTTTAACTACCACTTAGTGGTTTCACTATTCATCAAAAATTGAAAGTTTTCAGAAAAATACCAAAATTTCACCCTAGGCTAATTTCAATATTCCGAATCCAAAAATGAATTCCATTTTGAAAAATAAAATTTACAAAATTTAAAAAAGTGGTTATTACTATTCATAACGACTAGTTTTAATAATATTTTAATAGCATATTGTTGTTTAGTGAAACTCGTTATTGCATACTACACACGCTATTGAGGAAGGTCGTGATTGCGTGTAATGAAAGGCAAGTCAAGGATGCGTGTTGTGCAAGATCCTTTTGATGTAGCGTACAGCACAAGACATTAGTGAAATTAAAAAGAATATTTTTCATAAAATCTTGGGCTGTTACATAATCGGAGTCATATTTTTTTTTAAAAAACAAATATTTACTATAGTAAATAATTGAAAAATGGAATTGGGGTAAACAAAGGTTAATTAAAGAACCTCAAATTTTTTATAAATAAAATGATATTTATGCATTATACAATACATTTTTTATTTTCTATTAAAACACAATGTTATCTCTAATATTTCTTTACCTGATACACTATCTCCTAGGTGATTACATCTTTACCATTTACATAACATAAGTTTTTAATAAAATTTCTCTAATTTAACCTATAAAAAGATGTATCCTATACCCCGGAAAATCACCATTTATTTTGAATATATCTTTAATCCATGCCAAATTTTTAAATATTAGAGTATTATCCAAATTTTGAATGCCTCTTGTCATAATATGATGTATTAAACACTTCATTCATAGGGATTTCATCGTGAGAAGTAGTGATTTCATCAAAGTAACTATTTCCCCATATGTATTTTCATTTACTTTCTCATATCCAGTATTACTTAATCCCATTATGCACTATTATAATTGTCTACTAACAACATTTTTATTCTATAAAAATAATATTATCATAATATAACTCAATATTCTTGCCTATTAAATTGTTATAATGTGTTTCCATTTGGGTTGGGATTGTATCCTCTGAGTGGCGGGACTCTATTTTCTTCGGCGTGCCTAGGGTTTATTCATGGGTGTTGCCTCCTCCCTTCCCCTAGAGTAGCCTGGCGGTTCGGCATCAGCCGTGTCTAGATCTTCTTCTCGGAGGTGGAGTGTCTCAGTGGCAGAGTTTTCTGGTTCCTGACTCTCAAGCACGTATCAGATTCGGCTTCGGCGTGTTTTTGGTGTGGCTCAGGATTCTCCGTCTCTCTCGGCATGGCGACGGCGCGACTCGGTGACAGCTCCGGTGGTCTGGCTCAGCTTGGCACTGACGTAACTCGGTGGGATCATGTGGTCTCGGGGTCTGCTTCCGGTGGTTAGCTCCCAGATTAGCATCTGTGCATCATCACTTTCTGGCCATGGCCTCTGCTTGGCTTCTGCACATGCAGTCGTGGATTAACGAGGACATCCGGACTTAGGATCTGATCTTGGGTGCTTCCAACTTCGGGTGTGGTCTGATGTGGCTCGACTCCTGCTCTGATGCGGCTCCGAGGGGGTTGGTTTAGTTTCGGTTTATCTTATTTGATTTGACTCTAATGCGTTGTTGGTTTTCTTGCGGTGGTGTTTTCGCCGGAGGAGTCTTTGTCCCCCACTGGTACCTTCTGCCTCCTACGGTTGGACGGATTTTGAAGCTGGAGTGGGTTCTTCCGAGGCTTCATTCTAATCCACTTCAACCCAGAGTGGCTTTTCAGACTTAGTCCTGCTCAGATCCCCTCAATGGCGATGCTCCACTAACGTGTTGTTGGATCTTTCAGTCCTGGGTGAAAAATATTTCACTTCTTGCTCTTTGGTTTGTCATCCTTTTCAGGTTACTGCAGATGTGTTCAAAGGGTGCCCTGTGGTTGCGATGAGGTTCTTCTAGTTTCAATTCCAGTGGTGATTGATGCAGGGGAGTTCTTCATGGCTCTACCCATTTGTTTCTTTCTGACTATTGTTGGTGATTTGGCTCCCTGGCGTTTGAAATGTCATGAATTTTGAAGTGTTTGGTGGATTTGTTTTGTTTGTTTGTTTCGATCCTGGAGGTGGGAAGTTAGTGTAGCCGGACTCGATCTCTTGGAACAGGCACAAAGGATGATTTAGAGCTGTTGGTTCATCTTTGGAGCTCTTTTTGGACTCATTTGTTTGAGAGGGTATGGCGGCATCCATCGGATCATGCCTGTGCTTTGACACATGACCCTTGCTTGCCGACTATCCTTACAACGTTGGAGTGCTTCATCTTTTTTTATGCTGGGAGGGGCTTCTCTGGTTTTAAATCTAGTTTTCCACTCTTTTTTTCCTTCAGGTGTGATTTTCCTTTTTCTATAAAGTCTTTTGGGATTCCCCGTTCTTCCCTTAAAAGGGGTCTTTATCAATAATAAGAAAAATTGAAGGCCTTCGGGCCGTTGGATTGATGGATGTTTCCATTTGGGTCAGTTCTATAACAAAAATGAGAAAGGTTATATTGTTTATAGACCACATTATTAATAATACATAAATACTATCAATATAATATATAATTATCAATTTAATATGTGTCCAATATTATTTAATGGTAATATAAGAAAATATATTAATTAATGAAAATCCACTATTTTTTATAGAATTGAGATTCAAAAAGCATGTATTATAAAGGCTATTAACCAAAAATAACTAAAACATACATAAACTAAATATTGGAATTAATAACTATATCAAAACACTTATTTGATCTTCATTATCATTATTGATGTTGTGAATAAATTATCAAGTATTAACGACCATAATCATCATACCAAGGCTAATATAATGAAAATGGGACAACTTATACTTGAATATTAATTTTAAGAAAATAATATTTATTGTGTAATAATAAATTATGAAAAAATGGTATAAAGTAATATATATATAAATATATATCTGGTTATGAAATTTATCAATTCTAAATTAAAAAATTAAAACAGGTGATTAGAGTGTGTTTGACTATGTGGATATCTAAGGTAGGGGTTCTTTTTCTCAATTTTCTTTCCTTAAGACGTATTTCAAATTATATACCTATTATTATTTGAAATATTTTACTTAATTCCCCACTTAATTAATATATTAAAAGATTAATTTTTCATGTGAACTATATTTTTATTTGATGATATATTTCATGATATATTGATTCATATATTACCTAAACATGTACGTGATTTCATTAAATCGATATCATTTCCTCAAGTTGTAATCTCTCTTTTTAGCATTTTCCACTAAATCTCCATTGATCGCCTCCATATTAAATTTTTTATAAATCCACCTCCTAAATATTTCATGTCGTTCCAAAATATTACTATTCCCGTCATTTTAAAAATTATTTTAAATTTTTTTAATAATGTAAAGGGAATTGTTAACTCAGTATCTTCTAATTGAAGTATAATATTTATTATTGGACTTAATTTTTATATGTTTGTTTCATTCCAAAATATGATTATTCTATATTATATTTATTTTTTACTCTTAGGGGGTTTAAATTCATTTATCATAGTCTAATTTATAAATTATTCTTACTTTAACAATTAATATGTTAATAAGGGTATTTTTTACTAAATTTCCGTCTCTTTAGGTCATAACTCTATGAAAATATTTTTCTTATGCTTTTTATATTCTATAATTCCAAAACTTATTATATAATTTTCAATTTCTCCCAATTTAAATTAAATTTTCCTGTAAAAATTTTCTTCTTTAATGGATTTATTTCTTTATAAAAAAATTGTGTTGTTAAGAATAATTTTCATCCTATTTATTACATATTTCTCCCCCATTTCCATATTATTTCATTAATACAATATATCCTTTTTTTATTTTGAAATAAAAAAATTATATTTTATTCTATAATCCTTATATTTCTCATTATCAATTTTTAAAATAATTTTTTACAAATTTTTCCTCAATGTGTGATTTATTTGAAATAAATGAAAAGGTATAAAAAATTTATTTTTTACTTTTAATTCGATACTTCTCCCATGTTCTTGTTTTCTCAAATGCATATTATATAACCATTTATAATTTATTGATATGTTTCTTTTTCACTGAGTATCTAAACTCACCCAATTAACATGTTTCCCTTCCCTGATAAATGAATAAGTGTATTATGTATGAAATTTATAAAAGGATGGGTTTTTTAGAATCATTTTGTAAATATTTAGGACATGTTATGAAAAAATAATATTGTGCATCTAATATCCAAAAATTCTAATCCTTTGGGTTTTGGTATTCTGTGTGAATTTATGAGATGTAGTTTTTATATTATTAAAATGATGAAAATTATATCTTCATTATGCTTAGTTTGTCTTAATTTTTATCCAAGAATATAGGAAAACATTTTATTTTAGCCTTGGATCAAGGTGCCTGGTTGTGGTGTTCCTAAATTGGTATTAGAGAAGGTTTTACTTATTTTTGGGAATTAGTTCAAAGAAATAAAAGTGTAACCAAATTCAAAAACCTATGAAAAATAAAAATTGATGTTGGATGAAAATAAAATATAATAACCTCAAATGAATATGTATAATTTGGGATATCGTAGTATTTATTTTCCTTATTATTTAATTTCTAAATCTGATTATCATTGATTGATACTCACACTAACACTTTGGATTTTTTTCATTGTATAGAACTAGGAGGAATCAATTTATTAATATGTGTGATAGGGAATCTACTGATTTTCTTAATTAGAAACCAAATGGTGTTGGAGATTGAGTGAAATCCATAATGGAAATTTTATCTCATGTTATGAAAAATAATTTAAACCCTGTTGAGATCCTGATCACAAAAAAAAATAGTAGAATGCTGTTGATTATTTCATACATCAATGACCTCCATCCATTAGTGGGTTTTTTAATCCATTAACTTCTAAGAAATTCATATGAAAGTAGAAAATATATCTTTATTCTATAGATCTCAAAACAAGAAAAATGTGTTTTAGCTATTTACTATTTGGAAGGTGAAGCTAATAAATGGTAGATCATAATAACAAACATGAGTAAAGTGGAATAAATGAATTCCATGAAATGGGAGGATTTTAATAAGATATTTTCAACAAATACGTTCCCTAAACTCTTTGACCTAAAATGGGGAGATCATTAATAAATTTGAGTAAAATGGAGGGTGAATCTATTGGTACCATTGACGAAAACTTCACATGGAACATGGTTAGGCCAAGACTAATCCCATAAGATCGTCTAGCTCACATGGAATCTAGAAATGAAAAACCCACAAAACAAGTCCCTCCTAGAGCATTACACATGGAATGTATTTTCTCATTCCCTTTAGGGTTCAAAATTTATCACCCCTATAACGTGAACTCATGAACTCGAGATTAAAATATAATCGGGATGCTTTGTGACCACCAAGATATATCATGACATTAGATGTATGTATTTTCAGATAAGGATGGGGTGTTTTATTTTATACTTTTTGTCATAATTATTTAATATCCATAAGATTAAGGCTGAAAAACAGAGACATATTTCTTTTTTAAAACCTTTACCCATTCAGTTTTTGAAGTGAGATGATATATCTATGAACTTATTTTTCATTTTACCATGGATTCCTTGTGGGAAGGATATGATTTAGGTGATCACAAATAAAATTTCAAAATCAGATTACTTCCTTCCTATTAGAGAAATAATGAAAGAAGAAGGACTGAAATTCCTATATGTATGAGAGATCATGAAGCTCTATAGAGTTAATTGAATATATTTTTTATAGAGACACTTGTTTTACATATGTGTTTTGGAATGGTTTGAAATAATTGATATGTACCTAGTTAAAATTAAGCACAAAATATCACCCTTAGGAGGATGGGACGACCAACAAAGAAATTCAAAATCTTTAGGATATTCATTTGGCGTGCATGCTTTATTTTAATCATTTTTGGGAAAGAATATTCCTTAGGAAAAAATTTTGTTTAGAAATTATTATCAACCTTTGATTAAAATGATTCAATTTGAGTAATTGTTTGGCTATCCATTTCAAAATCCTTTTTGTTGTGAGGAATTGGTAGAATTATCATTAGTTAGGTTGATCCTTGCTCTGGAGATGGTGAAAAGGTATAGTTTATCAAGAATATATTAGTGACATAAAATATTCATTTGAAATTATATGAAAACTTTAATCATTTACCATTGGATTTTTAGGATAGTGATTAGACATTTCTTAGAGTTTTACAACAATTGGCACATCCCATATTCTGTATGTTGGGTAAGTTGGAATTTTTGTTTGAAGGACCTTTTAGGATCATTGAAAATATTGGAAAGGTGTCTTGTCTATTGGACTTTTCATCTCACATGAATTAAATTAATGATGTGTTTCATGTTAACCTATTGAGAAGTTATCAACTAGAAACATACTATGTGATTGAGTGGGAAGATTATGATGTTGATACTAAAATCATAGTGGATGAACGATCGATTTAGATTATAGATCTCCATGATAAGGTACTATGTGGTAAAATAATTTCTCTAGTCTATGTACTATGATAGTTTGTATGGTATATCCATAATACATGTGGGAATGAATCTTTAATGAGGTATCAATGGTCCACTCTTCTTATGAGGCTATAATCTTGAGCACATTTTACGGTAGAAAACTTCTATATTGGGAATAATCATGACACAAAATGGGTCACAAGAATGATTTAATTTGAGCTTCATTTTTCTATTTTTGAGTTCCTATATGTTTCTAGGGGATAAGGGGATGAGATTTTGGGATTTTATAAAAAAAATATGTTAGTAACATGCTTTAAGAAAATTTTTAGTACTAACAATGCAGTAACTAGGTGATATGAAACTATGAGTCCCTGTGGAATTTTTCAAGGATTGAACAATGGTTATTAAATCATCCAAGTCTTCTTACAACCCATGTGAGTTTCTGGGAGTTTTTTAAGGGGATATTACATGGATTAATAATGGTTTTTCAAACCATGTGTCTCTCCCTAGGTAAATTTTCACTATGAATTTCAAAGGATGTAGTCCACCGCATGGTTGAAAAATAGTTTTCTAAACCATGAAATAAGATATGAACATCTAAAAATAGGAATTTACCATAATTAAATTTCTCATTTTTATGTTTAATCATATGCTAATCACAATTAGTACCACACTAACCTATACCCAATAATCTATAGAGTTTTATCCTTGAATTCATGATTATTTCCATTTTATCTTAGTGGATCTCTTCAAGGGACATTTCAGTTTGTATGCAATCTCCTATCTTATTTATAGATGTCTGCTTGATCTCTTTCCCCCTTGTTTAATTATCACCCAATTGAGATTTAATTTCGGATTCAAGAAGTTTTTATGGGTAATAAATGATTCTTATTATATATTTTGGATTATAAGGACTAGATATTCCTATTTCCAACATCTGTTCTCAATGGAAACTAGTTTTCCTCAACGGGTGAGGTAGGTGTCTCTATATAATGGTATTTACCAATGAATTAATCTTTGTTATTATATATTAATTTCTTTTTATTTATGAAATTTATTAGTTTCATATCTAAGAAAATGTTTTCTATAAAATTCAACTTCTTTAGAATTATGGGTTTTTCTTTAAAAATCGTTTATTTAGGTTATGGGTCAGGTGTAATGCCATGATGATGATTTCTGCTAAAAAATTGACTTCTAAGAATGGGGTGGGGATTATTTATTACGAAAATGTTTTATAAAGTATTGATAATGGTTTTTAAATTTTTTTATAAAACTTATCACATTGGGAACCTTTAGTGAGCTCGTTTATGGACATATGCACACCCTAGTGAATATGGAACCACTAACAGTTATTCTTGTGATATTGATAAACTATGGAAGGAATTGATATTGGTAGGATTCAGGTTATTCCTAGATTATTGTTACTTTACATTTCTTAGTACATATTCCCATAGGTTAGATCCCAACTTATCATATTCTTGGTTGGCTGATCAAAGGCGAATTGTTTTCCTCTGTTGGCGAGGTAGGTGACTCTATACAATTGTATTTACCCATGAATTACATAATATTCTTATAAATTCCTTTTGTTTTACTTATGATTTTTTTTGTTTTTTTATCAAATGAAAATGTTTTTATTAAATTTATCTTGGGTGGCATGAAAAAGAGAATTTTAAAGGGGTTTTTCTTTAAAAAAGTTATGCACATTTTGTGTATAGTTAAACACCTCAAAGTTGATTACTACTTGAAAATGGATTGCCAATCATAGTGGTAGTGATTCTTTACTATGAAAATTATTTATTAAGTATTGATCATTGTTTTTTGAATGTTTTTGGAAAAAAATAAAACATTGAAAACCTTTGGTGTGGTGGTTTATGGACATATGAAAACCTTAGTGAGTGTGGCACCATAAGGGGTTATTCTTATGATATCGATAGACTGTTTTGGGACTCGATTTTGGTAATATTCTTAGTATTCCTGTATTAGTGTTTTATCAAATGATTTAGTATGTATTTACATAGGATATATCTAAACTTATAATATTCTTGGTTTGTTTATCACATGTTTATCATATGGAATTTCAATTGATAATTCTGATTATTCCCTCTATATTTTATTTCAAAAACATATATTATTCTTGGTTTGTCTGAATATTGAATGATTTATTGTAAATCAAATGATGTTTTACAATATAGTTTTTATTTGAAAATGATTTATAAATTTGTTTTGTTTAAAATATAGAACAATAATTTTCAAATATATTGAATTTTTATAGATTCATAGTGGTGTCCTACTAGGCATTTGACTCACACCCAAAAATCTCTTTTGGGTGTATGTAGATCTGGTTTTTTAAGACATAGTTAAAGGAAACGGAATGATTTCATTCACTAAATTTCCATTATAGTCGTTTCCATATTAGTGAGATGGGTTGGTGGTGAATATTTTTTACATGTAGATATTTATTTATTCCTATTATTTATTCTTTAAGGATTAGCCTTTAGTATTTTCTTTGTAAGTCTTATTTTTTTTACTTTACTATACTTTTTTACACCAATTTTTATCTTCTTTAAATTTCTCATGAGGCATGTTTCGGTTAATGTGTTAATCTTCACGTTGTGGTGTGTCATCTCGGGTGACGCTTCATGGAGACTCTGGTTGGTTAGTTATGTACAAGGTATGATTTTAGTTTTATCATTAACCATAAAATTAAAATTAATCTTTTATTTAGTTTCGTAAAACCAATTATACGGATGTTATTATCAATAATGTACTTTAATAGCTACTATATAATTTTTTAATGAATACTTAAGGTGTAAATGGAAATTGTAAACACTCATTACACTGATCATCTACTAAATAACATTTAATATCTTATTTAGTTTTGGTTTTACTAACTTCTTCATATCTAAATGTTTTCTAATTTTATTAAATCACCACAAAAACTAGATATTGAACTATTGAGGAATATTTTTAGTGGTACATTGATTAAATCGCAGGTCTATAAGTTTATAAGAATGTGATTCTTACAAATCAAATTCTTCACCATTTAATTTAATTTGTTGGGATTATGAGCAAGGATTGGTTCCCTCTACGTAGAGGGAAAAATAATTTCTATAATAGGGAAATAATATTTCATATCCTAAATCAACCCGTAAACAACTATTAGTGCAAGGATGGCCATGAAATCCCTTTTTAAATTAATCCCATTATATTTTTGCTAATATCAAATTGTGATTGGTATTTAGCTCAAATGTTTAGGAAAAAAACCAATTATAGTGATAAAATTATTATGAAGGGACATAGAGGTTTCATTGTCATTCTTAAGATAGTGTTGCTAAAACTTATTAGAAATTATATCTAGAGTCTTGTATATGTTTTGATACACTAATCGATTTTAATCAGTGTGAGAAATTAAAATCATGAGTAAGAATGTAACTCCGTATATTTTAGTGAAAAAACCATTCCTTAAATTAGATTTCTATAAATTTTTAATTTCAGTTTATATTCATTCAAAATAATTGAACTTGAGTAAAAATAAATGATACAATATATGAATCAAATTCAAAGGGTAAATATCCATTAAATATAATTCCAATAAACCATATTATCAGTTCTAAATTACCTTCTCATGGTTGATATAATAAATTTTATTTAGATTTAATATATATATATATATGTAAATATATTATAAATAAACTAAATTATTTTTTAATAATATTAAAAGATATTATATCATTTTTGAAATTACATTTCAATGATTTTTTTATGAAATATTCATTTTGTTAAATTTAATACATTCAAGGAATGATATGTATAAACAATTATGATAGAATTCAATAATTATTAGTTAAATTAGTTAATTTCATCTAATATATAATTGATGAACTATAAGGATAACTAATTTAATTATTAATAATAAAAGAAATATATTTTATATAAAATAATTGTTTTTATAATATAATATATATTTTTAAATGATATTTTTTTCATTTTTTTAGTATGAAATTTAATTAAATTTAATGTTTATAAATGAATAAATATTATTTCATTGGTTATTAATTAGTAAATAATAATGATTTACTATTAAAAATACCAATTTTCAAAGAATTATTTTTCTCTATGTATTTTAATAAATTAAAATGATTAATAATAAAGAATTATTTTAATGAAATAAATTATTTAGATATAAATAAATAATTTAAAATTCACTTAAATTTTATTAAATGATAATTAATAATACTATATTCATTTTTATTCTTAAAAATTCATCTCTCTAAAAAATAGTTTTTATGATTTATGTGTTGTTATGTGAAAATTAATTTTTATAACATTTAGAAATAGAATCTAATCAAGTGGATTTAATATTTTGAATCAACGTGTCCAAAATTATATAATAATTTCAATTTTATTTTTAGACACAAAAATAAGTTATCGAGGTAAAAGTTAGTAATCACGGTAAAGGTAAAAATATTTCTTTCAAATAATTGTTTTTATATGTGTTGTGTTTTCATCTAAATAAATTAAATTGATATCATTTAAATGAAAAGTAAATTTTAATATATATATATATATAATCAATTAACACTCATTTCAATTAGTAATTGATAGTAAATGATAATAAGAACACTTATTGTCTAAATAATAATTTCTCTACAAAAATAGTTCTTTCTATAAATATTTTGTTATAATTTTAAATTTAATTTTCATTATAAATTGTAATTGAATAAAATTAAATTACGGAAAAATTTAGAATCATAATTTAAAAATTGGTCAGTGGGTTCATCATATATTTATTATATTAAATATTTATCCTAGAAAATAATTAAATAAACTAAATGGGGGGAAAAGAGGTAAATTAAACTAATAGAAATTTTTTAAAAATAAAATTATATTTATTCATTCTATAAGAATTTTTTAAGGAGTAAGATTAAAAACTAAATGTCTCACTGACACTTCCTTACCTAACTCATCTAACTCCCTTGCGATTCCTCTATTACAATACACATAACAGAAGTTTACAAGAAAATGTCCCTTATTTCTACTATAAAAGGAGAACTCATATACCCTCCCAACCACACTTACATTCAAATATATCTTTAATAAATATTTATTTTAGCTCTCCTATAGTCCTACTCAATTTTTGGAAACCCTTTTTCATAGAAAGGAGGCCTAAGACCTTCATTCTGATGGAAGTAATCATGAGAATGAGTGATTTCATTAATGTAAGTAACGGGTTCCCCTTGATTATTTTCATTAACATTACAGTATAGAATATTCCTAAATCCCATTATACACTCTAATTATTTTACATTAAAATCATTATTATTATGTGAAAATTATATTATCATTGTATAACTCAATTTTCATGATCATTCATTTGTCATAACACGTTATTGTTTAGGCTAGTTCTATCACCTACTTGAATGACGTTATAATGTTTATATAATGTAAGGTCAATAAATCATATATAATATTATTATAATTTAATAATTATTAACATAATATATTTTTATAATTATTTATTTTTATAATATGTACGTATATTCATTAATAAAAATAATCTCTTTTTATTGAATTTAAATTCACATAAAAGGGACTTTAATTGAACATTAAATTTTTTTACCATAACTTTATTAAAATAACCATTAGAATTCATAAGTAGATAAAATAGACCTATGTGAACATAATTACTATAATTTTTGTTATGTAAATTTTATCAATGATTATGGATAAGAATTTCCTTACAAAATATTGTATAAAACAAACAAAACAATTTACCGCAAAATTGCAATTTTAACAAAAACCGATTAATAAATGGGTAAAAAGAAATTATGATAGAATGTTATAAAGAAAAATGAATATAAATATATTCTTATATTGATGAATAATAATCCTAAATTTATTATACAGTAGGTCTAATCATGTCTGGTTAAGTAGGAATCAATGTTAAGGGTTCTTTGTCTAAATTTCCATTATCTGAGACATATTTAAAATTATACACCAATTATTATTTAATAAGGTATACTTAATATTGAGTGAATCCAATTAAAATTATATATTTATTTTTTAAATTTCAAAATCCTCATTTAATTCCCTTTATCATTAGTTTTTAAAAATAACATAGAGTTTTCCTTGTTTAAAGCTTTCAAAACCTGTAAAAGAAAAAAATGTAGTTGAGTTAGTGTTGCTTTTGATTATTTTTTATCCTAATTCTTAATCTATTTATAATTATTTTATTCATAATAAATTTATATTTTTGATGTATTTTATGAACTACTTTTGGAGAAAATTCCACATCAGTATGAGGTGAGAAATTACTAATACACTAAATAATATAGTATTATGAAGTATTTTAGATGTCTTACATTTTTATGCTTTTTTCAAAGTAACGAGTCTGACAATTTTTTTTAAGAAATAAAAATAATATAAATTAATGTCGGATATCTAAAAATTCTTATGAAATGGTTTTTCATTGAAGGAGAAGTCCTGTGTGGATTTTAAGTCTTACGATAGGAAGTGAGGACACTTACACGATACAGAGTAAGTCTTATTGAATGTTATGTCCAATGAAAAATATTTATATTGGGAAAACAAGGAAATATTAATATAAAATCACCTTCAAAACTGATTATTTATCATAATTATATTTTATGGAATTACATACTATATAATAATTTTTTATATTTTTTCAATCCAAAAACAAATTAGTTTTTTCAAACTAAATTGGTTTTTAGGAATTACATTGTTTTTAATGTTAAATTTATAAATATTAGAATTTTGATTTCATAAAATCTAATAGATTCATGAATTAATACATTAAAAATTTTATTGTGGTGAATTTTTTATATTTTTTAGAAAGGGTCAATTTTTGGGTTTATAGTGAAAAATACTGATTTTGCAAATACTATCACGTTTTCGACATAATCATGAAGTAAGAATGAATTGATAATCAATGAATCCAATATTACAGAATAAATACATATTTTATAAGTGAAATAAATAATGTAAAAATACTATATTGAATTTAAAAACCCTTTTTGAAAATATTATATTGAATTTATAAGCCCTTTTCTTTCATTTCTATATCCAAATAATATATTAAATTTAATAAAAACTAGTTTTAATTATTTTTTTTTAATTATGAAATTAAAATTTTCCATTAAGTGGTAGATTGGTTTAAAAATTCATATAAATCCTTTTTTATTAAAATAATAAATTAAATGGGGATTAGTTTGATAGATGATTTTGGTGAAAATTTAATTTTCTACTGAAATGGAATTATTCGTAAAATTGTTTTATTTACATAATGTGCATTTATATTAAAATTAATTATCACCAGTTATTAAAATTGAATCTTCTAAAATTATATTAATATTTTTAATCATAAATTTCAAAAAAAATTAATTAGGTCGGTTTCATTTATGGTCATAAAAATAAGATACCATGGTAAACTATTAGTCGCCTAAGTGGTGGGTTAAGTTAGGTTAAAGGGTTTAAACTGTGTGGTAAGGTATCAAAATATTATCTATAATATTATTTTATAAGTTTATATATACCATATTTATATCATCCTTCTTATTTTTATTTTTATGGACTAATTATCCTTGAATGAGAACTAAATATTATTCTAAAATGTTGAATATCTACAAGAGTGTAACTCCCCTCACATATAAAGTGAACCATTATCAAATCATATCAAGAAACACTTTTAGATCCTTGAATAAAAGAACTATCTATAAAAATAACTCCCCAAATCTATTTTCCACAACCTAGAGGTTATATAATTCTAGAAAGATCAATCTTGGAAGGCTTATGGAATGATCCAATGGAGGGTACCCAATGAAGAGGCAGTCATGTAACCAAACTCTTTCATGTTTCTTTTTTTCCTCCTACTTAAAATAATTTTTATTCATCGTAATATAATGAAATGAATATCATAAATATAATTAAATTTTTTTATGTTTATTGAGTAAAACATTTATATATCTATTTTCCAACCAATGAAAAATGAAAACGTCATTCATGAATAAGTGTGGACATCCGCCACTAAGAAGAAACTTATTTCATTTTTCATCACAACAACACATGGATGGTTATATTAATTTATTTAAGTAATATATATTATATTTGTGAAATAATTATGACTTATAAAATATAAACTATTCTCTAATTTCATTCCCTCTAATTCCTTGGATAATGGAAACATTACTCGTATGTACATGTAGACCACCACATCCAGGAAACAATGTATTTTTTTACCTTTAATATTTTATTGGGATGGATATAAAATTATTTTTAATGTTTAAAAATAATTATTATAAAATTATTAATATTTAGGTGGTGATGAAACCATAATTCCTATTACCATTATAATCCAAAGGAAGCTATTTTGGAGATTATAAACTAAACAACCTCAAAATTTCTGACAAGAACACAATAAAATTAATAACAAAATAAAACATGATAAAAATGAAATAAAATACATAACAGTTATTAATAAACAAAAAATGTTTATTATTTAATTAAATAATTAATATAGTTTTAATATTCATAAATTTAAAGGATGTATGTGGATACCAAGGACTCGAGGAAATGAATGTTTCTTTAAAACTTTATTTAAAATGTTTTAATGTTTTTCATTAAAAAATTTATATTCCATATATATATTCTTTATATCATACCTATAAAGTTATTATCTATAATCTAATTTTATTTTAAATTCATTTTCAACTATCATTGACATTTCTTACAAAGGTTTAACAATTAATATTTTTAACATTTTCCATATGGTTAATTATTGACTTTATTATAATTGAATTTAAATAATATTTTTTAACATTTACCACTTAACATCATTTTCACCCCATTATAAATAATCCTTTTTATAATGTTTCCTCCTAAAATTTTCATGGTTTTACAAAATAAAATCATTTCCCATTAATTTCGGGAATTTATAATTATTAAGTACTTACTAAAAGATAAGTATATGTAATATTTATTTAGTGAGATGTTTGAAAGTTATTTTAACTATGGGATCAAATGAGTTTTATGATGAAGATTAAATGTTTATATAGGTCTTTCATGTAATGGTTCTTTTAAATTTTATATTTTTGTGGGTGGTACCAAGATATATCACTCCAATGAAATGGTTAATTATTATTATCTAGAAAAATAATTATTGAAATTAACTTATTATAATTTATTCCATTCCATGTGAAATATGAATAAAAATGGGTGGTGAATGTGATGTTCCAAGATAAATTCATGTTTTTAAATTAATTTTATTACTTTTAATGGGTTTCTTCAGCAAAAGTTTCTTTCATAAGTTATTATGTTTTATTATTATCTGTGTTTATTTGTTGAAAAGGGAAAATTTTCTTATTTATTTTCTTGATTTTCAAGGACTAAAAAGCTTCCTTTTGTATATATACCTCACTATGAATTTTTTTTATGAACCCATATTTTTAAAATGTTATTCATAGTGTATAATTATGATCATGAACATTAATAATTTTATTTTTATAGTTATGGTGAGTCATCTTGAACAAATAAAAAAGTTTCATGAATTAATTAAGAGATTACATATAAGAACTTATTTTCATGGGGAAAATTTTCATTTAGTTAATTTTTTCTCTTTTTTATATAATAGTTTTTGTAATTATATAAAACTATAAGCCTAAAATATCCTTCAAATATAATAAGGTTCAAAATCATTTCTATTAAAATCATTATTATGGGTTGGTTGTGTAAGAATTGTTGTAGTTTTTATCAAATCCAATATGTAAAAATATGTTTCCATCACTAGATATTTTTATTCAAGACTGAGGTGTTATATATGGGTAAGGTATTAAGGGAATATGTTTCATGATTTGGGTTTTTCAAAGTGTCATAGGGTAAATCCTATAGTTTAACATTATTAAGGAGAACTCAATCAGTAGTGGTATTTATTTAAAAATACCAAGGTAAAGAATGAAATTAATTATATGGAATGGGTGATATTTAATCATTTATTTAAATAAAAATAATTTTTTACATTTCTTTAACTGAGATTGGATTATAAATTTATAGAGTGGAAGTAAGGGAAAAAGTTTTAGTTTTCAATTTTGAAGAATTTTATGACATGTTAACCAGGTGTAACATCCTTAATCTCAAGGTATGTCTCTTTTTTTGTTTTCTAAATTTTTAAGGGTTTAATTAAATAATTTGAGTCTTTTGGGGTGTGATTGGAGAAGGAAATAGATCAGAGTTCGTAAATCTTGGATATAGGAGTTGTTCATGTCATGGAAGGATATTAACGAAATTAATGGATTTGGGGAAGAAGCTCTGAATCTATAATCCATACATTTAATATATTCATAAAAATATGGAATAATTATGTAAGTGGATGGGATTTTGAATTTTAAGATAAGGTGATATGTTTTTCAATGGATCAGTTTTCCTAATAATTCATGACATGAATCCTTATTTCACATTGTGGATATATCCTGATCTGGTAGATTTAGTAACCAATTTCCCTTCTGTTTTCTCATTTATATCCCTTCCAATAGCTCAAAACCATAGGCTCCCTCCATGTTATTGTGGGATCTCTTCTCCCTATCCCACTCCTCTCATCGATTTTTGAATTCCCATTCAATTCGGTGCATCCAATCTGGTAATTTCTTCTTTGATTCTGATAAATTATCTCCTCTTCTCCATGAACAGAATCAAATAAACCTTAGAAGTCATGGTTGGATAAAGGTTTTTTTACTTTATCTTCCATGGTTTTTGATGATCATGAAATAGAATTGAAATTTGGATTTAATTATTATAATATTCATAAAGCTTGGATAATGAACCTCGCCATGATCATTATTAATGCACCTAAAGTATTAAGACCTTGATATTAGGGGATTCCTTATATGATTTATTGGCATGAATGTTGGTGTGAATGTGTATCCCTGAGAAAACATTGTATGATTCTTGATCCCATGAGGTGTGTTTGTGTGTATCCTTTAACTATGATTGTGTTAATTGTATATGGATTTTTCGAATGATGATACTTATTTACTTGATGTGATGTTTGATCTATAATTTACATCAGGAATCTTATATTTTATTCTTATTCTTTATGTTTATGAGCTTGTAGGTTGAACCTAGTGGACTATCTCCTGACTGGGATGTGTTAGTCATAGGGTTAGTATGCATAGTACTATCCCTTGAATAAGAGAAGTGTCTTCCATATTTGGGACTATTCCTACTCAATGGTGGATGTTTCATATAGATGGTAATATTCACCCTGGCATGGAGAAGAATTAGGTTGAGTTGGTCTCTTAAGACCAATAATATGTTTTAGAATTTTGTGATATATTGTTCTAATATCATAACCTTATTTAAATTTATAGAATGCACTTGTATATTTTATTAACAAATGTTAAGGGTCATTGGTGGTGTCCTACAGAGTCTTGTACTCACACCCTACTAAGGAATTTTTGTGATATTATATTTTGCAAAAAAAATTATGTATTCATGGATAAGGACCTTATTTTGTAAGGTTGATCGTATAGGCAGGAGGGTGTAAATTTTGAAAGATGGATTTTGGACTAGATTTCTATAGCTGTTGCATTTATTTTTCTTCTTTACCATACATGGATCCTATTTTAATTTTCGGTCTTGTTTGTATAATTACAAACTATAACCATATGGTTAATATTTGTATACATTATTACTCTGATGGTTATTATTTTACTCTTTATTTATTGATTATTTTTATTTTTATTTTTATATACTATGATGATCTCCTGGTGCATAGGGAATAATTTTCCCATTCAATTTTATAGTCCCTCAACATTAGTGAACAACTTATTGCATACATGTAGGCATGCATAAGGTAATTTTAGATCCCTAGATTGAACCTGGTGGTTTGGTTTGGGGTTTTATGAAATGGTATTAGTGGAACCAAGTTTTCTTACATGTTTAGTTTCATTACATTATCTTAGGATAGGGTAGATATTGTCTATGAAGTTTGGGTCTCTGGAAGGGAATCTAAATAAGTGTATGTCCAAAACTATATAGTGTAACTCCATGATTCCATAATGTGTGGAATTATGTTTTGTTTTTTATGATACTATTGATTAAATTCACCTTGGTTGATGCACATAATTTTGATAAGTTTATTTAAATTAATTGGTATATGTTCGTCAATCATTCTAGGAATGTAGTTTCACATGTTAGATACAACTATTTATTTCATTATATGGATACTAAATAACTAAATTCTTGATGAAATTATTTTATGTGAATTGGTGAATTATTTCTAAAATTCCTTATTTGATATTTTTTATTATATGCTAAAGTGTGTATATGTTTGGTTGTAACTTACATGTGGGTATTGGTGGCTTGAATTTGTATTTGGGTAGTTCTTTGGGGATTTATCCTTATTATTGTGGGTATCATGTTAGGTTAATTTTTTTTCATAAACCCTTATGTGCTACTGTGAACTATTAATAGTATTCTTGTTCTTGTCCTTCTGTTTAAGATGTTGGATTATTTTATTGATTTTTCTTGAATTTCAAGAAATTATTCCATGTAGACTTCTTTTATATCCAGTTATACCACTTATTATGAAATAGGATGAAACTCATCATGCTCCCATAATTAATCGTATAGGTCAAGATATAAAATTGTTCCAAAAATGACTCTTTTGGATAGAACAGGTTCAGGGTGGAGTAGCTTGCAGGGGTAGGAATATAATAGTTTAAATTGTATGTGAATTTTAGATCCAATACCCCCTTCCTACTTAGTCACAAGAGTCCCACAGGATTTGGAGTATTGGATATGGGTCATTGGGAGGATAATCATCCTATTAGAGACCCCCTGGGACTAGAAGGTTATGCTTTAAAATGCCATGATTCAAGGCGTAGCGGGATGATGATGGGATGCCAGGATGTACGCTGGTATACTAAAATTTCATACATGGATATCCATCATGGACCTATTCTTTGGGGATTTATTCCCTGATGAATTGAAGATAGTTTTTTCTCATGATTTTATGGAACTCTGATAGGGGTAGATGAGAGTGTCTTCCTATTTTATACACTTCATAAAGTGGATCCCCTTTTCACCACTTAAGGAATGGAATGAGGCCTATAAGTATAGGTTGTTTGATATTGTCATTTTTCCATAGTTAAATCAATGGTTCATGAACTTTGATATCATTACCAATGTCACAGTGCTTCATAAGGATATAATTTTAATGAGAGAGAAGGGAATTGAGGAATAAATTGTTGTGGACTTCTTCTTAATTTAATGGTAATAGTGGGTGACTTCTCTAGAACATTCCAAGTTTCAATTTCTATGATAAATAATAGGAGTTTTGATGATGCATGATTGGGTGGGGTCATTAGTTAGATAAAAGATGATATTTTTTTATTCCTTCTATGGTTAGAGACTATGCTAGATGTTATAACTGTGGTTGTGAGGGACACTTTCTCAAGGATTGTACCTCTTATTTCAAGAATTGTCACAAATATGGAAATATAGGGCAACTGATGTGTTTTTCTGATAGGTATTTGGGGACTATCTCAATTAATTAATGCCTAAGACCTCAGCAATAGGTTCAAACCTTGAAAGGGTCAGTGAACCAGGTGACTCGTCATATTCTAGGGTGTCATGGAGTGGTGGTTGGTAGGGATTACATAGTTGACCAGTAATTTTCTAATGGTTGAAAGGGAACTTCCACAAAATGAGGTATGGTCTTGATTCCTTCTACTCTATCTATATCCATTTTAGACATAATTGAATCTAATTTATTCATAACAGATCAAGTTTTTTATGGGTTTGATTTGTTGGTTAAATTATAATCTATGGATTTGTTCACCGATATACCCTTTTGAATGAAATTAGATCATATTAATATTTGTCTAGACTATCTAATGGTGGTTTCAATCATTGATTGTATTTTAGTATCCACAATTCTACACATGATAGGTTTTCATTTGATCAATGGAATGGACTGGTTAGACAGTTTCCATGAACACATTGATTGATATCAAGGATAATTTACATTTTCATCACTTAATGGGGAAAAAGTTATACTAACTAGTGAATTGGATGTCATTTCATGAAGAGTGGGACATAACCCACATTAGAGATATGACTTTTTTGGTTTAGGGGGGTTGTATGATCCTTGATGTGGATTAGGAAATGTCTCCCAACTCTTACACTCTTGTTCTAGAGTTGTATCATTATGTCTCTCTAGATGAATTTTGAGGGATTCCACCACATAGGGGAGTAGAAATTGATATTGATTTCGTATCTAGAGTAAATTCCATATTGATTTTAGCATTTCACATGGCATCGGATGATTTGAAAGAGCTCAAGGTGAAACTGGATGATCTATAAGAATAAGGATTCATAAAACCAGAACGTCTCATTTGGGTGCTTCAATGACCACTATGAAGGAACATGGTGGTATTTAGCTTTCTGTGAACTATCAGAATATGAATCAGGTCATAGTGAAAAATAGTTCCTCAATTCCAAGAATATATGACTTGTTTGATATGTTGTAGAACCTAATGGTTTTATAAGATTTATCTTCATTCTAGATACCATCGTCGTCAGTTCAGATAGGAATAAATCCAAAATAGAGTATTTAAGAGTATGTAAGGGTTTTATGAGTATCTTTTTATTCTTATTCAGGATATGAATGGTTGGGCATCATTGTTAGATCTCATTAACAATATTTTTCACTTGTACTTGGATTAATTCATCTTTTTTTTTCATTGATGACATCCTTATATATTCCAATACATTGGAATCACAAGCTAGATGACTGGATATCATGATTAGTACTATTTAGGACCATCAACTTTATGCCAATTACTCAATGTGTCATTTTTGGATAAAGGACATGCACTTTATTAGGAACATGGTTTCACAAGATGGGAAATCAGTTGTTACTGATAAGGTCAACACTGTTATTTTTTCATAATGTCCAAGGAATATGTTAAATATTTTATTTTTTCGTGGATTGGTTAGGTACTACAAGAGATTAATTTGGGCCTTATTTTTTCATGCATCACCAATAATCATTATCACCATGAAGGGGGTTATGTTGGAATGGAATGATCGATTTGAATAAGTATTCATGGAGCAAGAGAGGAGGATGACATCGACCCCGATCTTGATTCTTCATGATATTGGAGTTGGATATATTATTTATTATGACACATCTGGCAGTATCATGGGGGTAGTTCTTATAAACTACAACCCCATTAGGTGAAATACCCTAATAATTACTTGGAGTTAGTGATGGTGTTCTTTATGGAACTACCTCTTAATTGATAGTTTTTTCATGTATATGGATCGTAAAAATCCATGGAATATCTTCTCATAAAATGAATAGAATCTTCATCATAGGAATTGGGTATATTATTTTTTGGCGATTGACATAAATAGGGAATATAATTCCATGAAAGCCAATGTATTTGTAGATACACTTATATGATAAGTGATGAAATTGGGGAAAAAGATTTTAGAAGCAAGATAAAATCTCATGGATTTTTTGGTAGAATGGTTGATGGGCATAGTCGTGGATCAAGGAACAATATTATGTGCAATATCAATGATCATTTCATATTTGGTTAAATAGTAGAAGGATATTTAAGATATTTATTTATAGTTTTGGGTGATTCATGAGAGGTTGGAAATAGGCGTTTATATTTTAGGTTGGGTTTTTATAGACTAGGAGTGTTCCTCATTCATTGTAGGCTGACGCTTCAATATTTTGTAAGAGAGGAGCCTATGAGTACCACGCATTCTTCATAGTATTCAGTGCACTAGAAGTCATCCTAGAAATATTATGATATAAATAAGAATTTTTATAGGCCCATCATAAGGAGATATGTAACACCCCAAGATTCTATAATATACCTGTATTTAAATTTATCTTCTTTAATAGCTTACCATCATAAAATGATTTAAATATTGTTATTTAATTATTTTAGGTATCTCGTGGATATTGCGAATTGTGGGATTGAATGAGATTATGTAAATTAATAAAATATATATTTTATATATTCAATATAATATTTTTAAACTAATAAAATACATTTTTAGTGGCATAAGATAAGAATAAATCCAATTTTATACACAAAAGGCTATATTTTTCTTAATGCAATTTTACCGCCATTTAGTGGAAAACATGTTTTAAATATAAATTTCTACACTTTTATAAATTATATTTAAATAATAAACATTTTTATTAATGTCTAATATTAAAATTTACTAATGATTAATTTTTGGTATTTTTTATGATAAGTTTCATTTTTTATGAATATTAATGTGACCGTTGGAATAACAATATAACCTTTAGGAATAGTACTATTGAAATTATAACAATAAACTCACATATAAATGAATAAATAACATTTATGCACCTTATAAATGAAATTATGATATAATTATATCATAATATAATTTATTGAATACTTTTAAAATTATAAATTAAGTAATGGTATTTTTGTAAGTCATAAATATTTAATTAACATTTCCGAATTAATAATGTGATTTAAAATAAAAATTATATACATAAAATATATTCATAATTTAATATTTCATATTCTTATGATTTTAAGATAATTTTATGATACCATAGTTAATCTTTCATAGTGTTATAAAATCAATTATAATTTTAAAATATATATATTTTGAGTAATTAATGATTTAAATTAAAAATTAAATTTCTCATATTTAGAATATAATTTTCATCAAATGGAGTTCATTTTTTAATTATTGACATCAAAAAATAGTTATGGTGAATTATTGATATTTTTATAAAATACTTTAATTTTTGTCAATTGTAAAATATAGTAATTTTCAATTTACATATATAAATGAATTATTGGGTCATGATTGAGTCATGGATGATGTAAGGAACATTGGTTTGAACTATAATTAACTAATTATTATATTTAGACACAATAATCATCAACATTTATTGTCTTGTGAAAAATAATAAACTAATGAAAAAAACACACCTCTCCTCCACTATAAATACCCAAACTCATGACCCCTTCTCCTCACACCTTCAAAGATTTAATCCTTGTCATATTTCTGCCAAAAAATATTCCAAATACCCTCCCCTATTTTTTGGAAGTTTTTTCTAAACAAAATTCCAAAACCAAATCCCTTAAGGAGGTTCTCAAGGGGGATAATTCAAGAGGTAAAAATCTACATTATTTTCTTTTTAATTTATTTCATTTTCTTATCCTTCCCTCACCTCCCCTATCCAAAAGTGAAATGATAACTCCATTATAATTTATATACTTTAATTATGTCATGTTAATGGTATACCCATCATCTAACTCCTTCCATTATCTCTTTTTTCTATAAATAAATTATTTCTTGTGATGTGTCAATTTACCAACATCATGGACAATGCATCTTAATTTTCCATTAACACCTTCAAGGATTATTATCAAAAAAAAATTCTTGTTTGACCTAGATTATATTATATTTATTAAATTCTATTTAATGTTATGGAACCATTATATATAAATAATGTTAATAAATAAAACAAAACGAGTTTTGGATGGTCGAAAAATCACCAAAATAATCTAAACGATTATCATGAAGGAGTTATATAATGATTAATCCCCACCCCAAATGAAAAAATAACATTTATAGCCATGTAATATTATGGATTTTCATTAGTAACATATAACTTCAATTTTGGATATCTATACCCATTTTACCAGAACCTTGATACTCATATACAAGTAAACCGATCATGAAAACTGAGGAAAGGAATGCTCCAAAATGATAAAATTGAATCTTATAACTCGTCAAAAAGAAATAAATGAACATAAAAAAACTATAATACATAATATAAATGTAAAAAAATTTATCAATTAAATTATTAATGAATCTAATTTCGTTATCCAGGACTTCAAGGTCAAGTGTATAACACTTTCGGACATAAGGTAAGGGTTTCTTCCAGAACCTCCATTTTCTATTCATGTTACACTTTCTCTCTATTTACCCCAATTTAATTCTTCATTATTTTTATATAATTAGTATAAATTATTATTATATTATCCAAAATCATATATATAGATCATTTCATCTTTATTTTAAGTTGAAATAAATTTTTTACAAGGTTCTCTTCTCAACTCATTCTGATAAACAAACCTGATTAAAGGAAACTTCCAAATTTAAAACCCATTTTCAAGTACAACAACAAAAATATGTTTTAGGATAAAAATAAATTTATAAAATCACTTATTTTATCATGAAAAAATATCTTTAATAAATTTTTTTTTATACAAACAATCATTCCTTTTTCTATTTTAAATACTCTTTAATATTTTCCACAAATCGCATTAAATATGCACATATCTAAAGTTTCGTAAACACCCTTTTTACATGTTTTCACATTAGTTGGACATAATTTCATTATAAAATTTCATTTCAGTTTTATTAAATTTTATTCTCTGGGATATAAAAGTTTACAAACTCATTTTATGGAAAATACAAATTATTTTTCAATATAACACTTCTTTCCAAAGAAAAAAGGGTTTTCTTATCTCACTTTTACATCTATGATATATATTTCTTATTTAACACTTCTTCCATTAATGTGGTGTATGTACATACCTTTGATTAATAAAATCGTGATTTTTCTTATTCTTAGGAAATTATATGTTTCATTTAATTTTATTCCTTTATATGGATTAAGATTTTAAATGTTTCATTGTGGTATGAGGCACTTTGGAATGTTTAGAGATTATTTTTCTCAAGAAATTGTCAATGATTTTATAAGACTATTTTCATATGTAATTATGATTACAATATATAAAAGGGTTTTGGGACACATTTATTTAATTATTTATTTTTTCTAAAAATATGTGGAATTCATTGGACTTATTAAGTTATGGGCAGGACCCACTATAGTCCGATGTCACATCAGTAGGTCTCATGAGACAAAATAGAAATGGATTTTGGTCATGGAATTAACCATTTGTTTTCAGGTGACTTAACCAAGGCCTAAATGGTATATTTATGATGTATAGAATACAAATATCCTCATTATTATTAGAAATTGATTGTCCACTTGAATATTTGACTAGTAGAAGATCCATGGTTAAGAATCATTCTCTTGTGATTTTTATGGAATTATTTATTTATCTTTTACTTTTTCGATATTATAATCATGTTTATTTTCTAATTTCATATGTTATTAGTCATTCACCATAACTTATAGTTTATATTTACTTATAACGTATTAATCGCCCTTACTGAGCATCTGATCTCACCCATTAATTATGTTTTATTTTCCCCAAGATGCGAAAAGTATGTTATGAATGACTTTAATAGATAATCTAGGAGTTATAGATTTTTCTAGTGGAGTTACTATGTTGTTTTTTCCATTAAATATATAATATAAACCTTATGTTTGTATATGATTTCCAAAATATACTACAATAGTCTATCCTTCGGGATGTGACTTCTTTTTTATTATACCAATGTAATAAAATAATACATCGGCTCTGAGAAACCGGGTTATGGGTCTTTATAGTTTGTATCAAAGGATGTTTATTAGAAAACATGATGACTAGATTTAGAAAATAAATATTATGGAACATAACCTTACAATAGACTTTGATAATAAGTATATAAGAATATCCTAGAGTTTTGGTAAGCAATAGATTATGTGGTTATTTATATTAATACATCCCCATATAGAAACAACAAGTGGAAGTGGTTCTAGAATAGATGTACCAAGGGGAACAACTCTGAAAAGGTGTCTTGGTCCTGACTCAGGTTAACCTGATACACAAAAACGAGCCTTATTTCACACCTAGTTTTATACTCCCATGTGATATGCTTAAGATAATTCAATTTTAATTATAAAACATTTTTAAGGATTTAAAAGTAAATATTTCTTTAAAGAAACCATGTTCATAATGATGAGATTAGGTAAACATAAATTATTCGATTTATGCTAAGTAGTTCAATAGTTTTGGATTTATAAATTAAGTTTTGTAATGTTGTGATCTAATATACTATATGCCATTGTTTATAAATGGATCATTCTTTAATGAATGAGAACCACATCAATTAAAAATATCCAATGAGTAATAATGATCGTATATTCAATGGGTTTAAGACTATTTTTGAAGGAAACTATTATCTCAAATATTCTCATCAAATGAAGAGATAATAACATATTCTAGAAATTACTATAAAGGTATTTATATGTATTATATATTTTCATGGAAGAATGAATACATGTATACAAATAATAGAAATTGGGATAAATTAAAGAAGATAATGAAGTATTTTCCCACATTTGATAATTGTGGGAAGAAGAACCTATGTACTTGCTTTATAGGAATGGTAGTTTTCCCTAATTTTGGATGGAAATGTCATTATTTTAGTTATTACAAGGGTAAGAAAATTCTTTCCAATGTTCAATTATTCAACTGCAATGATATGGGGAACTACAAAAATGAATGTCCCAAACATCAAGGAAATATAGCTCGGATGAAGAAAATGTACAAGGTTAAGCTTATGTTTCTACCTCAGAAAAAGAGGAATTATTAATATTATTATTTTTGGATTTAGGAATTATGTTATTTGAGTATTTTATCTATAATTCTTTTTTCTAAGAATCATGAGATATGTAAGGATTGTATTTCAGTACTTTTTCATTGAGGATTTTAAAGAGTGTGTTGAATTGTTCCAAGAAAAGTGATTCAGTGGAAATTTTATCTTTTATAAACAACTGACTTGGTAAAGTTAATCCTAAAAATTTTCATGATGTTGAAATAATAATAAATATATTGTTATGGGATATTATTGGTGACCATGAATGTGTTAGTGATTTGAGGGTGTATATTATCATTACTAGGATTATTATATTTTTGGATTTTAGGAATATATTCAACCTCCTGATAATTTTACTTTTCGAAGGTTTTATATTTTATAATGGTTTAAAGGTGACCATGTTAAGAATATATTTGTTATTTGGTAATATGAGATGCATTGGGGAATATTATTTTAAGTTTATTTTGTATATTTAGTGAACGTCCTTCTCAATTTTGGTCATTGAATTTGGATTGAAATATTTTAGATGAGTATTAAGATTAACATCCTATGGAACAGATCAATTTAATCTTTGGAAATTATTTATCATTGATAAAATACCAAAAACTTTTTGTATTAGTAATCTTTTAAAGATTCATTGAATGAATTAAAGACAATATGATTTGTAAGAAGTGCTTGAGGCGTGAAAAACTAATCCTGAACATCCATTTATAGGTGTATGAGATGATGTGAAAATAGATGAAATATCAACCAAATTATGTGTTTATACTTATCAAAATAGAAATTAATAAAGTATGTTTACTTAATCAACATAATATCTAGATATTAAAATAATCCATAGACTCCAGGAAAAATATTTATGAAACAAAAACATTATTTGGGTACTTATCATTTTGAAAAATCATTGGTCTGTTAACAAATGTCAAGATTTATAGTCTTGTGATGGTTAACTTTATAATGACTTTGTTCCTTATTACTCTCCATCAGAACATAATGGTTATATTATTCTTCCATATTTTCACTTTTCAAAAATGTTATCCTAAAGAAATTCCTAGTTTTTTTGGGAACCTATTCCTTTCTTTCTCTGTCGTATTAAGAGTATATTTTATAAAACCAATTTCTAATGTGTGTTTCCCACAAAAAAATATTTCATGTTTCAGCCTTTTATTATTTATTACAGTTTCAAATTGTGAAGAAACAATTTATTTAAGGATGGGAGAATGTAATATCATAATATTTTATAGTATCTCTGTTTTAAAATTTTACTTCTCTGATAGTTTACCATCTTAAAAAATGATTTAAATATTATAATTTAGTTATTTTATTTGTCTCATAGATGTTGGGAATAGAGAGAAATGATGAGATTAAGTAAATTATGAAAATATATATTAATCATTTTTATAAAATTAATGCATTGGTTACCAATTAATTATAAATTAAAACCAATTTTATATAATGATTATATTTTTATAAAAACAATTTTTATGCCCACAATGACCTTTTTATGTTCATCCTAAATATTTTTAGAGTCATAAGAAAATAATAAATACAATTTTACACATAAAAGGATATATTTTTTTAAATGTATTTTTCCACCATTATTAGAGAACTTCTTTAAAATATATATTTTGAAACTTTTATAAATTATATTTGAACAAATATATATTATTTTTGAATGTGTAATATCAAAATTTACTATGGTTAAATTGTTGATATTTTTATAATAAGTTTCCTTTTTGAGGATAGTAATGTGACCGTCAGAATAACAATATAACCATTAGGAATAGTAATACGGAAAATATAATAATAACCTCACCTATGAAATAATAAATAAAATTTATGCTTCATATAAATAAAAGTATGATATAATAATATCATATTATAAGAATATTAATATTTTTAAAATTTTTAATTAAATATTGGTATTTTTGTATGTCATAAATATTTAATTATCATTTTATAATTAATAAAATGATTTAAAATAAAATTTAATTTTATAGAATTTATTAATAAATTAATATTTTTTTCTTATGATTTTTATATATTTTTATGAGACCTTTTTTAGTTTTTTTAAGGTGTTATAAAATTAGTTATAATTGTGGCATATGTATTTTTCGATTAAATTATTATTTTAATTAAAAAATAATTTTTTCATATTTAGAAACTTATTTTCATAAATTGGAATTATTTTATGAATTTTAAAAGTTAGAAAATAGTTAGGGTGAATTTTTTGGATTTTTCTAAATTACTTGAATTTTTGGTGAATAGAAAAATACACTAATTTATAGTATAAGTAACTAAATGAATTATTGATTCATGCTTGAGTCATAGATAATGTATGTGACCATTGGTTCAAAAATCATGTGCATTGATTACTATATTTAGTCCCAATAATACTCAATATTTCTTTTCTTGATGAAAATATCGAACTAATTAATAAAATAATGAGAAAACACTTTTATCCTCCACTATAAAAACCAACACTTCACGTCACACCTTCCAAAATTTTATTAATTGTCATATTTATACCCAATAATCTTCTAAAGTCTATCCCTCAAATCTAGGATCTTTTTTTTCAACAAAAATCCAAAACCATTTCCATTAAGGAGGTTCTTAAGGAGGATATTTCAAGAGGTATAAATTTTATTTCTTTTTCTTTTATTTTATTTTCAATTTCATTTAATTTCTTATCTTTACCTCACCTCCCTTATCCAAAGTTACATGATAACTCTAGTATAATTTATATACCCAAATTATGTCATTTTTATGGATTATACATCCTCAAACTCCTTTCTTTCTCTCTTTTATTCTTTAAATTAAAACATCACCCATGTTGTGTCAATTATTTGACATCAAGGAAAATGCATATTTATTTTCCATTATCACCTTCCAAGATGATAATAAAACCTTTTTTATGGTTAAAAAAATTATTATATATGTATTAAATCCTATTTAATATTATGGAACTATTATATACACATTATCTTAATTAAAAAAACGAGTTTTTGATGATTGAAAAACCACTAAAATAATCTAAATGATTTTCAAGAACGTTTTATCTAAGGATTTGTCCTCACCATAATTTACCAAATGAGTTTTATATTCATTTAATATTTTGGGTGTTTATTAATATTATATAACTTCAATTATGTAAATCTATTCCCATTTTACATGAATGCCCATACTAATATAAAAGTAGACTCATCATGGAAACCAAGTCAATGAATGCTCTTGAATAATAAAATTGTGTCTTATAACTCATTAAAAAAGAATATAAAGGAACATATTAAAATTATAATAAATAAAATACATGTAAAAAAGTGGTTAATTAAAATATTAATGAATATAATTTCATTATCCATGACTTTAAGATCAAGTGCAGAACACTTTTGGACATAAGGTAAGCGTTTCTTCCAGAACCTTCATTTTTCATTCAGGTTACGCTTTCTCTCTATTTACCCCCAATTTAATTTTTCATAAAATTTTAGATAATTAATATAAATTATGATTATATTTTCGAAAATCATATATATAGATCATTTTATCTTTATATTAAGGTGAAATATATTTTTTACAAGGTTCCCCTTTCAATTTATTCCGATAAACAAACCCAATTAAAGGGGACTTCCAAATTTATTATCCTTTTTAAAGTACCACCCATAATTTGTTTTAAGCTACCAATATTTACATAAAATCACTCATTTTATCAAGAAAAACTATCTTTTTTTATTTTTGGTTTTATAAATACAATTCTTCATTTTTTTCATTTTAAAGTTTCTTTAATATTTTCCTTAAACAACATTAGAGAGGCTCATTTCTAAATAATTTTAAACACTCTTTTTACATGTTTTCACATCAGTCGAACATAATTTATTGCTAAAATATAATTTCATTTGACTTACCATTTCTTTTCTATTATATAAATATTAATATATTATTTTAGGAAAAATAAAAATTATTTTTCAAAAAAACTCTTCTTTCCAAAGTCAGCATGGTTTTTCTCATCTCACTTTTACTTCATTGAGATATATGCCTTGTTCACCACTTATTCCTTACATGTGTTTTATGAATTTCCACTTGATATATAAAATCATAAGTATTATTTTTCATATGATATTATATGTTTTATTTAAGTCTATTCCTTCATATGAATTAGGATTTAAATATTTCAATGTGATATATGACACTATCGAATGATTAAAGATTATTTTCCTCAAGAATCTATCAATGATTTTATTAGAGTATTTTCATCTATAATTATGGTTCATATATTTTAATTTGGTATGTGACACTTTGATTTAAATATATCTTTCTATTATACATATGTGGAATTAATTGGACTTATTATGTAAAGAGTATGGCCTTCTATATCCCATCAATGCATCGGTATGTCTTATGTGACAAAACAAAAATGGTTTTTTTCTGAGGCCTTAACCAATTATTTTTAGGTTTCATGGCTCAGGCCTTGAAGGTATGTTTATGATGTATGGAATATACATTCCCTCATTATGGTTAGTATTTTATTATCCATATTAATATTATACTAGTATAATAACCATGGTTAATATTCATTACCATGTCATTATTTTTATGGAAACATTTATTATGATTTTATTCTTCCAATATTATACTCAAGTTTATGTTCTAATGGATTGTGTTATTATTCATTCACTATGAATTATTTGTTTACATTATCACCTTCTATATTACATAACCTTAATGAGCATCTTATCTCACCCCTTTTTTAGGTTTTATTTTTCCCTAGGCTGAAAATATGAATAATATGAATGAATTAGAGGGCTAATTGAGGATTTATCGATATTTCCAGTGGTGTTACTATGTTTTTTTTTCATTTAAAATTGTAATTTAAACTTTATGATTTTATCTCATTTTCCAATACTACTAAAATATTTGGTCTTTCATAATGATAATTCTTTATTTATTATAACAATGTAATTAAATAAGACACCAACTTTGGGAAACTGGATTCAGGGTCTTTACAAGAGATATTTCCTATTTTTCCACATTTTCTAACGTTACAAAGAGTAATGCTTGAGCATAAAATACCTAGAAGGTGACTCCAGCCACTTCCAGTTCCTATATGAAAGTGGGATTTGATAACTATGGACCTCATGAAAAGGTTTCCCATGACCCTAAGAGAAAAGGATGCAGCTTATGTTGTAATGGATCAATTAACTAATGTATCACATTTCATATAAATTATAGAATCACACATAGTGGAAGACCTAGGAAATCTCTATAATTGAGAGATCATTTGGATTTATGGATTTCCTTAGAGCGAAATACATAATAGAGACATATGGTTCCCCTCATGGATTGGAAAGGTTTAGAGAAGTTATGGGTACCCGATTGAAGTGGACTACGACCTTTCATCCTCAAACCCATGAGAAGTCAGAAAGAAGAATAAAAAAATTTAATGATATAATTAGATTGTGTATTCATGATTTTTGAGGTTCATGGGATGATCACTTGTCTATGGTTGATTTTTCCTAAAATATAATTTTCTATTCTTTAACTCAAAATTCCCTATTTGAGGCTATGTATGGGAGGCTCTGTTGTTGACCTCTATGATGTCATGGGGTAGGATAATATATAGTTTTTAGGTCCACTATAGTATAAGAAACATCATATTATGTATAGTGGGTTCAAAAATGACTACATATAGATCAAAGGAGGTACTAGTCTTATGCTGACCAAAGGAGATTACACTACTTGTTTAGAGTCGGTGATAAGATTTTCTTATGGGCTTCACCCCAGTTAGGGAATAGACATCTTAGGAGACAATTGAAGTAATATTTATCATCTATTAGGTTGTTTGAGATTATCAAATACATATAGATGGAGGCCTATGGGTTATAACCTCCTTTATAGTATCAAGGTATGCATAATTTTTTCCATATTTAACAACAATAGAAGTAAGATCCAATCATTCACTTGTGCTCTACGGTGAGGCTATTGAGATGAAGTAAGATGTGTCCTATGTGGAATGACTTGTTAAGATATTAGACTAAAATAAAAAATGTGTTATGAGGGAATAAAGTTAGTCTTATTTTGGTCATGTGGTAGAACAATAGTTTTCATAAATAGACATGGGAGAGGGAGGCATACATTTATGATCAATGGCCAAAATTGTTTGAGTAAACCTACGGGAACACTTCTCAAGGACAATATTTCATTACTTTAGTAGGAATTGTAGTAGTTTCTGTAGTAGGTAGTAGTGGTACTGTTATAGTTTGAACTATTCACCTTTGGGCCAATGGTTTGGTCTTGTAGTCCTTAAGGTCTTCAGGGCACCCATGCCTTCGGTTTAATAAGAATTTTGGGCCACCTCAAGGCCCTCGGTCCACATGATTTTCATATATAAAAACCATGAAGATTCTACAAGGAACAAGCTCCAACAAGAGGTTGAGAGAAAGACTCATTCACTAGAGCAGAGCTACCAAATTTTGAAAAATGAGATAGTATGTCATTTCCATCTATATCAGGCATGTGTATCTCTGTATGGGATAGCTAGACGAATATCCATTTGAAGGTGTACATGTATCAACCAATAGGAATATGACACATTGTAGGGTAATTTTATATTATTATAATATTATTTTGTTACCCATAATTAACGGATTTACCCTTTAACCATGGTAAATAAAATATTTACCGAAGTAATTATTCATAATGTCTAAAAATAAAATTTACCTATTTACCCAATTTGGACCTCTGGATTTCAAATATGGAATCCATTATTCCAAATTCAAAACACATAAGTGGCAGAAATTAATTTAAAATTAATTCCTGTTGTCAAAAGAAAAATCTTGTTTTTAAGAAACAATAACTATCAAAAGATCGACACTTATTTATGTTTAGTTTAAATGTGAAATTACAAATAATGACCTAAATTATATTAAATGATAAAAATATAGTCTAATGATACATTAAAACCACTCAAATTTATAATTTAACACTATAAATTATTTTGATTAAAAAAGTTGTTTTTAATTAAAATTTAGTACTATTTATCAAAAATTGAATGTTCTAAGAAGAGTACCAAAAATTCACCATAAACTAATTTCGATATTCCAAATTCAATAATGAAGTCCATTTTTAAAAATAAAATTTATAAAAGTTCAAAAAGTGGGTATTACTATTCATAATGGCTAGTTTTATTGATTGCAGTGTGTTAGAATGTCGAAGTGGTGTACAATGCAAGTTGTTGCATTATTCAAATTGAAATGTATCATGGAAGCATGGGGTGATACATTTTTTCCTCCTTCAAATAATTTCTTCCTTGAAATTTATATAATATTACTACATAAAAAGATTCGAGTGGTTCTTCATCATATGTTCCTCAGGTTCCCATGTTTCTTATTCCATCTTATGGTTTCTCCATAGAAATTTTACAAGATGAGTCGTCCGGTTTCTCAGCACATGTTTTCTTGTATCAAGAATATTGGAAATCGCTTCGCAATAAGACAGATCAGGTTCCAGTTCAATTTTCTCATAGGATATTAAATTTTTTGGGTATGGCATGTATTTTCTCAATAGTGATACGTGGAACCCATCATGAACTTTGGAGAGACTTGGCGGATTTTCCAAGAGGTAAGATACATCCCCAATTTATTTTATAATTTCTAAAGGTATGATTTACCTGGGATTCAATTTACCCTTCTTTCTGAATTGTATAATTCCCTTACATGGAGATACCTTCACGAAAACATAATCTCTTTCCTGAAATTCCAAATCCTTCCTTCAGTTATTGGCATAGCTATTCTGCCTACTTTGAGATTCTTTGATGTGGGTTTGTATTACCTTTACCTTTTCCATCGTTTACTCAACAATTTATAGGCCTAAGACTTTTCTTTCACTAATATCATTCCAATAGGTTGGCGAGTGACATCTCCTTTCGTGTGACGCTTCATATGGTGCCATCTTAATACTTTAATGGAAGCTATTTTATAGGAAAATTCTACAAGAGGTAAATATTGATCCCACACACCTTGAAAGTCAAGTGATAAAGATCTCAACATGTCTTATAAGGTTTGAATAGAATGTTCTGATTGTCCATCAGTTTGAGGGTGGTTGGCATTGCTCAATCGTAGTTCAGTATCTAGGGATTTCTGAATACGTTTCTAGAATCTTGATGTAAAACGAGGATCACGATCCGAAACAATTGATATGGGTACTCCATGAAGTCTTACAACATCATTAATATAGAGTCTTTCAAAACTTTCAAGTGCTAAATCTTCTTTTATAGCAACAAAATGTGCTGACTTGGTAAGACAATAAATAATGACCCATATTGCATCAATCCTTCTATGAGTCTTTGGTAGTCCCATGAATATGTTCATCGTAATATTATCCCATTTCCACTCAGGTATGGGAAGAGGTTGCATGACTCCTCAAGGCTGTTTCCATCCACCTTTCACATGTTGAAAAACCATACATCTTAACACAAAATTAGCAATCTCCCTCTTCATGTTGCCCCACCAAAAATGTTCTTTCAAATCTCTATACATATTTGTTCTACATTTGTGTATAGTGAAATTGGAGCTATGAAAATCATCTAACAATTCCCTTTTTAGATCAAGTATATCGGGAACACAAAGACTATTCCCAAATTTAAAAATTCCATCTTTATATACGTAGTTGATCAATATTCCATCGTTCCCAGTTTTAATTTTCTTTTGAAATTCCTCATTATCAGTCTAAGAACTTTTCATCCTTTCTAGTAAAGATGGTTTGGAAACCATTTGAAAATGTATTGATAGTTCACCTTCCATGATTATTCCCATATCCAAATTTACTCGATCCATGAAAATATGATCCTTTTCAACTCTCATGTTGTCCAAAAATCCATGATCCTTTCTTCTCAAAGCATCATCCACCTTATTTTCCTTCCCCGGGTGGAAGTGTATAGTGCAATCATAATACTTAAGTAGTTCAAGCCATCTCCTTTGCCTCATGTTGTGTTCTTTTTGCGAGAAAATATACTTCTAACTCTTGAGATCCATATAAATCTCACTTTTTCACCATATAGATAGTTTCTCATATCTTCAATGCAATGATTACATCTTCTAACTCAAGATAATGAGTGTTATAGTTTTTCTCATGAATTTTTAGTTGTCGCGATTCATAAGCAATAGCTCTATTATTCTGTATAAGTACACAACCAAGTCTATTCATTAAAGCATCACTATAAATAAAAACACCATCGTTCGCTGATGGTAGAGTCAAGATAGAAGCATTAACTAATCTTCTCTTCACTTCATCAAAAAAAACTCACACTCTTTTGTCAAAACAAATTTAACCCCTTTACTTGTGGGCTTTGTTAGTGGGTTAGCCAATCGAGAAAAATTCTAGATGAAACTCCAATAATAACATGCTAAACCAATAAATCTATGTACCCCAGTTATACTCGTTGGTTCTAGACATTCCTGGATCGCCTTTTTATTAGAAGGATCAATATAGATTCCATACTTAGAGGCAATATGGCCAAAAAAGGAAATATCATGAAGCCAGAATTCACACATGCTAAACATTTCATATAATTCATTTCTTCAAAGAGTCTTTAGGATAATGTGCAAGTGATTTTTGTGATCTTCGTAGATTTTTGAGTATACCAAGATATCACCAATAAATACCACTACAAAGTCATCATGATATTCCTGGAAAACTCTGTTCATTAGATCCATGAAAATAGAGGGTGCATTTTTCATCCCAAAAGGCATTACTGTAAACTCGTAATGCCCGTACCTAGTTCGAAATGCTGTTTTTGAAATGTCTTCCTTCTTCACACAAAACTGATGACATCCATATTGAAGTTCAATCTTCGAAAAATATTTAGTTCCTTGAATTTGGTTGAATAAATAATTAATGTGAGGTAGGGGATACCAGTTCTTTATTGTTATATCATTTATCTCCCTGTAGTCAATGGACGACCTCATAGATTCGTCTTTCTTATTAACAAAAAGGACATGGCCGCCCTATGGAGAAAAACTAGAGTGAATAAATCCCATATAACTCAATTAATCTAGTTGTTTCTTTAGTTCCTCTAATTCCACATTGTGAATTCAATAAGGGTTATTCGATATGGGCCTTGAACTTGGAATTAAGTCAATAGGAAACTCAATTTCTCATTCTAGAGGATGTATAGTTAAATACTCTAGAAAGACATCAATATATTCTTTCACAATAGGTACATCCTCTATTCAGATATTTTTTCCCTCACCCATAGTTATTTCATTCTCTTCCTCACCAATAATTGAATTTAATTGAGCAACTAGGGTCGATCTAGATAAGAATCTGGTGGTGAGGTTTCTGCTCTAAAGATAAGGTACTCTTTATCATCATCAAAAATTGTAACCTCGTTCTTCTTAAAATAAATTTTCGCATCATGGTCTGAAATCCAATCCATACCGAGGATTATATCAAATTCAATCATGGGTATAACGATGAGATCAATAGATAAATAACGTTTATTTTACTTAATGTGAACTGATTCACAAAACATTGTTGCAAAGATAATTCCCTTAGGATTTTTTACTGACAGGTCCCTTATTAAATAAAATTGGATATATCAAATTTTCTTAGAAAACTAGGATGATATAAAGCAATGCGATGATCCATATTCAAATAAAGAATTGGCTATACTCGAGGAAACCATTAAATTACCTTCCAAGATGTCATTTGGAGATTCAACCTCGGTAGTAGTGATCGCATAATCTTGACCTTTCTCCCTTATCCTTTTCTGAGGTAAGTTCCCTTGGCACATAGTACATTCATTTGCATAATTCCCCCTTTCTCTATAATTTTCTCATTCAACATTGATTGCATCTTCCTTCCCCTTACAATCATGAGCTTGGTGGCCCTTTTCACCACACTTGTAACAGACTCTCATTCCCTTTCAGGAAAGTACTAGGGTGTCTCTTCCCACACTTACCATAAGATGGATATAAAAAAATCTCCTTTCTTCCCCTTATTTGTATTTCTAGAGTGTTCAGAAGATATATTTTACTACTAATTTTCTTTAAAATCATAAGACTTAGAGAATTCCTTTTCTCTCTTGATAGCACATGAGAAAATATCTTCATACGATGAGAAGGATTGTGAGACTAATTATCGATAGAGAAATGTTTTTAACCCATCAAAGAAATGATCAATATTACTTCCTGGGTTTCATATATAATCTGTTGCATTCCTTTCTAACCTTGTAAAGTTATCCTTATACTTTTTGACATTCTCGTTCTCTTTTTGCCTCAAACTCAAAAATTGTCTTTCCATATCCGCTCGATGGTCACGGGGAAAGTATTTTTCTAATAAAATATCTTAAACTACCTCCATTCCATAATTGATACATCTTAATATCCCTTTGTGTTTTGAATCAATGACCACCATTGATATGCATCTCGAGTGAGGCAATAAAATACCCTGAAAACTTTTTCCCTTTTCGCCAATCCCAAAAGCTTGAAATATTTTCTCTAAGGAACTTATCCATTTCTCAGATACCAATGGATTTGTAGTCCCATTGAATGTTTGTGGTTTTTTCCTCATGAAGTGGTCTAACATTGATCCTCTGCATTGTGGATCAGGGTGCTCCATATGGGTAAGGTTATTATTCCTAACTTCAGTGAGTTGTCCTAGTATGGTGATTAGCTGATCAGTACCGGTTGCATCACCATCTCCACTATAATTATCTTGAGTAAGAGGGAAATCCCTACATGTATTAAATGTGTTGATATGCTTTCCATTCCTTCCACTAGGTAAAATTTCTAAACAATGGCATATACTAGATTAGTTTATGAATCACAATACATAATTCCAAACTTATAAAACACAAAATGTAAATTGAAATGTTTATGGATATAATCCATAATCATAAAAATGTTTTCCTTGAGGAATTATATACTCATAAACCCTTAATAGTGGTTTGTAAAGAAAATGAGAATTATCCTAATCATATCCCCTGTGAGTGTCGTAACTAAAAGTGCAGCATGGCCCATTGTCGTGCACCAATTTCCGTTCGAGTCTATCTCAAAGCGTCGTTTTCAGGTTTTACCCCTATGTATATCTATGCCAGAGCTGCCTCTACCTGCTCATATCTATACAGGGATGTATTTCTTGGAAAATACAAAAAATATTTACATTACCAAAATTCTAGGAATTTATTATATTTTAATCCTCAATGTCTATCTTAGGGTAATGTGCTCTAATCAGAGTTTATCTAAATCTAGTTTCTATGGATTTTACTAAACTTCATATGATACCAAATACAACACCCCGACACCAGTTACCCAGAGTCGGTTCCTTAGTACATAACATTGGTATGATCACAAAATATCATGTCTCTAATGAACTATTAGTTTAGTAGCCTTAGAATTTCAAGATACATTAATAAGTTTTACATTACATTATAAAATGAAAAACTACAACAACATAGTCCCAATAGGTCACACTCATATCCCTTATACTATCCCTGAAGGTCATTCTTAATATACTTTTTCACATCCGTGTAAAAATAAAACCTGGAAAGGGGTGATCTTAGATGCTCAGTAAGGATAACGATATAGCAGAAACTATCATAAATAAGCATAAACATTTAGGGAAATGTATAACACTAAAAAAATCCTTTTAGACATGAACTTCATCATAACATGGAAAGGATAAAATCAAATAATTCCATTTACATATTCACATGGATATTCTACCAGTCGAATAATCACATGCAATATCATTAGCCACTTTCATAATGATGGAATGCATAATGACAGAATTCATAACCACATAGTCAAGGACTTGTTCCAAGACTACAAATAAAATTTTGTCAAGGCCTTCTCCCAAGACACTATTTTGCTTCATGAGACCTGCTGATTCATCAAGGATTTATAGTGGGCTCCACCTATCACTTACTATGTCCAATACATTCCTCATATGAAAAGGTTTAAACATAACAAAAACATTCGTATTAAACCTAGCTTACGAAATGTCAATACCACATCTATAAAGAATGAATGGTGTAAAAATAACACATCCACAGTCTAACATATCACAAACCCTTCAATACAATGTGGAATTTTGGTATCATAATAAATCAACATCAAATAAGATTAAAATCCATCAATGGATATTGACATAGATGAAGTAAAAACTTTTTTAAGAGAAATATATGTTTCTATATTGAAATAATTTAAAATTCATATAATTATAAAAGAAAAAATTTATTTTGATAATATTTTTATAATCATGTGAGGGATTCTTTGACGATGTTATAATGGCAGAAAATAGCCGCAGGTACCATATAAGTTAAAAAACATTCTTACCTTAATTTTTTTTGAAAAGGTCATAAAGTACCTTGTTTGGAAAATGACAGAATGATTCATTTAAAAAACATATAAGGTAAAATAATGGTATAAATGACTTTAATAAATTTTCTTACAAATAGTACAAATTTTTTGAAATACATTTTTAAGAAACCCGGATGTGGATGATAAAGAGGTCCTAGTAGATACTCACGTATAAAACAACCTCGGATAATATAGAGATTGTGAAATTAACCCTTTCCTTGAACTTTTCCTTGGTTGAGGGCAGGTTAACCTACTGTATAATGGTGAAATCATGGTTTTTAAATTATTCATTAAACACATACATTAATATGATATCATATATGATCTTCTAAGATTGCATTGCTAATGATATTTTAGTAGTATCATCATTTCAGGTGGTAACTGATTCATTTTCCTTTATATTCTTTATTACGTAAGTAATGTTTTTTATGGATAAGATTTATCTCATTCATATTCAGAATTATATTAAATATTTAAACATAATTTTTTAAAACTCAAATGAAAATTAGTCATGAATGGATACGATGAGAAATGAATCTTATCACATTAGTGGAGACGGTAATCCGTACGTACGTACGAGTGACAATATCATTCTTTTGATTTTAAAATCATATATAATTGGGTGGTATATCATATATACATAATAATAATCATGTTTTATTTATTATTTACATCATTTTTAGTCATTATTATACCCATCCAAATGATGAAGTGTTTGAATAACAAACTACACCACGACGTGGAGACGGTAATTCGTACGTACGCACGTATGGTGACTTTTTCATTTATAGGATGGATAGAATAATGAGTATGGATGTAATATTTTAATAATAACATAAAAGTATATAGAAGATATTGGAGTCATTATTTTTTAATGGAAACAATATAGAAAGAGAAAGTGGAAGAAGAAAAGAACTTGAAATATGTGATGAAATATTTATATCTTCTTCGGGTTCTTCCTTTTGATTTGATCAAAATAGCTCCTTAGGTTGTCTTTCTGACTAAAGGAAGGCCTCTAGGATGAATGGAGGACAGTTAATATGATTGTTTTTCTAGGTTTTTCCGATCCAAATGGATTTGAATGTGTGAATTTGAGATAAGGGGAAGTGCCCTTTTATTAGAGGGGTGAGGGGCACCTTAGGAAAAGATTGAAATGTTATTTTATAATAAAATAATTTTTAGTTTATAATGGCTCCAAAATAAATTATTTAAAGGATAAGGTAGGGATGGGTTGAAAACCACTCAACCAATTGGTTTTAGACAGGTTTTTCTCACTATATTAACCTTATCTTTTAGATTTAACTCTTAGTTAAATAGTTTGACATTGACCATGTCTCTTTGTATTTTTATATTATATGGCTAATAAACATAATATAATCTTACAAGAGAAACTCAATTGGTTCATTAATGACATATATAATATTATTTAGGCCCTTTGGATGATCCTTAGATTTTTACAAATAGATTATCAATTAATAATATAATATTTATTTAAAAAATTCTTTTATGTCAATTTTGACACAATTTGGTACTTTGTTTTTGTTAAATTTATAATAGAATTATTACTTTAAAAAAATTCATTTAATCAACCCTAAAATTTTATATTAACCTATAAAATTATTGGAATTTGTTAAAATTATAAAATTAGAATTGTTTGGATATTTATAATATCAATTATTTTAATCTTTCATTAATAAGGTAATTACTGCTTCATCATTGTGTCATAAATAAATTAAATTATTTAGTGTCTAAAAATTAAAAATAAAATTCCATTATTAGGAAAAAAAATTATATTTATAATGAATATTTATAGTAAAAGAGATCAATTATATAACCCCATATAAAAATGTTTTACTAAAAGATACATGCTTTTGTTATTTTTGTCTTTACTTTATATTAATTAATGTAAAATGTCATTATCACTCCCAAGTGGCTCCATGGGGTCACAAAATTGATCTAAGGATTTCCATTGTCATACATGTATCAACCAATAGTAATAAGACATGTTTTAGGGTAATTTAATATTACTATAATATTATTTGTTTACCCTTATTTACCGGATTTACCCTTTAACCATGGTAAATAAAATATTTACCAAAATAATTATTCATTATGTCTAAAAATAAAAGTGACCTGTTTACAAAATTTGGAACTTATGATTGAAAATATGGAATCCATTTTTCCAAATTCAAAATAGAGAAGTGGAAGAAATTAATTTAAAATTATTTCCTGTTTTCAAAACAAAAAACGTGTTTTTTAAGAAATAATAACTACTAGAAGACCGACACTTGTTTATGTTTAGTTTAAATGTGAAACTACAAACAATGAACTAAATTATATTAAATGATAAAAATATAATCTACTGATTCTTTAAAACCTATCAAATTTATAATTTAACACTACAAATTATTTCTATTAAAAAATTTGCTTTTGATTAAATTTTAGTACTATTCATCAAAAATTGAAAGTTTTCAGAAAAGTACCAAAAATTCTCCCTAAGATAATTTTGATATTCTAAACTCAAAAATGAAGCCCATTTTGAAAAATGAAATTTATAAAATTTCAAAAAGTGGGTATTACTATTTATAATGGCTAGTTTGATAAGTCGTGGTGTGTTAGAATCTCGATGTTACGTACAATGCAAGATATTGCATTATTCAAAGGGAAACGTACCATGGAAGCTTGGGTTGTTAAACCCTTCCTAAATGTTATAATGCTCCCCCAAATACATAAACATGTCTTGATTTAACCCCTTGTCCTCCATTATATGATTAGATTCCCTTTACCCCTCTGTCACGATTGTTTTGTTTTATATTTTACAACATTTCTATTTATTCATAAATATTTAGAACTGTGCGATATATATATATAATTATATTTATTTAAATATATTATATATTAATATTCCTTTATATATATTATAATATATATATATATGACTATTAATAAACACATATATGTATATATAAACATTATATATACATATTAAAGCATTTTTTAATGTAAATAATATAGATAATTTGTTACATTAAATATAATGGACAATAAATATTTAATTTAATTATGTTTATATATTTAAAAATAAATTTTTATTTAAATGTATTTAAATATGAATTTATATATTAGATTTATTATAAGTAAATATATTAAAATATGCATATATTTAATTATAAATAAAACTACATTAAAAATAATAATAATATTTCAAATTCATAATATCTATATAAATAAAATAAATAGAAATATATTATATATCTGCTAAAAAGAGTTAATTAGAATCTCCTAAAAGAATATGAAATACTATCATGTATTAAAATATTAGGGTATCCCAAATAAAAAACAATTTGGAGGAATTATGGAAATTTTTTACCTAAAAAAGTGACATTGATTTCCTCAATAATCCGGGTGTAGATACCTTCATAGAAATAGATTTGATATATGTTAGAGCCCAAACAGACACCCAGATCAAAAGTTATTCCTGTTTTAAGTTGAATTCTTGTTTTCAACTTATCTCAGCCCGTTGATTAATTCCTTTAATTTTTATTTCATACAATTGTTATTAAATGACTATTAGTCGATATCAATAACAAATTATTATTTAATATTATTTTCTTAATTGTTTTATAACCCATTTTTAGTAAGTATATTATATATAATGTATAAATGCATATTTACCCAAATCTAAAACATATTTAAAATATATATATATATTATATTTATATAAATATAATTATATTATTATATTAATATATTATTTTTAATTTATTATAATTTTATATGAAATATAGCTTCTATCAGCACTAGAAAAGGTGTTGATCAAGGGGGCCTTTATCACTACTAATAAAAAAGCGTAAATAAATCCCCCTCCCTTATTAATGCTTGTTTACTAGCACTGATAAATGGACCCCTTTATCATCACTTTTTTAGATTCAATGATAAAGGTCCCCCCTAATCAATTTTTTTAGCACTGATAGGGGTCCCCTTTATCATCACTTTTTTAATAACATCGATAAAGGTCCCCCTTTATCAGCATTTTTCTATTAGTGCTAATAAAGGTCCCCCATTATCAGTGATTTTTTAGCATAGATAAAGGGGGAATTTATCAGAGATTTTAGCCTGGCAATGTTAAAGGATGAGTTTTAGGTAGTGTTATTTTAATATAAAGAAACATATAGAGTTGAAGAAATTGGGACCATAACTCAAATAGGGGAGGATCCCTCTCTACTATCTTCTAAATACCTATCAACCATATAATCTCTACCATCCACCCCTCAATGACACCCTAGAGGCTCATGAGTCACATTATTTACTAAATCATGTTGGGTATGAACCTACTACTAAGTTCTCATACCTAAATATAATCCAAACATTGTTATTCACATCCCCAAAGTTGTATCATATAACTACTTCAGATTACCATTCTTACCACGCCGATGAAAATTCTTAAGAGAAACCAAAAAATCCTTGAGAATATATCACATGCTCCTATTGTTATAACACATTGAAGAATCAATACCCAATGAGGGATCCAAATAACCCATACTATTATCTGACTATCATCCACTACCCTGGTTTCCATCCTCTAACTTGCTCTCATAATTCCCATCATTGGAATCTTGGACCACATTGGAGAAAGTACTTATCAATCCGCTGAGAGATGGAATAATTATATCAATTATGTCTTCCTCAATGACCTTTTTTACCATCATCACATTATGAATCACTATAGTATAGTTTATTAGATCAAAGTTCTTTACCTGATGATTCAACTCTGGGTAGAGGACAATATCATGTTTTTTGGCCTTATATTATTTATTACCCACCAAAAGAGGGGGATAAAATCAGCTCTGTGAAATATCCTGAATAGGTGGGCACTATCCTCATCCCCTTCCAGAGCTCTATAAACACTAGAGCACAATCCAACTTCAATTCATCTATAAAAAACTCCTCATAGAAGAGATCCTGAAAATTCACCCAAGTCATCCCTTCAAATAGACCTTCATAGAGAATGGCATTGCACTATCAACCAATTATTCCTTGAATCATAAAGGTCTAAAGATTAACCTTATGTTATTTTAGGTCACTACCAAATCAAAGATACACTTATTGAAATATATCCATTCTTTCACATACTAGTGTCCTATGATGCACTAGAAGTATGGGGAGTGTTGAGGTGGAAGTCGTGCTCATAATCGACCATCCTTAGCCCATCATTGTGGGACCCTTATCCCAGAATTCTCACTAGTTATAAGTTTCCATGATGGACTAATTATATTGGACAATCCTCTAGAGAAGAAAAGGGGTCATGATCAGTTGTTTCCACCCATTCATCGTGTTGTGAAACTTGTTGTTCTAGACACTTATAGGGTGTAATTTTCAAAAAATCTAGTACAAATATTAGATAACGTAATAAATCAATATATGGATTATGTTCCAGAATTACTAAAATGATACCTGAATACACCCAAAATTCCATAAATCAGTACACCAACATCAAGTTCATCACCCAATGTTAATTTCATTAATTGAATCATCTACAACAAGAGTACAAAATCCAAATTTATGGAAACTCATAGATCTACTATACAGTGATGTCCAGGAAGTAACATGCTCCTATGCCCGAGTATCAACCATTCTTACTCCTCTATACCTTGTCCCAAATCAATGCAAAATGAATAATGATTTAGTGAACCTGGGGCTCTGATTCCATTTTGTAGCACCCTGACCTAAAACATCGGGGTTGAGGTAGAGGTTCCTTACGACCTCATGTGTGCATCCCCATATGAAAGATGTTTCCGACTAGTGGTGAGGGCATAAAAATATCATGGGGAGACTATTCCCTTAGTATCATTGAAACATTGGTGTGTAAATATATAAATGATACAATGATCATCAAATAAATAATAATTAATAATTATTAGAGTACGAACAAATACAAATAAACCATACCAAGATGTAAAAATATGTTGTTTCATATATATAACCCAATTTTAAACAAATTATACAAGTAAGAGATAAATCTAGTATATAATACCACTATAAACCACTTTCCAAACTCTATCCAGCAATGTCTGCATCCTCTTATTAGTCCTCTCAACCATCCACCATAATGCCCCTGCTCTTCACCAGATCTCTAGTCTCGAATCTACAAAAGCATCGAAATAATTAATTAGAGTGTGAGTAAAAACTTTAGTATGACGCCACCAAGTACCCTTAACATAATTTTATAATTTATAAATTTAAATCCTTGATATTTTAAAATAATTCAATATTCAATTTCGTATTCCACACACAACAATAGGCTTAAAATAGCCATAGAAGATTATTATTTAAACATGACCATTATAACATTATTATTGATTTGGTGGTAATGAATATGGTTAACCATATTATTAATATATTTATAATGGTTTTATATAATCTATTTATTAATAATACATATGTTCTTATTTTTGAGTTAAATCATTTTATACTTCAACAATTCATTTTCATTAAATATGGATTTATTTTTAATTTTTTGTTCATGAATTATAATTAATTTCATCAAATTTTATATTTTTTATTTTATAAAAATAATATAATATTTCAAGTCATCAAATAAAACATTAATAAGGGTGAAATTTTGGGACTTTTCTGAAATGATCGATTTTTAGTGAAGAGTGAAAAATCTACATTTTTCAAATACTGTAATATTTTTTCATAAAATAAAGCCAATTGAAAGTAACTTAATATTTATTATTTGGTATTAAAGCTAAATTTTAACCATATTATTTATAAAAAATTAATTAATTTCATTTTAATCATCAATTATCATGATTTTGGTATAAGTTTATTTTTATTCTTAAACCGCAATTTTCTGAAAACTCTTTTTAAGTACATAAATATTATCCATTTTAATTAATTAAAATAACGCATAATAAAGAAATATTTGAATGTAATGTATATTTTATATATCTATTTATATTAATTTAAATTAATATGATTATTATTTATTGTTATATAGTCAATATACGATCATCTACTACTTGAAAAATTAATTTTCCTGAAAAAACATTATTTTTCATCATGCCTTATGGGATTATTATAAAATGAATTTCTACCAAATATAAAGATTTAATTTTTTTTAAATGGATTTTATATTTTTAATTTCCCAAATTAATATTATTTAATAATTTCAACTTAATTTTTGGTCATAATGAATTGTAAAAACATTAAAAATGGGTCACCATTGTAAAAGGGTAAATCACGTTAACCTTGGTTAAAACTATGTGATAATACCACCAATTTTAATCTTAAATATTATTATATAAATTTATGTCTACCTTTATCACTTTTTTCTCAACATTTAATTATTTATGTGACACATTTACATGAATGTGAGATATATAATATTTTATGTAATGAAAATGATAAAAAGTCACTTTCCTTCTTTTAAATTTCCATTATATGTTCACATATGGATAATAAATGTATTGAATTAATATTAAATTTTATTTTTAGAATAATGAAATTTTTTTCTAAATGGTAATTTATTTATAATTTTTAGTGATTAGATACACTTATGGAAGCATGGTCTATACAAATTGTTCAAAACTATTGGTAAAGGATGGAGAACCATTGGTATAACCTATACCAATGTTTCTATAAAACATTATTTAACTAGATATTGTTATAGTCCTATACCAATGGTTTTTAATAAAACATTCCTAGAGGTCTAGTGTAATTTCATGTAACCTATGGTTCTAAAAGAACCATTGGTATATATCTACTAAAACTGTTCGAAACTATTGGTATTGACTGATTATTAGGGTTTCAATTATTGGTAAAGTTATATACTAATAGTTTTGAAACTATTTTAATTGAGATCCCATAAACCCACACACAATAGTATCCCAAAACTACCAAAACAACTAGTATAAATCATAGTGTCACCCCACCTTGGTCAATTACCTGCAAACAGTTGCACCAGACATCAAAAACCAATATAGAAATAACAATAACACAAAAAATAATGCATTCATTCATTTAGTGAAAAAAAAAATTCAATACATCACTTATATTCATTCACAACTAATTATAAAACATCAAATGTCATAAATATTAGTAAAAATTGTAACGGATCAATCTATCCGTCATCACAATCACTACCATCACTTCCATCATCACCATCAACCTCACTATCAGCCTCACCGTCAAAATCATTGTCATCCTCACAATCATCATTTTCATCATCCTTACTATCATCCTCACCATAAATATCACTATATCCATCAACATCACTAAGAATTTCATAATTCTGACCACCACTAGTACCCCCACCTTGTGCACTATATAACATACGCATCATCAATATATATATGCATCACAAGCCGTGGTGGTATTTGGGGGGAATTCGTGGACATAAAAACATCCATAAATTAAATAAATTCATAATTGGACCATTGATTCTATAAACTCTAATGTATGATAATATTATGGGCTATTCTACCCCAACCTAAGATTGTGCAACCCATGCATTTTATTTTATTATCACAGTGATACCAAGTGGTCAAATATCTAGTTGGGAGAATACTCTATCCTAGTCAACACTGTTCTCTACCATGCTATTAATCTCCCAAAACCTAATGTAAATGACCATTTGGCCCAAATTTTTGAACTTTCTGGTCATCAAGGGCCTCCAAATCACATTGTTACAAAAATAATTAGACTATTTAGTAACAAAATAGATATAAAAATTTGAAATCAATCAATTTAAACATAAAAATCTTATTCATTATACTTTGTTTTACCATGCTTCCATATTTCTCCTTTATTCTCGAGAAAAACAATTTTTCTTGAGGAATGCATCCTTAAAAATTGAAATCCTACCTATGAAATGACATTGAGTGTATAAATACATAATTCAAAATAGGTTATTAATAATTAATTTCATAAATAAATAAAATGGATATATTAGATGATGCAACATGATTTTATATAATGATTGATTACTTTTTTCCAGTATGATATGTGTTGGTTAAAAAGGAAATATTATATATCAATTTGGGAAAATTGAGAATATATTTACGAAAATATATGATAAGTTATGTTAAATTGTAATTTATTGATTATTTTCTATATATATTCTTTCCAAGAATATAATGAAATTTTAATTATAGACTGGTAGAATTATAATGACTTTATTGAAAGAAAAAACTAATCAAGATTAAATATATTTATAATTTGGTAAAATGGAAAGTCGAAATGTAACCGAGATGTGTTCCTATTTTGTTGTTTTATGTTTCTATGATTTAACATTGAAGGGTTTAAAATAGGGAAAAGAAAGGTAAATTTTTCATTTATAGATATTGATGAAAGCATATAGTCTATATTGGTGTTTATTTTTATTATAAAGACACATGAAAGAATTATATTTGTTGTTATTTAGTTAAATAATGTAAATTTTTATTTATCATGAGAGTATGTGAAATTAAAATTTAATGTTCTAGGAAGTTTAATTCACCAAACTAGGGTATTATGGATAATATGATAATTGATTTAATATGTTTTATGATTTTTTAACATGAAATTAGATAGTATTTCATATAGGGATGTGATAACATTATTCTTTTATAAATTAATAATGAGACTGCATGTGGAATTTTATTATGTTTAGCCTACAATATTATAGGTAATTAAATATAATATGGAATAAAAGGAGTTGTGTAATTTAATAAGGATATTAAGTGGAATAAAATGTTTTATAATGTTTTATTTAATTGAATTTATGATTTAAAATTTTGATTATTTGTCATTTTATAATCATTCAATGTGATTTAATGTGGTAAATATATGTAATTTTTTTTAAAGGTGATAATGGCGTCAATTTATTAATTAATAAAACTAAATCATATTGATGTGTTAGAATTTTTTGTTTTAATGGTGTTTTTTGTGTGGTTAGTGATCTTTAATGATCAATAATTATTTATTTAAATCATCAAGTGGAAAACAAAATTAAAAGTCCATGTGATGCAATGTGTGGGAACTATTGAGATAGTGTGTAAAAATGAGTGTATGAGATAAAATACTGATAATGTGAAGGAAGTAATGACAACATGATTCAATTTAATAAAATAATTCTTAAGGGGATACATGTTAATTGGGTATCATGAAAAACATTTCTGGATATAAGTTATTATTATAGGATAACCTATCCACTTATAAAGTAATTATCTTGTATAGTATGTAATTGTTATATTAAAAAACATGATTTTTCCATTTTATTGGGTAAACTATTTTTACATATATTTATATGGGTAGTATGGTTTAAAACCAGTGATTCTTATTAAAAATTAATTAATTAATCATGGGAGGCTTTCATTAGAGATCCATTTTTCTATTTCTAGTAAAACACAATATTAAAAGTGATGGAAAAAATTATATAAGGGAATATTATTAATGATTCGTAACAAAATATCATATTTATTTGAGATTCATATAGTGGGAGGTGTTGTTTTTATATTTAACAGGTGAATCATTCAAATAAAAAATTTCAATAAGGAATAATATTAATGTTATCCAGGATGTAACCTATAGATTTGGGTGTATCGGATTTTTTGAGATATGGAATGAATAATTAAAATTTTTAAAATAAAGCATTGAAACTAATATTTCATTATCCACAAATCATTTTACAAAAAAAAATTACTAAAATAAATAATTATATAATTACCTCATACATATATATATCACATAAAATAGTAGTTTAATGTTATGTTTTTATATAAGCATAGAATAACTCAGTTAAAAAAAATACATCACACACAATATTATTATGAAATTCAATAAAAATATAATTAAAACTAATCTTTTTTCAATGAATCTATAATCCAAAAAATATATTCTTTCATACAATGAAAATAAATTATAATTATGGTTGAAAAAAGATATGAATTATTTGGAACTTTCCAATTTTATATTGAAAACGAGTCGAATGAAAACCTTAAGGGATGAGAGATTGGATCGGATGGGGAAGAAAATTGAATGTCACAGGATTGTGTTTTATTTATAATAATAAAAAAGGAAAATTATTCTTGGAAGAAGATATGACCCATATTTATATAATGAATTTTATGTCGATGAACTAACAATTTAAAAGAAAAAATAAATTTGCATCACAATACCTGGCGAAGATGAAGGAACCACCCTTAGGGCACAATGTGGATCGATTTAAGAAATGAGTAGGTTCTAACCAAAATGGAATTTAGGGAAACTCAATACAATTGTTTTTTTAAAAACATAGTTAATGGGAATTTAAACCCATGGTTTTAAATAACCATTGGTATTCCTTTAAATAGTGCACCATACACCAACAACTATGTATAACTGTTGGTATATTCATGGTCTATACTAATAGTATTATGAAACTTTCGGTATATCCTTCAAACAATTACCATATACCAATTATGTTTACAAAAGTATTGTATAGGTGCATTGGTATATCCTCTTTTTTCTTCTAGTGATAATTACATTAAATTCTTACACAACACTAACACAATATTTATTCAATTTACAAATAAATAAAATAAATCTTTTTAAAAACATAAAAATTAATAAAATTTGAAATAATTATTACCTTCCATGAATATTATAGATAAATATAACATTTCAGATAATTTGTAATTAAATATATTAAAATTAATTTTTTTAATGTTGTTTCCAAAGTCAAATTAACTGAATAGTTCTAAAAATGACATTAATGTTATTTTATAATAAATAATAATTAACTGAATGATTTAAAAATATTAAAAACCATTATTCAACCATTTATTCATATATGTTTTAAAATATCAATAATGTCTTATTAATTAACCAATTATCCTTTTATAGAAACTATATTGACCCATAAAGAATAAAAAATTTCATTATCGTAGTAATTGTCAATAAGGATAACACAAGTTAAACCCAATATTTAAGGGGAAAAACATCACCAAAACATGTCCAAATTTTATTACATGATATTATTTTGACCCATAAGTACCTTATCATTCAATTATATTATTTTTTATAATTTTATATATTAAAATTAATTTATAATAATTTAATACTTTAAGAAATTCCAAAAGTGCCCCTCCCCTCATTTATAAAAGGGAACCTTCTCTCCTATTTTCATCATGCATAAAAATAATTTAAGTTAAGAAACTACCAACAAGATGCGTTAATTACTCACCTTAACATAAACTAGATTCCATGGTTTCATTATAAATCCCTCTGAGGAAGACTTTTGGTGCAAACCAAAAGAAGTTGTCCAAAGATGAAGTAACATTCTTAACCAAGCATTTTGTTTTTTTCTTCTTTTACCACCTTAAAATATTATTAAACCTTGAAGAAAATATAGAATTTGTATATACAATATACTTAGATGTTATTATATTAATTTAATAACCTATATCCATCTCGTCTTCTATCAAATGGGAAACAAATCCATCATTCATGTGTACAGTGGACTACCGCATCATGAACCGATGTAATTCATTTTCCGTCATCACCTATCAATGATATTTATGATGATGGATTTAATATATATATATATATATATATGATATTTTCATATTTATCATTATTGAAAATTAAAATATCATATTTTTTCTTACCTTTCTATTCACTGAAAATTGATAATGTCATTCTTTCTTACGTGTCGACTATCACCTTTTCGAAGCTATGTCATTTATTTTTCATCATTGTATTACATGGATGGTATCTATAATATTATTTATAGAAAAAATATGGTATTTATGATATAAAAATCATTATTTATGGATAAAATTATACTTTCCTTCTTTCCATCATGGCCGTAAAAATTTTGAAATGTTACTCATGTGTATGTACGTCCTACCGCCTCTATGATTGTAACGTGGTTCATTTTTCATAACCATATTTACTTCTTAGTTTTAAAAGTACAATTTATGAATAAAAATAATAATAATTTCATGAATATTATTCTGGATAATAAAGAATAACTATTTCTTTTACCGTATTCATCCAACCAAAGTCATTTTAGACATATTAACCGAATATCATCAAAATGATTGATGTGAACTTAATTTATTAAGCAAATTAAAAAAATTTATAAATAAAATAAATGGAATAATAAATTTTAAAAGTTCTCTTAATAATTAAAATATTTAAAATGATTTTATTATTCATGAAGAAAAAGTACATAGGTGACAATTTGAACTTGAGGTAAGAGATTTCATCTTAATTTCCCTTCATTAAGGAATATTTTTAAGTTATGTGCCTAGTTTATTTATATGGCGTCAATACTGAACCTTTTAGATACTATATCATTAATACTTCATAAATCATTGTTTTTTAAGGTAAAAATTGATTTTCTTCAACCAAGGGGATCTGATTTAAAGGCTACCATAGTTGTAAAGGCTTTATGAAATTGTTTATGTTCGAGGTACCTTTCAGAAAAATGATGTAATATTATTTTCTTGAACCACATCCATTTTATTCTACTCTAGTCATGAATGTGGTTAACATGTTTGTTTTCAACTTCCCCCATTATTAGATAAATAAACCCTAATAAAGTTGTTTGTTAGTAATGTTGATCTTGTATCTTCATTTAAATCTAGAATATTTCCCTTCCATGTCTATATTATACTTAGAATGTTTTAAAGAATGTTTTTAAAATTATAAAATGATTTAATAAAAAAAATTTCCATGTTTATGTTATTATTTTTTTTCAAAAATTAATCTTTTTTTTCATTTTTGAAAAAAGAACATTTTTTATTTTTTTCTAGAAGTATGAAAGGAATTTTTTCTTTTAACTAATATGGAGTGAAATAAATTTACAACCTCATGAACCCATAATTATTTGAATCATATAATACAAGTTTCCAAGGTAATTTTAAATAAAATTATTTTCTATAATACTGTATAACTCTATAGATTTTAAATAAGCGATCTCAATGAGAAAATATTATTTTATACATAAAATATTCCATGTGATCTTCTAAAGACATTTTCATCAATGAAGACAACCATTGATGTTATATATTTCTTATAAATTATTTATATATATCTAATAAATATATACATATCTCATTCTTTCTTCCATTTATGGGGTTAATACATGCCTTATAATCATATCACAAATATATTATTTTAAAAATATTTTTTTATGATATCATGTAAGATTATGAAAATAATTTTCATTATTGGATAATTCATATATTTATTTCCTATGATTGATTTCATTTTTGTGGAACATATAATCTTAAACATGTAATTATGGGTGTTCCAAGATATCACTCCATCTCATTGAGTAATGTTTTTATCCCATGAGACATTATGTATGGGATTTGGGAGTAAACCTAATCTACTATGAAAATTTTACCACCAGGTGTCGTTGTCTTGGAATTTATCCTTGACTTATGATTATGTCATGTTTTGTATTGTTTCAATATTTCCAAGGATTCCATGATCTTATGATATCATGTTCTTTATGTTATTATCCCATGTGATTTCTCATGATCTTTCTCTTTTATGATATTGTGTTACACCTCATTATCATGTTTACTCCCTTAGTAGTATTTATTATTCAACCCTTTATTTTATGTAATCCTCAGGTTATCCTATATTTTTTAGCGGATCAAATTGATTTAGGATCTCACTAAGGGGAATAAAAACAAAAAAGTTATGATTCTGTTAATTTTGGATGTTTTATGTACATATTCTTCCAAAGACACTAGCCACACAATCTTTCAGTTGTATTTATCGGATATTTATGCTAAAAAACATGTAATAATATGTTTAAAAGGATTGGGTTTCTATAATTGGTATCAGATCAAGGTTTAGTTATTTTGGGGTTAATATTAGAGAACTTTAGTAAAAACCCTAGGTATAAGTCTAAGTATAGGATAATATTCTAACATTTTAGTAAAGAATAAATTATATTTTTTTCCTAGAAATACATCCTTGATACTATAAGTGGATATGGTTTTAGAACATATTCATAAAGGGGTAATGACGCCAAATTATGTTGGAGGATTACATCTCAAAAATAATTCTAATGCATATTTAGTGTGTTATTACTGTACACCTAGTTTAACACTCCAAGGGGATATGATTGGGTTAATTCATATTTTCCTTATAAAAAATAATTAAGGATTTGAATTGTTGATGATCATGGATGACCTAGGTGAAACATATGGAGTCATATAGGTGTCATTATTTAGATATCCTATTAATTATTTTTCATTATTATTATTATTATTATTTATCACATCATGATTTTTGATTTTAGTCAATGGATGAATCCAAGATGAATGATGTTAATACTGAATGTGATAGACAATGCAATGATTCTGATTAAGAAAATTTTAAGATGATGAAAATGAAAGATATTTTGATTATTCCTAATTAGTTATCCAGATATATGATTAAAAATCTATACTTTAAAAAAACTCTCAAATTCACCCAAAAATAGTTTAATAGATTCCACTAAGAGATCAAGAGGAGGAGAAAATGAATGAATGAAGTCTCAAATTCCTTCATGTAAAAAATATGATAATATAAACCTAGGAGAATGTCTCATATGAATTGGAAAATGTTTTATGTATACAAAATAAGCACATTGAGAAACTAATTATCTAGGAAAAAATGCGGAGTTCAATGGAGTGGAAATTTTTTTTCCTAGGGATCCATTTATATTTTGTTGTCAAAAATGCGGGGAACCAGGGAATTTTATGAGTCAATTCCCTCCTCTAAAAGTAAACTCCTATATCAAGGAAGTAACTATGTTATAAAAATAATTGAGGTAAAAATATTTACATATTGGGATTCTTTAATTATATTATAGAGGTATTTTTGTCAATGTTATTTCAGTTATAAGAATCTTGATACATATAAGTATTGTGTTAATTATAGGAATTATATATTCTTTTGTGTAATTATTCTGATTTGGGTTATTTATAAAAATTATTATCATATATTATTAGGGAATATAAATTTTAATATGAGATTTTAAGTGTGATTGATTTTATATTATGATAAATGATCAATTTGTTTTGTATGAATATGTGCTAAAATAATTAAAATATTATGGTTCCAACCTTAGTCCGAAATATTTTAAATAATTTTAAGGTTATTTATATATAAAATGATCTAATATAAACATTGGGTTTTATTATTGAGGATTTAGTGTTTAATGTTTTATTCCATCATATGACAGTTTCTTCATTTTTTTAATTATCATACATTGTCTAAAACATTTTGTTTTTGGTTAATGTATAAATACAGAAGATATATCTTATTTTCTTTTTTTGTATTATGTTATATATTATAATATGATTTTAGTGATTCCGGAATAAAAATTCATCTTGAATACTCATCATTTTATGAAAAAGTTGATATTTTGTTGTAAATTTGTTAAAGGATGAAATTATTCTTATCATGTATGTATATTTACCTATGTTCTTAGTATAGATGGTAAACTTATTCCCTAACACTAGGAAAATAATATTGAATCTAAAAAATCATCCTATTATGATCATTTTTGATGAATTGATGGTCTTTTCAACCATCATAGATTTATGTTTTATTTCCATTAATTTTATCATGAATATGTTCTATATCACTCTATTTTAGTCATTATGAGGTATATTTTCCTTCCATTTCCATATTTGTAACATCCTAAACATGGTACCACAAACCGTTGCCCTGATCTAATTCGCCACATGACCTCAAACACGCTTCCACATATGATAGAGGATACCAACTAGTAGTGAGAATATAATATGTAATGTGGGGGGTTATACCCTCTTATTAATGTAGCACAAAAATAAAAATCAATATAAAATATTACCATGATGTCATAATAATCAATAATAAACCAAACAATCCATTAATAAAACCAAAATAGGGAAAATGACCACAAATCGGTGCAGAAAATATGATATTCCATATAAATGTCAAGTGTATTTTGAAAACCCAAAATAATGATAGACTAACATCTCTAAGAAGTTATTGACATCATTTCTAGTTATGTCATCCATGCTTTATCCAGAATACCAACTCATCCATCTAACATAGGGCCCTATCCCTTATATAATCCAGCAAACATGAAATTTATTTGGGTAACAATCCGGCTGCCCAAATAGGGTTTGACTACAACTCAATAGGCCACCACCAATGGAATATAAAGAAATATCCATGCTATAATAGTTTAGGTAGTATTCTAAAGAACAATAAATAAATGAAAAAAGTAAACAGGCTTCAAATTATATTATTCTTCAATCAACCACATTAGCCCCTAGGTTCATGGTGACACCTAAACCAAAGATAAATTATTTTTCTTGTGTGGGGGTCTGAACCATACATCATAGGGTTTTCAAAATTCATTATTTCATGGTATTTCATTATTCAATTTAATTCAAATTTTATTCAATACCCTAGAGCATCTATCTGGTCACCATTATCTCGGGGCCTTGGAAAATCAATCCAATGCTAAGGTCTTAGGGTCCTAGAAAAATAGTCTTGTAACCCATGGATATTTGGATCATTATTACCTAAAACACAACTCATTTTTCAAATGTATGAATTGGAAGCCTTGAGAATTAATCTGGAATCAATTGATTATTTTTATGAGTATTCCCTACCTAAAAACTCATTGATCAATCAAATATATCATAATATATAAATCATGGTTAGACATTATTGTCCATCTTATCAATCATTCACATCATGGGGAAACATTTAATTTCCAATCACAATAATGGTTCTTCACTTTTATCATAAGGAGAAACATGAAAAATGTACCCATTAATCCATTTAGCATCATTTATTTCCCAACTCATTAAACCATCAAAGTTATTCTATTCAACCCTATAAATCCCATCATAGAAAATGAAATAAGGATTGTTTTCAATTTCATTACCCACTATTTATATATTTCAACATTTCACAATTACCATTTTAAAGATACCGACACACCCCATGGGTTTCCATTATTCCTAGTAAAATAATCTTCAACAGGTCAAACATGATCTATGAAGGGTCCCACAATTTGATGGAATCAATTTACCTTTTTTGTCTAAAGCAATTCAACAACATGGAATTACAATTTCAAAATTACATACACATGATTATAATCAATACTATGGGAATTAGTAAATTGAACACCTACTTCAAGATCATTTATGATCATTTTGAAAATCCCATCCCTTAATTCAATGTAGAATGATCAATATCTCATTGGAGGGGAAGATATATAATCAAAACATAGGATAAAGAACCCAAAAAATGATATCTGTTAAGCCTAGATCCAAACCATAAATAATAGAGTAAAATCCATCCTTCTCCAAAGAGAATGAAATATAGGATAGAGAGAAATCAAAATTTGAATCAAATTACATACCGTAAAGGGTTTTATTGCTTCCACCAGATCTTCAATTCTAATTGGAATATGTTCAAGGAAACTTGGAATCCTCTTGAGAAACTCCAAAATCCATTGAAATAAACATAGGTCTAATAGGAGTTTTTAGCGATATAACCTTATGGATTTGGAATTTTTAAATAAAAATTTGGATGTTTAAAATCTTGCATGCATGGTTTCCTAAGGGGAACACAGTTCTTCATACTACACACCCTAATCATGCACCCCTACAGTCTAGGGTGTACTATTACTCTTATGTGGGAATAAATATTAAAAATAGTTTAAAAACATGAAAACATCCATATGTTCAGTGTTTCATGGTTTTGGGGGAGTAGTTTCATGGTTTGGTCAAACCATTAACCCCTTGTAGTGGATTAAAATGGGTTGCAGTATTTCCTAGGGAAAACCGCATGATTTTCCAAAAATGTGCACCAACCGTAAATAGACCCATAGGCTACCAAAATACTAAAAATGTTTTTAAAAGTACTCTGATACAAGGACCATCCAATATATGATCAAATCAATGGTAATATAATACTTGAAATGATCACGAGACATCATAAAAAGGTTAGGATCTTACAATATCCACACCTTATAATAACTCATCCTCGACCCATACTCTCAAGCATCACTAAGCCTCTGAGGTAAAAAGGATGGTTCATTTGGAACAAATATCCTTTTTTATCTCTAATGTTTCCTCCTAAACATTGATATACATCCATAGTACATGGACCAATGACATAGTCTTTCCCCACAATAGTTTCTCACTATGATCCACAACATGAATCAGATACTCCTCAAAGGACGTATCATCCGTAGGCTCAACGTCATCAATTTATATCAAATGAAAAGGTATATGGTGATAATTATGAAGCTATAAAACATGAAATAAATCTTTCATAGAACTATATCTCTATAGAATATCCAATCGATATGATACTGGCCTAATTCTCTATAAAATCTAAAATAGTTCAACAAACTTGGGTGATGACTTTTGCTACCTATGAATCCTAAACTGTCCCAATATTAGTGACACTCGAAGGAATACATGATAACCCAATTTAAATTCAATAGTTTGATCCCATCGACCTTCCTAATAATTTTTTCTACTCTATATAGAATCTATAAATTTTTTAATCAACTAAAACTACTCTGATGTCTCCTGCACAAGACTCAATCCCAACAAATCGGACTCACCCACCTCTATCCAATATAAAGGTGATCTTAATGGCCTACCATAAATATCCTCATATCATGTCATATGAATATTTTTATGATAACTACTATTATAGGAGATCCTAACCAATGCTGGGAGATTCTCCCAAGATTCCCTAAAGACTTGGATGTGTTCTTATAGATGGTCCTCTAGAACCTGAATAGTATTCTCTGATTTCCCATTTTTTTGTGGGTGAAAATTAAAACTCAGTAACACGAGGGTACCAAATGATTTCTATAACTATTTCCATAAGTGAGAAGTAATGTAAAAATCATGATTTTAAACTATGCTCCATGCCACCCCATGAAATCAGACTATCTCCCAAACATAAAATTTACCCAACTAATCAACTATGAATGTTTTTCAAATAGGAATGAAATGGGATAATTTCATAAAATAGTCTACAATCACCCATGTTGAATTATTAATAAAATGGATTCTAATAAAAAACCATGATTTCTATGTTAATATCATCCATCCCACATTCATTCTGGAATGGGAAATGACTGTAACAAACCACCAGGTCATTGATTCTCAACCTTCTCTTGCTCAAAAGTGTAGTATCATGTCATGAAACCTAAAACATCCTTTCATTTGCTCGAACACCAATATTTTCATCATAGGTCATGGTAAATTTTTTTCATACCAGGATGCACCACCCACTTCATGTCATGAAACTCACACATCAACACCTCTTCCATGCACATAGGAACAACAATAATGTTCTAGATATAGATGATCTCATACTCATATATAGTCCAACTAGAAGGTGACTCCTTATGTTTAAGGTTATCCATCATGGAAAAAATCTATGGATCCTCATAATTCCTCTCTTTAATATAGATTTTAAGTCTGGAATAAACTGATAAGGACACAAGGTTCATCTACTTCGGACCCTCCTGAACCTCAATGTGCATCTTAGAACTCAAGGTCATCAGCTTCCAATCAAAGCTAGACTCATGGACTACCTGAGTCAATTTGTTTTATAAAAAATCATCAGAAAAAATATTTCCCTTTCCAGATGTATAGGATAAATCAAAATCAAATGAATGTATATAATCACCCCATATCCACTGCCATAGATTCAAATCTCACTGTGAAAAATGTACATTAAACTTTTTTGATCAGTATACACAATAAAATTTTCAACCAAGAGGTAATTTTGTTAAGATATTTAATCATAAACCATTGAAGATAAATTTATACTGTGAACTGGGTAATTCCCTTAAAGTGATCTCAACTATTGTGAGACATACACCACAATTTGATCTCCCTGCATCAACACTACTCCAAATATGATCTTTAACACATCACAACTCAAGGTATACATCACACCCGGAATGGGTAGGATCAAATTTTTTTGTTGTTAAATTATTATTTATGTCTTAGAAAGTGTTCTCACAATATTCATACCGTTAAAATTTAATCTCCTTCATAGTTTGGCCTAAAATATGTGCTTCAAAATGGGAAATGGCTTGGATGAATCTCTGATAATAACCCACCAAACCTAGAATTATTCAGATATCAAAAACATTATTAGGATATAATCAAGAAAAAACTACATAGACATTCTCTAGGTCCACTGGAAAAAGAAACTTTGAGATGATTTGACCCATGAAATACATCTTTTAGATCTAAAATTGACACTTAATAATCTTGGTGTATAGCTGATGTTCTCTCAGTGTACTTAGGATGATGTAAAGATATAGGGAATGATTATCATGATTCTTGGATTACCCTGAGATTTCATCCAAAAAAATACAAAAACTTATATAGGTACAGGTTAATTATTTGGTTCATCAAGGCCATAAACACAGCTGCTGTGTTCTTCCGGCTGAATGACAACATGAAGAACTCGTATTGGCCATGTCTGCCTTTCAATGGAGTCTGTGGTAAATATGAAGTTCTCACTCTCAACTGATGATATTCTGACCTCAAATCATACATAGATAATACAAAATCCCCCATAAAATATTCAAATAGATCATTGATTCATGTATAAGGATTTTGATTCATAACTTCCATCTGGTTCAACTTTTAGAAATTGACACACAAGTGTAATGTTCCATTACCCATCTTTGAAAACAAGACTAGATAACCCCAAGGTGACATACTCGTATGGATCAATCCATTATCTATAAATTACTCTATCTTAGTCTTAGGATCTTAAATCTATTTTGGTTCTATTTTAAAAATTATTATAGAAACTACCTTAACTCCTAGCATGAGATCAATTGTAAACTCAACATCTCTCTCACATGGCATCCTTGATTGGTCTCCAATAAACACATCCTGAAAATAGTCAACTACCAGTGGAAAGACTCTTTTTTTAACACCCCAATCATTTAATAAAATACTTTTATCCTGGGTAGTGATCTCCCCCAGTTGCTGATGAACTGTCCCAGTACGGCCTTCTTGGATATCTCATTCTCAATGATGAACATAATTTTTTCCCTCATTAGATGTAAATTTTGCACTCCTATGGTAACAATTTATGTGGGTTAAGTACAATAACATATATTACATGCCCAAAATCAAGTCAAAAACAAACATGTCAAGTATATAAAGATCCCAAAAGAAATTATAATCACCAACCTTGAAGGAATTTCATAAATTAATGTCGCTCGACCGTACTCCCAATAGTGTGTTGGTACTCATTACCCCACTCACAAACTCCACTATCAGAATAAAACCATTCACATGTCGAGTAGATATAAAATAATCCATTGCTCATATATCAAATAATGAACTATAATGTTGAAACAATCAAATAACAGTACCTCTGACTATCAACGGTCCATCCTTGCCATCCATAAGTTCATACTAAACTGCATGAAACTGTCTTATCCCTCTTTAATGTACTATAGTTTGAGTCCCCTGTGTCACTCTACTATACCGATATGGGTGTTCCTTCAAAAAATTAAAAATTCCACCCCCTCTACTAGAATATCTAGTAGTACTATAACTTCTAGACTGCTATGGTGTACAATACTCCCTTATCGTACTCTAGTTTTGTGTATCTCCTCCATCACTACCCATATGTTATGGGTTCTTATAGAACCACTATAAATATAAAACCCTTCCATAAGTTCAACTATCTACCAAGGGTTGAGGACACTGACTATGAAAGTTATCCGAACATCTGTACATATGGAAAACCACTCATGTTTTTAGTTGGGTAAATAATACTACCCCCTGATAACTTTTCTTGCCACTTCTATAGTTAACAATATCATAGAAACACTTCCTACCCCTTTAATACCTACATCCTGGTCATCTATCCAAAAACACTTATCCTCTAGAGGAATCATCCTTCAGGATGCCCTCATAATTAAGAGACTGGTCTACCACCTTAGTACACTTTGTCAATCAAAAGATGTCAACTTGGGACTTAATATCACATTTAAGTCCATCATGAAAGGTCTCATCACAATTTCCTCTTCTCCTTCTACTGTTGGGACAATGAAGTTTAAGTCAGTGAAGAAATCATCATAGTCCATCATGGACATACCACATGTGTTAACCTCTTAAACTCTTCCACCCTCTACTATCTTAATGTCTCTAGATAAAAGTGTTCTAAGAACTTATCCTTGAATTCGTTCTATACCGTGCTTTCTAACTGCTAATCTCAATCCTGAATGTCCCACCAATTATTTTATTTACCTAGTAACATATTAGAATCCAACAGGAATATTTTCTCTAGAGGGGTCTCTAAATAGTCAATAATTGTCTTGATATACTCAATAAAAAACTTAGCTACCTCAGGTCTACCCTCTTTGGTGAATGTCATAGGGTGATTCAATTTGAAATCTCAAGTCAGATCAAACATTTTTTGAATAGATTGCCCAGGTTCTATATCCATGAACTATATAATGTGAGAAAAGTTCTCATAGAAATTCTCTCCCCCTCCTACACAATGAACTATTGAGGCCAGTTGTCCCACTATGGGAGGATCATTCCCAACCGTTTCCTCATTTCTTCCTACAAAGAAACATCATCCGAGAGGCATGTCCTTAAAATGTTGAGAACACATCTTAGGACACATAACACAACATTAACACATTCTTTACAAGATGGATTCACATAAATCATTAAGAAATAGTCTCTCATAAACCACTACATGGTCAAAATCGATACACTATCACTACCCTTAACTATCCCTAACCCGGTTCAAGGTTAAAAATGGGTAAAACACATTCATATTTCAAAATTCCCCATTAGATGCACGTTTTAACCATTTCAAAAAAATATCAAATTTTACAACATTTTTGTTTATCAAATATGTATTATGAACCATTCTATTTTAAAATAATCAAATTAAAAATCATTTTTGTTTCCCAAAATCCACTTATTACATGATTTTCAATGTGTTCCTATCCTAATACATGTCACATAAATTTAATGAGAGCCTATAATTATGTAGGTATACTCAACTCACATTCCATACCAGGCTAGGAGGAAAATATCCCAAAAATTAACATCACTCAACAAGTTCAATTCCAAAGGTGAAATAACATCCAAATTTAACAAAAAAATGTCATGATTTACAATCCCACCCTAGGTAAGTGGGTTTTCACCCACACATGGGTTATTTACTCTCGTAAACAAGCACATTACTAATTCCTGGATTATTTTAATCTTCTTTTTCTCTTTATTAAGTAATAAGAAAACTAATAATAAAATAAAACTTCTTTAATACCACTTTGAAACATCTCAACCCAGGTGACACATATCTGTTCCTCGAGTTGGTTTTCCATATAACCTCAGACATGCCTACCCATATGAAAGAGGCTACCAACTACCAATGAGGTTATAATATGTAATATGGGGATACTATGCTCTATTTAAAAAAGTATCAAAAATGTGGAAATTACTTTGAAAAATAACTAAGATGAAACAATAATAAACACTAAACAAAACAAAACATGAATAAAACCAAAACAGGTAAATTTTACCTAAAAAATTTAGTTAATATGTCATGGAATACAAGTTTCTAGTGTCTATTGAAAATCCAAAATAAAGAGACGCTATCATCTTCTATGTGTAAGGCCTTGGCCTTAAAACTTACTTAATATTGAATTAAATGAATAATTCACATTAAGGATCTTTTTAGGTTTAGAGTTTTAGAGAATTAGGACATAACTATTACATCTCAAAATATTACAAAGTAGTCGCTTCTACTAAATTTCCATAAAATAAAAACTCTTAGAAAGAGACATGTATAGTTCCATGTTTTAGGTAGCATGACTTTCCCTTGATCCCATCCTTGACCCTATTCCACGATAAGTCCTGTGAAAAACATTTCAAAAACCTGGGATGAGCATAAAAAGCTCAGTAAAAGATACACAAAGAATGTAAACTGTTAGTTTTTCAAAAGAACCAGTAAACCATGTATACTTTATCAAAGTAATACTTTTCACCTTCATGAAGTAGTAAAAACTCTTCACTGAAAAAAAGTATCATTACCTACCTTTTTCTAACCAAAGGATTACCATAAAACCCATATAAAGAACACATAACATATATAAAGGTAACTTGGGACATAAACATTCTTATGTGGAATAACCATATGGTCGACTTCCACACATATCACATAATGGAATAGCCATACGGCCAATTTCCATACATACTTAATGGAATAGCCATACGACCGACTTCCATACCCAATGCATTGGAGGTTATAATGTAACCACCCGTCCTGGTATTCACGGCGCCACCCGTCATATGGTTTATAACGTAACCACCCGTTAAAATGTCTAAGTACCAATATAAAATCATAAAACAGAAAACCAATATAAAGGAATGATAACATTTCCACATTTAAATCACAATATATCATAAATATATTGACATAATAGAATCCTTTATCAAAACCATTTTCAATACCAAAATACATAAAAGATTATATGGTATTTATTTTATTTTAAAATCATTACGCCTTGTTGAGGAATCCAAAGACCAAATAATACTCGCGGCGGCAGAAAAGGTCATTGTCACCGCGTACGTTTAAAAAAACATTCCTTTTTGTCGTTTAGTAAAACGCTTCGTAGAAAAAGATTCTTTTTGTATAAAAGTAAAAGTCAAAGGGGTTTATACACCGTATAAAAGAAAGTTGTGTATAAAACGAAATATGCCTCAATGAAAGGAGATTGCGACGAAGTCCCTTACAAAGATGGTATCCTTGGTTTAAGGATAAATCAATTGCATAATTATGTGTGACAAACGAATACACCAAATATAAGTGGATATTAAGTGTAAAAAAATCAGAGGTTATTCACACATATTCATAGAACGACATATTCAAGGAGTACAAGTTTATACCAAAGAATCAAATTTGGGCTAAGAAGTTCCCTTGTAAAAATTTGACAGCCTAACGGCATCACTTCAAAAATTCAGAAAATGAGTTCATGAGAGATAAAAATGGAATCTCATCACTTGGACATAAAATTTACATCAATCAGGATATAGAAGAACATATCCCAACATAATAGTATGTGAATTAAATGACATAACAAACGAAGTCTTTTAAAAAGTGAAGGGTGAAAGGCTCCCTTACCGACTTGGGTAACTTTCGAAATGTACACCCCATTGAAGAAGTGTCGTACAATGAATATGTAAATACCCATAAATGGAATTATATTAAAAAAGGAGTGTAATAGTGAGAAGTACATAAACCACTCAATGGAAATTTTGGCAAATGTATCATAAATCTCACGGGAATAAAAGTGAGATGAAAAATCTCTTACAAAAACTCGGCAGCCTAACGGTGCCACTTAAAACTTCCAAAATGGATTGATGAGAGGAAATAGGGTCTCTAATCACATCAACATAATGTTTACAGAAAGAGGAATATAAAATAAAATCCCCCAACATAACAAATAGTAGCTTAAAAGAAGTGACATAAAGGAGAGTACTTTAAAAGAAAGAGAGAGGTTAGATCTCTTACGAAAATTCGGCAGCCTATCGGCGCCACTCAAAACTTCCAAAATGGATTGATGAGAGAGAATAGGGTCTCTCATCACATGAACATAAAAATTACAGTAATACTAATATAAAAGAACATCCCAATAACAATAAAGATGAGCTTCAAAAGGAATGACAATAAAGAGTGTACTTAAAAAGAAAGAGAGGAGTAGGATCCCTTACCTCGGGTCCGACTTGACTCAATCATTCTTTAACGTCCTGAATAATAAACTTGAGTTAATTTCTATTTTCTTAAGAACCTTATTCAAGTTAATTATTCCTTTTATATCACTTATTTCCATGTTATAAACATTATGTAATCATTTGAGTTAATAATGCTTGTTTTGTCGATATTTGGTTCTTAAGTCGAAAGTGGACTTCTTACAATTACATGTTGTTTGTGTGGTCAAAGGTTCTTTATATACAGAATGACATTCCTGATTTGTATATCATATATATCCAGAATATACATGTATTTATAATATTACATAATCATTTAGAGGTAAGAAATGAAATGCACCATTCATGGAGACGGTAAGCCGTACGTACGTATGAACGCTACATTCATTTCATTGTCATATTAATGGAATTAAAAATAAATGAGAGGTATGTATATTTTAATTCCAGAATTATATTCATCATTTAGATGTATCATTCATCATATATATCCATTATATACATGTACTTATAATAGTACATTACATTTGGGGATAAGAAATGAAATGCACCGTTCATGGAGACGGTAAGCCGTACGTACGCATGAACGCTACTTTAATTTCTATCTCATACATTAATGGAAAGAAATAATAATGATATAGAGGTATATAATAATTCCAGTATAAAATCATATATAATAACATTAAATCCATCCTTTATACATCCCACGTATGGCATTAACGAATCACATCACTTTGAGGGGGCGGTAGTCCGCACTTTCTAAAATGAAGATATCGCGTATACCCATAATGGAAACCATAAAGGTATGCCCAAAATGTAAAATACATAAGCTTAAGGAAAACATAAACATATTATATATCATATATAAAAATAGTGACATCATAATTTCCACCTTTGAAGGTGTAAAATGAGTATTGAACAATCATCGTTTCGGGAGGCAGAATTTCGCCATCCACAGAAACCGTATGTTCTTTAACCATTTGATGTAGTTGTGTGAGAGTGTAGCTCGAATAAATCTTATAACAACATCCTAGTATATTTAAGATACTGTTTTTGTTACAAAAGAAGTAAATAAAAAGAGTTTAGGGGGTTGGAGAAGCAAAATAAAACAAATGAACATGAGAGAATAAATTACCTTTAAAAGTGTAACTCCTATTGATTTGAGCCTAAAGGCTTCCTTTGAAAGGATTATGCCCAATGGGAATCCTCTAGGATGAGTAGAGGGATGTGGAGAGAGTAAATGGGCAGGGGTTGGCTGAGAAAAAGGCTTTGGGAGTGTGGGTAAAGAGGTAGAGGTGGGGGCCTTTTATAAGAGGAGAGGAGGGGCACTTTTGGGAAGTAAAGAAATATTACTTTATTTGAAAATGAGTTGCGGATTTAAAGGGTCCCAAATTGATATAATTCCAGGATAAGGTGATAAGGCTTCGAAATCCACTCATCCAATTGGTTTTGGTCATGTGTAGGTTTTAGATTTTACATTACATTTCCATTTTATTTAAATCGTTAAATAATGAGATCATCGCTGCATCATCATGATGTCATAAATAATTTAATTTATTTAAAGTCTAAAAATTATAAAAAAAATACTATGATGTAGGAAATCGTTTTATCTTTCAAATTACTATTTATAATCAAAATATTATCGTTATAACCCATGTAAAAATTGTTTTCGTAAAAAATATTATGTTTGTGTCATTTTTACTTTTACATTAAATAAAATGTTATTTATGTCATTTCCCAACCAAAGTGGATCCATGGGGTCCCCAAGTTGACCCATGGCTTGTATGGGTCGGCCATGACACAACCAATGAGGGTAGGACATGTGTCAAACTCATCTCATTTTATTAAAGCATTATTTTTACCTTAAACTACACTAATTACCACTAATCGCGATTAAAAACATAATAAGTTACTATTCACCAAAAAATTATTTTTTTCCCATTGAACCAAATTTTACTTCTAAATGACAACCATGTATGTCGTATTTTTGAAATTCAAAACACAAATATGGAAAAATTTCATTTAAATGAAAAAATCAGTTTTTATAAGTACCACTTAGTGGTTTCACTATTCATCAAAAATTGAAGTTTTTCAGAAAATTCCCAAAAATTCACCCTAAGATATATTTGATATTCTGAATTCAAAAATGAAGTCTATTTTACAAAATTCAAAACATATAATTCACATTAATTAATTTAATAATTATTTCCCGCTGTCATGACAAATAGCGTGTTTTTATGAAACAATAAGTATCAAAAGATTGACACTAGTTTAAGTCTGATTTCAAAGTGAAATTAATTCCAACGACCACTATTGGATTTAATGGTAAAAATATATTCTAATTTCACTTTAAAACCAATTAAAAAGATAATCTAATCATATAAATAATTTAGATTAAAAAGAGGTTTTGAATTAAAATACAACATTTTACACTATTCATTGAAAAAATGAACTTTATCGGAAAGATACCAAAAATTTACACAAAGTAAGTTTTGATGTCCCAATTCTAAAGAAGAGAATTATTTAGTCCAAAATAATGTATAAGAGTGATCAAAACTATATTTAATGACAGTTCACCATCAAAAGGCGATAAGTGAACCTTTAGTGAAAATTAGGGTATAAAAGCCTAAAATTGAATTCTTTCCGTATTTTAAGCCTTTATCTTTTATTGGATAAATGTAAAAACATTAAAAAATATATATAGTCATATTTTAGTTATTTCTATCCATTCCCGCCAATATAACGGCTACATGTTAACTACCATTTAAAATAATATTATTTTATTATTAGAGTGCAACGTAAGATTCCCAAGAAACTCGTTGTTGCGTGTTGGGTACGCCATCAAGCATAGCGTCCCCTTTAAAGTCATATTAATACTTTATTCACAAATATGGATAAATATGAAAATGTCATATTCTTTATTTACCTGGGGTGTTACATCCTTCCCCCCTTTTGGGAATTGCGTCCTCGCAATTTTAAAATTGCGCTTGGAAACATCCTTGAAAGTCCCACATAGGAACAAGAGTCGGTAAAACAATCACTTTAAAATAAAGAAAGATAAGTACAAAGGTCACCCGAGTTAACCCATACTAGGATTCCAAGTATGAAAATATGGACATGGAGGAGAAAATATAGGGTCATGTTCTGACGAAGAGTGATAGAAAACATGTTTAGGAGAAAGTTAATAATAATAAAATCACAAACTTGTGATGGGTTAAACGGTATTCGATTCCCCAGTAGGAAAAGTTAATAGACAACATTTTTGTTTTACGTTACTTTTTATTGAGGAATTTATTCATAAGGAAAAATGATCACTTATCATGTTGACTTTCAACTTTTATTAGATTCCTCACACAAACTCATATTTCTTCCAAAAGACGAGTATTTAGGAAGACTTGTTCACATTAAGAGTACTATAATAAACTTCTAGAGAATTACCTAATCCACAAAAGAGAACTATATACTTCCCATGTCTTTATACTTTAACCAAAACCAAAACCAAAAAGGCTAGTACAAGATCAGATAATCCAGAAAAGGATAACCCTTTATAAAAATAAAATCTATTCTTAATCTCCAAAATGTGTCCATCAAAACCCAAAGTTCAACGAGGTCCATCCGATAAACAATTTGTCCATAAAATTCTTCAAAGTAAACCAATATAGGATTGAAACCCAAATATTTGAAGGATTTAGTCACATAGTCTTACAAGTTAAATCGTAACATTTATCTCCAAACAATATCAGTTGCTCCTAAAGACTCGTATTGAAAAGTAATTAACCCAGTCACATATCCTCCATGATAGGTTAATAATTTTCATAAATAACCCAAAATAAACTTACTATTAATTCATAAAATCATATAACTAGAAAGAATCAGTCAAACTAACCAGGGACTTCACGTAGTCGAGTGGTAGGCGATTAATACCAGTAGCACTTTGGTTGTGGGTTCGATTCCCGTGGCTTTGTCCGACGCGATGGGTTGTCACACGGTCTACGTGTTGTCCTTTTTCCAAAACTATATAATTCTTAAAACATTCCCCAAAATGAGATAAAATCTTCAAAAATAATCATAACATATTTTAACCTCAAGTTTATCTCATTCCTTTCATTTTCCATCATATCATAGAGTAACCCATAATTATCTAAAAAGTAAGGAGCATATAAACCCTAATGGTTACCTTTTTAATTATTACCTGAACTTCCACATCGATTGGTCATCTCGTACATGATTCATTATAGAACATACCAAGGTTCACGTGGTTGATCATGACTCCTTGATAGTTGGTTTAGAACAACCACAAGTTTCCTCATTGAGTACCCCATTTCATCGAGTCTCTTAATCAGAGAACCACCACAGTTTCCTTCAAACCAATTGTCACTTTGGTGCCTGCGAGATCCAGCCATTCACTAAAAATAGAAATGTCAGTGTGAGTATATCAACAAAATCATAATATACTAATGAGGATGGTAAACACTAAGATATACTTACTCATTCACTTTATCTAAAACTAGGACTCTTTCCTAAATCCTAACCATTATGGTAATGTCACTTATGCTTAGAGAATACCCTAACCTCTAAAGTTATCTAAACTGACCTTTGATACCAACTATAAGGCCCCGGCCTTAAAACTTACTTAATATTTAATTAAATGAATAATTCACATTGAGGATTTTTTCAGGTTTAGAGTTTTAGAGAATTAGGACAGAACTATTACATCTCAAAAGATTACAAAGTAGTCGCTTCTACTAAATTTCCATAAAATAAAAACTCTTAAAAAGAGACATGTACAGTTCCATGTTTTAGGTAGCATGACTTTCCCTTGATCCCATCCTTGACCCTATTCCATGCTAAGTCCTGTGAAAAACATTTCAAAAACTTGGGATGAGCATAAAAATCTCAGTAAGAGATACACAAAGAATGAAAACTGTTAGTTTTTCAAAACAACTAGTAAACCATGTATACTTTATCAAAGTAATACTTTTCACCTTCATGAAGTAGTAACAACTCTTCACTGAAAAAAGGTATCATTACTTACCTTTTTGTAACCAAAGGATTACCATAAAACCCATATAAAGAACACATAACATATATAAAGGTAACTTGGGACATAAACATACTTAAGTGGAATAACCATACGGTCGACTTCCACACATATCACATAATGGAATAGCCATACGGCCAATTTCCATACATACTTAATGGAATAGCCATACGGCCGACTTCCATACCCAATGCATTGGAGGTTATAACATAACCACCCGTCCTGGTATTCACGGCACCACCCGTCATATGGTTTATAACGTAACCACCCGTTAAAATGTCCAAGTACCAATATAAAATCATAAAACAAAAAACCAATATAAAGGAATGATAACATTTCCACATTTCAATCACAATATATCATAAATATATTGAAATAATAGAATCCTTTATCAAAACCATTTTCAATACCAAAATACATAAAAGAGTATATGGTATTTATTTTATTTTAAAATCATTATGGCTTGTTGAGGAATCCAAAGTCCAAATAACACTCGCGGCGGCGAAAAAGGTCGTTGTCACCGCGTATGTTTAAAAAAACATTCCTTTTTGTCATTTAGTAAAACGCTTCGTAGAAAAAGATTCCTTTTGTATAAAAGTAAAAGTCAAAGGGGTTTATACACCGTATAAAAGAAAGTTGTGTATAAAACGAAATATGCCTCAATGAATGGAGATTGAGATGAAGTCCCTTACAAAGACGGTATCCTTGGTTTAAGGATAAATCAATTGCATAATTATGTGTGACAAACGAATACACCAAATATAAGTGGATATTAAGTGTAAAACAATCAGAGGTTATTCACACATATTCATAGAACGACATATTCAAGGAGTACAAGTTTATCCCAAAGAATCAAATTTGGGCTAAGTAGTTCCCTTGCAAAAATTTGACAGCCTAACGGCGTCACTTCAAAAATTCAGAAAATGAGTTGATGAGAGATAAAAAGGGAACCTCATCACTTGGACATAAAATTTACATCAATCAGGATATAGAATATCATATCCCAACATAATAGTATTTTAATTAAAAGACATAACAAATGAAGTCTTTTAAAAAGAGAAGGGTGAAAGGTTCCCTTACCGACTTGGGTAACTTTCGAAAAGTACACCCCATTGAATAAGTGTCATACAATGAATATGTAAGTACCCATGAATGGAATTATATTACAAAAGGAGTGTAATAGTGGGAAGTACATAAATCACTCAATGGAAATTTTGGCAAATGTAGCATAAATCTCATGGGAATAAAAGTGAGATGAAAAATCTCTTACGAAAACTCGGCAGCCTAACGGCGCCACTTAAAACTTCCAAAATGGATTGCTGAGAGGAAATAGGGTCTCTCATCACATCAACATAATGTTTACAGAAATAGGAATATAAAATAACATCCCCCAACATAACAAATAGGAGCTTAAAAGAAGTGACATAAAGGAGAGTACTTTAAAAGAAAGAGAGATGTTAGATCTCTTACGAAAATTCAGCAGCCAATCGGCGCCACTCAAAACTTCCAAAATGGATTGATGAGAGAGAATAGGGTCTCTAATCACATGAACATAAAAATTACAGTATTATTAATATAAAATAACATCCCAATAACAATAAATATGAGCTTTAAAAGGAATGACATAAAAGATTGTACTTAAAAAGAAAGAGAGGAGTAGGATCCCTTACCTCGGGTCCGACTTGACTCGATCATTCTTTAACGTCTTGAATAATAAACCTGAGTTAATTTATATTTGCTTAAGAACCTTTTTCAAGTTCATTATTCCTTTTATATCACTTATTTCCATGTTATAAACATTATGTAATCATTTAAGTTAATAATGTTTGTTTTGTCGATATTTGGTTCTTAAGTCGAAAGTGGACTTCTTACAATTACATGTTGTTCGTGTGGTCAAAGGTTCTTTATATTCAGAATGACATTCCTGATTTGGATATCGTATATATCATATATATCCAGCATATACATGTATTTATAATATTACATAATCATTTAGAGGTAAGAAATGAAATGCATCGTTCATGGAGACGGTAAGCCGTACGTAAGCATGAACGCTACTTTCATTTCTTTGTCATATTAATGGAATTAAAACTAAACGAGAGGTATGTATATTTTAATTCCAGAATTATATTAATCATTTAGATGTATCATTTATCATATATATCCATTATATACATGTACTTATAATAGTACATTACATTTGGGGATAAGAAATGAAATGCACCGTTCATGGAGACGGTAATCTGTACGTACGCATGAACGCTACTTTCAGTTCTATATCATACTTTAATGGAAAGAAATAATAATGATATATAGGTATATAATAATTCCAGTATAACATCATATATAATAACATTAAATCCATCCTTTATACGTCCCACGTATGGCATTAACGAATCACGTCACTTTGAGGGGGCGGTAGTCCGCACATCCTAAAATGAAGATATCGCGTATACCCATAATGGAAACCATAAAGCTATGCCCAAAATGTAAAATACAGAAGCTTAAGGAAAAAATAAACATATTATATATCATATATAAAAATAGTTACATCATAATGGCCACCTTTTAAGGTGTAAAATGAGTATTGAACAATCATCGTTTCGGGAGGCAGAATTTCGCCATCCACGGAAACCGTATGTTTTTTAACCATTTGATGTAGTTTTGTGAGAGTGTAGCTCGAATAAATCTTATAAAAACATCCTAGTATATTGAAGATACTGGTGTTGTTACAAAAGAAGTAAATAAAAAGAGTTTAGGGGGTTGGAGAAGCAAAATAAAACAAATGAACATGAGAGAATGAATTACCTTTAAAAGTGTAACTCCTTTTGATTTGAGCCTAAAGGCTTCCTTTGAAAGGATTATTCCCAAAGGGAATCATCTAGGAAGAGTGTAGGGATGTGGAGAGAGTAAATGGGCAGGGTTTGTCCGAGAAAAATGCTTTGGGAGTGTGGGTAATGAGGTAGAGGTGGGGGCCTTTTATAAGAGGAGAGGAGGGGCACTTTTGGGAAGTAAAGAAATATTACTTTATTTGAAAATGAGTTTCGGATTTAAAGGGTCCTACATTGATATAATTCGAGGATAAGGTGATAAGGCTTCGAAATCCACTCATCCAATTGGTTTTGGCCATGTTTAGGTTGTAGATTTTACATTATCTTTCCATTTCATTTAAATCATTAAATAATGAGGTCATCGCTGCATCATCATGATGTCATAAATAATTTAATTTATTTGAAGTCTAAAAATTATAAAACAAAAATATTATTATGTAGGAAATATTTTTTGCTTTCCAATGACTATTTATAATAAAAAATATGATCTTTATAACCCATGTAAATTTTTTTTTCGTAAAACATATTATGTTTGTGTCATTTTTACTTTTACATTAAATAAAAAGTTATTTATGTCATTTCCCAACCAAAGTGGATCCATGGGGTCCCCAAGTTGACACATGGCTTGTCTTGGTCGTCCATGACACAACCAATGAGGGTAGGACATGTGTCAAGCTCATCTCATTTTATTAAAGCATTATTTTTACCTTAAACTACACTAATTACCACTAATCGCGATTAAAAACTTAATAAGTTACTATTCACCAAAAAATTATTTTTATCCCATTGAACCACATTTTACTTCTTAATGACAACCATGTATGTCGGATTTTTGAAATTCAAAACACAAAGATGACAAAATTTCATTTAAATGAAAAAATCAGTTTTTATAAGTACCACTTAGTGGTTTCACTATTCATCAAAAATTGAAGTTTTTCAGAAAATTCCCAAAAATTCACCCTAAGATATATTTGATATTCTGAATTCAAAAATGAATTCTATTTTACAAAATTCAAAACATATAAGTCACATTAATTAATTTAATAATTAATTCCGGTTGTCATGACAAATAGCGTGTTTTTATGAAACAATAAGTATCAAAAGATTGACACTAGTTTAAGTCTGATTTCAAAGTGAAATTAATTACAACGACCACTATTGGATTTAATGGTAAAAATATATTCTAATTTCACTTTAAAACAATTTCAAAAGATAATCTAATCATATAAATAAATTAGATTAAAAAGAGGTTTTGAATTAAAATACAACATTTTACACTATTCATTGAAAAAATGAACTTTATCGGAAAGATACCAAAAATTTACACAAAGTAAATTTTGATGTCCTAATTCTAAAGAAGAGTTTTATTTGGTCCAAAATAATGTATAAGAGTGATGAAAACTATATTTAATGACAGTTCTCCATCAAAAGGCGATAAGTGAACCTTTAGTGAAAATTAGGGTATAAAAGCCTAAAATTGAATTCTTTCCGTATTTTAAGCCTTTATCATTTTTGGATAAATGTAAAAACATTAAAAAACATATATAGTCATATTTTAGTTATTTCTATCCATTCCCGCCAATACAATGGATACATGTTAACTACCATTTAAAATAATATTATTTTATTATTAGAGTGCAACGTAAGATTCCCAAGAAACTCATTGTTGCGTGTTGGGTACGCCATCGAGCATAGCCTCCCCTTTAAAGTCATATTAATACTTTATTCACAAATATGGATAAATATGAAAATGTCATATTCTTTATTTACCTGGGGTGTTACACTATGTGTGTCCCGACATCATGTATGCTCCCCTCATCCATGATCTATCCTGAATCCTAACACATCCATTAAACATAGGCCTCTCACTTTTCACAGGCATGCATTAGGGGAACAGATCATCAGTATGAAACCCCATGGTTATTTTGAGAATTATTTCAAAACCCACAACTCATTGATCAATAATATATATCACAATATATAAATCAAGGTTCAACATCATTGTCCTTTTTATCACTCATTCACGTCATGGTGAACCATTTAATTAATCAATCACAACAATGTTTCTTCACTTATATCATAAGGAATAATATGAATAATTTACCCATTAATCCAATTATCATCACTTATTCCACAAATCATTAACCCTTCAAGGTTAAGCGAGTCAAACATTTAAATCCCATTATCATACATGTAATAAAGATATAGTTCAATTTCATACCCCGTAATTTCCCATTTATTGCAATTTAAAAATACCATTTCATGGATATAGGCACACCCATTGGGTTTCCATCAAGACCAGTTACACAATCTCTAATGGGTCCAATGGGACCTGTGAAGGGTCTCATAGTTTCATGAAATTATTTCACCCTTTTAATTTAAAAGTAAGTGTACAACATGGGAAAGTAATTGAACAATTAAATACAAATTATCATAGTTAATAATATGGGAATTAAAAATTACACCACTTACCTAAAGATCATTAATGATCACTTGCCAATCTATATCCCTTAATTTAATGTAGAATGATCGAAATCACAGTGATGATAAAGTTCTTGGATCAAAACCGAGGATCAAGATCAAGAAAAGCCAGATACATTAAACCTAGATATAAACATAAAAATAGAGTAAAATACATAACTCTATAAATGGAAATTAAGATATGATATATTGGAATCTAAATGAGTAATAAATTACATACCATACGAGGTTCTATTTCTTCAACCAGATCTTCAATTTGCACTAGAAGAGGTTTTAGGAGACTAAGAATCATCTCGGGATCCTCTAAAATAGATGAAGATCTTGTTAGGTATAATAGAGGATTTTATGTATATAAATTAGGGGTTTAGAATGTTTCAATAAAAACTAGAGTGTCTAAAATCCCATACACATGGTAACCTGGGTGGGCCGCACAGTTTTCCAAACCTTGTGCCTTTACTGTTTGGGGTGCACTGTTAATCCTAGATGGGTGCGTAATTTGAAAAACATACAAACATGAAAAAAACACCCAATGTTCTAGGGTGAATAATTTAGAGAGGGTGGCCAGATTTCTTGGTTAAACCATGTGCTCCCTTCCTATGGATCAAATGGGGTGCACTTTTTCTTGGGGAAAACTGTTTGGTTATCCCTAACTATGCACGAACAATGTACAACACAATAGGTTTCCCAAATTCCCCAAATTCACCTAAAACTACTCCAAATAAATACCTAAACAAGATATAATCAAAAAAAATCAAATAATATATGAAAATGAGAGTAAGACATCTTCAGAATGGTTTAGATCTTATAATATTTTAAAAGAACACTGTGTTTTTTAGAAAATACGACACAAAACACCAAGAAGAAACTAACAAAATAATATTTTTATATTAACAGGACCATTATGAAATAGATGTGTAATTTTATATTATTAATAGGTTTAAAAAATATTAAAATTTGTATAATTTTTTTATATAATGAATTTATTAATAATAAAAAAGTACATAATTTTCAGTAAAATCAATTTATACTTTAAAAATGGTTTTATTTTGTATTTTGTGTGTGAGAATTATAAATAATTTCATCCAATTTAATAAAATTTATTCTATAAAATAATTTTTTTTTAAATCATAATATTAAATTTAACATATGGTGAAATTTTAGGACTTTTTTGAAATGATATATTTTTCAATGAATAGTGATAATTACCACCTTTTCAAATACACTCATTTATTTTCATTATATAATGTAATTTAAAATTACCATTATATTTTTTTATATTGTATTAATGTGAAATATTAATCATTTTATTTATAATTATATAAATTTTTTTGGAATCATCACTTTTCATGATTTTGGTATTTGATTATTTTTATGCTTAAAAACACAAATTTCAAAAAACTATTTTTTGGTGCATCATGTTTATTACTTTTAGTTAGTTAAAATAACCCTAAATAAGGAAATATTTAAGTTAAATTTAAATATTATAAATATATATTTATATTAATTTAAATTAATATAATGATTACTTCTAGTCATAGAGTTAATATAAGATAATTTACTACTTGAAAAATTCATTTTCTTGAAAAATCCATTTATGTAGCACATTGTGATATTATTATAAAATTAATTTATACCACCTATAGATATTTAATTTTGTAAAATGGGTTATTTACTAATAATAATCATAATAAATATTTTTTAATAAGTGAAAATTAATTTTTGTTCACAATGAATAATAAAAATAGTAAAAAAAATTCACATTGGTAAAATTATATATCAGGTTTTCCTTTTATTGAAAAAAGTGATAAAGCCCCCAATTTAAATATTAAATATTATTATATGAATTTATTTTAATACATATCACATTTTTTTATTAATTTGTTTATAGGACACTTTTCCCTGAAGTTATCCTATATAATATTTTAATAAAAGAAAAAGAAAAAATTTTAATCTCATGCTTTTAAATTTCACTTATATATTCACATAAGGATACCAATAAATTTCTAATGAATATTAACAGTTATTTTTTTAATAATTAAATCATTTTCATGATGGAAATTTATATATAATTTTTATGGATTATATAATTTCCTTAAACACTTACTTAACACTTACACAGAATTTATTAAATTAATAGAAAAATAAAATATATAATTTTAAAAATATTAAAAGTAATATAATTTTAATAAAAATATTATTTTTGATAAATTATTTATATAAATAAAATATTTTATATATGGTTTAGTGGAATATATTGTATTTATTTTTCTTTCATGTTGTAATTAAAATCTAATTAAATGAATTGTTCCAAAAAATAAATTTATATTATTTTATAATAAATAATATTTTATTAAATGATTTGAAATTAATAAAACTAGAATATTCATCCAATTTTTTTTTAATATAGATAATTTAAAGAATATTTAATTTAGGTTCCAATTTTCAATTTATAGAAACTATATTGACTATTAATGAGTAAAACACTTCATTATCATGGTAATTGTCAATGAGGGTTGACGAGGGTTAAAACCAAAAGATAAGGGTGAAAATATTACCTAAACATCTCAAAAAATATTAGATGAGTGTATCTTAACCCATAACCACATTATATATGAATTATTTTTATTTTTATCCTTTTTTACATGAAAATTAATTTATATTAATTTAATAATATAAGAACTTTTCAAAGTGCACTTCCCCCACTTATAATAGGGAACCTCCAATCCACTTTCCTTCACTCTTAAAAATCACTTTTTAATTTAAAATATGTACCCAAATCCATTATTTACACCCCTTACCAAGTATTAGAGTTATTTTATTGATTATAAGACCGTTATAGGATGGATTTTAGAGAAAACCTATATATGTTTTCTGGAGAAGAAGTGTCGTTCTTAACTGGGAATTTTGATTTATTTATTCATTCATTGAATTTTAATATTATTAAAACATATTGATATAATAACATCATTATATACCATATAATAATATGTTGTTAAGCTAATTTAATAACCTACATCCATGTACTCTTCCATAAAATGTGAAATTAAACCATCCTTTGTGTGTACAGATGGTTACCACCTCGCGAACCAATGTATTTCATTTTCCATCATCTCATACCAATGATTTTTATATTGATGTATTTAATTTATATATATGATAGTAATTAAATATTAATAATTCTATAAAATTAACATATCATATATTTCCCTACCTTTCTATTCACTAATAAATGATAACATTGGTTATGGGTACGTGTGGACTACAACCTCCATGAAGCGATGTGATTAATTTTTCATCTATGCATCACATATATGGAATATATAAGTGTATTTAAATAAATAATATGTTATTAATGATATATAAATAATTATATATTTGAAAAATAAAACTTACCTCCTTTATATCATTATCATTGAAAAATTGAAATGTTACACCTCTGTATATACGGCATGGGGTCTCCATGACTTTAACATAGTTATTTTTTAATAACCACATTTTATGGTTGGTTATAAAAGTATAATTTATATATATAAATTATAATTAACTCATTATTATTTTTTGGGTTATGATCAAATATTGACATCATTTATCATAGTCAACATATCAAATACATTTTAGAAAAATGAACCAGATATCGTCAAAATGATTCGCATGAACATAATAGATTAACTAAATAAATATAACATGGTAATGAATAAAATATAAGTATTAATAAAAATCAATGAGTTTCTTAATAAATTAAATAAGTAACATGATATTATTATTTTATTTGAATAAAATAAAATATTTTTGGTGTGTGAAAAAAAACGTGATATTATTATTCAGGAAGATAAAATATGTACATGATGAGTCGAGCTCTATGTAAGGGATTCCATCTCAATTTCCCTTCATAGATGAATATTTTAATTTTATGAACCTAATATATTTTATATGGTCCATATACTAACAATTTTACAAAATATATCATTAATACTATATACATCATTTTATTTTATGTTATAATTCATTTCACATCATTCAATGGGTTTTGAGTCGAAAGTTATCAAAGACGTAAAAGATTTATGAGATTGTTTATGTTCAAGGTTCCTTTGGGAGAAGTCATATACCATAATTTTATTTAGCCACATACCTTATATTATCCTTTGGGGCAGGAATATGGTTTATATGTTTGTTTTTCATTTCCCCATTATTGAATTAATAATCATCAACAAAGTTGTTTGTAAGTAATACATATTTTGTATCTTATTTAATATTTGGAATCATTCTCTTCCACATATACATTTTATATAAAATATTTCTAATAATTTCTTTAATAATATATAATTATTTATTAATTATATTTATACCCATGTTTTAATTTCTAATAAATAGTTTAAAAGTAATCATTCTGTGACTTTCCGAATAATGTACTTTTTGTCTTTCCCTAAAATAATTAAAATAAATTTTCTATTATAACATATAAGGCATGAATGTAATTTTCTTCATCATGAACACTAAATTATTTAAGTATTAAATTAAATTTTTCTATGTTTATTTTTTAATAAGATGTTTTCTATATTATTTTGGAAATTTTATCATTTTAAATAATTGATTTCAAAGTGAAAATTGGATTTTCCCGAAAAAAAACATTCCAGGTGATCTTTTAGAGACATTTTGATTAAAAATTAAAACCTTTAATATGTTGTATTTCTTATAAATTATATATATATATATTCCCCTTATATATAGATCATTATCCATGCCTTTGATGGTGTAATTCATTAATTTTTATCATTTCTCAAATGTATTAATTAAGAAATGTATTTTGTTTGATGTGAGGGAGGATTATGAATCCAATTTTCTGTCCATGGGTAATTATTAGGTTTGTTCCATATGATTTATTTACTTTTTTTATAACACATAATAATTACATGATATAATGTGTGTTACGAGATTTTTCTCCATTACAATGGGTAATGTTTTAATCTCAGTAAAAATCATGTATATGATTATGGAGTAAACCTAATCCATTAATGTACTTTTCCCATCAAGTGATGTTGAATTGGAATTTATACCTTACTAATACATATGTCATGTTTTATATTTCTACTATATTTCCAATATTTTCATGATCTTGGGATAGCATGATCTTTATATTATTCTCTCACATGATTACTCATGAGAGTTATCTTTTATGATGTCATGTTATGTCCCATTATCATATTTACTCCCTTACTTAGATTTATATCTCATCCATTTTTTATATACTCCCTATGCTATCCTATGCAGTTTTAGGATCTCAAAGGGATTTGTGAGCTCACTATTGAGAATTACAATAATGATGTTATGTTTTAGTTTCTTTTTTATGTTTTATGCACCCATTTTTTTCAAATAAAACATTTATAGTCATCTTTGAGTTGTATTTATTGGATTTTTATGTTAAAAACATGTAATAGTTTCTAAAAAAATGATTCTACAAAAAAATATATTCCATGAAATTAAACCAAATAGATATAAAATCAAGTATATCACATAATCACAACACATAAGTTAGATCATAAGAGACCAGCTCTACCTTCATCAGCACCATGAGAAAAGTAATGCCACTCTTCCATGTTTGAAACATCCCCTCCTAATAGGATTGTTCACAAAATGAATTTAAGACATCCTCTGGGAAGAGATATCCTATGTACATGTTGATCAATATCACCCAGATCCCTCTCAATTAGGGATATTTCATTTGGAATAAACTACATCCCTTATAGAATCTAGAGTGAAATTCACATGAAAACAAGAATATAAAATGACAAATAAACATCACATAATATGATTAGGTTTCACATCCAAAGAAAATATTTGAGCAAACATAAAATATATATTTCATATTCTACACATGCACACTAAATAATCGTTCTAATAACTCAAAAAAATATATTCTAATGTCAAGGGATTCCTACATTTTTTAATCAATATATCATAAGAAATGGTCATTATATAGGTCCAAAATCCAAACCACAACATAGAACCAATACCAAATAAACATGACTTAGAATCATAAGATCAATTTTGACAATAAACTACACCTTTAAAGTAGTTTAAGTTCAAAAAAAGATGTGAAAATTTTCCGACAGCTAATATATTGGTCTAAAGTTTGCATATATTATAATTCTCCCAATTCTGGTGGTAATTTTATCCAGGATCCATTAATATGTTTTCAGTTCATAGAAACACTTATATTTGATCATACATCAAGAATAAAATTGGGTTTGAAAAAAATATAAGAGGGCATTGATCTTTATAAAAAGGACTAATCGGATGAAGAACAGAAAATAAATTTGTGTTTAGGGTGTCAAATGGAGGTTTTATAAGGTTATAAGGGTGCCCAAAAATAATTATAGAGGATCCCTATAGTGTATGAAGTTTAATGGGGCTTAAGGAAATAAAAAAGAGTGAGCAGAGGGTATGTTTTTTTTAAAAATACCTATAAACATGGCATCCCTGGTGAGCTCTGTCAAACACCGTCGACTACACAGTGGCCCCTAGGTAGATATGTTTATACCTAGGAGAACCACTGATAGGTTAGTGGATTTTGGGAATAATAGCTTCTACCTAGGACCCTCACCAACTAGTCAGTGGGACTATTACAACTTAGAATGTTACAACACATCCACCAGCCTTACCTCATCCTATTTATGCCATCCTGAACGCCTTTATCAAAATTCTAAATACTTAAAAAGATCTCAAAAGTTATATAGAAAATTAAATAGGTATACATGATGGTAGAGGCTTCACAATAAAGAATTTCAGAACCTATGTTGGCAGTTTTTATATCTATGAAATGGTTTATTTCTAATAAAACTATTTTTTATTATTTTTACTTAATTAAGTAATTACAATGTTCTATTCCATTATTGAGTGTTTTCAAAATCATGTAAATATATTGTTTTATAAATTAACCTATAAATGTCATAATGATTAATTTTATATGTCATTTTGGTGTAAATTAATTTTTTATGATTAAAAATAATTTTTCTAAAAACAATTTTTAGTTGAATTTTTATAAATTATATTAAAATTAATTTTCACCACTTCTATAAATTGAATATATTAAAATTATTTTAAAATTAGGAATCATAAGGTCAAATTTCATAATTTTCTAATTTCATTTTTGTTCATAAATATAATTTACCAGGGGAAAAAATTATTCACCTTGGTATAGGGTAAAATGGGGTAAATTAGTTTAAACTATTATATAAGGTCCCAAAATCTTATCTATAATATTATATTATGAGTGTATTCAGACCAAAATTGTCTTATTCTAAAATTTTTTAATTCTTATACCAATTTTCTTTGAATGAAACCTTAATATTATTTTTAATATTTGAATATTTAAGAGTGACAATACCATTATTTGTAAAAGGATCACATCACCCCTCACTTATCCACAAACATTAAAACCATTTAATGACCATGATATATCCAAACATCTCCCTAACTCTCTTTACCATGACCTATATTTTTTTTTCTTCCCAAAAGACCAATCTATTAAGGCTTAAGGGGAGGTCCAACAGATGATACACAAGGAAGAGGTAATCATGTAACCTAACTCTTTTAAGTTTTATTATTCATAAACCTTTTTCAAATTTATTATAATCATTATAATATAATAAAATATATATAATTACTCTAATGAAATTATATTATAATGATAATTTTTTATATCATTTATAACCAATGGGAAACTAAAATGTCACATATGAATATGTGTATACTACAACCATTATAAAGTGATATATTAAATTTTTCATAACCACCACACAAAGATAGTTATATGTATTGACTTAGTATATATAAAGAATAATTTAATGTTCCTAGATTGTTTTTTTCTATAATATGATCTTATAATTTCATATACATCACCGTAGTTGAAACGTAATGAGATGAATTATCGAGTGCATGACCTGATCTTGTAGTGGATGTTTTTTATTCAAAAATTGGAGTAATATTTAATATGGTAAGAAAAATGGTATATAAGAATATAATAAAAATATGAAATATTTATTCACTTAAAAATAGTTATACATGAGGTAAATAGAATAGTTGAAACTAATAATGGACTATGATTATACAAATCACTATAATCTACATAAAGAAAAACAGGTAGTGGATTCCTTGAGATAAAAGGAAAATGTATCATTAACCATGATATGTTTCTAAATTTATAGTATATTTAATGAATTAATGAAACATGAATTAATGTTTATGTAACTAAAAACCCATTATATTTTGAATTCAGTAACTATATAGTCATATTTTTCAGAAACAACCATGTGTGCTTAAAAATAAGATTATGGTTTCCAAGAAAGGATAGAATTTGTTGAAAAAGTAAAATTTTCTAAGTTTAATATTATAAATAATGGTTTTATATGGATTGGGAAGAGGATATATGTAAGAAGTGATTTTTATTTGAAAAAAGGAATTGTTTAGTGAGGCTCATACTACTCTTTTTTCTAGTCATCTCAACAGTACTCATATAGAGAGCATTAGTATTATTAATGGATGAAAGGAATGAATAAAGAACAATATAAATTTACCATTAAATGATTCACTTACCAATGGGTTAAATATGAATGATAAATAGTTAATGGAATTTTTCAGTCGTTCTCAGTTCCTAAAAGTAAATAAGAAAATATATCCACAAACTTCATGTTGTGGTTACCAAATAAATCTTGAGGTAATATTTAAAATTGGTTATTATTTACCAATTGATTAAATATATTATTTTTCTTCATATTTGAGATAATATGTCTTTAGATCATCTTTATAAACTCTATCATAAATAGATAATATGGTTACATGGAGTACATATCATTATTATATCTTATAATGATCCCAAATTTTCATATAATATTTAGAAATGACATCATAAGTCATTGGGAACTGAGTAACGTATTTGTACATCTTTTAATCCTAAACCTAATAGACATTAAGAGCCAAAATTTGAGATTTTGGAGGATATAATATGGGTTTACTCATTATAGTATCTAGGATGTTAGTACCAGTATCTTTTATTATATGAATTCTCTTATAATATTAGTTTTCATTCTTGTATATATATGTCACCATTTTAGTCATTATATAAGATGTTGTTTTAGACTCCCTCATGTTGGGATTAATTCAAGGAAATATATTTATAAGGAAAATAATTGGTAGAAGATATGGTTAAAAAAAGTAAATATTTTTCATTATCATATGAGTAAAGCTCACGTCTGGTAGAACATTTATTCATATAATCAGAGTAGATGTTGTTTTTTTGGAAGACCATGATTTTTTTAAAATTACTACTTTTAAAGATGTGATTTGTTTTGTTAAAAAGAAAAAAATTAAGTCTATGGTTTATCAGTCTATATGAAATTATATAGAAATTGAGATCAGTTACTTACCGGGTTGTCAAACATTCGAGTTTATCTCACAAACAAGATATGTTTCATGTTTCAGTGTTTAAGGAAATGATAAACAAATTTATCTCATGTTTTTATCACTCAGGTGGGATAGTTAAAAGAGAATTTTTCATATGGTAAAACCCTATTATTATTCTTGATCACAGAGACAAGGTATTTCTTAATAAGGAAAACCACATGGTATTTTTTTTGAAAAAAACCCATATGACTAAAGAGGAACTAATGGAATCTAAAATATATATAATGGAAAAATATCCTTAACTATTTATTAATGAATAAAATTTCAATGATACTATTTATTTAATGGGGGAAAATGTGATAAAAACAAATAATGTTAGTTGACAATCAATATGAAATATTTCTAGTATTAATAATTAGATTTTATGGACTCAAATTCAATCTAATTCTTTTGTATAATTATATAGTTGAACAAGAAATATTTTTATACTTTATAAATAGTTTTAGATGAATTATATAGTTTTAATAAAAAGTTAAATTTCTAAATTTCTAAATTTTAATTCGATAAAGTTGACTTCATTTTTAAATTCATAATGTCAAAATTATCTCTTTGTAAATTTTTTTGCTTTCTCATAAAGTGTTGATTTTTTGAAGAATAATGAAAAATAATTATTTTTCAAACACTTTCACTTTTATGAAATTATCATGATATTAAAATTATACTAAAATATATAAATGTTGTTTTAAAAAATAAATTTATATTTAATAAGTGGAATAAATAATGTACATATATTTTTTTTGAATTTAGAAACCTATGTTGTTCATTTTTCTATATATGTAATTTTTTATTTATAATAAAATATATTTTTGATTATTTTATTTTAATTAAGTAATTACTAGGTTCCATTTAGTTATTATTTTTTATAAGTTTCGTAACTTTCTTTTTATATTAAAAAACCAATAAATTTCATGAGGGACAATTCTACAGATGATTTTTAGGTAAATTAAATTCTTATACATAAAAAGAAATTTTTTAAAAACTATTCTTCATTGTGTTTTAATCCATTATATTAAAATTAATTTTAAAAAAATTTATTAATTGAATCTTTTAAAATATATTTTAAAATTTTAAATAAAAATTTTAAAATTTCATAATGAAAAAAATTTCATTTTTGATCATAAAAATAAGTTACCATGGTAAAAATTCAGTCACCATGGTAAAGGATTAAATGAGGTAAAAGGGATAAAACTATGATACGAGGTCCCAATATTTTATCTATAATCTTTATATATGAGTTTATTTTGACCAAAAATATCTAATCCAAAAAATATTTTCATTTTGGACTAATTATATTTTACCATAACCTTAATATTATTTTAAACCTTTGAATATTTAAAAAAGTGTCACTTACCTCACTTGTAAATAAATCTCCTCACCCCTCACTTATCCACATACATTTATAACTTTACCTCAACCACAATATACATAAATCCCTTTTAAGAAATATTTCCCAATTCCTAGAGTTTATCTCATCCCAAAAAAACCTAATAAGTATAAATAATAGAATCAAGGGTGGGTAACCAAGGAAGAAGTAATCTTATAACTAAACTCTTTCATGTTTCTTTCTTCCTCAACCTCCTCAAAATATTTTATAACCATAAAAATATATTTAAATTTGTGTCATTAATAAAATTAACTATTATTATTATTATGGAAAATCACTTTTTATATCCTTTCCATCCAATGGGAAATGACAACAACGCTCGTGTGTACATGTAGACTATGTCCTCCAAGAAGTGTTGTATTTCATTTTTCATAATTTCATAACATGGATGAATATAATAATGGATTTAGTGAATATTTGTGAAATTTATTACATAATTATAATTTTTAAATGATATAATATTTTCTAATTTCAATCCTTCCCTTCCATTTCAAAATTGAAATGTCACTCGTGTACACGTGCGGACTACAGCCTTCATAAAATGAAGTATTTTGTTTTTCATGAACATATTACATGGATAAATATAAAATTGTATTTAATGTAAAATAATTTTTATTATTAAATTATTAATATTATTTTGAGGATATAACTATTACCCATTTTACCATGGACAACCTGTTGATGTTATTATTGATATAATGAATCGAATGAAATCAAAACGTTTGATAATAACTTAACCGATTTAAAGAAAATATAAAACATGGTAATAACTAAATAATACTTAAAAATGTTATGAAGTAAGTAAATAATCAATACAATCTTATTATTTTGTAATATAAAATATTTTTGTGGGGAATCAGGGCTAGAGGTAATGTATGTTTCCTTAAAACCATAATTTTAATGTTTTAATGATTTAATTTCTAATATTTCTATTTCATAGCCATTTATGTGGTTTTAATAATTTATTTATCTATAAAAAATATATTTTCCATGGATGTTTTCAACTATCTTTTACTTTATTTGGAATATTTTAGAGAAGAAAATTTTTATTGTTTTCCATTTGAGTCATTTTTGGACAATCTTATAAAGGGGTTAAAATAATGTCATTTAACATATACTGCATGACCAAACATTCCCACAATCATGGCTATTATTCATTATAAGGGTTAGGCTTGAAATTTTCATGTTTCTTAAAAAACATTCGATTTCATTTTTTGGGGTATTTTTTGTTTCTAAATATTATTAAAAGAAAATTAAATTATATATTAATTTTATAATATATTTGAAATTTTTTTATTATGGGTTTAAATGAGTATTTTAATGTAATATAAATTTTTATATATGTTTTATTTAGGTAATGGTTCTTGTAAATTATATATGATAATGGTTGGTTTAAGGATATAAACATGCAACACAATGTGTAATGAATTATTCTCTTGGTAATTTATGATAAAAATTAACTAATTATAAGTTATTCCATCATCGGTGAAATACAATTCAACATGATTGATTAAAATTTATTTTTACGATATTTAACGTTTTTTTAATAAAATTTTATTTTCACAAGTTATTGAGTTTTATTATGATCTCAAATATTATTTTGTGAAAAATAAAAAACAATTTATGGGTTTAAATGTTTTTTCAATGAATAATGGTTTTATTAATTTTTAAATCCATTAATGATAGTTTCTTTACTAAAACTATGTTTCTAAATGTTTTTTAAAGGGATTAATTGTTATTATATACATAAATAATTTCAAATATTCCATTATAGTAACTCTTCTTGAATGAAGTAAAAATGTGTCATCAATTAAACAAGATTTTAAACTTAAGAAGTTAATTTAGTGAAAAAATATACACTGAATAGAAGTGTACAATTTGATATGTAATAGTTTTACTATTTATCTAAAACTCTAATACTAAAAGGTTATTGGAATATAAGATGTTTAAAATTTCATTCTCTTAAATTCATAATTATGGGTTGGTTATGTCAAAATATTTATGGTTGTTATCAACGTTATTGTATAAAGAATATATTTCTAGCACCAGATCTAAGTATTCAGTTCTGGGTCATTATACATATACTATTTATAAGTATTAGGTAGAGGAGTTATGTATTATGAGAAATCAACATTTATAGTATATCAATATCTTATGAATATTTTAATCTTATATAAATTTCATTTCTAATGATGATTTCAAATCTTAAGAAAAATATGTTCATATCTTATTAAAACTCTATCTTATTCAATTTTATTTAATTTCAAATATTTTTATTTTTTGATTCATTTGCATCTTACATGCTCACTATATCATACAAATTTTATCTTCTCTAAAAAAAATTATGTTTCAAATGAAATATATACAAATGACTTATATGATAAGGATAAACTGACTCATATATTTACACAAAAGAAAATGACTCATATGCTAAGAATGGAATAAATCATAAACTGACACATACAAAAATGAATCAAGCTCTAAGGATGTAATGACTCATATGTTGAAACCTATGGAAATGACGCATACACTAGGAAAAGTGACTTAAACAAACATCAAATTATTAAAAAAAAAATTTAAAAAATAGGCTCTATTTTATATATTATTTTCAATTCAATCCACCATATATTCTTTATATTTTTTCCATTGATTTTTTATTTTTAAATTATTTTTAAATTATTTTTTATTAATTTTGAAATAGATTTTTTTTTTATGAAGAATTAAATTAATATTGTGAGGGAAGGAGTGTGAATAAATATTTACACTATATATTTGTATAAATAAATTCAAATTTCAAATTTATTTAGTATTTATAGATATTTATTGACTTTGATTATCTTGTAACTGTTAAAATTTATTAATTCTAATTAAAATTTATTATTTCTCATTTAAAGTAAGTATTTATTTTCTTTAAATTCATTTTTCTGATGATTTTTTTTACAGTGATTTTATTTTTATAGCTTATCCAAGATTCTTCGAAACTCTGAAGTAGTTCATTATCATTGAAAGTGAAAATAGTAGCTAATGATTGTGAAAAGAAAAAAAGCAATGGTTATGAATATGAATATTATCTTTCAAAGATATCATGGATGAAAAAACTCTAAAAATAGAGTTTCGTAGAACCAACTTCAAATAAAATGGTCTGACTTACATAAAATTTTAGTGTTTTACATATAACCTTAATAATCATACAATGTGATCATTTCTGGATAGACTCGATCATGAAAGTATACACTATCAATGAGATCAAAGTTCTATCTTCCTCATCATTAATAACTTTCACTTTTTAAACTACTTTCTATGGTTCTTTATTATTATCATCTAATTTTAGTGTGTGTTAAATTAAATTTATACCATTTCATTAAAAAGTAAGTATATTAGGTTATAATACCCCTATTAAAGTTATTTTGGGTTGTGCATCTGAGTATAAATAGGTTGTTCTTGTATTGAAATTTGGTTTGGTAAAAGGAATGGGTTTTAGTTATGCCATGATCTAAAAAATTGCAGAGTTGGTTCTTTCCCCACAAAAAAAGGTTGGTTATTTGTTTTTCCTCTATGTGTGAAAAAGGCGGGTTATTTTTTTGCTTCAGGGATAAAAAAGGATTTTTAAAAATGGTTGTGACTCCCTTTAAAAATTAAGTCCACTTTATAGTGGGTGTCATACTCTAATGTTGAGAGTGTTGAGAGTTAACATATGATCATTTTGATATGAACTATTATAAGTATTTATTGTGTTCATATATTTATTTTATAATAATTAAATAATTATCTCAGATATAATCGGTAATCATTTATAAATTGTTCAGTTCACCCCCTCCCCTGACTATTCAACTATATCGCCTTCAAAGAAAATTAATTAGTATTACAACTTTCCCTTTGGAGATCATAAATTTTAGATTATTTTCTAAAATTATTTTGCATATTTAAATTTTATATCTAAAGTGTGATATTTAATATAATAATTTTTAGGAAATATAATTTTATATGGTATGTTCATATTCTATCAATGGTTTCATTTTTCGGTGACTACAATTCATTGATAGAAATAATATTGGTTGTTGGAAAACTCAAATAGAATCTTATCATAAATTGATATGTATGGATAATTGAAATATAACAGTGAAATACTATTAAATTAATGAAATATATCTTCATTATCCTACTGGTGTTCATTCTATATAATATTTGTTTAACAATAAAATCATTAATATTTTACATCGTGTTACATGTAGAAAAGTTTTTTTTCATAACTCCTCCAATGAAAATACACATGACATGTAAAGAATATTGAAAACTACTCATTATATAAATGATAATTTTATTAGAACTAAACTTTTAATGTTAATACATGAATATTAATTTTTGAAAATGAGTAAGGATAAAACTGTTTATCAAATATTTCATTGGTTCACTTGTATTATAAATGGAATGAGTGTAGTAGGAGAGGCCATAGATAATACTATTAGTTTTGAAAGTGTTATTAGATATTTCAAAAATTAATGTAATTATAAAAAGGATCTCATTGATGAAATTAATAATTTAATTGAAGGAAACAGTTATGGAAGTATTGGTTCTTTACTACAATATATATTGGAATTAAAAAATGTTCATAAAAATATATACTAAGAGAAAGTGAGTTTCTTTAAAATAAAATATAAATGTTACTAATCATTCATCTAATTATGATTTTAAAGGAATTAAAATTGGTAAAGTTTCATATGTTACAAAAGGAGTGTATGAAATAAATAATTCATATTTAAGAAATAATGGAAGCGATTATCCAAGAGATTTTCACAATGGAAGAAGAAAATATAATATTATTTCTAATGATTCTAAACAAGTAATTTTTAATGAATGTAGAAGAAATGGATATATCATCCTTGAATTCAAAAGGTTAATTAAATAAATGAATAATAATAATCGAATAAAATAGAATATAAATTTATCTATTAGCTTTAGCTATGGAGAATAATTAGATTCTATTAATGAATCTGGAATTGAAAAAGAATGATCCAATTTTTTCCACATGGATTCAATAATTCATGTTAGTTATTTTGAATTTCATTCTATTGAATCCAATTATAAATAACCTACTATTTATGAGTTATATGATAAAATTTGAAGATTAAAAAATTATTTAATTAAATGTTTTTACATATAAAATAATGATAAAGAAAATAATTAGAAAAATTTTGAAGAAAATTATATTCTTTCTCAAGAGAACAAAAAACATAAAGAATAAATTGTTAAGGACAGATATTTTTCTTTTAAAAAATGAATATTTAGAAAGGAGTTTCAAATTATTATGTGATGTATTTGATATTTCTCAAAACAAAAATAAATAGGAACTAAATTAAAATTTAATGATCAAATTAAGACTTTCCACCTTTTCTCAAGGAAGATAAAGTTATGATAAAATTATTTACATAAACAAAATTCATATATAAAATATTATGCATGGATATGATCATAAATCACTGATAATGTACAAAAAAATCTTAGTTAAAAGTTTTTAGGGAAGTGTATCAACTATAACAAGCTTTAGATATAGGATTCATGGTAATTATGTAAGTGAATGATATTTATGATTTCAATAATCTTAATGAGATAAAAAAAATTCTATTATAAACATTTATCTTCAAGATTACCCAAAAATATATGTTTAATATATATTTTGGTTCCAAAAAATGTTTTTAGTTTCACAAAATTCCTTTTTATAATTATATTAGACCCAAATTTACATGGGTACAAAAATTTAATTAAATAAAATTTTATAGGAAATATGACTTGAATGTTACCAAAATAAAATTGGTATATATAAAATGGATTCTATAGGAATATGAAAGGATATGAGTAAATGTTTTTATATTTTAATAGATATGATGGAGGTAATGTGACTTTTAGTAACAACTCAAAAGGTAAGGTACGTAGATTTAGAGAATTTGGTATTCTTAAATCTGTTATCACATAAAAATTGTTATATGATGAAGGTTTTAAAAATAATATAATAAGTATTTATTATTGATGTGTGGGTGGTAGTTTTTATATTTCAAAATGAAAAAATTTATTTTTTATAGAGATGAATTTTTTTATTTTATACTAAAAATATGTTAATATTTATTCCATAAATTTTGTCTAACTATCTAATCAAAATATTAAGTAATCGAATGTTGTAAATTCAAAACATTTTTAATGAAATAAGATTCATTTGTATATAATTTTTTTATTTTTAGTTAGTTTTTAAATGAACTAGTAAATTCTATATATTCCGAAGTAAAAAACTACACAAAATTCGTATTTCGGACTCCTATATGAATGGTAAATAGCATAATTAAAGTTGAAAGTTTATTAATGATATTAATACAATAATAAAAATGATAATAATTTGTCTTGAAATATTTGAACCTATAAAAAACATTATGTATTCTAGGTAAAAAATAATTTTTTTGTTATTTTTAATCATTTTAGAATATTTACAAGGGTTTGTTTTCTTGCAAATAAGATTGAAACATTATCAAATGTTATTTCCTATTATAAATTTGTAAAATATGAAAATGGATATACAATTTTGTCAATTATAAGTGATATATGAGGGGAGTGTCAAAATATTAAATTTGAAATGTTTGTTGAATAAAATGGTTATTTTCATAAATTTTCAGAAACTAAAACACCCCAACAAAATGTTGTTATTGATAGGAAAATATAAGGCTATTCAAGAAATATATATAACCAAATTAAATTAATTAAAAATAATTAAATAATTTTTGGTAGAATATGTAAATATAGCATTTAATATTTCAAATATGATTCTTTTAAGAACAAAAAAAACACTTTAAAAACAATATAATGAAAATAAACTTAATATTTGATTTTTTTTTTGATTTTTTAGTTGTAATATTTTTATCCTTGATACCAAATATTATTTATATAAATTTAATTATAAATATGATAAATGGAAAATTTTAGTATATTAAAATTTTTATTAATCTTATATAGACTATAATACAAGAACCATAGTTGTGTATGAATCTATTAATGTATTGTTTGAACATAATTCTTTAAAAGAATAAATGATAATTTAGATCAGATTGAAGAAAATATAATTGATGTTAGTTTTGGAGAATATAAAAACCCAAATTAAATATACATTTTTATTGGTAGGATATACCTCTTGTAAAATCATGGATAACATATAAATACAATCATACAGATTTATTTTTGAAGATTTTTAATTCAGAGTTCAATCCATAAATTTATTAAGAAATATTTGGGGTTGTAATGCTTTGATTTTTGATTTTTTTTCAAAAATATATATGTGAATCAAGAACTTATTCAAACTGTATTGTGATACTATATTTAAATAAATATATAATAAACTTTTTGTGAGAAATTATTGGTATTTTACTGTATCAAAAAACTTTTATACTATATTAAATGTTTACTGTATTCTTATGTTCCAGATTTCAAAGGGACCTTAAAGAGAATAATTAGAAATATGTTAAAAGTATCAATAAATATGTTATAGGTTTAATAAAACTTGGTTTAGTTTATCTTATAATAAATAAATTTTATTTAAAAATCAATTCGGATTCCAATCTTAGATATTTCAAAATATAAAAACTACTATAAAAATGTGCCATTTTTAAGGTAAAATTTTGGATTCTTAGAGTTCAATAAACTTATTTATATTATTTAATATATAGTTGAAGTATATTATATTGATGCTATAATTTATTATGAAAACTATTTATATATTAATAAATCATTAAATGATTTTATTGTTATTTTAACAAGTTGCCTATTTTTTATGATAATTCATCTCATTTTATTATTTCTAAGAACCCTTTAAAACTCTCTATAACTAGACATGTAAAAATTAGATATTGTTTTATTATATAATATGTATAAAAAAAGAAATATTCTTGGAATATGGTTCCACTAATGATCAATTAGAAAACTTGTTTAGTACAAATTTTGATATAACTATGTTTTAGAAAATTAGGTGTAAACTTGGTATACTGGAACTATAATTATATTTTATTCAAGGGGAGTATTAATTTTTATCATTTTTCCTAGTTGTTTTTATAAATATTTTTAAGCATTTTTTTCTCTAGTATGCTTCCATACAATTTTCAAGGAAATTAATGAAGGATAAAATCATTTCACCTCTAAAATAAAACATCATGTCAACTATATCTCTCTAAAATTCATAATTGATATAAAATGTTCTTAAATATATAAATTTTTTATTTTGGCTAGTGAACATGAGTTATTTACTTTATTATTTAGTTTTTTATCATATACATTGACAGTTGGTAAATAATTAATTCATTTTATAACATCATATGATTCCATGAATATCATAACTTTTTTCACGGATCCTTGAAGATTTTGATGTATGACATAAGATTTAATTTTGATGTTGACGTTCAAAATAAGATTTCATTGTTTTATTTATTCAAAGTTCAATAAGTTAAAATTAAGATGGGTTTAACTATTTTCTAGTTAACTTTATTTTAGTTGGAATTTATTATGTTTAAATATAATTAAAATTTTCTGAATTATGATGAACATTTTAAAATCTTCTTGACTAAACTATATATAAAATATTTTATATCATTTTTTTTAAATTAATCGGATTTCTTATTTTTTGAAAATAAAGGGTAAGAATTAAATATGGTTTTTGATCTATTTTTCTAATTTCAATAATGGGTATAATTTATTATAATTATCTTCGGTCTCTTAATAACAAAAAATTGTGATATTTTTTATCTTCTCCTTTCCAATTTATTATTTTTCATTTTAGTAATTAAAAAATGCTCATTTTATACCCTTTAACATAACTTTTGAAAATAAACAATGGATTATAATTATTAAATTATTTCATTTCATCTAAAATAAATTTATGATGTTGAGTTAATTTTGATTGTGTTAATTTTTTATTCCCATTCTTAATCTATTTATCATTAAATTTTTCATAATATCTTCATGTTTGTCATCAGTTTTATGAATTGATTTTGGAAAAAATTCCATATCTATATGAGTTGAAAAAATACTCATACACAACACAGTAGAGTCTTAAAATTTATTTTATAACTTTTGTGTTCTTTTTTTAGTAAATAAAGATACTTACACTTTTCTCAAAGTCATAAGAAATATATAAAGTCCTACAAGATTTACATAAATTATTAAAAAATGGGTTTTCAGTAAATGGAAACGTCATATGTGGACTTTAAAAGTATTAACATAGGAAATGAAACATCTTACACACTATAGAGTGAGTATTTGAAAATTCCAAGTCTTATAGGAAACAATCATATGATATTTATAATTTTTATGGGGAGGAGTTATGTATTACAAGAGCAAAACTCTTAAAAGATATATAACTAAAAAAAATTCAATCTTATGGAAATTTCCTTTCTTATAAATATTTTATATCTTCCATGAAATATGTTTGAATCTTATAAAAACACAATATTATGAAATTTCAATTCTTTCAAAATATTATACATTTTTTTTACATATTATTCTTTTACTCTATGATATTTTTTTGACTTATCAAAAACCTTTCTATGTTTAAAATGAAGCATGCACAAATGACTCGTATAGTAAGGACGTAATGATTCATAAATTGGCATGTATAAAAAAATCCAAAATTATAAAGATGGTATAAATCAGGCATTAACACATATTAAAATTTCTTATATTATATGGAATGAATCAAATGTTGATACATATGGAAATTAATTATACACTAGTATAAATAAATCATATTCATATCATATAATCCAATAGTTTATTTTCCAGAAATTCAAAATATGCACTATTTTTAAAATTCATCATATTTCAATCCACTTTATAATTTTGTAACTTTTTTCCTTGATTTTTCTCAATTACATGTTCATTATTTTTTTGTAAATTATTAAAAATATTAGATGTTTTTATACACAATTAAATGAATACCAGGAGGTAAGAAGGGTGATTAAATTTATATGTTGTATATGAGGGGTATTAAATTAAAAATTTGAATTAATTTGTATTTTTAGAATGTTTTTAAGCTTTATTACCAAGTAATTATACAAATTTATTAATGATAATTAAAATTGATTAATATGTATTCAAAGGAATTATTTATTGTTCACCCAATTATTATTCTAGAAATTGTTTTATGTTTATCTATTTTATTTTAACATATTATCAATGTCACTTAGAGAAAATGATATATATTTTTATCATTGGAAGATAGAATAGTGTTGCATGATTAGAAAAAGAAAACTATAGTGATTATACATGTATTTTTAATTCTTGAAATTTTTTGTGCGTGAAGAAGCTCTCTAAATAGACCCTAAGAGAATTCAAATTGAATGGAAAGGTGTAAAATGTGTGAATATCATGTGTTTACTAAGAAAAAAACTATTCTTACTATGTTATCATTTTTATATAAACTCAATAATGAAAATCCACATATTCATGTACATCATAGCATTTTCTTCCTCCGTATTCATAACATTAACTATTTAAAAAAGTTTTTTTGGTGTTGTATTAGTACAATCAATTTTTATGTGTCTTAAATATTGTAATGGATTTTAATTTGAAATCATTTTTTATGAGTCATAATACTCCTATAGAAGTTATATTGGTTTGTGTATCCACGAAGAAAAAAGAATGTCTTGGGTTGTTCATTGGTCAAGTAAAATGAAGGTGGTTTGGGTTTACCTTGGTCTGAATAAGGAAAATATTGGTTCTTCCTCCACATAAAAAAGGAATAATTTGGAGTTGTACCACTAGGTGTGAAAATGGTAATATAGGGGTTACTCATCATGTGAAAAAAAGTAATTTTGTAAAGGGTTGTGAATCCTCTTCCAAATTCAGGTCACTTTATAATGGGTGTCATACTCTCACTTTGAGAATGTGATGGGTAAACATGGGATCACTTCGATATGAACTAATATAAATGGAAATTATATTTTTATTTACCACTACATAAATAATTTACTTGCATATAATCTTTAAAATTTTATTAATTGGTTAATTCAACCCCCCCTCTTGGCAATTCATCCATCTCACTATCTTGTAAAAACAAATACTACCCCATTAACATATTTTCTACATAAATATATTTTTTCAATGTGATTTAAATAAGTATTTTAATGATATATTTCCAAATTATTTTGATTTTTGAATTACCAAATTTTTTAGGTTTTTCCTTAACTCATTCACTTTTCCTTAAGTCATATTCTCACTTTTTAATGTTTTCCATACAATCTCATTTTATTTTCCCTGATATTGTTTTTACTAATACTCCTCCTTGATATATCATGGTTTTCTAAAATAGTTTATATTCCCATAATTTCTTAAATTATACTAAAAGTTACTAAAATTTAAGGGGTTTTGTTAACTCAATATTTTTTCATTGAGTTATAATCTTTATTTTGGAAATTTATTTTTCTATATTAGATTTCATCCACCATATGAGTATGTTATATTATATTTTATATTTATTTTCTATGGGTTCACAACTATTTCGCTTAATATCCTTTATAAACAAATATTACTTAAAAGTTATAATGGGTGTAGGGTATTTTTTACTCAATATTAATTTCATTGGGTCATAATTTTGAGAAAAAAAATTTCTAAGTAAGTTATATTATATCATTCCTTTATTTATTGTGTTAGTTTTTCATTCCCTCTACTAAAATTTCATTTTGATGTCAAAATATTTTTCTTTTACGGATTTATTTCCTCATAAAAAATAATATTGTAAGAATAATTCTCATCTTATTTATTAGTTTTTTATCATCTATGTCTATGTAATTTCATTCCATGAATTTATTAATTGCATATTTCTAATTAAAATATATTTATTATCTTTTATACTCTCTAAATTTTTCTTTACCACTTTTCAAAAGGATTTTTTATAACATTTTCACTAATGTGGGATTTTATTAAAATAAATTTAAAGGCTTAAAAAGGCACATATTTTTTCCTTTCATATATTTTTTATCTTACACTCCACATTTATTTAATTAAACATTATATATTTTCAAGGATTCATTATGAGGGATTATATTATAATAATGTTTTAATGAAACTCTTTTTCACCTTCTCAAAAATTATTTTGTAAAGTTACTTGTGACTTCGATTTTACAGAAACATTATAAAATGTTTAATAAAATTAATTCTAGGTTTTCACATCCATTTTTATCCCTATCCCCAAAGTATATATCTCATATAGGGTTATGATTAATGAATGATACATCTAAATGACCTTGGGATATACTTATTTTCTGAGATAGATTTTTTTTCAACTAATCTAATCCTTCATGTCAATTAATGTTATAAATTTTGAAAAAAATTGGAAACCACTTTCATTTCATGGTTTTCCCATGATAATATGAATGACTGATTAATGTGGAATACATATGTATAGATAATATATGTGTTATGGGTGGGGTTCTATATAGACCTCGGATGCATCTGTAATGTTTTATATCTCATGATATTACTAAGGGATTCAATTATTAATACATGATCCACTATACTAAGTGATGTTGGTAGGGAAGCCTTATGCACTATACTAAGGGATACGGGTAGTAAGGCATGATCCCCCATGTTTAGATTTATATTATTATATTTATTTCACATTCCAAAGTTTTGTTTCCATGGTTTATAATTATTAACACGTGAATCAAATCCATGGTATATGATTATTTCTTCCTTGATGATACCTTTATAATCCTTTGTTCTCATGTAATTTAATATGATATTTTATAATGTATTATATTTATCTATTTTCATTCCATTATCATTTTAATAAAATATTTATCTCATGTTCATATTTTTTCATTTTATTATGATCAAACCCTTTATAATATGTTGATAAGTTTTTCTCTATTAATGAGAATTTGATCACACCCATTTTCTATGTTTCCCTTCATTGGAAAATGAATAAGAGTATTATTTATGATATTTTAATAAGAATAACATGTTTATAAACCTATAGGAAATGTTTATATATTGCTATGAAATGAGTAAATCATGTAGCTAATATTCAAATACATTAAACCCAAGGGTTCTTGGATTGTGTGTGAATTTTTGAGATGTAACATTTAAATTATTAATATTATATAAAATATTTCTGTGTTATAAAGGGATTACTAAGGGTATATAAACATTTTAAAGAATATGTAAAAGTGATTTAAATCCCTCCCATGATCGCCCATGAAAAAAATATGAAATCCAAATAAAAAATATAAAAATAAAGAACTATAAATTACATATACCTTCCACAAAATATTCCACTACATAATATTTGAAATGTAAGATGGTTTGATATATATCACAAAGAACAACCAAATGACATCCCCGCTCTTTTGGTTTGTCTATAGGTCAATTGGATTCCATGACTCTCATGTGGTATTATACATCATGGTGTGTTAGCACCACGAGCATAATAAATAAATAAGAGAGACTAGGAACTGGGAGTCTCAACCAAGAATATGCACATTCTAACAACCTTTCCATTACATCACTATGGATATATATCCCTAATGTACACACCTAAATGAATCTAACATTTTCTCATGTGTTATAATGAATGAGTAAATTCCACTTCCATCCACTCTTGAATATCATGCATGAAGTTTATCTCCCTTGGATTATAAATTTTGTAATGGTTCCTTTGAATGATAGTTTTCCTTGGACTACATGACTAAAAATTAACATTTTATTATGAAAAAACTTTTATGGAAAAAGTGGGAGACCATTCATGGTAATGATAATAAATCAACTGACACTATAAGAAATCACTGAACTATTGAAATTAATTTTTTGTCTATTAGAAACCATACCTCTGTATATACTATATTACGGAGCAATGACCTCCGTTTTAGGGCCATCCATGATGAGGGATTCAAAACTAAAATATTTCATCTCCCACATTTGGATAAATTATCCACACCAATCTTCCTTTTATTAAAGTAACGTGTTAAAATGTAATTTTGATTATGGATCCATGAACACTATTCCATATTGGTGTTCACTCGAATCATTATCTCAACCATTATTTCAAAATCATCATATGTAGTATTGATCTCAAATTCCTCCTCTAAATTTTTTTCATTGAAATTATTGATGATATCCCATTATTCCTTTTTCCCCAAAACACATTATCTATTGCTTTGGCCATAACACTATCTCCCACCTTCTCTTAAATTAGATCATCCATCTTTCCACCACCTTGTTTTGATTTTTTAACCTCACCACACTCCATCATCTAATTTTCATTCAGAGGTATTAAACACTCCTTGCCTTCCTAGTCATGAGAAATGGGTTCTCAATATAACACCATATTCTTTCTCGAAGACCTAGTTTCCATCAGCATAGGTAGGTGAGAGTAGTCCTTACATCATTTTTTCTTCTTTTCCTTTATCATAATGTATCTCCTGAAATCCTTTTTTTATCACTTCCTTTCACCTACGACTTTGAAGACCACTTCCATTCACTTCATCTACATTATCCATTGAAACATGGATATATATATCATCTTTCAAATCTATCCCATAAAATATTTGAACATCCAAAAGGTTCCTAATTGTCATTGTGGATTGGATGCCTACTTGTGTCTCATCCCCTTATTCATGTACCAAACCTTTGACCGAAAAATTTCAAAAATGAGTACTAACCATAATATTATGATTGGCCCTTCTAGACCTTGTCCTACATGTTGCTTTCACCCACTCTGTACTACCTCCACTAGTTACACTGGTCATTGGATCTTTCTCACCTTCTTCCTCAAACAACTTCTTATATTTATCATTATTGTCATTTTTGACTACCTTTATATTGAGAGTTGTTAGAGTTTCATTAATTGATGATCCATAGGCCTTTTTGCACACACCCCCTATAATAAGCAAGTTATTTGGGTTTAGTAGGACAAAACCTCAACTATCGTGGACCGAAACCCTAAGATAAACGTCCCTAAATCCCGACTCGAGTTGGGACAGGCTCGGGCTCATCATTCATTTGTCAAGTCGGGGGTTTATTAAGGTAATCCCATAGTCCATCCCACCTGTTGGCCACCATGAATCCCAGACCACTCTAAAAAAAGTGAGAAACTGCTAGAATGGGGACTCAAACACCCTACTACCAGCTACCAAGGTCGTTCCTAGACTAACTGGTCTAGGCAGTGCACCATGTTTTAAACTCTGAGAAAATAATTAATATATATATATCACAATCGATATTAATTGTTTTATTAAAATGGTCAAATACTATATTTTTCTTTTTAATTAATTGAAATTCAATTATTAATTTTAAAAAAAATCTAAGATTTTTTATTTTATATCTATTTTACGATTTATAATTATTATGAATGATATTTTTTATAAAGACTGATATTTATTTAGACATGGAAGTAGTTATAGATTCATTTTTTTAGTAGAATGTTTTTCAAAAAATATATTTGAATTTCAATTATTTTTTTAATTTGTCTATATTTTATTTTTTATTAAATAAATTAAAATATTACTATTATATTAGGAATGTGAGGTTAATGGTTCATGTGAAAGGCATGATGTGAATAATTTAAAACATGTAGAATGATTGAGAATATAATGAAAAAAATTCAATTATAAAATGTTAATGAAAAACAAAAGATTAAATATTGTGAAATATTTTAACAAAATAAATGAAAAAATGTTATTTTTTAAAAAACACATTTATAAAAAAAATTTAAAAACATTTTTAAAAAATGATTCAAAAACAATAAAAAAGGTTTCAACAAAAATTACATAAAACATTTTAGAAAAAATGTTTTGAAAAAAACATTTTAATTTTTTTCTTTTGAAAACAAAATTAAATGATTAAAAAACATTTGATTTTTTTTTAAAAACCATTATTTAAAAAAAATCACAAATTATTTTACAAAATCATTTATAAAAAAATTATTCAAAAATTGTTTTCAGAAAAAATTGAATATTCTTTTGAAACAATGTTAAATGTTTTGAAAAAAAATCAAATAACGTTTTCAAACAAAATTTTGAACTACAATTTTCAAAAAAAAAACATTTTCGAATTTTTTTTTCAAAAAATTGTTTTAAAATATCATTTTTTTAAACATTTTCCAAAATTATTAAATAAATTTTTTTAAGAAAACTATTTAAAAAATGTTTTAAAAAACAACAAGAATATTTAAAAAATGTTTTAAAACAAATGTTATAAAAATTAAAAACAATCTACAAGGGATTTCCTGTGGCCTAGTCCAAAAAGCCCGGCTCGACCCTACTACTTTTTTTAGCTCGGGGCTAGGCTTGGGGCACCTCATGGGGTTGTTCGGGCTGGATCGGCCCAACTCGAATACTAGTATGTGGACCGGTTTGTTTCTAGGAAATCCTGACCCAACCCAGTCTAAGATGGGATAATCTGGGCTGAAATTACACCCTAACCCTCGATTTCATGATTTAAACTACCAAAATGTTGAAAACTATCAGATTAGGTGGTAATATTCATTCCTCATTCTAGATTATGGCATCCATTGATTCTCTGTTTGAATCCACATTTTTAGTTGTAGTCCCCATAAGAAATTATATCCTCATCGAATTCATATCCTCTTCTGTTCCAACATGAACAGCCATTAAATTAATGCTTCTATCATGTGAAGAACCAATCTAATCAATATCCTTTTAACTTGCACTATAAATAGACACCAAACTTAACGATCCTACAATTCGTATGTGAAATCAAGAAGAACATTAGCACTTTAACATTCAGATAATAACACGGGTATTAAAGCCGTATCAAATGAATTTTAGCATGTGATTCATGGAAATTTATTGGTATGTAATAGCATTACATACCCCATATGATTCTCCAATTGTAAGCTATGATTTTATAGGTTTTCATAATTAATGTGGATATATTTTCTTAAAATTTTAATTATGACTTCCACTACTATCATAAAATATGATAAAATGGGCATAGCCATATCATAAAACTAATATGACTAAAGAAAATTATATAATATATCCTTTTGGTTTTATTTTTCCCAACAATATGACGTACTTATATCATACCTTCAAATGAATAAATTATAATAGGTTTTATGTAATATCTCCTTCAGTATCCCACATTCACTAAAGCCATTAAGACGTCATTTCAATCCACATTATATTATATAATATATGATAGCTCGGGAAATTATATCAAAAACAATTTTTAATCTCATATATAATTATTTTTTAAGGATATCATTAACTTCACCTCATATCACATAATATGTAATATGTTGTAAATTATCATTAAAACCATTTTTGGATTAACATGAAAAAAATTGTAAAGAATATAATTGAGTCAAGATCAATCCTTATTTATTCAACCATTTTGTTTCACCCCATAGTACTTTATATCATTGAAAATAAATATGAATCACTATATCCAAAAATGTAAAGAAATAGCTTCTTATTTTCTTGCATCCTTGCTTATTTTTATATAAAGGGTTCTCATGTGATCTCCATTAAACACACGTATCTCTATAACTATGTACACTAGAACCATATTCATCTCATGATACTTTGAATTATCATATGTTCCCCTAGTCCAATACATCAAGTGACCATGGGACATATAGTGTTTCAATTTCTATAGCTAAAAGATATGTTCTTGATTCATTGAATAAGGAAATTCCTGGTCAATGAATGCAACACATTTCATTCACCTTTATAGATGAGGGTATCAAATTCCCTTCATATGAATAATTATATACATCATATGTAATATATATGTATAGTCACACGTTCTCTATTCTATCACAACTGAGGGCTCAGATGTCATACAAAACATACAGGAGGATGAATCCCGCCTTCATTGAGATCTAACCAACCACATAATCAGCAACATAATTAACCACCCCTTAATTAGCTAATATATTGTGTATTTCATAATAAAGTTATCAACTTATAAATTTTTTCATACTATGAAACTCAAAAACCTCAGGTAATGACCCACACATTCCTATTATGTCAATGTCATAATTTATGGAACTCAATGTGTTATAAAAAGTGGATTATCTAACATAGAAAAACAAATTATTTTCTTTTGTGAAACAAGATCATATTCTATATCTCATATGGGATTCATATTCATACTATGTTTAACATTTCTTCAAAACCTATAATACTATATGATTAATATTTTTTTGGGTTAAATCAATGTCATACATTGAGAGGCTAATTATCATTTCACTTTATGAAATGAATATCTATATATAAATTTATAAATCCAATATGAAAGAATGAAAAATTAGAGATTTAATTTTACATTATATATTTTATACACTTAAAATAATTTTAATAATACTGAAAAATTGAACATAAGTCTATAATATCAAATTTGATAAACTACATCAATTAGCCTTAGGTTTGTTACACATTCTAGGGTAATGTTAAATTATTACAAATATATGTATTTATGATCACATATTTACATGTCCATTTGATAAAATCCTCCCATTAAACTATTTAGTGAGTAAAATATAATAGTAATTCACGTTTTAGTAATGATAAAATTTAGGAATCATATACTTAATGTTCAACTCCCTGGACATATTCAGAGTACTTAAAATTCAAAACATAAAAATTTATGATTTAAAATTTTATTATGTACTTATAAATATTTATATTGCTCATATCATCATCCATTGAACCTATTCCAACAAACATTTTCCTTGATTAGTAATGTTACTATTTACAATTTCTGATACTTGCTCATCCTAAACTCATATAGGATAAAGTGACATTCACATTATTTTTTACTGGAATAATTCATTAAGAAATTATGATTTTTACTTTATCATAGTAACTAAATATAAATATTATATTTTTCTTTAATGTTACAAATACTATAATATTTAGGATGTTATGTAAAATCACTTTAACTTAAGATGGGTATATCCTTTCATTTTTAATAATGAACTTCTTAAGTTCAAATATACTCCCACCAGCCTCTTATAAAATTTATTGTCAATATAATATTATGTTAACAATAAAAAACTCCTTAATGAAAATATATATCACTTCTATCTGTTTATTATAAATATTTAACAAATAAACTACTGATTTATTAACATATAAAGTTTTCTATGTGTTAGGAGAATTTTTGTCTAAAATGTAGTTATTATTTTAATATTTCACTGATGTGTACCATTAACATATTCCATCATTTCATAGTAAAAATAAGAAAATATTTATCCTAGATAATAAAAATTTTACCTATCACTTTTCAATACATGTTATAGAATATGATGAATCAAAATAATATGTATACAATTAATCATCTCATCTTGTTCACAATAATTTCTTAAATGAAAAAATTCACATATCATATAATGGAAATGATATAAAGACACAAATCCTCTAATTAAATTCATTCAATCTTGATAAATTCAAATTATTTCAGTACCAACTCATTACTACATAAATTTAATGAAAATAAAATCTCTAGAAATTATTCCCCTGATTTTTTACTGCTGTATATTTACAACATTTTTAAAATATACATTTAGTATCACATACTCTTTGAAACCAAAGAATCAATTCCTATAATATTAATACCTAACATAGAAATTCCATGGTGTCTCATAAACTCGTTTTGTTTACCAAAAAATATATATGTTGTGTATTTATCATTCTCCCTTACTAATTTTACCCTTAGGTTTCAATGACCTCATCTAACTACTTGAAGATACATTATTGGACTCTCCTACATAAAGTTCATCTTCTTCTTTGAATTTTTAAAAATTAGTATTGTTTGTAAAACACCAAAACCTATAGATCATATTTCAAGTTCATCCATTATCACCACTTGAGAATATAGGGAAAAATTTTCTTAAATTGTATAATATTGAAAAAACAACATATATTATAATATAATGAATTCTTAAACTATAATAAGCCCTTATATTATCACCAAGTAATTTATAGACTCAATCAAATGAAGTTTATGGTAGGATACTAAACTTACATAGTTCAATTTGAATATAAAGTCATAGATTACTTGATTGAAATATTCTATGTTTCTAATTAGCATCTAGATTCGCATGCTCAACTATTTAAACACTTGTTTAGTTTGGGATATCTAAATCTAACAAAAATAATTTTTCCATATACTTATGTACTTTTATTGGGTTACTAGTCCAAGGATTTTCGTGTGTTAATTGTCTCCTTACTAATGTTAAGTTTAACAATTGTGATGTTATTATATATAATAGAATCTTTTACCAGATGAGTATTATTTTTATACAAATTAATAATGAATTTTATTAATTGGGATCCCACTAAAATTTTGACCCTTTTTAATAAATCATATCCACTAAAAAATAATGTTTTATATTTCATCTTGACATTCTCACGTTTATTAACAAAAATAATCCATCGCTATATATTTTTATACAACACTTATCATTCATATCACATGTTACACTAGGATAGATGAGAAGGAAAATCCTAATCCAATCCATTGAGTGGATTGTAACATCCTATTTTGGATCGAGTGAAATTTTTCCCAAGAGAATTTTAATTTTTCCATTGGTGAATAGTATTTTCTCTAAGATAACATTCAGAATGTAATTATGGGGATTGGAACACTAAAATGTGATTTTTTTGACATGGTGTATGGCTTTTGGGGGTTTCTTGGGATTTTTGTTGTGTTTTAGGAGGAATGAACCCCAAAAACTCAAATATGGATGTGGATGGCAGAGGACCACTGTTTTTCTGAAACTGTATGGCCCACAAGGGGAAATTATGTGGTCTGTCTAGGGAGGCTAGAGGTGATTCAAAAAAATTTATAACCATGAACACCAAGAAAAACGACCATGTAGTTGTTTTAGGACTCTTTAAAGAGGATAAATGCATAGTTTTTGCATGTTTCTCATATGGTGCACAAGAATCATGGGAGCCCCATTCTTATGAAATATCCTATACATGGTTGGAGCATGGTTTGGCCAACCATGTAGCCAAACTGTGCATCTATTTTAATTGGGTATTTTTACAAAATTTCATTATCTCGTTTTATGGTTTCTCCACATTTTTTCTAATATTATCGTCATTCAGTAACCCCTCTCTTAGGTTTCTCCTCCCATTCTCCTTCCATGGATATATATCCTCCCTCTAGAATTTGTTTCGAACAATTTCAGGTGTATTGGATTGCCCTCATACATTTGTTGGTTTAATCAATTTCACTCATACCAACTCAAATAATATCGCAAAATTGGACTAGTAAAGTTTCCTTGATATAATATTGGTGTTCTATATCTCTTTCCCTAATTTATATCTTATTTACGGATTACATCATTGTGTTAAACACCTGAATTTTCATTCACCACATTTCAAATGAGAAATTATTTATGTAGAACCTAAATCCTAAAACTAAATAGCCAATGTGTGAAAAATTAAATCCTTATAGGTTATTTAACTCAATAAGAACTTCCCCTTTTCCTGTTTCATATATTTTCCATGTCCCGTATTTTTCTAAAGAAAATAACACATAAGTATGGGAATCAGTTAAGTGATTAACGTATAATGCCTTTTATTGCTTACTTTTGATAATACTTCACATGTGATGAACGATACCTCATGTATGGGATAATTTTAATAGAGTTACATGAACTTAATATGATATATTTTCCCCCATTTTTTACGAAACCACCTTTGAGGGGTGTTGTCCTCTCTAATAAATTTTTTAAATAAAATGATGTTATTTGAAATAGTGAATTCCATTTTTATGGATATAAACCTCCTTATTATTCTATATGGAAGTTTTGATATCGTATTATCATAGACATGGAACTTCCTCTAGTTTATAATTGAATTTTTTTAGTGTATTAGATGAACAGGTGGCCTATTAATAATTGTTAAATGAATTTTATTAAAAATGATCCACTCCACCTTGCGTGATGTTGGTTTCCTCTTTACAGAACATTAGTCTAAGGGATCATAGGTAAATTGTATTACCTTATACTTATTAATTACTAAAGGGACCCTATGTGGGGTCATTTTACATGATGTTTCAAATCACCTTGGTCAAGGATGTTGGCATGATTTCCACATTACATGGGTTGTTGGGTATAACCTTCCACATCCCCTTGATTCAGAGGTCAGGTAAGACCCTCATTGTTATTATTTATGATACTCATCATGGCGTCCTATATTGATTATGATAATCTAAATAGAATCCTATATTTGTCTTGATCCTTTGTCATGATGTACTTTATTATCATTATTATTAGATTATTATTATTTATATGAGTATTATTACACATGGACACCAGAGTTATGCATTGGGTCCTAGAGAATACTATGTATCTATATATGTGTCTTATAAAATTCCTACATTTATAGTACATAAATATATATACTTATCTCTATATAGATATATTTTTATTCATAGGTATTCTATATTAGGCTTAAGTAGGTATTGTTTATAGGGTATCCTTTTTGAACATGAGCTTGACTAGTTTTCATTTATTCATCTACTATTTATTTATTTTTCATGCACACAACTATAGTTTATATTCAAAAACATGAAAGTAATATAAACCATTTTTTGTGGAATACTGAGTATATATAACACCCTTTTCATCCCTCTAATGAAATATGTTTCCAAAATAAACCTCATGGTTGTAGGATCAAGTTCTTTGGATTATGATTGTGTTATTACGCTTGTACCTGGAGATGGGAATTATGAGAATAATACCGAGCCATAGATCAGGATGCTCATTAAGATAGCCTCAGGGATTTTATTCATATATTTTTAAATGTAGTGTATTTTATTTTCATTTATATATTTAATGCTTTGGTTATGTTGCCTCATTTTAACATGCATTCATCATTGTATATTTTTCTCTAGATATTTTATCAGTTATTATTATATTCCACTACATGATCATTTATTTATACTATTTTAAATTTTGATTGATATACTTATCAGTGTAACATTTTGTTACTATGATAATGAGGTTAATGTCTCCCTGATGTACAATCATTAGACCCTCACTACTAGTCAGCAGCCTCTGGTATATGGGAAGGTGCACTTGAGGATATCTAGTTACCGGTTTGAAAATTGTTTGTAGAGTCAGTCAGGTTAGGATATTACAAATTGGTATCATAGGGGGGTATTTTTATTTTTTTATTATTTTGGTCTCGTAGATTTGAGATTAGGAATATGACAACTCTTGGTAAATATCCATGTTTGGGATGGATCAACCAGCATACGGGGAAAATACCATGTCTTCATGTATGAGATTTTTGTCTGTGTTGTTCATTGTTAAAGTTGATTATTATTTCACCTAGAGTGGTTGATTCAATTAAGTTACTTACTGTTTCATGATAATTATGGTATTTTACCCTTATCCCATTTTGGAATGAAGTATCATTACATGAATAATTAAAGGAACATATATATTCAAATTCCAGGCATATTCGTTGCCAATTCAATTGAATTCTTAGACCACAAAACGTATTGATTTGTGTCTTGAGTGTTATTTCATGCTTCTATGATTTATCTAGCATACTTTCATGTAAAAAAAAAATTGTTCCATTTTTATGATGTTCGACAGTATACCATGCTTGGGTGTTTTCTTCTTACATAGGATCCATCCATAATTGATATTATTAAAATATTGTGAAAGAATACATTGTCATAATTGTGATTTAGAATTGGTTATTAAAGTGACAGCATGAACCTAAATGGTTTTCTCACATATAGCATAATGGTTTCGCCTTAACTAACCAATCATGACATGTTTGATCCATGGATTATTAGTCTCAGGGGTTGAAACATATTGCTTTAGATTAAATGGGATCCAATTTTCAATATATAAAATGTATGGCAGTTGTAGAATCCTTCCCATCTAATTGGCTTGGGAGGGCGGTAAGACATTACTTGGCCTTAAGAAACATCCCCAAGATTCCAAAGGATGGAAATAAATGTCTAAGGGCTTCAATATACATGGTATAAGGCCCCGGCCTTAAAACTTACTTAATATTGAATTAAATGAATAATTCACATTGAGGATCTTTTCAGGTTTATAGTTTTAGAGAATTTGGACATAACTATTACATCTCAAAAGATTACAAAGTAGTCGCTTCAACTAAATTTCCATAAAATAAAAACCCTTAAAAATAGACATGTATAGTTCCATGTTTTCGGTAGCATGAATTTCCCTTGATCCCATACTTGACCCTATTCCATGCTAAGTCCTGTGAAAAACATTTCAAAAACTTTGGATGAGCATAAAAAGCTCAGTAAGAGATACACAAAGAATGAAAACTGTTAGTTTTTCAAAACAACCAGTAAACCATGTATACTTTATCAAAGTAATACTTTTCACCTTCATGAAGTAGTAAAAACTCTTCACTAAAAAAAAGTATCATTACTTACCTTTTTGTAACCAAAGGATTACCATAAAACCCATATAAAGAACACATAACATATATAAAGGTAACTTGGGACATAAACATACTTAAGTGGAATAACCATACGGTCGACTTCCACACATATCACATAATGGAATAGCCATACGGACAATTTCCATACATACTTAATAGAATAGCCATACGGCCGACTTCCATACCCAATGCATTGGAGGTTATAACGTAACCACCCGTCCTGGTATTCATGGCACCACCCGTCATATGGTTTATAACGTAACCACCCGTTAAAATGTCCAAGTACCAATATAAAATCATAAAACAGAAAACCAATATAAAGGAATGATAACATTTCCACATTTCAATCACAGTATATCATAAATATATTGACATAATAGATTCCTTTATCAAACCCATTTTCAATACCAAAATACATAAAAGAATATATGGTATTTATTTTATTTTAAAATCATTACGGCTTGTTGAGGAATCCAAAGACCAAATAATACTCACGGTGGCGGAAAAGGTCGTTGTCACCACGTACGTTTAAAAAAACATTCCTTTTTGTCGTTTAGTAAAACGCTTCGTAGAAAAAGATTCCTTTTGTATAAAAGTAAAAGTAAAAGGGGTTTATACACCGTATAAAATAAAGTTGTATATAAAACGAAATATGCCTCAATGAAAGGAGATTGAGACGAAGTCCCTTACAAAGACGGTATCCTTGGTTTAAGGATAAATCAATTGCATAATTATGTGTGACAAACGAATACACCAAATATAAGTGGATATTAAGTGTAAAACAATCATAGGTTATTCACTCATATTCATAGAACTACATATTCAAGGAGTACAAGTTTATCCCAAAGAATCAAATTTGGGCTAAGAAGTTCCCTTGCAAAAATTTGACAGCCTAACGGCGTCACTTGAAAAATTCAGAAAATGAGTTGATGTGAGGTAAAAAGGGAATCTCATCACTTGGACATGAAATTTACATCAATCAGGATATATAAGAACATATCCCAACATAATAGTATGTGAATTAAAAGACATAACAAACGAAGTCTGTTAAAAAGAGAAGGGTGAAAGGTTCCCTTACCGACTTGGGTAACTTTCGAAAAGTATACCCCATTGAAGAAGTGTCATACAATGAATATGTAAATACCCATAAATGAAATTATATTACAAAATAAGTGTAATAGTGGGCAGTACATAAACCACTCAATGGAAATTGTGGCAAATGTAGCATAAATCTCACGGGAATAAAAGTGAGATGAAAAATCTCTTACGAAAACTCGGCAGCCTAACAGCGCCACTTAAAACTTCCAAAATGGATTGATGAAAGGAAATAGGGTCTCTCATCACATAAACATAATGTTTACAGAAAGAGTAATATAAAATAACATCCCCCAACATAAAAAATAGGAGCTTAAAAGAAGTGACATAAAGGAGAGTACTTTAAAAGAAAGAGAGAGGTTAGATCTCTTACGAAAATTCGGCAGCCTATCGGCGCCACTCAAAACTTCCTAAATGGACTGATGAGAGAGAATAGGGTCTCTCATCACATGAAAATAAAAATTACAGTAATATTAATATAAAAGAACATCCCAATAACAATAAAGATGAGCTTTAAAAGGAATGACATAAAAGAGTGTACTTAAAAAGAAAGAGAGGAGCAGGATCCCTTACCTCGGGTCCGACTTGACTCGATCATTCTTTAACATCCTGAATAATAAACTTGAGTTAATTTATATTTTCATAAGAACCTTTTTCAAGTTCATTATTCCTTTTATATCACTTATTTCCATGTTATAAACATTATGTAGTCATTTAAGTTAATAATGTTTGTTTTGTCGATATTTGGTTCTTAAGTTGAAAGTGGACTTCTTACAATTACATGTTGTTTGTGTGGTCAAAGGTTCTTTATATCCAGAATAAAATTCCTGATTTGGATATCATATATATCATATATATCCAGCACATACATGTATTTATAATATTACATAATCATTTAGAGGTAAGAAATGAAATGCACCTTTCATGGAGACGGTAAGTCGTACGTACGCATGAACGCTACATTCATTTCTTTGTCATATTAATGGAATTAAAACTAAATGAGGGGTATGTATATTTTAATTCCAGAATTATATTCATCATTTAGATGTATCATTCATCATATATATCCATTATAAACATGTACTTATAATAGTACATTACATTTGGGGATAAGAAATGAAATGCACCGTTCATGGAGATGATAAGTCGTACGTACGCATGAACGCTACTTTAATTTCTATCTCATACTTTAATGGAAAGAAATAATAATGATATAGAGGTATATAATAATTCCAGTATAACATCATATATAATAACATTAAATCCATCCTTTATAGGTCCCACGTATGGCATTAACGAATCACATCACTTTGAGGGGTGGTAGTCTGCACTTCCTAAAATGAAGATATCGCGTATACCCATAATGGAAGCCATAAAGGTATTCCCAAAATGTAAAATACAGAAGCTTAAGGAAAATATAAACATATTATATATCAAATATTGACATCATAATGGCCACCTTTGAAGTTTTAAAATGAGTATTGAACAATCATCGTTTCGGGATGTAGAATTTCGCCATCCACGGAAACCGTATGTTCTTTAACCATTTGATGTAGTTGTGTGAGAGTGTAGCTCGAATAAATATTATAACAACATCCTAGTATATTTAAGATACTATTGTTGTTACAAAAGAAGTAAATAAAAAGATTTTAGGGGGTTCGAGAAGCAAAATAAAACAAATGAACATGAGAGAATGAATTACCTTTAAAACTGTAACTCCTTTTCATTTGAGCCTAAAGGCTTCCTTTGAAAGGATTCTGCCCAAAGGGAATCCTCTAGGATTAGGAGAGGGATGTGGAGAGAGTAAATGGGCAGGGGTTGGCCGAGCAAAAGGCTTTGGGAGTGTGGGTAATGAGGTAGAGGTGGGGGCCTTTTATAAGAGGAGAGGAGGGCACTTTTGGGAAGTAAAGAAATATTACTTTATTTGAAAATGAGTCTCAGATTTAAAGGGTCCCACATTGATATAATTAGAGGCTAAGGTGATAAGGCTTCTAAATCCACTCATACAATTGGTTTTGGCCATGTGTAGGTTGTAGATTTTACATTATCTTTCCATTTTATTTAAATCGTTAAATAATGAGGTCATCGCTGCATCATCACGATGTCATAAATAATTTAATTTATTTAAAGTCTAAAAATTATAAAAAAAAAACTCTGATGTAGGAAATCTTTTTATCTTTCCAATTACTATTTATAATCAAAAATATGATCTTTATAACCCATGTAATTTTTTTCATAAAACATATTATGTTTGTTTCATTTTTACTTTTACATTAAATAAAAAGTTATTTATGTCATTTCCCAAACAAAGTGGATCCATGGGGTCCCCAAATTGACCCATGGCTTGTCCTGGTCGGCCATGACACAACCAATGAGGGTAGGACATGTGTCAAGCTCATCTCATTTTATTAAAGCATTATTTTTACCTTAAACTACACTAATTACCACTAATCGCGATTAAAAACTTAATAAGTTACTATTCACTAAAAAATTATTTTTATCCCATTGAACCACATTTTAATTCTTATTGACAACCATGTATGTCGGATTTTTGAAATTAAAAACACAAATATGGCAAAATTTCATTTAAATGAAAAAATTAGTTTTTATAAGTACCACTTAGTGGTTTCACTATTCATCAAAAATTGAAGTTTTTCAGAAAATTCCCAAAAATTCACCCTAAGATATATTTGATATTCCGAATTCAAAAATGATGTCTATTTTACAAAATTAAAAACATATAAGTCACATTAATTAATTTAATAATTAATTCCCGATGTCATGACAAATAGCATGTTTTTATGAAACAATAAGTATCAAAAGATTGACACTAGTTTAAGTCTGATTTCAAAGTGAAATTAATTCCAATGACCACTATTGGATTTAATGGTAATAATATATTCTAATTTCAATTTAAAACCAATTTAAAATATAATCTAATCATATAAATAAATTAGATTAAAAAGTGGTTTTGAATTAAAATACAACATTTTACACTATTCATTGAAAAAATGAACTTTATCGGAAAGATACCAAAAATTTACACAAAGTAAAATTTGATGTCCCAATTCTAAAGAAGAGTTTTATTTGGTCCAAAATAATGTATAAGAGTGATCAAAAATATATTTAATGACAGTTCTCCATCAAAAGGCGATAAGTGAACCTTTAGTGAAAATTAGGGTATAAAAGCCTAAAATTGAATTCCTTCCGTATTTTAAGCCTTTATCTTTTATTGGATAAATGTAAAAACATTAAAAAAACAAATATAGTCATATTTTAGTTATTTCTATCCATTCCTGCCAATACAACAGCTACATGTTAACTACCATTTAAAATAATATTATTTTATTATTAGAGTGCAACGTAAGATTCCCAAGAAACTCGTTGTTTCATGTTGGGTACGCCATCGAGCATAGCGTCCCCTTTAAATTAATATTAATACTTTATTCACAAATATGTATAAATATGAAAATGTCGTATTCTTTATTTACCTGCGGTGTTACATCCTTCCCCCCTTTTTGGAATTGCGTCCTCGCAATTTTAAAATTGCGCTTGGAAACATCCTTGAATGTCCCACATCGGAACAAGAGTCGGTAAAACAATCACTTTAAAATAAAGAAAGATAAGTAAAAAGGTCACTCGAGTTAACCCATACTAGGATTTCAAGTATGAAAATATGGACATGGAGGAGAAAACATAGGGTCATGTTCTGACGAAGAGTGATAGAAAACATGTTTAGGAGAAAGTTAACAATAATAAAATCACAAACTTGTGATGGGTTAAACGGTATTAGATTCCCCAGTAGGAAAAGTTAATAGACAAAATTTTTGTTTTAAGTTACTTTTTATTGAGGAATTTATTCATAAGGAAACATGATCAATTATCATGATGACTTTCAACTTTTATTAGATTCCTTACACAAAATCATATTTTCTCCAAAAGACGAGTATTTAGGAAGACTTGTTCACATTAAGAGTACTATAATAAACTTCTAGAGAATCACCTAATCCAAAAAAGAGAACTATATACTTCCCATGTCTTTAGACTTTAACCAAAACCAAAACCAAAAAGGCTAGTAAAAGATTAGATAATCCAGAAAAGGATAACCCTTTATAAAAATAAAATCTATTCTTAATCTCCAAAATTTGTCCAACAAAACCCAAAGTTCAATGAGGACCATCCGATAAACAATTTGTCCATAAAATTATTCAAAGTAAACCAATATAGTATTGAAACCCAAATATTTGAAGGATTTAGTCACATAGTCTTCCAAGTTAAATCGTAACATTTAACTCCAAACAATATCAGTTGCTCCTAAAGTCTCGTGTTGAAAAGTAATTAACCCAATCACATATCCTCCATGATAGGTTAATCATTTTCATAAAAAACCCAAAATCAACTTACTCTTAATTCATAAAATAATATATCTAGAAAGAATCAGTCAAACTAACCAGGGACTTCACGTAGTCCAGTGGTAGGCAATAAATACCAGTCGCACTTTGGTTGTGGGTTCGATTCCTGCGGCTTTGTCCGACGCGACGGGTTGTCACATGGTCTACGTGTTGTCCTTTTTCCAAAACTATATAATTCTTAAAACATTCCCCAAAATGAGATAAAATCATCAAAAATAATCATAACATATTTTAACCTCAAGTTTATCTCATTCCTTTCATTTTTAATCATATCATAGAGTAACCCATAATTATCTAAAAAGTAAGGATCATATAAACCCTAATGGTTACCTTTTTAATTATTACCTGAACTTCCACATCGATTGGTCATCTCGTACATGATGCATTATAGAACATACCAAGGTTCACGTGGTTGATCATGACTCCTTGATAGTTGGTTTAGAACAACCACGAGTTTCCTCATTGAGTACCCCATTTCATCGAGTCTCTTAATCAGAGAACCACCACAGTTTCCTTCAAACCAATTGTCACTTTGGTGCCTACGAGATCCAGCCATTCACTAAAAATAGAAATGTCAGTGTGAGTATATCAACAAAACCATCATGTACTAATGAGGAAGGTAAACACTAAGATATACTTACTCATTCACTTTATCTAAAACTAGGACTCTTTCTGAAATCCTAACCATTATGGTAATGTCACTTATGCTTAGAGAATACCCTAACCTCTAAAGTTATCTAAACCGACCTTTGATACCAACTATAAGGCCATGTCCTTAAAACATACTTAATATTGAATTATATGAATAATTCACATTGAGGATCTTTTCAGGTTTAGAGTTTTAGAGAATTAGGACATAACTATTACATCTCAAAAGATTACAAAGTAGTCGCTTCTACTAAATTTCCATAAAATAAAAACTCTTAAAAAGAGACATGTATAGTTCCATGTTTTAGGTAGCATGAATTTCCCTTGATCCCATCCTTGACCCTATTCCATGCTAAGTCCTGTGAAAAACATTTCAAAAACTTGGGATGAGCATAAAAAAGCTCAGTAAGAGATACATGAATGAAAACTGTTAGTTTTTCGAAACAACCAGTAAACCATGTATACTTTATCAAAGTAATACTTTTCACCTTCATGAAGTAGTAAAAACTCTTCACTGAAAAAAAGTATCATTACTTACCTTTTTGTAACCAAAGGATTACCATAAAACCCATATAAAGAACACATAACATATATAAAGGTAACTTGGGACATAAACATACTTAAGTGGAATAACCATACGGTCGACTTCCACACATATCACATAATAGAATATCCATATGGCCAATTTCCATACATACTTAATGGAATAGCCATACGGCCGACTTCCATACCCAATGCATTGGAGGTTATAACGTAACCACCCGTCCTGGTATTCACGACACCACCCGTCATATGGTTTATAACGTAACCACCCGTTAAAATGTCCAAGTACCAATATAAAATCACAAAACAGAAAACCAATGTAAAGGAATGATAACATTTCCACATTTCAATCACAATATATCATAAATATATTGACATAATAGAATCCTTTCTCAAAACCATTTTCAATACCAAAATACATAAAATAGTATATGGTATTTATTTTATTTTAAAATCATTACGGCTTGTTGAGGAATCCAAAGACCAAATAATACTCGCGGCAGCAGAAATGGTCGTTGTCACCGCGTACATTTAAAAAAACATTCCTTTTTGTCGTTTAGTAAAACGCTTCGTAGAAAAATATTCCTTTTGTATAAAAGTAAAAGTCAAAGGGGTTTATACACCATATAAAAGAAAGTTGTGTATAAAACGAAATATGCCTCAATGAAAGAAGATTGAGACGAAGTCCCTTACAAAGACAGTATCCTTGGTTTAAGGATAAATCAATTGCATAATTATGTGTGACAAACGAATACACCAAATATAAGTGGATATTAAGTGTAAAACAATCAGAGGTTATTAAAACATATTCATAAAACGACATATTCAAGGAGTACAATTATATCCCAAAGAATCAAATTTGGGCTAAGAAGTTCCCTTGCAAAAATTTGACAGCCTAACGGCGTCACTTCAAAAATTCAGAAAATGAGTTGATGAGAAATAAAAACGGAATCTCATCACTTGGACATAAAATTTACATCAATCAGGATATATAAGAACATATCCCAACATAATATTATGTGAATTAAAAGACATAACAAACGAAGTCTTTGAAAAAGAGAAGGGTGAAAGGTTCCCTTACCGACTTGGGTAACTTTCGAAAAGTACACCCCATTGAAGAAGTGTCATACAATGAATATGTAAATACCCATAAATGGAATTATATTACAAAAGGAGTGTAATAGTGGGAAGTAAATAAACCACTCAATGGAAATTGTGGCAAATGTAGCATAAATCTCACGGGAATAAAAGTGAGATGAAAAATCTCTTATGAAAACTCGGCAGCCTAACGGCGCCAATTAAAACCTCCAAAATGGATTGATGAGAGGAAATAGGGTCGCTCATCACATCAACATAATGTTTACAGAAAGTTTAAAATAAAAGAACATCCCCCAAAATAACAAATAGGAGCTTAAATTAAGTGACATAAAGGAGAGTACTTTAAAAGAAAGAGAGAGGTTAGATCTCTTACGAAAATTCAGCAGCCTATCGGCGCCACTCAAAACTTCCAAAATGGATTTATGAGAGAGAATATGGTTTCTCATCACATGAACATAAAAATTACAGTAAGATTAATATAAAAGAACATCCCAATAACAAAAAAGATGAGCTTTAAAAGGAATGACATAAAAGAGTGTACTTAAAAAGAAAGAGAGGAGTAGGATCCCTTACCTCAGGTCCGACTTGACTCGATCATTCTTTAACGTCCTGAATAATAAACTTGAGTTAATTTCTATTTTCTTAAGAACCTTTTTCAATTTAATTATTCCTTTTATATCACTTATTTCCATGTTATAAAAATTATGTAATCATTTAAGTTAATAATGTTTGTTTTGTTGATATTTGGTTCTTAAGTCGAAAGTGGACTTCTTACAATTACATGTTGTTCGTGTGGTCAAAGGTTCTTTATATCCAGAATGACATTCCTGATTTGGATATCATATATATCATATATATCTAGCATATACATGTATTTATAAAATTACATAATCATTTAGAGGTAAGAAATGAAATGCACCGTTCATGGAGACGATAAGCCGTACGTACGCATGAACGCTACATTCATTTCTTTGTCATATTAATGGAATTAAAACTAAATGAGAGGTATGTATATTTTAATTCCAGAATTATATTCATCATTTAGATGTATCATTCATCATATATATCCATTATATACATGTACTTATAATAGTACATTACATTTGGGGATAAGAAATGAAATGCACCGTTCATGGAGACGGTAAGCCGTACGTACGCATGAACGCTACTTTCATTTCTATATCATACTTTAATGGAAAGAAATAATAATGATATAGAGGGATATAATAATTCCAGTATAACATCATATATAATAACATTAAATCTATCCTTTATACGTCCCACGTATGGCATTAACGAATCACATCACTTTGAGGGGGCGGTAGTCCGCACTTCCTAAAATAAAGATATCGCGTATACACATAATGGAAACCATAAAGGTATTCCCAAAATGTAAAATAAAGAAGCTTAAGGAAAACATAAACATATTATATATCAAATAGTGACATCATAATGTCCACCTTTGAAGGTGTAAAATGAGTATTGAACAATCATCGTTTCGGGAGGCAGAATTTCGCCATCCACGGAAACCGTATTTTCTTTAACCATTTGATGTAGTTTTGTGAGAGTGTAGCTCGAATAAATCTTATAAAAACATCCTAGTATATTGAAGATACTGGTGTTGTTACAAAAGAAGTAAATAAAAAGAGTTTAGGGGGTTGGAGAAGCAAAATAAAACAAATGAACATGGGAGAATGAATTAACTTTAAAAGTGTAACTCCTTTTGATTTGAGCCTAAAGGCTTACTTTGAAACGATTCTGCCCAAAGGGAATCCTCTAGGATTAGGAGAGGGATGTGGAGAGAGTAAATGGGCAGGGTTTTCCAAGAAAAAGGCTTTGGGGTGTGGGTAATGAGGTAGAGGTGGGGGCCTTTTATAAGAGGAGAGGAGAGGCACTTTTGGGAATTAAAGAAATATTACTTTATTTGAAAATGAGTTTCGGATTTAAAGGGTCCCACATTGATATAATTCTAGGATAAGGTGATAAGGCTTCTAAATCCACTCATCCCATTGGTTTTGGCCATGTGTAGGTTGTATATTTTACATTATCTTTCCATTTTATTTAAATCGTTAAATAATGAGGTTATCGCTGCATCATCATGATGTCAAAAATAATTTAATTTATTTAAAGTCTAAAAATTATAAAAAAAATACTATGATGTATGAAATCTTTTTATCTTTCCAATGACTATTTATAATCAAAAATATGATCTTTATAACCCATGTAAAAATTGTTTTTGTAAAACATATTATGTTTGTGTCATTTTTACTTTTACATTAAATAAAAAGTTATTTATGTCATTTTCCAACCAAAGTGGATCCATGGGGTCCCCAATTTGACCCATGGATTTTCTTGGTCGGCCATGACACAACCAATGAGGTTAGGACATGTTTCAAGCTCATCTCATTTTATTAAAGCATTATTTTTACCTTAAACTACACTAATTACCACTAATCGCGATTAAAAACTTAATAAGTTACTAGTCACCAAAAAATTATTTTTATCCCATTGAACCACATTTTACTTCCTAATGACAACCATGTATGTCGGCTTTTTGAAATTAAAAACACAATGATGGAAAAATTTCATTTAAATGAAAAAATCAGTTTTTATAAGTACCACTTAGTGGTTTCACTATTCATCAAAAATTGAAGTTTTTCAGAAAATTCCCAAAAATTCACCCTAAGATATATTTGATATTCAGAATTCAAAAATGAAGTATATTTTACAAAATTAAAAACATATTAGTCACATTAATTAATTTAATAATTAATTCCCACTGTCATGACAAATATCGTGTTTTAATGAAACAATAAGTATCAAAAGATTGACACTAGTTTAAGTCTGATTTCAAAGTGAAATTAATTCCAACAAACACTATTGGATTTAATGGTAAAATATATTCTAATTTCACTTTAAAACCAATTCAAAAGATAATCTAATCATATAAATAAATTAGACTAAAAAGAGGTTTTGAATTAAAATACAACATTTTACACTATTCATTGAAAAAATGAACTTTATTGGAATGATACCAAAAATTTACACAAAGTAAATTTTGATGTCCCAATTCTAAAGAAGAGTTTTATTTGGTCCAAAATACTGTATAAGAGTGATCAAAACTATATTTAATGACAGTTCTCCATCAAAAGGCGATAAGTGAACCTTTAGTGAAAATTAGGGTATAAAAGCCTAAAATTGAATTCTTTCCGTATTTTAAGCCTTTATCTTTTATTGGATAAATGTAAAAACATTAAAAAACATATATAGTCATATTTTAGTTATTTCTATCCATTCCCGCCAATACAACGACTACATGTTAACTACCATTTAAAATAATATTATTTTATTATTAGAGTGCAACGTAAGATTCCCAAGAAACTCATTGTTGCGTGTTGGGTACGCCATCGATCATAGCATCCCCTTTAAAGTCATATTAATAATTTATTCACAAATATGGATAAATATGAAAATTTCATATTCTTTATTTACCTGGGGTGTTACACAAGGGGAGTGATTTTTCCTTTCAAAATAAAACCACTAACCAACCAAAACATTACAAAATAAACCACCACATGATGCATGATATAAATGAAATAAAATTCAACATTAATTTATCAGAATCAAACTAAAACCAAGTACCATGGTGTAATACAAAAAAAACATCAAAGTAAATAACATAATATAAACAATTAAAACTCTAAGACAACCACATGACACCAAATCTCCACATGATCCAAGATCTAACCCAACCAAACAACCCAAGTATCACAAATAAGAACTAAACATGTCTGATACATTACCTTTTCTTGTATCTTGATAGAATATATCTGAAAAAGCCCAAAATTTCTCAATTGGGGGTGAGTAATAAAACTCAGTAGGTTTTCCCTAATTACTTCCCAACTCACGACACTTGAATAGAATATGTTAGAAACATTTATACAAGAAATTTGTATCAATCAATTTCTAAAATAGATTATATCAATGATAAAAAGTTTACATTAAAATAGTTTTCTATAGAAGGAACATAAATAATTATTTAAATGATTTAAAATTCTATTCTAGTGTAACCATTCCATCCCACATATCCACACAACCAACAGTGAATGTAACCTTGATGAGGGGAAATCCCTGACCCTTATCCATCCTACTAATGGCGGGGGATACTTATTACGATTATCCGACCAAAATTCACATGAATGTTTGAAAGGGGATATCCCATACCCTTATCCATTTCAGTAAGGATGGGTGAAACTCTAGACCTATATCCTTCACAACTGCACAAGAATACGCATAATCAGTTATGCCCAAAAACCATTTCAATACAACCATTTCTGTAAAACTGTTAATTTATGGAAATCATTTCAAAAAAACAATTAAATTCATTTCACTAAAACCATCCTTTTTTAGACATTATTTTATTAATCCATTTACCATAATTCCTAAAAATCCACATTTTAAAAACTACATTTTAAATCAAGAAACCCTTGCACTTTCCACAAAACACCCAATTTTATACAATTTTCTAAAACATCACAAAATATGGTTTCTAAAAATAAATTCACAAAACTTTTCATCAAAGAATTCAATTTGAAACTAATCCTTGGAGTTCAAAATAGAGGATTTAAGAGTAAAGCCACCTACCATGAGAGTTTTGGAGAAAACGACAAACATTGAGAAAAACATAACAAAATAGGGTTAAATATCCTCAAACCCATCTTCGATGTCCTCCCCTTTAATAAATAAGGCCAAATATAAACAAATTTGGAATCCAAAACCTTATATCTATCTACAGAGAGTTTTGATCTAAGAACACAAGAGAGATGGATAAGTATATCTAAGAAAAACATCAAGAACGCTCAAGAACGATCACATATCGCAAGAATCGAGCTTTAACGCACTAAGGGGCATCTTCAAATCACTTTGATTTGATGGGGAGTTGTTATCCAACCTTTGAGAGACCCAAATATTGAGTTAGGGACCTTTTCGAGGAAAACAGGGGAATTAGAGGTGAAAATGCATTAGATCCACTTTTTTATGGATCTAACATTGACCGACGCACTGTTTAGTCACACAGTTAGGAAAACCCTCTGTTAACCATGATCTAGACACTACATTAAGGATGGACCTTGCATGGTCATCTAACACTGTCTACAAAAAATTTTCTAATCGTGATTAATACACTACCTCAAAATTCCATAACAACATTTTCAAAGTGCATGTTTTCCACTTGGTGGACACACAATTTGGTAAAACTGTGCACTACACGTGTGCCTTACATATAGATTATACCTCACTGTGTTCAGTTTCCTGCAATAATTGAATAGTTTCCATAAATCATGTACCACTTGTGAGTCTATAGAAAATCCCCAGAACTCTCAAATGTTTTTCCAAACTCTCCCAATATTCATCGTTAAACATTATATACTTAAAAATAATAAACACATTGTTACATACCAGAAACTGAGGGTACTACATTCTCCCCACCATTGGACTTTCCATCCCTAGAAAATATAAAAATACCATTGCCCAAAAAGTGTTTTGGTCATTTCTCTTTCATTTCCTTATCAAATTCCCTTGTCTCTTCCTGAATCTAACCATGTTACCACAAAACTGACACTACTCTTATTATTTTTCCACACAATAATTTCTCTTGCCTATCCACAATCTATAAAAGTATATGTACCAATGAAGCATCTAGATCTAGGTCAACATGGTCCCAACCTATCACATGGTCAAGGACAGGTTGATACTTTTTCAAATAAGATACACATAATACATTATGCACCACAATGAATTGTGGTGGTAGTTACAAATAACTTCCCACCACTATAACCCATTTCAGTATCTCAAAAGGGTATATGTATCGAAAATATAACATTCCCTACTTCAAAAAAAACTAATTTAAAAGCCTTGGAGAGATCCCCAAGAACACATGATCACTTACTATGATTGAAAATGGCCATTGATGATGATCCGCATAATATTTCTAATGATTCTGAGTTGTATCCATCCTCTTTTTGATAAAATAAGTCTTCTCTATTGTCTCTTAAACAAGGCTTAGCCCAACTGGTGAATTCTCACATATTTCTTCCCAATAAAATACTGAATGATAAGGATCTACGTATAATGCTTTAAAGAGAGCCATATGTATCGAGGTATGATAGCTGTTGTTATATGATAACTCCACTAATGGAACATGATCAACCCCTGAGCCACCAAAATCCATTACACATTCCCACAACATATCTTCCAATGTTTTTATTTTCCTTTCAGATTTCCCATATGTCTGAGGAAGATATACCATAGTCATAGTTAGCTGTGTCCTAAGGTTTTTTAGGGGCGAAGAAAAAATAATTATTAAGAGAAGATGAGTCCTAAGGTATTTCTATAAGTATTTCCAAAAATGAGACATAAACATTATATATCTATTTTATATGATCGAAACTGGTATGAAATGTCTCTTTAACACTTCTCAGATACATATTTTGGACAGATCATCCACCGTATCAGTTTCAAAAATAGGGATAAAATGGGATAGCTTTGTATGTTTATCCATTATCACCCATATGGATTCGTGTTTCCAAACCATTCTATGGATACCTATAAAAAATAGATAGTTATCTACTCCTATTTTCACACTAGAATAGGTAAAGACTGTAACATGCCTTCTGGGTGCTGATGATCCACCTTAACTTTCTGAAAAGTTAAGCATCTAGAAACAAACTCAACCACATTCCTTTTCATACTAACCAACAAAAACTATGCTTTCAACACCATATACATATTTTGTACTCTAGGATGAATAGTCCATCTCAAATAATGGTAATCATAAAGAAATTGATCCTAAAAAGACATTGGTAAAACCATATGATTCTTGAACCACAACACTGAACTGTCATCCATCTTCAATTCCTCAATAGTCTTCCCACCATTGAGTTTTGAACTCATAGAATCACATTTTGCATCAAATGTTTGTGCATGCTTTACTATGTTTACCAAATCAGGAACAGGAAAAATATAAATAAAACTACAACATCACCTCAGTCTTCACATTCGATATGCATATTGGTTTGAACAAACATTAGATGCCACTCATATGATGATTTTTTTCCAAATCAGAATATGATTTTCTACTTAATGCATCATCCACCGAATTGCATTTACCCAATGTATAAATCAAGTCAAAGTTGAAAATTTGGAGATACTCCATCCATCTTCTTTGTCTCATATTGAAATATCATTGTGATAAAATTTGCATCAAGATCATATGATCTCTAAACACAATTAATTTATCACAATAGAGATAATGTCTCCAAGTCTTTAGAGCATGGACGACTACAGCTAACTCCAAATCATGTGTTGGGTAATTTTTCTCGTGCACCCTTTACTGCCTTAATCCATTATCAACAACATGGCCCCAGTGCTTGAGAACACACCCCAACCTAGATCCTAAAGCATCATAATAAACCACATACTCTTTTCTTGATTTCATAAAAATCAAGATAGGTGGGGATATAAGGAATAATATTAGCTCTTGAATATATTTCTATCATTCCTCGCTCTATCAGTATGGAACATTATTCATTGTAAAAATTTTCATAGGTGAATCTAGTCATGAGAAGTTGTCAACAAAGAATCTGTAATAACTAGCTGGACCAAGAAAACTCCATTTCTCAAATAAATTATTTTGGGGTTTCCAAGATATAAGAGCTTCTATCTTCTATGGATCCACTATAACACCAGTTTCAGAAATTACAAGGCCAAGAAAGATTACCTCCTGTATCCAAAAATAACATGTTGATAGTTTCACATAAAAATTATGATCTCTCAAGATTTACAACATTGTCTCTAGGTGTCTCTCATTCTCATACCGTGTCCTTGAATACACCAATATATCAAACACAAACACAACAACAAAAGAATCCAAATATCACTGAAATATTTGATTCCACAATTCCATAAATCCCCTAGTGCATTCGTTAGACAAAAAGGAATTACCACATATTCATAACGGTCATATCTATTCTTGAAAGCTATTTTCAGAATATTATCCTTCCAATCTAACAATTGGTGATATCCTAATTGTAAATCCATCTTAGAGAACAATTGATCTCCCTTAAACTGCTCAAATAGTTCATCATTGTCTAGATGTGGATAACAATTCTTTATTGTACGTTTTATAATTTTATCATAATCAACGCAAAAACCTTAGAGTTCCATCTACATTCCTCACTAATAAGATTGGTGTTTCCCATGGAGATGTTCTCAGTCAAATGTAGCCTTTGTTTTACAGATCTTCCAACTACACTTTCTAATCCCTCAATTCTATTGGTTCCTTTTGATAAGACAAAATTAATATTGGACTAGTCCATGAGAGGATATCAATTGTAAACTCTACATCACATATGGATTAAAACCCTAAGAAATTTTTTAGAAACACATCTGGAAATCGATCCACCACTATAGGAACACAATTCTTTTGGATCTCATCTATTGATTCCAAAGTCAACCCCGCCACCTATGAAGAGATCATTCTGACTTCCTGTGCCAACTAGCTCATTGCACCTACCATTACACTCCATTATCCTTTAAAGAGATGATTGACACCATCCTCAGTCATTAAACTAACTATTCTTCTATAATATTTGATGTGATCCTTTAAAATTTTCAACCAATCCATACATTGAATTATATAATATATATCCATATCCGTCATAGATAAGTCCCATTTCAGCTTAGCACCCTCAAATTTTATAGAACATACTCTATACAGAAAGGCTCGACATTCTCTTTGACCAAGAGGTGTTGGAAGTTTTATCATTGAAGGAATCGTCTCAACTTTGAAATGCAGAAAATCAATAGAACTAGAAAAAAATAATGGAGTGGGAGCACTCCTATCAAAAAAATATTTCAAAAGGTTATAACTCAAAATAATCATACCTTTCATGGTAGATGGTCTAGGTTAGTCATCCACAATCACCTATTGAGCTTTATATAATTTCCTCAGCATTGCACTTTGTTCTCTATTACCTTTTTGAGATTGCTCTTGCTTAGGAGTCATGGTATTCATAGAATCGCGATGTTTGTTCTACTAATAATGATAGTTATGATACCCTCATTTCATTGAAGCATATGATGCCTTCTACACAAGGGGAGTTTTCTGAACAGTCTACCTTATTGCACAATGATAATAGATCTGAATATGTCCCATATTTTTTTCTACTGTGGCATGATATTGATTGTTCAATACACTCTTTCATTACGTGGTCTAGATAACCTCATTGGAAACATCCTACTTTTTTATTGGGTCATGGTGGAGGGTTAGTTTATATTATGGTCTGAATCTGGTGGGTTTTTCCTCTTTCAGAATTGGAGGTCCTCTTCCATTTACTCTAAGCATTGGATTTATCACCTCCTCTTGTTAATACAACTATATTCTCTCTACATGGATATATATCAGTTAAATATATCGGAAAAATTGTTTCTAGATACATTACTAACTCAAAGGTTTGAAAATCTTGAGTAATGCCTTGAACTAACTATCAGTTCACCTATGGCTCTTGTGTAACCTCATTCTCAATGGCCTCTCTTGACTGTTTCCTAAGAAACCTACCATGTTCCATTTTGCACAAACCTAACAACATCATAAGCCTCACTATCTATTAACTAAATGCTTAAAAATTTCAAATTCGAACACAACATACTATCAAAAAAATATTTCTTGAAGTCAACTTTTTCACATTCAACCACTTTTTAAAACAATTTTATCATGATTTTGAAAATCATACCATTTTCAAAATATCACAATCATGCACTTTTTCCAAATCATTCATTTGAAAAAAATCCACCTTTTTTCAAAAATCAACAAATTGGGAAAAATAATAAATCATTACTCAAAATTCTGGATGCATTCCTTGTGGAGAACTAATTCCTCTCATTCATGTCATACTTGGATCATTGTCTAAACCTATAACAATGATATTTCAAATCATATAAGTGTCTCAAAAAAACAATGTCACCCAACTCGCCAGTAACTTTATGTTCAATATAAAAAGGTTAGCTACATATTTTAATGAACTACATTTTAAGTCCCGCCAATACTACTCCTTTATATGTTCCCAAATCAAAGAATAAACCATATTGAATTGAAATCTAAGACTGAAAACCAATACCAATCCAAAAACCAACAATGACATAGACTACTTATACCACAAAGGAAGGACCAAGCAGATACCACTTACCTCAAATAGAATTTTTGGACCGAACAAAAGTGATACCATTTGTAAAATCCCACCCCATCTCATTGTCTTGAGAGGGAGGTGAGACATTACTTTGACTTAGGTGATATCCACTAGAGGAAAAAGGCTGGAAATAAATGTCAAAGGGATTCAATATATGTAGGGGAAAATTTTTTCTTTGAAATTAATAGAACTAACTGACCATGACATAACAAAATAATACACCATATTATAAATTTTATAAATGAAAGACAACTGAACATTTATTTATCATAATAAATCTACAACCATGCACCATAATAGAAGAAAAAACTAAAATCATTGTAAATAGTGAATGGAAAACTATTAAAACTCAAAAAAACAACATGAATCGAATGCTCCACATGCTCAAATATCCAACTAGTACAAAAAACCCAAGTATCACAAATAAGTACAAAATATGTGTGATACTTTACCTTTTCCCATATATTGATAGAATATATCTACAAAACCGCCAATGTTCCAAAGCAGGGGTGAGCAATAAAACTCATTAGGTTTTCCCCAATGACCTCCCAACTCATGTCACAATGATAGAAGATGTTAGCAACATTTATATAAGAAATTAATATAAAAAAATTCTAACATAGTTTATGTCATTCTAAGATATTCAAATTAAAATAGTTTTACAAGGAAATAATATAAAATTTTATTTAAATAATTTAACATTCTATTCTGTTGTAACCATTTTACTCTATATATGCCCCCAACCCACCATGCGTGAAACCTAGAAGTTGGGGAAATCCATAACCCTTATCCATACCACTAATGATGGGGGTACTTCTTACCCTTATCTGACACAAATGCGCAAGAATGTTTTATGGGGGATATGCATCCCAATAATGATGGGGGAGACTCTTGGCCTTTATCTATCTCAAATTCACATGAACACACACTACCATGTATTCCCAAAAATCATGTCAATACAACCATTTCAGTAAAAGCATTAATTTATTGAAAACCATTGAAACAAACCAATTAAATACATTTTCAATAAAACCATAATTTTATTGAAAAATAAATTTTATTAGACCATTTACCTCATTTCCCACAAATCCACATGTTAAAATCAATATTTTAAAATCAAGAAACCCTAGCACTTTCCACAAAACACCCAATTTTCCATAATTTTATAAACTTTCACCAAATATGGTTTATATCAAGAAATTAAAAACAATTTAAATCAAAGAAATAAATTTGAAACAAATCCTTCAATTTATAAATAGAGGAGTTGAGGGTGAATCCACCTACCTTGATATATTTGGAAAAAATGATGAACGACATGAAAAACATCATAGAACTTGGTTGAATCTCTATAAACCCACTTTAGATCTCCTCCCCTATCATAAACAAGGAAAAATATTAACATATTTGGAATCCACAATCATATATCTACCCATAGTGAGCATAGATTTATTAAACCGAGAGAGAGATGGAAAATTAGATCAAAGAAAAACATCAAGAACGGTCAAGAATGATCGCATACTGCAAGAATCGAGCTTCAACACACCATGTGATGGCTATAAATCACTTCTAATTCGATGGGGAGAAGGTATCCAGCATTTAAGAGACCAAAATCCTGAGTTAGGGATTATTAGGATAAAAATGAAAAATATAGATGTAAAAATGAGTTTGATCAACATTTTAAGGATTTATCTTTGACATGTGCTTGGTTCAGTCACATGGTTTGGTAAATCGTGTGCTAACCATGCTCCAAAAACTACCTTAAGGATATACCTTTCATGGTTTCCCTACACGGTCTAAAAACCATTTACAAACTATGCTAAATCCACTACCTCAATAATCCATAAACTCTTTTTCAAAGTGCACAGTTTCAACTTGGTGGATGCTTGGTTTTCTCAAGCCATGTGTTACCTGTGTGCCTTTCATATAGCTCATGTCTCCCTATTCATGGTTTCCTACAACTGTTGCATGATTTCAAAAAAACATTACACCATATGTTCACCTGTATAAAATCCCCAAAAACTCTCAAAAATTTATCCAAACTCTACCAACCATCACCCATAAACTTTATATACTAAAAAATAATAAATATAGGGTTACATACCTGATACTGAGGGTACTATAGGTACTTTATAAATTAGAAAATAGTGACCCATATAATAGAACCATCGTCTAAGAGATTGGTAAACCTTGAGATAATTTTATATAAATAAATGTTACTAATTTTTTTTTTAAATGAATTGGTTTCCTTTATAAAGTCTTATAACTCTATCAATTCAGAATGATGGCCCATATGGCTAAAATTTGAAATGCACAATTGGAACCAAGTAGGTTAGTTGGGGAATGTTATTTATATGATAAACCGATTAATGTTTTTTGAGAATATTAATGATTTAAATGTTTCATGTGGCATTTAGATGAACCCAAAATGTTATAATGGGGAACTCATAGGCTTTCTTTATCTTTATATATTCTTTAGTACATAACCCCATGGGGGGATGTTTATTTTATATAGGGATGGTTATTTAATGTGTTAGTTGCCACCAATATGAGTTCACATAGATATGTATAGTGGAATAATTCTTGATCATTCCATCTTTATTTTATAATAGTTTTATTTCCTAATTTTGAGATATACTTATATGAGGCGTTAGTTAATTAAAATTAAAATTACAACTTAATTGGTATTTTCCTCCATAGATTGAAAATGAAATTTTCTTCAATTAATCTAGTTGTGGAAGCTTATAGATAAATAAATGATGAATAAAATGGGGGTTATGAGATAAAATTGTCTAATTACTATAAGATACCAATTAAATAAATAATTCTAGAAAGGAAGATTAATATAACATACCTTAGTGCCTTATGAGGATTTTTAAATGAAGAATAAACACCTTTTTATTATAAAGGGTACCTGAGAAACATGATCAAAGATTTGAAATGCTTAAAGAGATAAATATGAATTTTCGAAATGAACTAAAATGAAACCTTAAGTAGTGTTCTTAGCTCTGAACCTTGAGTAAGGGATGTATAAATCTTTCATTTCTTTACCTAGGATGGGAATGGGGGCATTACTCGTAGGTTTCTTCTAACCTAAAAAATATAGTCGATAGAGCCTAATGATCCTTTAATCATGGATTAGATATAAGTAAAATGATTTCATATTTTGTAAGAAGTTATCATGAGGGAGGTATCACCCTCATAACATTAAAACCAATCTAAATTCTTAAGAACCATTTCAAAAGTTTGTTGTTGTTCGATTGTTTTTTTCCTGAGTAGGACTCTTTGTCTCCAAAATGACACCTGGGATGCATAGGTGTTAATTTGGTAATTTGAACCTTATTAAAGAAATAAGCATAATGTAATGCTTGGTTTCAGTGGTTTATACATTCCAAGGGCATATCCAGCTGATTAATAGGTCATCTGACTTTTCTTCCCATTCAAAGATGGATGATTTAGAAGATACTCATCCGGATTAACAATTTTAAAGACTAACACAACTCTTGGATAAATATTTTTTGTCTACTATTAGATACTAAATTCATAGGTTTGATGAGCCTATGGATAGTGTTAATAATTTCTTTGTTTTCTTGATGAAACCCTGGGCTAGAAGATATTAATACACATAATACCCATTGAGTTGGTAAAATGGTCTGGAAAACCATATGAGTTCGGTGGTAATCATTTAAATCTTGAGCTATTACCCTTTAATCACATTTCATCTATGAGGTAGAATTACTTAGGTATTAACGAAAAAAAGGGCTTGTACCAATTATCAGGATGATGTTGTAGAAGGACCATTTTCCACGAAACCATAGATTAGGTAGTTTTTGATTTTATACATGATGTTATGGCACACATGGATGTGACTCGGGAGGATACATCTATATGTTAATCTGGTCAAGTGATCTTTTAAGAGGTTGGTTTTGTTCTCTTTTCAAATTAGCTCTTGGTAAAATTGTGTTGGCCATATTCAGGACACGTGGTTAGTGGTTGGTGGAATGTGGGCCATAGTATGAGTTCTCTTTTCAGTAAAAAAGATCTAGGGTGCTTATATGGTGGGGATAATCGTGTCAATTATGATACAATGAGTTCCTCAAGGTATAAATAACATGACATAGGAGGACAAATTTGATGTGGTTTCTTCTTCTTTCTATTACCCTGGACATTTAATGTTTTTGGAATGTGTCAATGCTTTCAAGGTATAAAAATGACATAATGGTTGTATATATACACAACTATTCACAACAAAATTAGTATGGGAGGGACTTATGTGGTTACGATTGAGTGATCATGAGATGCCTCATGTGATAATGAAATCATTATTGGTTAATGATAATGAATTTGTGGGTTTATCCAAACTCATTGAAATGAAGTTGTCCAGACGTGGTTTTACTATTCTCCTTATATGCAGTTTGATGTGGTTAGTTCAAAAATGTTTCAGAAACTTGTTCTTATGTGATAGGGGTGTATTAATTATTCTTGGAGATATTTCATATCCAATCTGTGTACTCTTTGTTTAGGGATGATAATTTCCCCTATCTTGAAATTATTTTTGGTACACTATGATAGAATCAGTTATTCATCAAGCTAGAGAGAGAGAGATTAAATTCCTGGTCAAATCGATAAATAGACTCTTTAAAATTTGTGTTTTGGAAAAGTTAATTGTTATAGAGGAATGGTTAGCCCAAACTGATACTTGGATTCCCAATTAAGATTGTGTTTTATGGACTCCTGTGCACCATCCATTTTTCCTTTGACCTGACCACCAAGAAAATGACACTTTAGACTCAGTCAAAGTTCTTGATATGTGAACGTTTTGTCTCTGTACTGAAATCTCACATGTAAATTATAGAGTTTGGAATACCATTAATGGACTCCTTAGGCTCCATTTTATGATTATGTGTTTACCGAAGACTTCATTAAGGCTTGGAATGGTGACAATCCAAGTGTGTTGGATCGGGTATACACCCATGTTTGGGCTGGGCATGACAACATAAATGGACGTTGTGGATTGAAAAGTCACTAGAAGATGGTTATGGGATTATGTTTATGTGATCAAGGTAAATATGAGGTTCATTTAGAAAATTTATCATTTTTTTTATGAGATACTCTACCAATATAAGATTTTTTTTAAGAATATTTGGTTGAATGTGGTATAACAAACTTCTCTTATTTCGTTAAATATGTTCTATGGGGAATAACGTCATGTAATTCCATCAAAATGAGATGAGTTTACTGTAATTTAGATTATGTTTTTCAAGAAAACCTTGGTTGACCTAGAAAATGAGGTTTATTGGGAGTTTACCATTCGTTTAAGCCAAGTATTGTGCTAAGTGAGTCCATAGAATTCTCGAGGAAGGTTGAAAAAGTCAATTTCGATAATGGAGATATAGTGACTCGAAATTGGAATTTCAAATGCTAGAACCTATAGTGGGGTGAGACATGGGCTCAATGATCAAGAGTATTCTTCCATATATTGAGTTTTATGGGCTCAAATAAGAATTATCTCAATGTCTTGGTTTTGAATGTGAGCATTGACTTTAGATTCTACATCCTATGAATTGTATGGTTAAAGGGATGTTTATTAGTGAATTGGGTGATGGAAACATCATGTGCATTTTTGGATGAAGATTCTTGACATTTGTAGGCCAAGTGTTGTCTTCATTGTTTCCTAAGGCTTTTGAGGGATGAGAATTTTTATGGTTTGGAGGTTGTAATGTCCCATTTTTTGGAACATGTGATGTTTTTTTCAAGGGAATTTGAATTTTACCATTTGTGGATAGTCCACTCTCTAATCTATGGTTTGGAATGTAATTTATAGGATTATAACACTGAAATGTTTTGTTTAAACACTTATTTAAGGCTCTAGAGGTGACTCAAGTGTTTCTTTAAGTTCAGTGATTAAAAGACCCCAAAATTTAACATATAAAAGAGGCTGTAAGAGGTTCATTGTTTGTCTAAAACTATGCGGACCTCAATAAAAAAACCATGCAACCAGTCCAGAGATTTTTTGGGTGATGATTGGTTTGTTTTAATTGTGCACACCAGGATGCACAACCATGAGGTTGTTTTAGGAAACAAGGAAGATTTTAAATTCATAGTCTGTACACAATTTGTGAAACTGTGTGCATGAACCATGTGAGCCCACGCTTAAGCAGTATCCCATGCACGGTTGGTGCATGGTTTGGACAACCAGGCAGCCAACCATTTGCCTTCTTTTATTTTAGCGTTTTTACTAAAATTAACCTATATACTTTTAAGTTCACTCCCCATTTACTCTCCTCTTATCCATTCAATGTGAAGTGCCCGGATCAGTGTGATCACTGAGAGGGGGAGGGGGTGAATCAGTGACCCTTTTAAACTTTTTACTAATTGATTATTTATCAATTAAACCTTTATGGCTTGTTATGGACTCGATCCACTCTTCTTGTATCTCTCATCCTTTCCTCAAGTGATTCAGTAAATGAAAAGGCACAGGACACAAGGATTTACAAGGTTCGGCTCCAAAGGACCACATCCTTACCATATTGGTTAAATGCCCCAACATGGTTTCTCCACTATAATTCGGTTAGTAATTACAATGGTCGATATAGAGTCACATTGTATCTCTCCTGAGTCCCACAGGAGGTTCTTTAAACTGCATCCCATAGTGTTACTAGAGTCCCACTGGCCTGCATCCGCTTCCACCAAAGACTTCTCCACCCTGAGTCTCACAGGGGGTCTTCTCCTGGCTCCTCGAGTCACACGAGTATCTCTTCTTCTTTTGAAGTTCTTCAAGAGTCTTCAACAGCCTTGGATAAGGTCTGCTGGCCTTTCTCACTTCTTCTGATCACTTGTGGTGATCAGGACTCCTCTTCTTTGCTCTGGATTTTATCTCCTTCTTCTAAGGATGACCCGACCTCTGTCTTCAAGAATCTTGATGGGCAAATATGTTCTTGCACTGAGTACGCCCACTCAATCTTCTTGGTCTTATCAACTACTGAAAAATCAGATGAATGATGTCTTTAAATACAGTTTGGCTTCAGTATCTCTTTAATTCAACTTCATGCACTGAGTTCATGGAATCTCTGAATCTTCATGTGTTGATTGCATGGATTCTCAATCTTCATGCATGACTTCCATGGAATCTCAAATATCTTCAAGAACCTTTGTTCTTGGACTTCTCAAATGCAAACACACCAATTTAAACTTTGTTTATGTGTGCATGTTCATGAATTTCAAGAATTCTCTCCCCTTTTATTCTTCGTGTGATAAACCCTTAAAGGTTGTAATCGCATTTAGCACACACACCATCTTCTTCGAGTCACACTCTTTTATTCTTTCTCACACACACCAAATTCTGTGTTGTTCTTTAGTGTGAATTTCTCCTTCTCTTTTTCTTATCAAGGTGTTCACCCACTTGTTCACTTATTCATAAATGCATGGACATGCATGTATCTTCTTCCTTCACTTGGGCACACACAAGAGGTATGGCCTCCTACACTTGTGCACACACTAAGGCTTCGGCCTTCTTGTTTCTTTGCAGACACACACACTCAAAGATGGTGTGGCCTTCCTCCCCACATTGCACACACGGCCTTCCTTCTTCAACCTGTGCACACACAAATAAACCCAAGTGGGTGTGGCCTTCCACTTCATCACCACTTCAAGGGAGGGCGCGTAAGGATGCGGCCAACTCCTGTCTTCAACCGCACAGGGTGCGGGCATCTATCACATGGGTGGCGCGGCAACTCCTTCTGTGATGAAGGTGCGGCAGGTCCCTCCAACTGCATAGGTGTTGTGGTGTATTCCTCCTCCCATGCAAGTTCGCAGGCACAGAGGGCGCGCGGGGTGCGGCCACTTGCTACCGTGAAAGTGTTGCGGGCAGCGGGTGCGCAAGGCCCGGCTTCTTCCCTGTCGAGCAGGGGAGCGCGTTGGGTGGCCTTCCTCCTTAATTATTTCATGCAGGGGTAGCGTGAAAATCTCTCTAGAATCCTCGGGTGGCTCGGGCTATTCTTCCATGTAGGTTGTGCATGGAACTTCAAGCTTCGCGATGCTCAGGAGCTTCGCGGGACCTCCGTTTTTCTCAAGTGATCAGCAACCTACCTTCAAGGAATCGACTCCTCCTCTTATAGGCAGAGGATGTTCAAGATACGTCCATGAATCATCCGAGATTTATTCTTTGAATAACCGAGATATTCGGTTCTTTAAAAACATTCAACACGCGTTCATGATATGCCGCATATCTCAGGTGTTTCCTTTTTCTTTTTCAACCACAGTATCTTTCGTTCTTGGTGTGCAGATTCAAGATCGTATTTCCGATTCTCGTACATGAATCTCGCACGATTCCACATGGCCTTGGAAACTCCTTCTGCCTTGGCCAAGTTCTAATTCTTTATCTCATTTCATGCATGCGACTATTAACGCATGCATGATTTCGTGAAGAGGATACGAACACACTGGAGTCAACAGCTTCATCAGAGGCGGTCGGGAGCCCCATCTACATCGCTCGGGTGCCTCTACTTCGTGGGAGGCATCACGGGGAGTCCTTGGCTAGGTGAGAGGTAGGAGATGATGCCACTGCCATTGGATTAGTGTATAATGATTTCAGACGGCTGGGATTATAACGCAGCATCGCGGATGAGATGGACAGCAGCGATCAGACGCGCGATCAGATGAGCGGCCAGGATTTCCTCCGCGTTTTAAAAACTCATCCCACATCGAAACACGTCGTGGTTCTTGTGTGGTTTAACAAACAACTCCTCTCGAACATAGCTCAGATTACTCCTCTCCCCCCTCGGGTGCAGCCCCGCACCGGTTCTCCTGCAGGCGCGCTCTATTGCCCACTATGCTCCTCCGGGCGCGCTCTAGCGCCCACTATGCTCCTTCACGGGCACGCCCTTAGTTCCTACGCTGTGTGGGCTTGACCTCCGTGTGGCTCAGGATTACACACAGCCCGACCGCTATTGGGCTGGCCCCTGCGGTTTCCCCATGGGCATGGTGACCTAGTCCCACATGTGCCTTGGGTTGAGGCCCTGAGGCTGGCCCAATAGTTGGCATATTATTTTGCATAGTCTCCACCTTGTATACTTAGATAAATAACCAAGTAAGAACAAGTCTACCTCAAGCCATTCTCCTCTTCTTCACCTCCTCTTCTTCTTTATAATTCATCATCTCCTCTTCAACATTTATTCTCTACTTAGTAGGGAATTCCCGAAGGTTCTTCTTCAACCGTTGCTCTTGAGTCAAATATTTATTTAGTGTTCTTCAATGATCCAATCAGATATGAGGTTGGATCATCTTCAAATACTCATGCACTAAGAGTTAGTGCATGGTATTCTTCAAACCACTTCATCCACTTAGTAGTTGTGGATGGTTCATCTTAACTTCACCCACTTATGGATGGATCTCCTTCACTTCATCCACCTAGTGATGTGAATGGTTCTCTTTTCAGTCCTCATCCACTTAGTGATTGTGGATGTAACCCTTCTTCATTCCTCATCCACTTAGTGATTGTGGATGGAACTTCTTTATCTCATCATGCATTGTGAAGACAATGCATGGACTTCTAACAATGTTGTGACATTTTATCTTCTTGATACAAGTTCTTTGAACTTAAGATCATCTCAACAATCGTCAGAGTTGGTATGGATAATGTTTCAACCATTGCCTCCTATTCCACTTAGTGATTCTCCTAAGTGACATGCTTCTTAGTACCATGGTAATTCTCCAATCATCACCATCACTATCACTTCCTTTGTCATTCACATATTGAAACTCCTTTTCATCCATTCAATCCTTGATATCTTATTGAAAACATCACCATCACTTCTTTTGTCATTCAAATATTGACACTCCTTGTCATCCATTCAATCCTTGACACCTTATTGACAACAAATGAAACATAGTGCACAACAATCTCCCCCTCTATATTTGTTGTCAATATCACTAGAGCACATATGAATGGGTGAATATGTGTGCCAAGATTTTCTCCCACTTATTGGAAACCAAGTGAAAAGGTGTGGTGTGGTTCTCTTAAAAATATTTCTTCCTCCCTTTGAATAGCATCTTCTTGAAAATCACTAAGAGAGGGATGATGTCACATGTTCACTTTAGCAAAGAGCCTTTAGTAAATCATATCTAAGTCTACTTGGGATAACCCAGTGTAGAAAAATAGAGTGATTTAACCAAGGAATTCCATGCTATCCACAATTCACTATACATGTGAGAATATTCATAGGCTTCAAGGGGTTGGAATTTTTCAGATATATCAATGAATTGCTAAATCCTACACATACTTCACCAAACTCATTATAAAGTTCAGGTGAAAAGTTAAAGCTCCCCCTTTCTTCTATTTCTCTTCAATCAATTACCCCCCCTTAATTGAAATGTTAAATACAATTAAGAATCAAGGGATAAAAGTTTGATTGGAATACCTTCATTATTCACAAGATGATATGAATCTCAAAAGATCATCTTCTTCAGATTAGCTCCCCCTCAAGGGGTGCACTCCATTCTATCCATACCATTATCAATTTGAGAGCGATCATCATATTAAATTCCCTAAAATGTAAGCACATGTATATACTTGTGATTAGGGAATAAGATGGACCCTCCTTGGTTCATCAGTTTGAACAATAAGGTTGAGAAGATTCTCTCAACCAAGGTGTTCCACATTATCCATTCCTCACACTTGCACATTTGATCTTCAATGTTGTTTGTGCCGGTGTGGATCTTAACACCTCTTCAACTACTTTGTGTGTAACTCCTCTCTTTCTAAGTTCCTTCTGATCACTAGAATCTCCTGGTGCAATCTTCATTCTCTTGAAGAATTATCTTTGAGTTGGAATGAGTGTCATGCATTTATTACTAATATGACCAGATTTATTGCACATCACACACAGGACTTCATCTTCATGTGAAATCTTTTGTTTTCCTTTTGCACTAGATTTGGCATGTTCATTTTCTTCCTTTCTCATTCATTCCAAATCTTCTGGCCAGATGATTAATATGTCATTTGGAAGTGAGGATTCAGATTTGGATGTTCCACATGGTTCCTTTGATGCCTTTATGTTACCTTTCTTAGGCCGCTTATTTTCAATCAACCCCTTCTTCTTCTTCTGGATTTATTGTCATTTTGAGTGAAGTTTGCTTCTATTTAGTTCCATGGATTGTTTACAAAGATCCATGGTATGACCTTTCTTTCCACAGTAGAAGCATTTTTTCTTGGTGGTCCTTCTGGATGCATCACCCTTCTTGGATTTGGAATCCAAGGACTTCTCTTTGTTTTATAAAATCTTCTTGAGAGCATTTTCAACTTTCTTCGGCTGGCTTCCCAAGGATACTTCATCTTTCTTATCCTAGTTCTGTGATCTTCTCTTCATTTCAACATTGGAAACATTTGGAGATAGGTATGTATCATTCTTTGGACCACTTGTTCATACACCCCAGATGTTATCAAACATTCCAAATCTGTTTGCAGTAAACAGATGTTTCTGGACCTGTGAATGTTGCTTCTTCTTCTCTGGATTGATCCCCGTTGGCATGGGCTTCCTTTGTGCTTTTTCATTTAGAGGATTTCACCAACAATCCATTTCACAGTTCCCATATCTGTTTCAACACCAACATTGACCTACAAATCTTGTCTTCTTGACTTCTTCTGATTGTTGGGTCTTTCTCTTGAATTGCTGTGTTTTTTTTGGAGATCTCTCTTTCTTCATCTTCTTCATCCATACTTGTTTAGAGTTATTCTTCTATCCTTAAATTTTTGTGAAAACACATTTAGAATCATTATTACAAGATGGGATGGATGATACCTTTTTCTTGGTAGATGTTTCCCTTTTATTAGATTATGTCCTTCTTTTAGAATCATCCTTATCAATGCACACTTGAGTGGAAAAATTTCTACTTCCAGCTGACTGGGAGGTTTCATCTTTGGGTAATTGCTGATTTTTCAATATCACCTCTAGTTCTAAGCATTTCGTGTTAAGAGAGTTATTCTCATCCTCAACAAATCTTAACTTTCCTTCCAAATTCTCTTTTAGTTGTTTCATATGGTCTTCATGCACCGTCTTCATTTCTTGCAATGAATTTTCAAGATCCTTTATCTTTTTTACTTTGTCTTATATTTGAGCATCTTTGACAGCCATTGAAACTCTATGTCTCTTTTCCAGTGCATGAAAAACTTCTTTAAAAACTATCTCAAATAAATCTTTCTCACAGATGCTTCTTTGTAGTTCTTCAGTGACATCATCAATTCTTTCACTGCAAAGGGAAATGGTTTCATATTTATCCTTCACTAGCTTTGTGAGAGTGTTGGTTATGCCAACCCTTCTAAAAAATTGATCTTCCATAGAATTGTCTTCTTCTTCTAGCTGTAATTTGTCTTCTTGAAGATGATGGATACTTGTAGCAATACACATTGCCACATTCCTGGGGACTGTCTTCTGAAGATATTTGAGTGCATTTAGAAGATCATTGATTGTTCCATCATCATCACAGCTAGAGCATGATTCATTAGAAGAGTGATAAAATGAATTGTCATTTGTTGTGACTTTCACATTACCTTCAATAGAAGGTGTTACTCTATTAGTAGAAACCTTCTTCTTCATCTTCTTGTCCTGTTTCTTCTTTCTATTTCTCTGAGTCTTGGCATATATCTCTATTTGAGGGTGTTCGCTCATTTCCTCAAATCTGTACTTCATAAAGACTCCCTTGGATCTTTTAGAGGCAACCTCCCTCTGATACCAATTGAAGTGCCCAGATCAGTGTGATCACTGAGAGGGGGAGGGGGTGAATCAGTGATCCTTTTAAGATTTTTACTAATTTATTCTTTATCAATTAATCCTCTATGGCTTGTTAAGGCCTCGATCCACTCTTCTTGTATCTCTCAGCCTTTCCTCGAGTGATGTAGTAAATGTAAAGTCACATGACACAAGGATTTACAAGGTTCAGCTCCAAAGGCCTACGTCCTTTCCATGTTGGTTAAATGCCCCAACACGGTTTCTCTACTATAATTTGATTAGTAATTACAATGGTCGATATAGAGTCACACTGTATCTCTCCTGGGTCCCACAGGAGGTTCTTTATACTGCATCCCACAGTGTTACCAGATTCCCACTGGCATGCTTCAGCTCCCACCGAAGACCTCTCCACCCTGAGTCTCACAAGGGGTCTTCTCCTCGCTCCTCGAGTCACACGAGTAGCTCTTCTTATTTTGAAGTTCTTAAGGAGTCTTCAACAGCCATGGATAAGGTCTTCTGGACTTTCTCAATTCTTCTGATCACTTGTGTTGATCAGGACTCCTGTTCTTTGCTCAGTATTTTATCTCCTTCTTCTAAGGATGACCCGACCTCTATCTTCAAGAATATTGATGGGAAAATATGTTCTTGCACTGAGTACACCCACTCAATCTTCTCGGTCTTCTCAACTACTGAAAAATCAGATGAATGATGTCTTTAACTTCAGTATGGCTTCAGTCTCTCTTTAATTCAACTTCATGCACTAAGTGCATGGCATCTCTGAGTCTTCTCGTGCTGATTGCATGGCTTCTCAGTCTTCATGCATGACTTGCATGGAATCTCAAATATCTTCAAGAACCTTTGTTCTTGGACTTCTCAAATGCACACACACTGATTTAAACTTTGTTTATGTGTGCATGTGCATTCATTTCAAGCATGCTCTCCCCTTTTCTTCTTGGTGTGATAAACCCTTAAAGGGTGTAATCCCTTTTAGAACACACACCTTCTTCTTTGAGTCACACTATTTTATTCTTTCTAACACACACCAAATTGTGTGTTGTTCATTAGTGTGAATTTATCCTTCTTTTTTTCTTCTCAAGGTTTTCACCCACTTGTTCACTTATTCATACATGCATGGACATGCATGTATCTTCTTCCTTCACTTGGGCACACACAAGAGGTATGGCCTCCTTCATTTGTGCACACACTAAGGCTTCAGCCTTCTTGTTTCTTTGAACACACACACTCAAAGATGGTGTGGCCTTCCTCCCCACTTTTCACACATGGCATTCCTTATTCAACCCAGGCACACACACATAAACCCAAGTGGGTGTGGCCTTCCACTTCAGCACCACTTCAAAGGAGGGTGCACAAGGATGCGGCCAACTCCTGTCTTCAACCGTGTAGGGTGTGGCAGCTTCTACCACATGGGTGGTGTGGAAACTCCTTCTGCCGTGCAGGTGTGGCAGCTCCCTCCTACCGTGCAGGTGGCGCGGTGGCTTCCTCCTGCCGTGCTATTTCACGGGCATAGAGGGCGTGTGGGGTGCGACCACATTCTATCGCGCAAGTGTTGCGTGCAACGGGCGCGCAAGGCCCGACTTCTTCCCTGTCGCGTAGGGGATCGCACAGGGTGGCCTTCCTCCTTACTTCTTTAGCGCTGGGGTAGCACGAAAGGCTCTCTCGAAGCCTCGGGTGGCTCTGAGCTATTCTGCCACGCATGTTGTGCACGGAGCTTCAAGTTTAGTGATGCTCAAGAGCTTTGTGGGACATCCATTTTTCTCAAATGATCAGCAAGATACATTCAAGGAATCATCTCCTCCTTCTATAGGCAAAGGATGTTCAAGATCTGTCCATGAATCGTCCGAGATATATTCCTTTGAATAACAGAGATATTCAGTTCTTTAAAAACATTCAATCGATGTTCAAGATATGCCGCATATCTCGGGTGTTTCCTTTTTCTTTTTCAACCACGGGATCTTTCGTTCTTGGTGTGCAGATTCAAGATCGTATGTCCGATTCTCATTCATGAATCTCACATGATTCCACGTGGCCTCGGAAACTGTGTTTGCCTTAGCTGAGTTCAAATTATTTATCTCGTTGCATGCATGCGACTTTTAACGCATGCATGTGTTCGTGAAGAGGATACAAACACACTAGAGGCAACAGCTTCATCAGAGGCGGCCGGGAGCTCCATCTACATCGCTCGGGTGCCTCTGGTTCACGGGAGGCATCACAGGGAGTCCTCGGCTCGGCGATAGGTAGGAGACGATGCCACATCCATTGGATCTGAGTTTAATCGCGGACGGCTGGGATTATAACGCAGCACCACGGATGAGATAGACGGCAGCGATCAGACGCGCGATCAGATGAGCGGCTAGGATTTCCTACGCGTTTTAAAAACTCTTCCCACATCGAAACGTGTCACGGTTCTTGCGTGGTTTAACAAACAACTCCTCCCGAACATAGCTCAGATTACTCCTCTCCCCCCTCCGGTGCCGCCCCGCACCGGTTCTCCTACGGGCGTGCTCTAGCGCCCACTATGCTCCTCTGAGCATGCTCTAGTGCCCATTGTGCTCCTTCACGGGCAAATCTTTGGCTCCCACGCTGCGTGGGATTGACGTCCGTGTGGCTCAGGCTTACACATGGCCCGGACGCTATTGGGATGGCCCCTGCGGTTTCCCCATGGGCGTGGTGACCTAGTCCCACATGTGCCTTGGGTTGAGGCCCTATGGCTGGCCGAATAGTTGGCATATTTTTTTTCATAATCTCCACCTCGTATACTTAGTTAAATAACCAAGTAGGAACAAGTCTACTTCAAGCCATTCACCTCTTCTTCACCTCCTCTTCTTCATTATAATTCCTCATCTCCTCTTCATCATTTATTCTCTACTTAAGAGGGAATTCCCGAAGGTTCTTCTTCAACCGTTGCTCTTGAATCAAATATTTCTTTAGTGCTCTTCAATGATCCAATCAGAGATGAGGATGGATCATCTTCAAATCCTCATGAACTAAGAGTTAGTGCATGGTCTTCTTCAAACCACTTCATCCACTTAGTAGCTGTGGATGGTTCATCTTAAATTCATCCACTTATGGATGGATCTCCTCACTTCATCCACCAAGTGATGTGGATGGTTATCCTTTCATTCCTCATCCACTTAGTGATTTTGGATGGAACCCTTCTTCATTCCTCATCCACTTAGTGATTGTGGATTTCACTTCCTTATCTCATCATGAATTGTGAAGACAATGCATGGACTTCTAACAATGTGGTGACATTGTATCTTCTTTATACAAGTTCTTCAAACTTAATATCGTCTCAACAATCGTCAGAGTAGGTATGGAGAATGTTTCAACCATTACCTCCTATGCCACTTAGTGATTCTCCTAAGTGACATACTTCTTAGTACCATGGTCATTCTCCAATAATCATTGTCACCATCACTTCCTTTGTCATTCACATATTGACACTCTTTGTCATCCATTCAATCCTTGATATCTTATTTACAACCTCACCATCACCATCACTTCCTTTTTCATTCACATATTTACACTCCTTGTCATCCATTCAATCCTTGAAACCTTATTGACAACAAATGCAACACAGTGCACAACACATAGAATACCCTATGTTAGGTTCCTTCTTCTTGCCTCTTCCATGGAGAGATCTCCTCCATCTAGACTCTTTTTCGAGCATCGTTAGGTGCTTTCAATAGCCCTTTGGTGTTTTTATGTTTCTCAGATTACTATTATATTAGATCAAATAGAACCTTGATATTGGATGAGTGAATAATTCTTGTTATAAGTTAGGTGATATATAGAAATTTCCATAATGTCTATCATGTTAATAGATTACATAATTGTGTCGCGTTTCAGACTTTCTGTGTGTCACATTTCAAATGTGAAAGTAATTATATAAAACCTAAATCCATAAGAATAAGAGATGGTATGAGATAAATTTAATTGTTATAGGTCGTTTAACTCAACAGAATCCATCCATTTGATTTTTTTATCTATTTAATTATAGTATATATTTATCTTTGGAAAATAACTCATCCTTATGGATGTTGCTTAAGTGCTTGATGTTTAGTAACTTATCATACTTATTTTGATTATTTTTTATATGTGATGATTGAAACCTCATGAAAGGTATAATTTAAATTGATTTAGATGAACATTATATGATATCGTTTCCCTCTTTTTTACATAATACCACGTTTTAGGTGTTCTTTCTTCTCTGAAAAAATGGGTAAATCAAATAAAGTTATTTTAAATGGTTAATGGAATGTTTATGGATATGAACCTTTTTATTATTCTATGTTTGTGTTTTGATATTGAATTATCATGGAAATGGACATTCCTCTTGTTTATAATTGAATGGTCTTAATGTCTAGGATGAACATGTTACCTATTAGTAAATATAAAATAGATTATATTGAAAACGATCCACTACTCCATGAGTGATATAGGATTAATCTTTAAGGAACATTGAGATAATGGATCAGGGGGAAAGGCGATTACCTTATATTTCTTAATTAATAAAGGGGCCTTGATAAGGGTTGTTTTCCATGATATTTCACACGCCCTTAGTCATGGATGTTGGCATGGAATCCACATTTCTTAGGTTATTGTGCATGATGTTCCATACCCCCTTGATTAAGAGGTAGGGTAAGACACTCATCGTTTTTATTTAGGATACTCAACATGGAGAATTATATTGATTATGATACTCATAATTGAATCCTATATTGATTGTGATCCTCAAGAATGATGTACCTTGTTATTAGTATTATGAGATTCTTATTATTATTAAGGGAAGTATTATGCATGAATTCTTGAGTTATGCCTCGGGACCTAGATAATACTATGTATATATATATGGGTATAAATATTTTGTGCTTATAGGGAATATATATATATATATAGTGACATATGTTTATTTATAGATATTACATCTTATTCTGAATCAGGTATTTTTGGGTGGGTGTCCTTTTAGAACCCAAGATCTACTAGTTTACATTTATTTATCTACAATTTATTTATTATGCATACAAAATAATATATTTTCTATTCAAAGAATGGATAGAACTAGACACCATTGGTGGTTTCCTAATGAGTATATCTCATACCCCATTCAGGCTACCATTGTACTAGGATACCTGAATAGATATTATGGCCATAAGATTAGGTACTTTGGATTATTCTATGTAATAATTTTAGAACCTGGAGATGGGATATTGGAGCAAATTACTGATCCAGAGCTCAAGATGATTATGGAGATAGATATGTGGATTTTATTCATATTTTTGTACATTTACTATTTATATCACCTACTGTATGTTTACTTCTTTAGTTATATAGCATCGTCAAGATATGCATTCATCATTTCTTATCTGGATCTATAAATTTTATCAGTTATTATTATCTTTCACTACCCAGTCCATTATTTATATTATTTCTGTTTTTTTATGTATTTATATCTTATACCACTATGATACTCTAATTATAAGGGTATAGTCTCCTCATCGTACCAACAGTAGACCCCTAATGCTAGTCGGTATCCTATGGTGTACAGTGAGGCACGTTTGAGGCCATGTCATAATTAGTTTGGCTACTGTTTGTAGAGTTAGATAGGTTGGGATATTACATGGATAACCATAGATTTATTATTTTGGTATCCTAATATTTAGTGTTTCCCTACTAAGTGTAAACCAAATAAAAAGTTAATAACAAATCACTTGACTATTAAGTTCATCCCATTACTTGTTTTCCTCAAACAAGATAATATAGGGGAACCAAGCATTATCATCACCCACCTAGTTGGATAATTAATGCATTGACAAGTAATTATTTATACGTTATTAAATAATAATAAATTTAATGTGATTTAACTCATCATATTATACCATGTTACTCAATTTATGTATACATGCTTCAAAAAATTTTGTTTTTGAATATTATTCCCTCAAATAAATCAATATCTTCAAACAATATTGATGTGAAACCCTTCAAAAAACACACAATTTTTGTTAACCCTGTAAATATAAAACTCAAATATATTTACAAATATATAAATTCATCTCATGCATAAGGTACAAGAACATTTCATGTAATGGCATAGAGTTATATGAGGTTGACAATCTCCCCATGAGTAAGCCCATAGCAATAGATCACCAAGCCCTCACCCTTCATGAATGAGGTTTAAGCCTCTAGACCATTGGGTAGTCTGGCCATAAGTCCCCACCCCTAGGGAGGTTTTACTCAAGAGATAATCCAATTCATCATAACTCTAATACCAAATATAGAAAATATACATTCAAAAAATATTTTCAATATCATAACTGCAATCAGAAATTGATGTCAATGTAGATGAATACTAAATATTATATTTTCATTCATGTAATGGAATGATAATTTATAATAATCATTTTAACTCATAAACTAAATCAATCACAAATATTCATAATATAAACAGTTTTAAATAAAGAATAAATTATATAATAAGTTTTAAATAAGTAAACACTTCACAAATTTATACATGAGATAATAATATATTAACAATTTATATATGAAACATATTTATAAAAATTTTATAATTAAGACTTATTTATTCTAGAAACTCTATAAATCATGAATAGAAACTATTTATAACCATTCCATTAAATAAGATGTTCATATTATATGTCATATGGAATTTTATTTTAATATATGACATTTCATGAAATATATACAGTTTATATTTAATTCTCCCATTATGTAAACATTTTACATAATTTATATATCACATATTAATATTGCATAAAACTTTGATCATATCAATTTATAAAAATACTTTTGATAATGATGAAAAAATTTCCAAATAAAGATTTTTAATTTGATCACCTGAAATTAATCATTATGAATTTTTATAATTTTATTAAATATAAAAAACTTATATTTTGGAATTATTTTCTAATTTATTAAATCTTTATAGATTACCACTTTTTATTAACAAAAAAACACTGTTAATAACCCATAATTCATGCCATAAAACATTGAAAATTATATTCTCAATATTAATGTAACATCCATAATCTAGTAACCCAGAGTCGATGGTTATTTTATAACATTGGTACAAAATACATGGATCAAAATGAAAATGATCTAGAATTCCAATGGTCTCAATAAACTAGGTACATTATTTATCATTATAAAACGTTTAAAATTTTAGACAAATAGTATTGAAACATAAAAAATTATTACTTATTCCTGTAAATCCATATGTCACACATAGTAATCTTATTAATTTCCTATATAAATAGAAAACAATATAAAATTGTGATCTCAAATTCTAATTAAGAGATGGAATACAGTTGAAACTATCATAAATAAACATAGAATAATATTTTAGGAATAAATAAAAGTTATAACCAATTGTTTGGTGAGATACATAAGCATTAAATAATATTTCAGTAATATATAAATGTTATAACTAATTATCTAGTGAGAGTAATATATACATGGATTACATAACTATACATAAATGCATCAATAATAATAAACGATCTCATAGGGGTGGACTGCATAATATTGTAAAAAACAAAATTTAAGGCCTCATATCAATAAATCATACATAAATTGGTAAGGATTATACAGAATACCAAACTAGTTTGTCTCATTAGACCTATTGGTGCATCGAGGTGCTATATAATTCTAATCCCCACCTATCACATACTATGTCCAATGTAACCATCATATTAAGAGAATGGGTAAAAAAATACATACTCTAATATTCCCTAAGGAACCTCATACATATTCATGGATAATAAATAAATATTTTTTCTTATATAAATAATGGATATAAAGAATAATAATATTTACTCATTCAATAAAACAATATGGTTATTAAGGTGAATATCTCACCATCAACATAAAAAACCTAGATATTCATAATGTAATGGAAATTTCCCTTATCAAAGGAATGATAACATGGTGTAGTGATGTTAAATTTCATGCTTTAGTGAAGTTAAATTTCATGGTGTATGTATATCAATAGAAAATAATACTTTTTTATTGTTTATAAAGAGGTTATGAATTATACAAAGAATATCCTTCACGGTCGTCAAACCAGGTGTGTGTTTAGGATCTCTGGTCATGCACCAAGCGAAGGATGAGTTAATACCCAACCAATTTTTTTCATGGTTATAAACCATTGGGTAATCAAAGGCATAAATCCAACATAAAATTGTTCATATATAGATAGAGATTACAATACTAGGGAACCACACACTCTTTTCAAAACAATTAGGATCTTGTATGGCTATGGAGTCATTTTAGCATTATAATTGATTATGAATATTTTATAATGATAGGGAATGGTGATATCCCATTTAAAATATAATAATTAATTTATATGAATGATTAATAGTGACATTTTTCATTGAAAAAAAAGGAATTGAAGGATTGAGAAAATAAAGGTAAAGGAGGCATTAGAAACCCTTACTTCGACATAGTCACAACCTAGAAGAAGGATATAATGAGAGGGAGTTAGTAATATTAAATTTAAAATGTTTTAACTAGATGATAATTATATATAATTAATAGTATGTTAGTATATGAAATGGTAGTATAAAATACATTATTAAAAATGAATTATAATTGAACAATGAAAGAGGAGGATTACAGACCCTTCACTGGAAAAGTAACTTCTTAGACATTGAGAGGAAAACCTTATAACTGTAGAAGCTTCTTGGAGATACTCTTTAAATGTTAAATGAGAAGTAATTAATTATAAATGTATTTAGAGTATAGAGGAATGGGAGAATGGGTGGGTATTTATACTTTAGGTGTATTTTGGGGTTAAAATATTGATTATTTTGTTATTTGAGATAACTAATTTTGGGTGGAATTGATTACGAAGAAATTATTTGAACAATAATTATGAAAATGAATGTTTTTTTACATTTAAAATCATCCAAATCAAAATATAACCTTACAAATACTTCAATAAATAAAATAATCCATAAATCAATTTCATGAAAGTAGAATGTAATTTAGGATCCACGTTATTACATATAATATTATAAAATATAATTTATATTTTTAAAAATAATTTTTTTGTTCCATAAATACATTTTTTGTTGAAAAAAAATTTTCATAAATTTTTAATTCATGATTACTTAAAAATTGCAGTATTTGTAAAAACCAAATTTTTTTTATTCACTATAAAATAATATTTAGAAAAATCTCAAAAATAATCCCTAACATAATTTCAATGTGATGATTTTAAAAATGATTTCCATTTTTTGAATATAATTCTCTATAAATATATTATTTAATTATTAAATAAAACACTTTTATATTTCATAATTTTTCATATTGATACCAAAATATAAAACTCTTTTTATAATAAATCAAATATTTATTATGAGAGATGTTTGTGTAATTAATATTCAATGATTAATATATATTTTTAATTATTAATAATCTTGTTACTATGAAAAAAATAATAATTTTATTGGGAATTTTAATAAACAAAAATTGTGTTACCATAGTTGAATCTAGGGACTTAGTCCCCCCTCAACCCTTGAATAACATTATCCTCAAAATTTGGGTATAAATCAATATATAAACAAATGGGGTTAATTGTTCCTCATTACTTCCAAATGATCCCATTTTTCTTACTCTAACATGTGATTCCTCCAAATAACATTCACTAATCATGTTTTTCTATTCCATAACACCTACTTTATAGTGTCAAGAATTTATATAGTCTCTTCATTATAGTATAAGATAGGTTTGAGATCTATTTATTCAATTTTTAGATTGTGATTTGGGTATATTATTTATTTCTATAAGCATGGAAGGTATCATTCCATTTATATAGTTTGGGTGGGAAATCCAAATGATAATCCACATCTCCAATTCTCTTAAAAATCTCAAAAGGACCATTGTACCTTGGAATTATCTTTCCATTATTATAAAACATTATAACACTCTTCCATGGTGATACTTTCTAGAATACATGATCTACATCCTGGAATTACAAATCCTCCCTTTAATTATTATCATAAATGTTTTGACTCTTCTGGGATTTCTTTATATGATTCATTATATCTTGATATCGCAGTTGTTTCTTTAATGAGTATTAGACCAACTAACAACTTTTCCCCAACATCATCCCAATAAGTTTCAATGTGATTACTTTTTTCCACAAATGTCCCCATAAGGTGTAATTTTTATACTCCAGTGGAAGTTATTATTTTATTAATTTTCCACCATAGGTAGGTACTAGTCCTATGTTCCTTGGAAGTCAAATGATCGTGACATCATATATATCCTCCAAGGTTTATATGGTCCATTAAAACTGTCAATATATTTGATGATGGTAAGTGGTTCTCAAGTGTATCTTAATGTTCAATGAATTTTTAAGACTTCTATATAATTAGGATGTGAAATGAGTATCATGGTTAGATACAATTGATAACAGTGCACCACCAAGTCTCAAAACTTCATTGATATAGAGTCCTGCAAGACGTTCATGGGATAGGTCCTCCCTTAATGGTAAGAAATGTATAGACTTGGTAAGGGGATCCACAATGAAAAATATAGTATCATTATTCTTATATTTCATAGGTATTCTAGTAAAAAATTATTTTCATATCATCCCACATATACATTGGTATTGGTAGAGGATTCATCACACCCTTTGGGAGTTGTCTCTCAACCTTTACTTGTTGAAATATCAATAATCTTGACACATAATAAGCAATTTATTGGTATATAATTTCTCACCAAAGTGATCCCTTTGATCCCTATAGTTCTTGGGTTTATCTGGGTGTATAGTGATATTTGATTTAATAGGTTCATATATCAATTCCCTTTTAAACTCAAGAACTGATGGTACACATAATCTATTTCAATACATCAACATGTCCACTTTATAGAGGAAGTAGATCAATATACCATATTCCATGTCTTTAATTGCCTTTTTTAAAACCTTATCATCATATTGATACCTCTTTATCATTTCTAGAAAATATGCTTGGTAAATTACTTAGAAAGGAATAATGTTTCTAATTATTTAATAACTCTAATATTCAACTTTACTAAATCAATTAGTATTAGATCCCTTTTTTTACTCATCATATATAGGACTCCATGATCCTTCCTACTCAACACATTAGCCATCTTGTTCACCTTTCTAATGTAGAAATCTATTGCACATTCATAGTACTATGTAGTTTCATCCGCCTTCTTTGTCTCATTTTAATATCCTTCTAAGTGAATATATTCATTAAAAACATTTAATTGGAATATATGTCACATATTTGACCATAAAAATAGTGTATGTATATCTTTAAAGAAAATGTTATATCTTCCAACTCAATTTCAGGTGTTAGATATATTTTCAAATGGGAATCTGACTAACTTGATTCATAAGCAATAACTTTATCATTTTGTATATGGGCAGACCGTAGTCTTTTATTTGATACATCACTATATATATAAATCATACTTTTATAGAGGGTAAGGTCAAAACTAGTGAATTGATAAATATTTTATTTTATTTGTGAAATATTTATTTACACTCATTACTCTATGTGAATTTGACCCATTTATGTATTAACTTGTTTTATAGATTAGTTAATTTGGAAAAAATTTCAAAAAACGCAGATAGTAAATGGTTATGCTAAGGAAACTACATACCTTAATTATATTCATTTGATTGGGTTATTTTTTAATAAAAATAATATTTTCAAGATCAACATATATTATATCCTTGGATACAATATATCCTATAAAACAAAAAAAATTAATCCAATATTCACACTTACTTAATTTCCAAATAACTCCTTGTTCTATATAGTGTCATGGATGATTCCTAAATATTCGTTTTGTTATCAATGGATATTAGAGTATATTTATATATCTTTAATAAAAACCACAATAAATATCAATAAAATAATTTAATTCACTACTCATAGAATCTATGAACATTAAGGGTACATTAGTTAACCCAAATGGAACTACTGTGAACTCATAATTCCCATATCATGTATGAAAATTCATCTTTGGTATATCATTCCTATTGAATTTTAAGTGATGATAACCATAACATAGATAAATCATTCATAAATATTGGGGGCCATGAATTTGAAAAATATGTCATTATTGTGAGGTAAATGATCCTTATTCATTATAGTAATGACAATTATTTCTATATAGTTAATACATAAAAACCTAGACCCATCCTTCTTATTCATAAATAAGATAGGTTCTCCCCATTGAAAAACACTAGGGAGTATAAATACCTTATCAAAAAACACTATCAATTTCTTTATTAAATCCACTAGAACCATTCTATATGGAGTCTTATATATATACTTCGCATTAGTATTAGGAACATTAGATAATTCTACTTCATAACCAAGTGGTTATCCAGGTAATTCCATAGGTAATATATCAATATAATTCCTCACAATAGATATAAACCTATATTACTAGGATATACATCTTTTTTTCTAATTAATATCCTAGAAAAAGTTTATTATAATGATACACTTGAGGTGGTAATGAGAAAGATTATGGAAATGAAGCCACTCATTTAAAAACAAGGTAATATATACCATCCTCAAAGAATAAAATCTTGTCCCATGACAATAAATTCTCACATTATACTTTTAAATCAAATCAATATCAAGTATTATGTAAAATATAACAATATATATAAAAATGAGTTTTTGAAATAGGGAACCTTAGTTTATTTTAATAGAGGTAGTGAAATATATTTTCATTATTATGAGATTTGTTTAGTTATTTTTAACCAAAAACTTCTTCCATAGTGCATCAAAGGATTATTCAATGTTCTAAGAAAACATGAAATATATGAATGATTGTGTAGTTATAGAATCAAGTAATTAATAATATTAATTTCATATTATGATTAAATTTCATTCTATAACATCATATATAATATCAAATTCTACTGTTGTGATAGAATATTCTAGACATTTATCCCTTTTCAACTTCCGGGTCATGTTTCCTTGATGCTTGGGGAATTGATTTGAATAGTGTCACATTTCTTTATGAATGAAGCATTGGAAATTTTTTCCTTATTTTATACCCTTTCACTCCAGATATAGAGGAACCTTATCTTCACTCTTTTAATTACTCCCATTTCATTTATGAAATACTTATGGTGTTTCTTCCTATAATTATTTCATGTCGGAAATTGTACCCTTACTTCATCACCTTTTGTAGATTCTTTTCAATCTAGAACATAGCCACCCTTTTCTTATATTGACTCCCTTTGAAATTAAAATACGTTGTTAACAATTTATCTTTATTTATGGAACTAGTAATTATCACCTTATATGAGTAAAATGTTTTAGATATTAATGCCCTTAGAAGGCTTTTATTCAACACATCAAATAAGGGATCTATATTATTTTCTGAATTGCATAGATAATCTATAACATGTCTTGATAATCTTTTAAATGTAACCTCATAATCATAAATATATTCCTTTTCCATTTTTCTTAGTCAATAATGAGATTTCCATGTGAGCTTGTTTCTTAAGAGGAAAGTGCTTCTCAAAGTATATCACCTTAAAATAATTTCATTCTGTATTCTTTGCCTCTTATTCCTTCTTTGGGTTTTTAAATAAATTCCTCTATTTAACAGAATCTTCTTTTAGTTGGTATATAACCAAGACAACCACCTCCCTTTTACTTCATCCTAATGTAAGTAATACTTTCTTTAAGGATATGATCCAATTCTAATCTACTATTAGATTTGTGGTTCCATTGAAGGATGGAATTTGCTACATCATGAAGCAGTCCAACATTGTTACACAAGGATTTGGAAAAATATATCTTTCTATACAGGTTAGGGTATTGATCATAACATAAGTTCTATATCCTAATATATTCATTACCTACTCAACTCAAACAATAGTTTCATTGAATTTATCTAAATTTTAATCCCAATATTAATAATTGGTGTTGACACAGTTTATGTTTCTATCATTAGGATCTATTTCTAAATAATTATACATATGTAATTTGACCATGGATAAATCAATGATTTATAAATCACATCATATAATTTCTATGAATTTATTGTAAACTAATTTCATGTAATCCATAAATATTTCTTGAATATCATAATGTTTTGTCAAAGAGTTTTGATCACTAACTATGTTCTCGAAAATCTAATTCCTAAGTTATCTGTTAAACTTTCTCTGATATCGTCTATAACACCACAACTCCAATAACCAAAAACCAGTGGTTATTTTATTACAATGATACAATATACAGAGATCATAATGAATAGGATCTAAAATTTTCATAGTCATAGGAAACTAGATACATTAATGATCATTACCTCACATTGAAAACTGTAGATAATTCACATGAAGACATTTAAACATCATTATTTCTACTTTAAAATTCATATTTCAATCATAGTAATCCTCTTCATTTCTTGGGGAAATAGAAAAAAATATAAATGTGTAAAATCAGATGTTTGGAAAAGGTTGGTATACAATGGAAGTAATCATACATAAGTATGAAATAATATGAAAAAAATAAATATACTTTGTAAAAAATTGATTTGTGATCAAAATATATCCATGGATTACATAAAACAATGCATGGATAATAATATCTGATCTCATGGTGATGGATTTGATAATATTATACATCTTAAACATATAATCTAGGACTACTATCAATATATCATACATAAACGGTTATGGATAATACAAAGTTCCTTATTAGAGTGTCTCACGAAACCTGTCGATAATTCAATGGGATGTATAATTTTAGGCCCCACCTGTCATATACTAACTCTAATAATACAATAATATGGAGATAATGGATAAAAATACATAAAAAATGATTCCTAATGAGCCTCGTACATATTCACAGCTATGAAACCAATAAATTTCCTTATAGAAATAACAGATATAAGGAATATTAATGTTTCCACATTTAATAAAACAATATGGATGTTTGGATGAATATCCCACAATCGACATAAAAAAAATGGGTAGTCACAGTGTAATAGAAACTAATATTATCAAAGTAATGATAAAATGGTATTAGTGAATATTACATCCAAGGTTTAGATATTTAATTATGAAAATGTCATTCGTTGTGGTTGGTAAAGGGTTTTTGAATTAACCAAAATATATCCCCTGGGAGTGTCAAACTCAGTGTACAATTAGGATATGTTATCATACATTGATTAAAAGAAACTTTGATAGCTAACAAAACAATTTAAGGGTTATTACCCCTTGGTGAATCATTTCTAGAGCCTACATCAACTTATTGGTATCCAAAAAGGGATTCCATTGTTAGGAAACCACACACTCTTTACATTACTACAATTTTAGGATGTTTAATGAATATGGAAGTGTTTAAAAATTAAAATTGATTATTAATGGTGTATAACTAGAGGGAATTATTTTCTATCATTGAAAATTTAATATGGTATTTGTAAAAATGAACTGAAATACAATTTTTCATTGAAAATAAAATTAAATGGAAGGATTACGAAAATAATGGCAAAGGAGGTGTTTGGAACCCTTAATTAGACATAGTAACGGATTAAGAAAACTTTATAATGAGTAGGAGTGTGTAATTTATAATTTATGTTACTTCAAATAGATAATGATAACGTGGAATTAAAATTACTTCTTTATATTAAAAGGTAATATAAAATAAATAACAAAAATAAATTGTGATTGAAATGGGAAAGTGGAGGATTAAATTCCCTTACCTTGCATAGTAGCTTCTTAGAGTTTTATAGGAACACCTTATAACCATATAAACTTAGTTAAGAGACTTTTGAAAGGGGAAATGGAAGATAATTTATGCTATGTGGATTTAGAGTGGATAAGAGTGGGAGAATAGATGGGAATTTATACTTATGGAGGGGGTATTTCTTGATAAATTTTTCAATATTTTTTTATTTTGGACCAAAACTTTTGGGTGGAGTTGATTATAATGAATTTAGTTGGATAATTATTAAAAATATGAAGTTTTTGTGACATTTAAAGCCATGCAAAACCAAATAAAATCTTCCAACCACTCCATAAAATGAAAAGAAACTAAAAATAACTTTAATGAAGGTAAAATATAATTTTTCTTCCAAAATGTCAAATATAATTTTATAAAATCAAATTCATGTTTTAAATTTCAATATTTTTACACCTTAAAACCATTTTTGGTTAAAAAAAGTTTCATAAACTTTTAATTCATGATGTAAAAAAATAATAGTTTTTGTAAAAATATTATTTTAACCATTCATCAGAAAATCATCTTCTTTAGGAAAATTTCAAAAAATAAACTAATGATAATTTCAAAATATAGGTCATATATAAGATGGAAATAGGGGTGAATTTATTTAAAAAATAATTTTAAAATGATGATATAAAATAAAAAATATTATCATGAAATTATTTTATTTATGTATATAATATTCAAAGCAATGCGAGAAAAGTGGAAATTAAGAAATTAAGATAAAAATAAAATAAATTATAGATATTAAAATCCACACTTTGATAAAGGAGTTTGGAAATAGATCAAGAATGATCCCTTACATATCATTCCCTCAAGATGGATTAAGATAGTTTATTTCTCCCATGGTTTTGACAGAAACTATGAACTAAATAAGAAAGGAAAGAATCCCTTATTTTCAATGAAAATCAATAAACAATAGAAGACCCTTGGTTTCAATAGAGACCAAGAACCACGAACCCTTATTGTAATAGTTGGGATCACCTGAATAAGAAGATGAAGAATATTGACATTTATTTGTACTCAACTCTCCCTTTAATATTTAGAATAAAGTGACATTAGGAGAGATATAAAAAAGGTATAGGAAGATACTTTAAGAAATAAAACAAGGGGGAAACTGGATCAAAAACAAATGGAATGATAAATATAATTGCAGAATAGGTACTATTTAAATTGGATTGAATTCGTTGAATCTCGGTTGCCTTTGGGAATGGATGTTTCTTAGAGATCTTTTACAAAGGCACATTGACGATTGATCAAGAATCGTTTGATGTAAAAGTATTTTTCATAGATGTTCATTAATGATATATAAGCCTCCCTTGATATATATTTATAGCATTTATAGGTTTTGAGAATATTCTATAATGCATCCAAATTCCTAAAATTCATCACAGAATGAATTAATATGCTTTTGACTGTAATGAATGAGGTGTTGACTACCTACTTGAGATTTTTTACAATGTGAAAGGAGATTCATGAAATGACCAGAATATTACTATGAATAATTCTAGGTTTTAAGAGTGCTTAAAGTCATGAATAAGAGTTATGAACAACAACATTTTAACTACTCCATATAAAAACCATTTATGTCATGAACTGAATTTCAAGGTGAACCATCACAGCATGAAAAAGGTTTCATGATGTGAGGGAGTTAATAAAAATTTTAAATGACTAAAATATACTCAAAAAATTATTGAAAAAATCATAATTTATTGTGATCATAAAAACTCATTAGAGGTTCAATAATCTCCCCCCTTTTATAATCACATACACTAATTTTATATTAAAATAAAAGATAAGAGATAAGAGGTAGGTGTAGAAGAACTAAGAAATAAAAATACATAATAAGGAAAATAGAAATGATTAATAAATATTATTTTTAATGAAATAATAAGTCTCCCCTTGAATCGAGATCTTTCAATTCCATTGAAAAAAATTTTGTTCAAAAAGATAAATATTACTCCCCTTTGAAAATTTTCACCATATATATTACAGTTTTCTCCCATAAACATATTATACCTTTATCCCCATAAAAATTTATCTCTTCTCCATCTTTATGATTAGAATAAATATTTATTAACGAAAATTTCATTAATATAAGACATAAAACATGCATACGATAATTAAAATGGTCATAAAATATTATTTTGAAAATGTGAATAATTTTTTAAAACAATAGAGAAAATAATAGATTTTTAAAAACAACTAAGATTTGAAAAGAGAAAACATATATAATAAGAGATTATAAATATATTTATAGTCATGTAATTACTAACACAGCCTTTACAAAATTAAAATGTTTTAATCAATGGATTTTCTAAACATTTCAGAAAATTAAAGATTTGTGATAATAAATTCTAACATGATACCTCCTTTTTCAAAGTTGTCACTCAAAGAGTGATATTTAATATCAATTTTCATACTGTTTTTATGTGAAAATGTTTTATAAATATTCTTTTGGAACTAAAACTATTACATTTAATTTGAACCGGAATAAATGTTATCCTAAAATATAATAGATTTTATTTCATCCATATTATTTTGGAGAAACAACTCCCTATGACTATATATTATACTTTTGATGTAATAAAGGGACATTGAATTAATATTTTTAAATATTTAAAATATTAATTAATTCCTGAGAATATTAAAAATGTCACTTTTACTTTTCCCATCAAGTTTATATCCACAAAAATCATCATCAGAAATACATGAAAGATTAAAATGAGTTCTTCTAGGATAAAATAATTCATGTTGTTTAGAAACATTTAATAAATGAAAAATACTTTAATGATATTTTAAATATGATTTTTTGGATTTTATTAAAAATGAGAACAATGAAAATCAAAAAACATAATTTCTTGTCAAGACTCATTAATTTAAAGAATACAATCAATCATAATTATATAGAGTTTTTTTCAACTAGTTTAATAGCTTCATACAATATTATCTTACTAGAAATAATAATAGGTTATTAATATCCATAACTTTATCCATGCCAATATGCAAGAAGTTTATAAAAAAATCATAGAAAAGTACCATCCTTTTTCAGATATTGAAAACCAATAAATAATTTTTACTCACCCATAGTAATCATTTAAAATTATTTTCTCATAAGATTTGAAAACAAATTAAAAGGAGATTCATTTCTGTATCCAAAATGTTTTTCATTGATGTAGATTTGAAGGATATAATGATCATTTGAAACACTTTTTATAAATAGTTTCAGATACTATTTTCCAATTTGAAAATCATTTAATAAATGAATGTTTTCAAATATTTAATATCAATCATATGATTTATGTTTTGAACCATATACACGGTTAACATAAATAGAATGTGTAATTTTGGATTCTCAAAATCAAGTGGTGGTTCAAAAAAATTGAAATAAAACTAATTATAAAATAACTTTTAATGACCATTTGAAAAAAATTAAATTAATAAGGTTGGAGAATAGAAATAATATTCTCACGGATTCTAAATAATCAACGGGTGTGAAGATTTCATCATAATCAATTCTTTATTCTTGATTATATCCTTTTTCTATGAGTCTAGATTTGTTATGTGTTCTGTTATATTACTCATCTAACTTATTTTATAAAAATCCCCATATTTTACCAAAAATAGGATGATTGTTAGGTCTCTTAAGAAGATTCTATGTATTATTTAATTATAATTGATTTATCTATTAATATTTAGTAAGAACCTTATTTTCATTATTAATTGATTCATAAATGTTTTTAGGTTCTAGATAATAAATAAAATAATGATTCTTAACATCATTTAGGACAAGAATCCTAGTATTAGTACCATCTCTCATATCGTCAATAATATTTTCGAAGGGATGGTATTTTAAATTTTTAAAAGATTTATGTAAAGTAAAAGAATCACATTCATCTTTAATAGGTTCTTTAGGATTAATTTGGTCATTTAAAGTAAATTTGTTAGGGTTATCCATAATATATTAATATTTGGATGAAGGTTTAGGAAAATTTTCATAAAATGTTATATTAATAGATTCTTCAATGGTATTTGATCTCTTATTGTAGACATGATAGGATTTACCTGATTATTAGTACCCAAGAATGATTCCTCGGTCAGATTTTAGATCTTATTTCCCTAGGTTTTCTTCAGTGTTATGAATATAAATTTTACATCCAAACACTTTAAAATATCCAACATTCATAATTTTATATCTCCAAATTTCATAAGGGTTATTATTTGAGGAATTATCTAATGAGAACCCGGTTTATGATAAATCATGATGTATTAATATTCTTGAACCAAAATCATCATGGGTGTTTGAAAATTTTTAAGAGGGATCTTGTTATTTCATGAATATTTTGATTTTTTCTTGGAAAAATACATTTGGTGGAGGTATTATATGTGTTGAAAATTTATTATTATAAAATTGTGAGGAATAATGTTAATCAAAGTCTTTTTTATAAAACACTACCCCTTGATCAATTTACATTTTATTGATTCAACCACCTTTTTCATTCTTTACCATCTTGATGAATCTAATAAATACATTTCAAGGTTTTTTTTGTACAAAGGATAAAACCCAATTGAATCATGTATAATAATTGAAAATCAAAAAGGAATTTAATTTTACTATGATGTTTTTAATTTATGTTAGTTCAAAAAAGATCAAGGTGAACAATCTCAAGGGATTCATAGGTTGAAAATTTTGTTTAGGTTTAAAATATTTTTGTTTTACTTACCAATTTGGCAAGGATTAAAAACAACATTACCATCGAAATGTGGTACTGGTAAATCTCATACTAGAATATGTCAGTTGAGCTTAACAAATGTGTGTGTGTGTGTTTGTGTGTGTCTGGGATATAGTTAATAACGAGTATATGATAAATTCATGAATAATTATCTTGGACTCTCAAAATTTTAATATTTTGAGAATAAATAATTTTTAAATTCATAATATGAATATTTTGAAAATGAATATTGGTAAAAAAATCGTCAAAATTATAAAAAAATTTAAAAAATTTATTTTTAAAAGTGATTTAAAAACAATTCTCAAAAAATTTAGAAATTATTAGTAAATTTTTATTTAAAACAACAATAAATAAATGAACTTCTATAATAAAATAATTAAAAAAACCGATTGAACCTTTACCATAGATTTTACTTCTTGAATTTTCACTAAAGGTCATGTATCCTCCATCAAATTTTTCAAGTTATTTAAACTTGGAGGGGTCCCCACACATGTATTGAAAGAATCAATTATCCATATACCAATTTTTTTGGGATTTACAATTTAGACATGTTTCTTAAAAAAATAAGAAATTAGGCTTTTTCGTAATTGGATTTTTGGTCCACAAATATTAGATTAGATGGATTTTGGTACCCAAATTCGTTTTGAAAATTATATTGGAGATGAGATATAAGATGAAACATAGATAAATTTTAACCAACCATATCTATCATATTTTTTATTACATTCATTAATTATATTTCTAGTTTTATTAAAATAATTAATTTTTTTTACAAAATACCTTTTATCAAAGTACTCTTTTTGGAAGAAATATCTTTATTCAAAAAACCAAATCCAATTATTTTATTTTTATAGACTTATAAACCAAATATTTTATTTAGATAATTTTTTCCCTTGGTTTAATTTCATGAAACAATTTCATAGATCATAATATTTGATTTTAATTCATTCATTTCTGCTTAATAATTAAATTTTTAAAAACATCCATTTTTTCAATTGTGATCGGATCCTTTTCTTTATGTTCTTGATTATAATTATTTCTAATCTCATTGTACATTGATTTTAGTTCCAAAAAACCTTCTTCAATTTCATCACATGTATATTTTAAATCATCTAAGAATGTTTGATGGGAACAAGAAGAGGAATAATATAAATTTGAGGAAGTTGAAGTAGATGAATTGGATTTTACATCATTATTACCATAAATGTTTTCATGAGACACTTTGTTATTTCATCGCATGACCCACTTAAGGATTGGTAATCATCACTTGCATAATTGTTTTAGAGATTTAAGTATTTTTTTATTTTTATTATTCTATTATATATTTTCCTTTTTGATCAAGGTGAATTCTATCCTTATGAGATCCTTATTTTTTCATTCAAGGAATGTTACTTCTTGTCCAAATTGATCATTCTCCTTTTTGGAACATTTGTGGGATTTATTTCATTTAGATAATCTATTCATATTTTTGGATTGATGAACCATTTCATCATAATTATAAATTTCATAATTATTTTCATTTAAAGAAATAATATTTTTCTCCTTGACTTATTTGGATTAATTATTGGCTTGTTGATTCATTATGATATCATATGTTATGATAAATATGATTCACTCCTTGACCATAACATTTTTAATGTATTTCTCTTATTGAATTTTCTTCACTTTAGGTGCCCAATTTATTTTAAAACCCAAATTATATTTATTTACTAGAGTTTCTACAGTAATATAATACCTAAGATACTTTCTTTACTTCATATTTTATTAAATAATGTAAAAAATCACAATAATAAATTCATTATGATGTATATTAAAACTTTGAAAAACAATTTTATGCATATCAGGTCTAGTATCATTAACTTTTTTATTCATTCATAAAAAACTTCTATGAGTTACTATATTTCATGATAATTATTAAATGTAGATGTTTGATTACATTCATTTTAGTCTAATCTATAATGCAAGGAATTTATAGCTTTATCATCTAATTATAATTTAGTAATATCATTGTCTATCCATTTTTTATTTTTAAATAGCTGGAATGTTACTTTGCATAAAATATTCCCATATTTGATAACCAATATATCTAATAAATTTTGACACATATGTATTCCAATAACTATAGTTTGAATCATCAAAAATAAGTTGTGTGACCCATAGACTACGCTTTAGGAACACCATGGGTGTTTTAAAAATAGGTTTTTAAAAATTATTAAACATTGATATTGGTTAATATTCAAACAAAAAAAGTTAATTTTGAAAATAATGTTATATTTAGAAAAAATAATTTAACTGATACAAAATATTATTTGGTGATAATACAGAAAGAGTGGGTTGAATTACATTAAAAAAATTATAATGATTCTTTAAAATAAAAATTATTATCATGCCAGTATTTTATTTAAGAATAAAAAATTCAAATTAAATCAAGTATTGTGGAAAATAAAACATTGTGTATAGAACAAAAGAATACGCAAATTAAAAAGGCACACATTTATAAAGTTGTTTTGAAATAGCTCAAGAATGAGCCACTACAACTCCTCATCTCAATAATGCTTGAGAATATTATATTTCTCCCATGATTTTAATAGAAACTGATAACAAAATATGAAATTTGCTAGTTTTAATCAAAACCATGAACTAAAAGAAGACAGTTGGCTTTAATGAAGGCCAAGAACCAAGAAACCTTAATTTATTGGTTGTGGTCACCTAAATAAGAATATTATGATTATTGAGTTTTATTTCTATAGACCCTTTAAATATCACTCAAATCTCTCTTAAAGATTTAGAATAAATTGAAACATAATGTGAGTGAGATAGAGAGATAAGGTTGAATAAGTTACTTTAAGAATTAAAATAAGGTAAATTTTGCATCAAAGATAAAAGTAAAGTGAAATAGAATTGAATAAGTGAGGTATTTGAAATTTGGACAAATCCATTAATCATTTATTTCCTTTGAGAATGGATGTTTCTGGAGATCTATTTCCAAAGCACATCAAGGATCAATGAAGAATATTTTGGTGTAAATTATATGTCATAGATGTTTATCAATGAGATCTAAGCCTTCTTTATTCTAATTTATAGCATTAATAGGTGATGTGAATCATCTATAATTAATCCAAATTCATTCATAGGGGATTGAATTAATGTGTTTTTACCATAATTAAAGAAGGTGTTGACTGCCTTCTTTTACTTCTTCACATCTTTAAATTAGAATCATAATGTGACCATGATCTGACTAGGAATATTTTAAGTAATGAAGAGTGCTTCACTACATAAATGTGAGTTATGAAAAAATAACACTGTCACTAATCCCCATGAAAACCATTTTTAATGTAAATGGAATATCTCGATGAAACTTTATGATATGAATGAGGTTTCATAGAATGAAGGAGTTAATCTTGAAGTTAAATGACTAAAATATACTCAAAAAATATTAGAAAACACCTTAAGTGGTTGTGATCATTAAAAAATCATTAGTGGTTCAACAACATTTTTTGATTCTAGAAATGAATTAATTGTTTATAAAAATAATTCTTTATATATGTATAATTTAATTATTAAATAAAAAAGTTGTGTATTTCAAAATTATGCATTTGGTGACTAAAATTTGAAAACTCTTCTTTTAGTTTATCTAATTTTTATTATGAGATATATTCATGTGATTACAATTAATTTATTCATATATGTACATAATAATTAATAATTATATTTCTACCAAAACATATTATACATTTTATTGACAACTTGATTAAATGACAGTTATGTTACCCAGGTTGAATCTCATGTCTTACAATTAACACTTAATATTAATAAAATATATATAATAAAAAATTAAGAAAACAATAATTAATTAATCATAAAAGTTTTATAATTAATATATATGTAATTATTTTATAAATTAGAGTATCCCAAAATATTTTTTCATATTATTTATAAATATTTTATAAATAATTAATTCGATTCATAATTTAATATTACTTAAAATAAAATTTTCTTACTTAATAGATTTTTATGATTGAACTAGTATCATAATTTATGGTCCAGCATGATATCTATCATATTTTATGACAGATAATATGTATCTATGATATATAGGCTCAGTTCTTAGGAGTCATTTTAATGTTATGCATCGTATCATATTTACAATACGATGCATTGTTTTTGTAAAACATGACATGGAAATCATGTTATAAGATATCATTCCATCATAAGATATGATATAAATAAATCCATTTATTTCTTAAATTTCTTGAATTATGATATCACATATCGTATTTTGGGATTTAAAACCAATAGATCAAATCTATAAATCATATTTTATAACTATTAGGAAATACATAATATGATTTAGTTAATATTCATTCAATGAATTCTTTCATAAATCCACGTGAATGGGTGGCTATGATACAAAAAAAATGGGATTACTAGGGTTGTATAAAATCTTTATATAAGATTAAACAATTATCTATATCCCATCCCAATATCTACCTTTCATGAAATATGAAATTTACCAAAAAATGAAAATGAGGAACTGTAAATCATGCATACCTTCTATCGAAGAATCCACTGCATCATCATTAAACCATCATATGGTTTGATGTAGATAACCAAGGGAATCCTAATGACATACCATATTTATAGGTTTATCCATAGAATGAATGGATTATATTAAATTCATGTTGGATAGTACTTCCATCATGATATGTCTACGCATCAATCACAAAGAAAAGATAAAAAAAAGGTACTTATAGTTTGGGAGTCTCGGACAATCATGTGTTCATTATCTTCAACTTTAGTCACATATAAGTGGCTATATGTAGATCATATGGACATTAATTAATTATATTGTAATTTACTCAGGCATTATAATTCAGGAGAAAATTCCACCTTGACTAACTCATACATATCATTTATGAAACATATCTCTATTGCATTAAAACTTTTATAAAGTTCATTTAAGTGATAAATTTAATGAGAAATTTGTGTGATCATTTACTATTAATTGTTATATGCTAACAGGAGTATCATAACCTTAATTAATAAACTTTTTCATACAATTCATGTTTAGTGGTATATAATATCATTATATACCACATACGACACCCAAATCGTAAGCTACGATTTCAGGGGGTTACATGCAGAAAGTAACAAGATATTATTAAACCTTAGATTATGATTTATCCTACCATTTTCAAATATTGTACCATGGTAAAAGACACAAGATATTTCCATATTATAATAATTATATTATTAAACATAATTACATCATATATCCTTCAGGTTTCGATATGTCATACTATTTTTTGATACTTTCAATCAGGGCATGTATCATATGTTGGTTCATTTTTTCTTTTATTTCCACTACTAGAGTGGTTTTCTTACATGGAATAGTCAATCCTCAACCAATGTTGATGGTTTGTTTCCCCAAATTCCTAATTTCCAAAGGGAAGTAGTATATACCACTGTGATTGGTAATTTCATCTCCTTTTTCAAAATAGTATTATGGTATGTTGGTACCTCCTTACATAGATTTATCCTTGGAACTAATTTTCTATTCTGGGTATCCCTTATAGATTTAATTCATGTTTTTGAAGCTTATTCTTAGTTCCATATTAAGGTGGACACTAGTTAATTACACTGATTATTTCCTAACAGAACAAAAACCTCGAGTTGGAACTAATGGAGATGTTGGACACATCTAGACATCGGTGGATGTTAGGTGTGTTGGGAACCAGTAAAGTCTTCCTCTTTAGAAGTTAGGGTTATCTCATGTGTGAGGCATATTAGATGAAAAACCCATGGAATACAATATCTTCCATGGGGTAAATTTCACCAGCGGTGTAAGGCTTATAATTATTTTCACATTGGGAATCCCATGCTTATTGCATGAGGTAAAGATTATGGTTTTTCTGGTTGGGTGTGTCGCAGGATTATGGTCTCCAGGGGACACAATGTTAATATGTATAAAATATTGTCAATAGGGGTTTCTAATATATTTAATATCATATGGGGATAGGTTGGTCACATATTTAATGACTTATGGGGATAATTTGGTCAAAATATTTTCATCATATAGGGATAGGTTGGTCAAATAATTAACATCTTCTAGGGTAGGTTGGGCATGTATTTAACATTTTATAGGGAAAATTTATTCCAAAATTTAACATCTTATGGGGATGGTTTGGTCACATATTTAAAATCTTGTGGGGGTAGGAATTTTGGAGTGATTGTATACTAGTTAGTGACAATCACACAATGGAGTTTACACCTTCCAAGGGGAAGACATATAGATTTAATGGTAATGTAGAGGTTTCAAAATTGAACCTTAGTGAGGTATCTGAGGTGTGTCAGGGTTAAACCTTATGGAGGTTTCCAACATACCCAATTAAATTATAGGGACGAAACCCATATAGTTCAATGTCATGGTTTAAGTCCATGTGATAGGAATGATCCACATATTTCTGTTATCATGCGATAAGGATGTTTGCATCATGGAAGGCGTGATATCAATGGATTTTGTGGGGATTATGATAGAGGTTTCCTATTGTAGGTGACTCATCACATGGTGGTGGAGGATGGTGGAGGGATTTCACATGTGGGTTTCCAATTGAAAGTGGATCATTCCATGGAGAGGGAGACAGAGACATCCCATGATGATCATACCTAGGGTATCCATTTTTCATCACACAGGGTTAGAGGTGTGGTGTTATCCCATGCAACTCATACATGAGGAAACATGTGTTCACTATATATGGTAGGGATACAGTTTATCCTCATGTACTAAGGATGTTGCTTTATAGTTTAATTTCATACATCTATGAAATAGTGATATGTAGTTTAACATAATTTAGATCATATGTAAATGGGGTATATACTTGCAGAGACCATTTTCGAGTAGTGGATGAGGATACAACACAATCCATACCTACAAGGAGAGGTGAGTAGTTACCCAAAATGATGCAACATTTGGGGATTATATGTATACTATATAGGTGCCTATGTATAGTGCATGAAATAAACACCACCATAACGAACTAAGATATGGAGATTTTAACATTAGGGTTACTATTATTAAGAGAAATAGGTGATACAACTGTCCAGGTCTTTCTTGATGAAAATATTCCAAACAAGAGGATTTATGATACTATTTGTGTAGACGATTCAGGCACAAATGAACCGCGCTTGTATGGGTATAGTCCCATTATGAACTCAAATGTCAGGATGATGGGCCTAATGAAATGAGGTATCAAGTAGGGACCTTCCAAGAGGGTTTGGTGAATGTAGTGGGTGTCAAGAAGTTTTAGGGTTTCATGAAGGTGAGAGTTTTTTGAGATAGGGTGTCCCTACCTGAGGGTAAATTCTTGACTCTCATGGAGTATGTTTCAATAAGAATAATTTTCTTGTGAAAACCATAGAATTTTAAGGGTTTTTCCACTATCAAAATGTCTGTAGAACTTTTAGATGGTAATATCTACCATGATCTAAGAGTTTCAAGAACTCATGGGATTTTGTTCATGAAAGATGGCTAACTCTGGGGATACATCTCATGTTTCCCCATGATGGTTAATGATTATTAAATTAAAAGCATCTAGATGAAGTTGGAAGGTTTTTTACTCCTTAAATTTTAGATTAAAGGAGGTATCTATAGGAAATATATAGGCAAGAAGGTTTGTTTTATGAAATATACTATCTTGGAGGTATGTTTCATGAAACTATAAACTTGTGAGGAGACCTTCACTTGAAGATATACATTGTTTTAAGGTTACTATCATTATTAGGAGTTATATTTAACCATAACTATAGTATAATTGTGAATAACTTATTGTTCCTAGAGGTTTTTACTCTCATTAATCTAGTCCCTTTGGTAGATTTCAGGATCATTTCATTCCATATTGGCATTATAATTTTTGTGAACTTCTCAATGCATCCTATCATGAGTATTTTTTGACATCAAAAAATGCCCCCCCCCTTCTGAATGAGATCTGATACAGGAGAGTAGGGTCAGATTATTAGGTAAAATCATTGAAAATAGTTATTCAGACCTCCTTATAAAGACCTCATCCCCATCCTCCCATAGTTTATTGTTACAATAGCATATTTTTCTATATACAAGAGATCACATACCAAAGGACTTAATAGTTAAATAGCTTTGGAAAACTAGATACATAATTGAATCACACATAACATTTTAAAATATGAAACAAAATACAGTGAAAGTCAAAAAAATTGTATCTGTGAACTCATTCAATGATTACTTCTTCATATATTTGGGAAAGGAAATAAAATAAGGGTGAGCTGAAATTCCTAGTAAGATTTATGTAAAGTGTAATCTATCATAAATAAATAAATCATAATAAACAATGTGTAATTAATATGTAATGTTAAATATTTAAACAAGCATTCCATTTAATCAATAACATTACAATCATTATTAGATAAGGCACCCCAATATGGGAAGGTAAATAAAAAAACACGCATTCCATTTTATAAAAAACTTGAGAAAAAAATAAATCCCTAGATAATATTAATTTAATAATATCAAGGATAAAAATAACTAATTGTTTTTTAAAGTAAATTCATAATATTAAACATCCTGATCTCATACATCATGATATCCATGCCATTAAGACCATTCACAAGATAATTAAAAAATATGGATAAACCCCAATTTAATGATAGATTGATGATTATCCTCATGAGTCTATCAATGGATCAAAGGGATATATAATCTAGTCCCCACCTGTCACTACATTTCTAAAACATTCCCCGTATATAAAATTGTCAATTTAATTCATGATCAATATGCCCTATCTATAAATTTCTATACTAAATAAAGAATAATGAATATAAATATTTCCCTAGTTAATGAAATAACTTTAATAGTAAAACATCATATGTAGAAATGATATAAAGTTTAATAAATTATCATATATATCATAAATAATATGTAAATTTAAGTGAAATATAATTTTCAATGATCACAAAAATGTAAAATTTCCATGGTAAAGTTAATAAAAAAAATCCTGAAATAGAATTTCAATGCTTTCCCTAGAAATGATGATCATAAACCATATAGATAATGAACAAATATGTTATCATTACAACATATCCCCAATGGAGTATATTTAAAATAAAGGTTTTTTTAATAATAAATAAAAATATCATTAAAATATCTTTAAAACTAGTCTTGGTGAAAATACACTTTTCACTTTGAGAATCACTTTTAAAAATGATCAATTTACAGAATATTAGGAAAACCATTTTATTCAAAAATAATTTTTTTAAAATTTTAAAATAAGCATAAATTTAATGGGTATTCATGAGATAGGAAATATTTTATTCATGAAAAGTGTGTTAAAATAGAGATTCAATTCATGTTTTGTAAGAAAAATAAAAAGTACCTTCTTTGGAAAATAACAGGAAAATTGTTTTTTAATTAAAATTTAAAAGAACATTATTGTTAAAAATGATGTCAAATAATAATATTAAAACATTTTTAGAGGAAATGGTTTTGGAAGAAAAATTATTTTTGAACGAGTAGATAAATGAGGTCAGATTTTTAAAAAACATTTTCTCAATCATTTTAAGTACAAAACAGAGGGAAGTGGTAAAATTACATTAAAAATACAGAATAAAAAAAGGATAATAAAATTAAATAGTTTTATTATAAAATGATGAAATAATTTCCTTCAATGGATATTCGTGAATAAACAATCCTGGTTAAAATGAGATTAAAACGTAAAACTCTTACCATGATGGTATCTTTGGAATTGAAAGACCTTTGAAGGAAAAAACTACAATAGAAATATTAAATACCATGAATATAAATAGGTTCATGATATAACATATCAAATGATTATTATATATACCTCATAAAATAATATATGTTAATAAATTTACATATGTCCCAAAGAAGACAATTTGAGACGAGCAACCCTTACAATGATCTTATGTTGAAGGGAGAATAAATCAATGAATTTATTATGTGTATATAATTTATATCAACATAAAACAAGTGTAAATAAAAACATAATATAATAAAAATTCATTACAAATATAATCTTATAATATTAAAGTTAAATAACAAGTAATATAACCCAATGAATGTAAATTGAGTTATGAAATTCTTTACCACTTAGGGATTTTAAATTCAAATCACATTTGATGAAATAATTAAAATTGAAACAAAATATACCATGAATTATGAGGGATTATATTTCATGTAAATGTGGTAGTATATACACCATATAAAATAAATTAGGTCCATAATAATACAATATGCCTTAATAAAAGGTAATTGAGACAAAATCCCTTACCACACACATTCTTTTGGTTGAAAAAACATTAACATCCTATATAAGTGTTTTAATAGTGTTATTAATTTATTATAAAACGTTATTCATGTTTATAAAATCATATATGATCCTTTTATAACATCTTACCAACCATTTGTTAACAATCATTTATTTTTTTATTGTTTCGGGTGTTAATATCCAGGTTTTCTCATGTGTGTGTTTGTCATGAAAGTTGAAATTATTTTGTATAGGATATAGTTCCGTCATATATAGAATTATATTAATGTTATAAATATCATATTTCACTATTGGATTCATTTTTAAAATAATTCTTGAAATTTTTACATGGGAAATGAGTTTCATAGCTTCGTGGAGACGGTTGGTCATACGTACTCACCAGTGGAGATATCATTAACTTATTGGGCGAAAGGGTAAATAAGTGGATGGTATATTGGTTTTAAATAATTTATATCTTGTCATATGTGTTATATATATATTAAATATATCCATCATTGTGTTTATCCATGGAATTCTTTGATGGAAAATAAATTACATCAGTACCTTAGGAGGTAGTCCACCATACTCACAAGTGATGGATATGTTTCCCATTTCATAGAAGAGGACATGGATAAATATTATGAAAAAAACATAATAACATCTAGTTAAATTTAAGATAATTATGTTATTATATTTTATGTGTAAATATATAACTTAAGGGGGGAAAGTAATAATTAAAAAGAAAGACCTTAGTGAAGGCACTTACCATCTCTTATAAGAACCTCCTTTGGATCTCTTATTAAGGAACCTGAGGTACGTTTTTTGGGAAGAAAATCACCTCTATAATTTGTACAATGATTCTGGGAAGATATTTTTTCAAGTTTTTTTATGAAAAATTGACATAATTGTGTGAATAATTGAGGGGAGGAAGTAACCTTTTATAATTGAGGAGGAGGACACACGTGGAATTTTTTTAAAAGAATAAATCATACTCATATTTTTCACATTACATAAGTATAAAAAATGGATCATTATAGAACCTTGTATTTTATAAGGTCTGTATATGGTTAATAAATAATATTCATAAAATTTTATAGGTCAATTTTACCCTTATCTTCTATGTTTAACCACCACCACCACCACCCCAGTAAGCCCATTTTCACCTTAACTGCGGTAAAATATTTTTACAATTTTCACTATTAATTATGGAAAAAAATTAAGTTAAACTTATTATATAATATAAATTTATATTATTTCAAATATGGATTCTATTTTTTCAATTTCAATTCAAATAAGAGGCATAATTTAATATAAAATAAAACCCATGGACGTGTCGAAAAATAGGTTTTCAAGAAATGTATTTCTCAAGCATAATATTATTTTATATTAACTATATGACAAGTAATCATAATGAGATGGATTTGAATTCATATAGTTAGATATATAATATATAATATGATTCTAAATTAAAAATCATTAAATATTATTTTCATTATATAAAATAGAGGAAAATTATGCATTTGAAAATAGTTTTTAGAAAATTATTACATTAAAACTAAAAGTAAACATATATTAAAATCAGGTATAAAGATGATTAGAATGTAATTAATTATTTTAAATAAAATAAATAAAAAATTACTTGTAAATAAAATTTTGAGTATACTGGGAATTTAAAATTACTTTATTTGATGAAAATACATAATAGTATTTGAAAAATCGATATTTTCCACTATTCAATGAAAAATCAAAATATTTAGAAAAATATCAAAATTTCACAATAAGATAATTTTTATGTGATTATTTTAAAAATGATGTTATTTTAATAAAATAAAATTTCTAAAAGTGGTATAAATTTATTATAGTTCCAAATATAAAATTCAAAAGAAAAATTATTTAAATAATATATATTTTGAATCATAAAATGTCTTTTCTAAAAATTTGAGTGATTAGTTGCTAAGAATTTATCAATAATATTGTATTGATTAGGGCCCCTAACTATAAATATAAAAATTTTATTAATCTTTTTTATACCCTCCAATTCAATATCTGGGTTATAACAATTATTTCTAAATGGTATCAAATATTTTGTTTAGGCTCAATGTTGCATGTCGTATACACTATAAAATATCATGTTCTTGATTTAATGTCTTGGGGTTTCATGTACCTCAATATTTCAAAGAGGATAAATGTATTTAAAAGAAATATTATTTAAAATATTTGAGTTTTACACTCCCTATTAAGAAACTCAATGCTACCCCAGGCCTATAAATAGGTGTAGGGGTCCCTAAGGGACCACAAGAATATCATGTATGATTTTTCATACATCTATTTGTGTGAAACACAAGACATTCCTAAGAGTTCCAGGATTTCAAGCATTATTTCTACTAAAAAAATTCATTCCCATGAACACTGTTTCCATGAGTAGATATGTTTCACGAACTAGATCTCCATGAACATGACTTTCACAAAGCATATTAAAAAAGTTTTAATGTTCTGATAATAGCCGATGGAGGTGTCAAAGCTACTGTTTCTCAATGAAGGGTGATGGATGAGAACATATTGATAGTATAGAAACTATATAATGCAAAAAAATATGAAACACTTAACTAATAGTGACAAAGTAATTGTAGGAATAACTTTTATGCAAGAGGTTTTCAGTATATGTATTTGGAATTAGGGATGATGTGGTCATCCATGATTCTAATAGAGACACACCTTCCTAATAGTTCAGAAGTTCCCCTAGGCAGAATATATTGAACATGGATCAATTTAGTCACAATGTGAAGAACAACTCATTAAAAATAACACATTCCTTGTGTAATCCTATGATGACAATCAATGGGGAGGCACGTACTAAAGATACATCCACCCCAACCTTCAACATGAGACAATTTTCAAGGATGGTTTAGTGGACCATCTTCAAGGATGGATAGAAGAGTGGGATCTAAGACATTATGTAAATTCCAGGGATGAGTGTTCCTAGTAACACTGGGTATTCTGGTCCCATGGTCAATTGAACACACCGATAAAGAAGGTGGGGTTGTATGAATCAGTGTTGACTTCGTAATACCACTTCTATCACCACCAAGACATAATATTGAAATTTCTAACCAGGTGGACACTGGGGAAAAATACCTTTCACATGCCCCATAGGGAGGTCAATATCAACCTATGAGGTCTCTATTAGATTATTATAATACCTATACATTGATATTTATGATGAGTTTCACCATATATAGGATGTATGACAGGAACATGAGTAGATGTTAGTGGTAATGAGTCCTCTATTGCGCCTTGTGTAAGGGGAGTCAGAGTTCATGCTGGGGATGAAGTGTTACACCCTCCAAGTCACTATTATGTATTATTTTTATTTTTATTTATCTTTTAGTGTATTCTTTGTGTTCCCAAGTGTCAGGTGTTGAAAATATGATCACTTGGGATGATAAAATAGGGTGCATGACTAGTTAATGGTTTTTCTAAATCATGCAACAATCGTTTGAGGGGTAGTTCAGTTATTAAGAGTGTGGTTTCACATGGCTTGTTAAACCATGTCACATTGTTTAATCCCACAAAATGAGCATTAAAAAAATAAAAAATGGAATAAATACCTAAACATGGGTATTATTTTCCCCATAAAGGAATGAAAGGGAAGATGTGTAGAACTCACGGATCGCATAACCCTCTAAAGAAACATGATTTCATGACCTTCACAAGGTCATGCACAGTGCATCAAATACTAGAAGATCTCATTTAGACCCTTTGATAATCCTTCTTTATTCTCATTAAGGCATCAAGGACATTCACCAATCATGTGGGGGCTTCTAGATGAGTTCCTCCAGATCACATGAATTTTCAATTGATGGACACATAAAAAACATCCAAAAATCCATGTAAAATATATAGAAAATGTAAAAAATATGGGATCCTCTGGTGGTCATAAACATCACATAATGCACCCATAAAGATCTAAATACATATAAGAAGAGCTGGTAATATGCTATACATGTCACACATGAGCCCACTGGCATGTCACCTTCATCACGAGAAGGATTTCAGACATGTTCAGGTTGTTGTTTGCTCCCCCTGCATCTCCAAAGACAAATAGAATGTTATCCCATGACATTGACAGTGAATCACTACATGAAGCTTTATTTTTACTTGGACACATCACTTACGGGGAGAGTGTTTGTCTTCGATATCACTCATTCAAACTCATGAGATCCCCGACCATTTTGAAACAAACATGGAAATAAAAAGGGAAATGACGGAGGATTCTTACACGGGGAAGATGCATTGATTTGATTCCAATGGAGTTAAATTCCTTGAGATATCACCATTGATCCTACAAGTCCCCCCTCAAAATTTTAGCTCATTCTCATGATGGACCCCTAGAAATCCACCTTTTTCCAGTGGAAGGTCTTATACAAAGCATTTCAGATCACGTTAAAGCCTTTCGATAGTTGTTCTAATCGCAAAAAAAAAGTCCCTAGAAATGTCTATAGGGTATTTTAAAATCCCCTTGGCATGTCCACATGATTAAGAGAGACTCATTTGGTTTTTGATGATCTAAAAAATGGGTCACTAATGGGATGGTCTAACTGTTACAGAAAATCAAGTGACACCACCGAGATGACCTATAGTAGGGTCTCATGAAGTATGTGACACCAAATCCCTCCACCGACTCTAGCATGGATCTCCATAATAAACATCGTGAGAGGAGGAATATAATTGGGGTGTTTAGGGATATAAATCCCCAACCCCATAATGAAAAATTACATCATTGGATCCTCTCATTGGGGCACCCAGACATCATACAATATTCCTATGAGAATCCAATATCATGATTGGATAGGTTTTCTATCAAGTAAAATCTAGGGAATGGCCTAAGTATATCATGCGACATGTATAGTCACTTCGCATGATCTCCCATATATTGTGAAAAGGTGTAATAGAGGATTATGAGAAGGATTTTCCCCAAGTATGAAAAAACACATGAGATGTAAACTAGATAACACTGAACAAATATAAGGCACATGTGCAATAAAATGCCAGAGCAAAGACAAAAAATATGGGATACTTAGGGAAAAAATGTATAAAATGATCCTAAAGTGCATTTTGTGATCCATTTATGTCATGAGATATCACTAGGACATGTCAACCAGATCATGTGATGCTCATTTGGAATACTATTTGGATCATGAAAAACCCCCTATAAATGTAAGATCATGTCACTTGGATCCCCCCATGCATTCCACCTGAGTCTCACAAACCCCTCCAGGATCGCTATCCAGAACATGGGATGCCCTCTAAACATGTCAACCATATCATAAGGTGGTTCTAGTGTATGTCAGTTGGGTCCCATGATATCTCTAGGGTATTTCAATTAGCATTCTTGGTGTCCTCTGAAAAAGTTATCCAGCTCATTAGACACCCTCCAATCACGTCACCCAGGTCTCGTGACGTCCACCAGACATGTTAGCCATATCATGTAAAACCCACTAAACATGTCATCTTGGATCATTATATCGACTCTGAGACATTCCATCTAGGTATTTCGATGTCCTCCATACAAGACCACCTAAATTATGCAATGGTCTTCAGACATGTCATTCCAATTATGCAGATTCCTTAAGATAAGTCAACTGGATCATGACATTGTCCTTGGACATATCCAAAACAAAACTAGACATGTCCATACATCCTCCAACATATATATAAGACAATCAATTTGGTCATGTAGATAACTAGGCTAGGTCATGCATGAGCCCAAGGATATGATAACCTTGTCCAGCCTCCATATTAAAGAAACCTCAATGTGGAACACCAGATCAGTGGCATAATATGATATGTCCAACTTTCCAGGGAAAAATCTATGTGAAATCCCTAATAAACTGATCTTTAAGAACTATGATTCCTATAATAACAATGATATTTAGAAAATATTCCTAAGTCCTAAACTCAAATAGTAATCAAATTCGGTGTAAGTCCCCATATGTCTCCAATATTTCGACCATCTAAACCTAATCATTATAATGGGCCGGTCATTATCCTCATCCATCAGTGGATTGAATAATAAAATGAACTACAATAACTCTGATTCCTAAAATTACTAGGATACATAGGAAACTTTTCTACAGTCTGAGCTCAAATTGGCATTCACTTTGGTGTATGTCCCCCCATGTCTCTGATATTTCGACCATCAAGAACAAATCATTCCCATGGGATGATCATTCAACCTCACCCATCAGTGGATTGAGGGGTCAACATAAATCTAATAACTCGGATTCCTATAATAACCAGGATATATAGGATGCCTTACTAAATTATGAGATCCATAAGAAACATCCAAAGGTCTATCCCATTATATAATCCCTACATCCATATGTGGTGATACCGATTATATGTTATCCCTTGTTTGTCACACCGAACATGGATCACGTGGGCTTAGGGAGTTTCATTGTTCATATCATTCACATCATTAATCTCCACCATCTAGGTTAACCATAGGGTGTAAGCCCTGATGAGTGGCATGATATGAATACCCACATATAAGGGCATCAACCTTGGGGATAGTCCCAAGGGTGTGATTGAACTATGATGACTATGATTCCTACTATAGCAAAGATATGTAGGGATTCTCCTTGAGACTCATGCTCAAATACCTAAGGCCTATGTTCCCTCACATCTTTCCTCTCCTCGTGACATTAAACTACATGGGTTTAAGGAAATAAAATGGTATTTGATGCCTACTATAAGAATGATACAAAGGATGCCTCATAATGGGTCAATCACATCCTTGACATAATAATCACCTCCTTGTATTCAATTTTATTCCTAAGATCCTAGAAATACAGATACAAAATATAAGAATCTACCCATCAGGGTAAATGGATGAAGAACCTCATATATATATAGATAAACTCACTAAAATATTCCCCTTTTAATTTAAAATATATTTAACCTATTTTCATTATGGTAACTGGTTCCATACCAGGATTTGGAAGAGATTCAAGAACGCATCTTAAAAATATAAGATATTCCTAATGTAGGAAACAGTATACCCCTAAAAGTGTGTGATGAGATCATCCTCACATACTCTCGACCAATGCGTGTTACTAAGTTTCATTGGGTCTAGAAGACAAAAGGACCACGTTCCTTTGGAAAGTAGGTCCATACTCAGTTATTAATGTGGGAACCTTTGGGAGATTCCCTTAAATAGAAACATGGTAAACCCTGACATGAAGAGTTGTGAAGTACATTCCCCCCCCCCCCACACCCACAACCAAGCACTGGGAGAATGAATGATCTAGATTCGTTGAGAAACAAAAATAGTGAACCAAACATGAATCTCTCAAATAAAAAATTGATTGTTTAACCATATGTTTTTCCATTTTATTCATATTCCTATGAAAACAAAAATGGTGACCCCAGCATGATTCTCTCAAGTAACTGGGTGATCAGTTTACCATATGTCAAGTTGTGTCATTTTAATTTCTTATACAATCATGGAAAAAATTTCTTGAATCTCAAGGTAGATCCACTATAACTGGTGTTATTATGAAATATATCCATCCTTGCTTTGAAAAATCTATGTGATAAGAGTGTCCCAATTTGTAAAAAAAGTAAAATTATATTACCCATGCATATATTATTGAGCACATATCATGCCTATGGTGATGCATTTATTGGAGAAATTTTTTTTATTGTCTTCGTGACTGTATATACTACTCAAGAAAACAACAACTAGATCTGACATGACTTCATCCAGTGACCATTTTGGAAAATCAACTACTTCAATAACGACTTCAGGCCTCATAATGCCCTCACCCACCGATCATTATCAGCATAGGGTGTAAAATGAAATAGAATATAAATATTATAGACATGTTATGATCCTAAACATTTATTTTTCCCATGATGGTCATCATATGATGAAACTGATGAGACCACATATTTTAAGGAAAGCTATAGTAAATCCAGTGTCACTTGTCACCACAGCCAACCACTTTTCATGCTTAACCCCAAAGAACAAGAATCACCAACTTCAGAATCTCATGAATAAGGACTATGGAGTTAACTACATCCCCTTATTGTTTAAGGTCCTCTAGGGAGGGCTCCTTTTAATCATAGTTTCTAGTGTTGTCCCACTAGTACCCTTCAATTTCCTGTTGAGGGTACAACCTAACACACTGCCACCACAGATACTTATGCATGTACAACAAGGAAGACACATCAGGTATGGAAGGTTTCATATAATCATGAGTGGGATCATCTCTCCACTTCCAATGATGATGTCTACCTATATATCCTAGCAGTAACCAGTAAGCAAGATCATATCTTCTCTCACTCAGAAAAGTCTCTGAACATATTCCTACATCAAGAATGGTGGAGGCACAAACCCCTACCCCATGCACGAATTCCATCAGTATACTTTGGTGGAACAAGGAGGAAAGAAGTGGGATCATATTACCACTTCAATTGAAGATATATTCCAGTATATAATGGATATAGAAAATGTACAGTCTTACATTCCAACACACACATTTCTAAAATTCCATTACAACTTAGAAACAGTGGAAGAAGTCCACAAGTATATTCTGACACTGGAATAGATAGGGGGACAGGGGAATATTTATACCCATGTAGATGGGTTAGCACAAAACTCTAATTAGAAAAAACATGTGTTTTCCCAAGAGAAATCTCACATTATTGCATCCATCTAAGAGTTTTATCAACATATTCTGTTTAATGAAAAAAAACATTATCAAATTCATTTTCATTCTTACAATTATTTTAAAAGGTATAAAACACATACATAGCATATTGATCCCAATAGAAAAATTATTCTTATAAATGAATAATTAAATAAATGATATTCATAATAATTAAGGAACCTATATCAATGGAATAGTAACTTAACCCTTAGAATAGTGACATAGCCATTAGGAATAGTAATCTAGCCAATAAAATAAGAAACTCACCAATAAAAGTATAAATAAAATTTTGGCATCTTATAATTTACAATATTATTTAATGATATCAAAGTATAAATAAATAAATGTTTTTAAAATGATAAATAAAGTGTTGGTATTTTTGTTAAACAGAAATGTTTATTTAAAATTTTACAATTAATTTAATCATTTAAAATAAAATTTATTTTCATAAAATATATTACTAAATTAATATTTTTTTCCCAGCGTCGCCACCAGCGCTCCCTCCCTTTCCCCCCTCATGGTGAAGGTCCTTCTCTGGCACTCCTCCTCTTCTCTCCTTTTTGTTCCCCTACTCTCCTCCTAGCATTGTTTTCTCTCTCTCTCGACGACCACGGTTCCTCTTCACATTGCCTTCGACTTCTCCATGTTTCTTCCTCTTTGGTCATTTTTTCCACTTTCTCTCCAGTAAAGGTGCTTTGGTATTCCTCGAATCAATGACGTATTCTTCGGTCTCCCTCAAATCAACAATATCTTCTTTGGTCTCCCTAGAATCGACGACATGTTCTTAGGTCTTATTCGTATCGACGACTTCTTCTTCCTGGGTTTCCTTACTTCTACTTCAATGGTCCCCGGTTCTTCCGCCTCATTGATGATGCCTTCGTTCAGAGCCCTCGATCACTTGAACCATTGCTTTGACCCTACGTTTTGCTGCTCCAATCTTGGTTGGATTTGGAGTGGGGGTTACAATAGGGTTTTGGGACATGTGGTTCGATGACTATCAATGTTCCAGGCATGAGCTCCTTGACGTTGAATTTGGTTTTTTCGGATTTCTTCCTCATACCATCAGTGAATTTTTGTATGATTATTCCTAGCGGTCGATCTATTTCATGCTTGTTCAATGGTGTTTTGGTTCGGGTTTGGTTTTGACGTCGACAGCAGGTTTCTTCTCGGCAGTGAAGATGAGGACTTCTCCTCGACGATAATGGTCTGCAATTGTTTCTTTCATCAGTGGTTATGGTGGTGCTCTACAATGATGACATCGGTGTTCTTGGCGATGATGGTGGTATGTTGTGGTACAATGATCCGATGGATTTGATGTTAGTGTGTGCATCTCAAGATGAATTTGAAAGGGTGTGATGATTGTTTACTATTTTTTGATTTTTAATTTTCGATATGGTTGTTTCGCTGGTGGTATTGTCGAGTCAATGGGTTTTTCATGGTATCTTTTGAATTTTTAAATAGGTTGCATCTGATGGTCAAGGAACGGTGAACGGTTGTGTTTCTTATTTTGAAATTTATCTATGTAATGGGTGTTTGGAGAGGTTGTGCCTGGATGTTGGAGGAATGGTATGGTAGGTTCCCACTTACCCTTAAAGTTGATTTTCAATAAAATTAAATAAAGTATTGTGGTGATAAAATAATGTTAAAAGACCTTAATTAATTTTTTAATGTGTCATAAAATCAGTTATAATTTTAAAATTAGTATTTTTTGAATAAAGGTTGATTTTTATTAAAATTTTAATTTCACATATTAAGAAAATTATTTTCATAAAATGGATTTCATTTTTTAATTTTAAACATCATAAAATTGTTAGGGTGAATTTTGGGGATTTTTTGAAAATAGTTGAATTTTTGGGGAATAGTAATATACAGTAATTTACAGTATATTACATTATAAGTTAAATATACAATTTCTTGAGTAATTTATGATTTTAGAACCATTATATATAACCCTTATTCTTTCTTTACTGTATTTATTCATGGGAATCAAAACTATTCATAGTGTTGAGCCAAAATAATAAAATAATAAATATTATAAAAAAACTCATCTTCTCCCCTATAAATACCAACCCCAACCAACTCTTATCCTCGCATATTCCTAGATATGAATCTTGTCCAAATATTTCCAAATTCTATTCTCAATGATTTTACCCACATCTTGGATCCTTTTTTATGGACAAAATACCAAAACCATTTTCCTAAGGTGTTTCTCAAGGAGAATAATTCAAGAGTTAAAATCCCCTTTTTCTTTTAATTCCTTTTCAATTTATTTTCTTATTATATCCTAAACCACCCACATACAAGGGTAATTATAACTCCAGTAACTTATATATTTTATAATTTTATTAGTTTAAGGGAATAATCCATCATTCAACCTCTTCTCCTCTCCTTTTTATTCTAAAAATGAAAACATCGTCCGTGAGATGTTGATTTATCACCATCGAGGATGACAGGTTTTCATTTTATTTTACTGCCTTCAAGTCTGGTCATAATACTAATATAATGGTTGTAATAAATTTTTAAACAAAAATTGTAAACTTTTTTATGTTTTGGAACTAATATATTTACATAATATCAAATAACAAAACAAAACTAGTTTACGATGATCGAAAAACCTCCAAATTAATCCACTTGTCATTGACATTTATTTTAATGAATCACCCTCATATTAGGGAAAAAATATATAAGACCATTTATACATATGTAAGTTCATTAATAACATATAATTTAAATTCTATATATTTATTCTCAGTTTACATGATCTTCCATACATTTATACAAGTGAACCGATCATGAAGACCAAGAAAACTAACACTCCCAAATGATGAAATTGAAGGCTATAACTCATAAAAATATATCTAAAAGAAAATAATAAATTTATAATAAATATAATACATATAAAATATGTTCTATATTTAGTAAATAATGAATCATATTTTATTATCTAGGATATTAAATTGAAGAAAGAATCCAGACATAATTTAAAGGGATTCTCGAACCAAATTTCCTTTCTTTTGGTTATTCTTATTTCATGAAACATTTCATTGTGGATTATATTTTAATAATCCTAAAATATAATTCCATTTTTATACCCTTATATTTTATATGATATACATTTTTCTAATCTGGTTTTATAAAAAATACAAATATTTTCCAAAAGACCTCCTCTTTCCAAAACACATTTTGACTCCTCTTGAGTTGTTTCTTCTTCACTCAACAATGATGATTCTTTTAAAAAATATGTTTTCCCATGATAATTTGGGAACCCAAAAGATTATTAATGAATTTATTCTCTATTAAATTAAACCCATTCCTTTCTAAGGGTTATTTTATTAATAAAATTAATATATGTTCTATGTGGCATGCATGATTATATATATTTTATTTTGTGATGAGTGTGCTCGAAATTATATATCACCCCAATGCATTGGGTAGTGTGATGTATCTCAGGATATAATTTGAAATATTTATGAACATGATGTTATATTTTTTCACAATGATGATGTTATTATTATGCACTTATATTATGTGTGAAGATTACTCTAGCTTTTGTCACAACTATGTGTTGTATTTGACCACTAAGACATGATATTTAATTTTTATGCATTGCCACATTATGTACCATTATTTGATGCTTCCTGTCATGATTCTGATGATTATTCCATACTTTTTTTATGATGATGAGTATTATTCTCTCCCATGTTATATTGATTCATTTTCATATATATCATCTTACTAGGATTTTAGCTCACCCCTTAATTTGATGTATATATCAGGTGACTATATATACTAAGGAGTATATGAGGGACACTGAGAATCTAGACAAGAATGAATTCAATAATTTTTATGTTTTATTATTTAAATTTAATTTATGGGCCTAATTTTCCCAAGACACTAAACCTTTTATCTGGGTTTTGTAATTATTTTCTGTTTTACCTCTAAAATGATGTAATATTCATATAAGAAAAGTAGGGCCTCTATAGTTGGTATCAGAGAATGGTTTAGTTAATTTTGAAATTAGGATTTGATAACAATAGTGACAACCCTTATTGTGAGACTGTGTATATGTAAACACCCAATAAGAATTTTTTTAGAAAAACTAAAAACATAGGGATCCCACAAGATATGCCTTTTTAGTTAATTGAATAAAAGAATAAATTATTTATTCATGGATTTTTTAATTATGTTTTTATTAAACATTTTTTATTTTATAAAATGTTGGGAACTATGAGAATCTAGGCCAACAACCCATGTGAGGAACAATGAAGTGATTTCCATAATGATATCCTCAATGCCTTGGGAGGTGGAGTTGAAAATCTCATGGTGATGCTTACCTAGTTATCTCATGCTATAGACAATAACCTGAATAATGTTTAATTTCCAGATTCCACTAATATGGAAAAACTAGATAATGATTCTTTTATATAGCAATGACCACCGATGTTTAGTGGATCTTCTAATACACTAATCATGGAATAGTGGTCCAACTCAATGGAGAATAAATTTTGTGATTTTATGTTTTGAGATGGGGAAATTCACTCTGGCCATATATCAGTTAGATGGAGAGGCTAGCCAATAGTTGACATTGATTAAGAACACAAAACCAAAATATGAAATTGAATAGATGGATTTGGAAGAATTTAATGAAATATTTCTTAATAATTATTTCCCTATAACTCAATATAAAAATATTGAGATAGAATTTATAGAGATGGAGAAAAAATAATGTGAATCTATCATGGATTATGAATAAATTTTTAAAGGTATAGAAAGGTATGCCTCAAATTTTTTTATCAATAATGATAGAAAAATAGGTATATTCTTTAGTGGTTTAAAAACACACCTTCAAAAGTCTCTAGTAATTTTTGACTTTTGGAGTTAAGAAGAAGTTGTTCAATGTGATCTCAAATTGGATATGGAGTTTTGAGAATGATCCCATGGTTATAGAGATATGAAGTAAAATATTGATTTTCAAGTTGTAGAATCTAATAAAAGGTGGAAATAAAGATCAAACCACTCACATGTAAAAAATGGAAAGTTCCTCAATGGGATGGGGAAATGATAGAAGTGTGTGAGAGAAGGCTACCAAGCTCATGAATTTTGGAGATACATGAACAATTCGGACAACGTGATGGAAGAAAGGAGAGTACTTCCCATTGTTCAATGATTCAACTATATATATAAAGGAAACTATTAAATATAGTGTACTAAACCTAGAGTTCTCTAGGGTAATCATCATCACCAGCCACCAAAGAAAAAAGAGCAAGAGAAGTCATATGCAATCACCACTACTGTAGTGGATCAAGAAAAAAATTCATACAAGGTAAACTTCCTATTCACTCAATAAAGGAAAAGTATTATTTGATTCTAGTTATAATAATACCTTTATATCTTTCAATTTTTCTAGAACTATTGAATTGAATCCTCAATTCCTTTAATTAGACGTGTCCATAAAAAACCTATTGTTGAAATCATTTAATCCTACGTGTTGGACTCTTCTCCTATTAGCTTATGTCAAAAGATTCTTGCATTGAATGTCATGACACTTACCTTGGTGTAATTATATTATATAATTGGTATGGAATGGGTCTCATCATTTAGAGCACACATCAACAATTAGGAAAAGGAAATATACCTTCATATTATGAACCATCCAACGATCCTTTGAAGATTCAAGGATGATCATGAACCTCCTTTGAAAAAACCTTCAATAGTGTGGGTGTTGATTCCCTATGAAGAAGCATACCTCGCTAAGATGGTTTAGTCAAAGGATGGTGTCAACCTGGAAGAAATTACCATAGTGAAGGGATACAATGATGTATTTCCTGAAGAGTTACCCAGACATCCCTCATATCTTGATGTAAAACTCTAAATAAAACTCTTTCTTAGATCCACTCCTATATAAAAATTCTCCTATAGTATGGCCCTTATTGAACAAGAGTATTTCAAAAACCATATTATGGAGCATTTGGAAAACGATTCCATATGAACTTGTGGATCACCTTAGGTTTATCCAATGAGATTTTTCAAGAATAAGTATGAATCAATGTGGTTGGTTATTGATTACCTAGAGATCAACACGATCATCATAAAGAAAAATTATAATCTTCAAAAGATTTATAACTTGTTTGATCAACTATGAGGAGATAAATACTACTCAAAGGTGGATCTTAATTCTGGATATCATCTATTAAATTTGAAGAAGGAATATATTTATAATAATACCTTCAATATAAGGTATGGGAAATATGAGTTTCTGGTTATTCCCTTCAGACATAATAATTCACCTTCCATCTTCCTGGATTTGATGAATAGTGTTTTTAGAAACTACCTTGAAAATTTTGTGGAAGTGTTTATCAAATAAATACTTATCTACTCCAAGTATAAGGAGGAACATGATGAAAATATAAGTATTGTGATGGAGAAATTAAGGAAGGATAAATTGTATTTCAAGTTCAAAATGTGTGGATTTTAGATGAAGAATGTCACATTCTTGAGGCATGTGATCACAAGTGAGGGAATTTATGTGGGCCCTTAAAAAACAATTGGGGAATAGACCAGACCCACTAGTGTCACAGAAATGTATAGTTTTTTTATATTACAAGGGTACTATTGAAATTTTTTGGGAAATTTCTCATAATTTTCTATCCTACTAAATCAGTTATCAAGGAATGGGATAATGTATGTTTTGATAGAATATTGTGAGGAAATATTCAAGGATCTCAAGAAGATCCTAATCCCAACACATGTACTCACATTACCAAAAATTATAGTTTTTGTTATATACATTTATTCTTTAAAGAAAGTCTTGGGTTATGTTTTCATGAAGAATAAGGATGGGATAGCCTATTCATCATAGAATTTGAATATATATGAGCAGAACTACCTGATTCATGATCTAGAGTTATCAGTTGTTATTATTCCCCTAAAAATATTGTGTCACTACCTATATGGTAAGAATTGTGACATATATACTGATCACAAGAGCCTAAAGTATATATTCTCATAGAAGGAACTTAACATGCATCGAAGGATATTATTAGGGATAATCAAGGATTATGATTGATCTATTTACTATCATCATGGGAAGGCTAACAAGGTAGTTGATGCTCTTAGTAGAAAAGAACTTACTACTCTATCCATGATGCAGATTCAGAAATACCTTATATTATGGATATAAAAACGACGGGTTTGGAAATCATAATGAACTATAAAACATCATACATTTCCCAAATTATTTTCCAACCATCTATCCAAGATAATATTACAAAGGCATAGAGGGATGATCTGGAACTTCAAAAGAAGTTGAAATCAGAAGAGGAAGGTAATGTACAAGTGTTCCTTATAGATGATGATGGAGTGATTTAGTTTTGAATAATTATATGTGTTCCTTCATCACCTAATATAAAGAAATATAAATTGGATAATGCACATCGCTTAACATTCTATATCCATTCTAGAAGTACCAAGAAATATTATGATCATTGATAACACTTCTGGTGGGACAACACGGAGAAGGAGATTGTGGAGTATATCTCAAGGTGCTTAATATTTTAGTAAGTTAAATTAGAGAAACAAACATCCAAAGGGATGATGAAACCATTTCCTATACCTATATGGAAATGGGATAATTTCACTATATACTTTGTCAATGGTCTCCTAACGACATCCAAAGGAAATAATGTGATATAGGTTATGGTGGATCAACTCACCAAGAATACATACTTTATCATTATTCGGGAAGATTTATCACTTGAAAAAAATTCCAAGATATAGGTGAAGGAATTGGTGAGGATGCATGGAAATCCACTTTCAATCATCTTTGATCATGATCCAAGATTCACATCTAAATTCTATAAAATTCTTCAACATTCTTTGAGTACTAAATTTAATTTCAGAACATCTTATCACACCCAAACAAATTTCCAATCTGAAAGGGAAATTCAAAAACTCGAATACATGTTAAGAGTTTGTTCAATGGATTTTAAAGGAGGATGGGATCATCATCATGCATTGGTTTAGTTCTCATACAACAACTGCTTCCACTCAAGTATTCAGATGGATCTATATAAAGCTCTATATGGAAATTGGTGTATAACACCATCCTATTGGGATGAGGTAGTAGAATGAAAGATACTTTGACCTAATCTTGTGCAAGAGATGAAAGAAAATGTTCAATCCATCCAGCAACATATAAAAGCTACTTAGAGTAATAAAAACATTTATGCTAACATATGTGGAAGGGAAATGGAGTTTAATGTTAGAGATAAATTCTTCCTTCGAATATCACTATGGAAGAGATTCATGCTGTTTGGAAAGAAAGGTAAGTTAAACCCAAGGTACATTGGTCCCTTTTAGATTTATGATCTCATAAGATTAGTGGCCTATTAGAATTCACTTCCACCAATTATGTCTCAAATTCATGAAGTGTTTCGTGTATCTCTCTTGAGAAAGTACATACCATATCCCTCACGTGTACTGAGATCATAGCTGGTACAACGAGAGGATGATCTCTCTTATGAGGAGTATTTGGTAAAGATTATATATTGGAGAGATAAGGTTCTCCACAATAACACAACCAACCTTGTCAAAGTATTTTTGAACAACCATAAGTATGAAGAAGTGAATTTGGAACCAAAGGAACCAATGAATGAGAAATACCCTAATCTATTTATCGAAAAATGAAATTTCAAGGGAGAAATTTCAAAATGGGGGATGAATGAAACAACCCAAAATTTTATCAATGGAATTTCCCTTCACATGATTATGTTATATGGTATAAAACACATACATAGCATAGAGATCCCAAAAAATATTTATTCTCATAAAAGAAGAATAAAATAAGTGATATTTATAAGAATTAAGGAACCTATACTGATGGATTAGTAACTTGATCCTTGGAATATTAACATGAACATTAGGAATAGTAATATGAAAAATAGAATAGAAACATCACCTATAAAATTATAAATAAAATTTACGCATATTATAAATGATGTTATGATATAATTAAATCATAGTATAATTAAATAAATGTTTTTAAAATGATAAAGTATGTGTCGGTATTTTTTTAAAAAAATGATTATTTACAATTTTATAATGAAAATAATGATTTAAAAGAAAATTTACTTTCATAAAATAGGTACATAAATTAATATATTGTTTTCTTCTAACTATTATATAATTTTAGGAGACCTTAATTAATTTTCCAATGTGTCATTAAATCATTTGTAATTATAAAATCAGTATTTTTTTAATAAATGATTATTTTAATTAAAAATTAAATTTATCATATTTATAAAATTATTTTAATATAATGTCGTTAGTTTTTTAATTCTATACATCGAAAATTAATTAGGGTTAGATTTTTCTATTTTTCTAAAATAGTTGAATTTTTTATGATTAGTGAAATACGGTAATTTACGTCATATAACATTATAAGTTAAATACACAAGTTTTTGAGTAACTACTTATGTAAGAACCAATATCTCGAGCCATAATTCTCTATTTACTAATTTAGTCATGGGGTTCAAAAATATTCATTTTATTGATCCATAATAATTAAATAATGAATATAATAATCAAAAAACACCCCTCACCTCCCCAATAAAAGTAACCCCTCACTACCTCTTCTTTACACACATTCCAAGATTTGAAGCTTGTTCGAATTCTACTAAAACATATTATGAAGCCTCTTCCCCATGTATAGTATCCTTTGGTCTCAAAAAAATACTAGAACCAATTTTTTAAAGGATGTTCTCAATGTGAAGGATTCAATAGATAAAATACTCTTTCTTTTTCTTTTAATTTTCTTTCAATTTTTTTCTTTTTTATTATCTCCTCACCAACCCTTATAAAATTGGAATGATAACTCTATTATATTATATATGCTATAATGTTATTATTTTAATTTAATAATTCACCATCAATCCTCTTTTCCTCTCCCTTTTATTACAGATATGAAAACATCGTCTGTGAGGTGTTAATTTATCACCTTTGAGGACGACAAGTATTCATTTTCATTAACCACCTTCATGGATGGTCATAAAACAACTATAATGGTTGAGAAAGATTATAGAATTTATTTTATAGCCTTTTCCAATGTTCTATAACTAACATATATACATAATTTCATATAATAAAATAAAACTAGTTCACAATTGTCGAAAAACATTCAAATTAATCTAAACGGTTATCATTAACATTTTATTTAATGAATCATCAACATATCTAGAAAATAAATAATATATAAGACCATTTAAATTTATTAAAGTTCATTAATAACATATTATTTCAACTATTTTTAATTATTCTCATTTTACATTATCTTTTAAACATATATACATGTGAACTGATCATGAATACCAAGAAAACAAACACTCCCAAATGATGAGATTGAACTCTATAACACATAAAAATGGCCATAAACGAAATTAATAAAATTATAATTAATCTAATACATGTATAATATTTTATATATTTATTAAACAATTAATAAAATTTTATTATCCATGATATTAAAATGAATAAATCATTTTTACAAAAGGTAAGGGAATTATCGAACCCAATTTCCTTCCTTTGGGTTGTTCCTCTTTCGTGAAAATTTTCATTGTGGGTGTTATTTAAATATTCCAAAAATATAATTTCATTGTTATAACCTTATATTTTCTAGGATATACATGTTTCTAATATGGTTTTATGACAAATAAAAAGATTTTCCAAAATAACTCTTCTTTCTAAATCACATTTTCACTCCACTAAAGTTAAATCTTCTTAGCTCAAGAATGAAGAATCTTATACAAAATATGGTTTCCACTTTTTCATTTAGGAACACCAAATATTATTCATTAATTTATACTACATGAAATGAAACCCATTCCTTTACATGGGTTATTTATTTCTAATATTGTTATACGTTCTAAGTCACATGCATGATTATGTAAATGTTATTATGTGAAGGGTGTGCCCAGATTTATATAACACTCTAATAAATTGGTTAATGTGATTTATATCATGAGATAATTTGAAATATGCATGAACATGATTCTATCACTATTCAGAATGATGATGTTATGACTACGCATATATGTTATACATGAACCTGATGCTAGCTTTGTTCACAACTATGTGTGGTATTTGACCACTAAGACATAAGGTTTAATTTGAATTCATTTCCACATTACATTAAATTATATAATTCTTCTTCTCATTATGATGATTATGATACCATAATTATGCTATGATGATGATTATTCTGCTCAACCATGTTATACTGATTCATGGTCTTATCTATCCTCTTACTGGTCTTTTATCTTACACCTTACATTGATGTGTATCTTTAGTGACTAGTTATACTAAGGAGTATGTGAGGGCCACTAAAAATCTAGAGAATCATGAATTAAATAAATTTTAAGTTTTTTACGTAAATTTTACGTATGGTCATATTTTTTCCAAGACACTAAACCTTTAATCCTAGTTTTGTAATGATTTTTATGTTTTTTACCTCTAAAATGTTTTAAGATCCATATAATAAAATTAGGATCACTATATTTTGGAAAATGATAAGGCATCGGACCAGGATCATCTTCTCATTCCACTAGGAGATCACCAAGTGAGGGTGGCACAAGCCTCGGGACAGGGGAAAATTATTATCAAAAATGACCAGTGGCATATTCCAAAGGTCTAGGACCATGTGCATATCCCCATTTTGGATGGGGATCACCATGTTAGAGTAGGACATCTCTCTAGAGAGGATCATATTCCTATCGAAAAATACCAGTGGCATACTCTAAAGGCAGAAGATCATGCTCATAGCCTTGTTCTTGCTAGGTCTCACCATGATAGAGTAGAACTTTCCTCGGGACATGCTCATATTCTTGTCAATGAATATGTCTATAATAGTTCAGTTGATAGAAAAATTCTAGGATCATATACTTACTTCCACCAATGAATTACTACATCAACATCCATTTGAGGATATATAGGAGAAGGTCCATATTTCTTCTCCCATTCTAGAGTTTTGTCGATATATTTTAATGGGGAATGTGTATTCGATATGGGATCATATTTTTACACCAACCAGGGATTACCAAGTGAGATTGGAAAATGTCTCAGGATAGGCTCATATTTTTATCAAGAAGGACCAGTGATATACTCCTAACATTCATAATCAGACACATATCTCCATTTTGAATGAGGCTCACCAAGTGAGAGTAATACATGCCATAGGGAAGGCTCATATTCCAACCAATAATGATGATGTTCATTGGAATATTATAGAAGCTTCTCCGAGTGGATTAAAATTACTGCAATAATATATTATTATCAACAAGGTCTGGAAGCCGTCATACAATAGAATCATATTCTTGCACAATTACAAAACATAGTTTTTAATACTTTGACCATGATGCAGAAGGAGGATCATGTCCCTAATTTCACCAATTTCAATGTCATTGGGGTATTCTAAGAGACATTCTCAACACCCCAAGGGTCAGTTGACTCTGAAACTGAAGTAGAAGGATGTAATTACCATGATATTCTTCCTCACAGTAGTGTGGGGATAAATCAATGGGAATCTACTCCTAAAATATTCCATTGTTAACCTCCCCATAATGATATATCCCACAGACTAAGAAATCCTCCCCTTTCCTAGGAACCTCTCTATTGAGAGGTGTTCAAAACTATGATTTCTTTGTATAGAGAGGTGCTCGAAACACCATGTTCAATCGTTTATAGTTCCCTCCCCCCCCCCCAATAACTTCTAAAAACACTCCAATATGGTTATTATGAGACCTAGAGAAGCTTATTTTGTGGTCTGGCTTGATGGAGATGTGTAAATTTGATGATTAGGAGGTCAACATTAACATATATAGAGAGTTATCCTGAAACAACCTCCCCATCAAGTTCTGGCCCCTCTCCACTTCTAACAGTAAGACCCTATATGAGATATAAAATGAGTTTATACCTAATCAAATACACAATATGTGGCCTACTCATCATACATTTAAGGATATACACCTTTATTATCTAGGATACGAGTGTCACATTCATACCATCAAGATACTCTGTTGTTGGCTAAACTTGGCTACTATATCCATGGAAGAGGACCTAAAACCAGAAAATCACAGCCCAAATCTACTACACGATTCCACAATTGAATCACAACTCTTAGATAAAAAATATATGAAGTCATTCCATGAATTCATTTTATATTATCGGTGAAATTGAGAGTGTTTCACTTCATAACACCCCTAGAACAGTAGATCCCATTAGATATGACATCCTATAAGATTATATCCCCAAAATAAATTAGGGGACATGGTAACATACATGATAGCTGGCCATTTCAATGGAATTTCAACACTTCAATGATTCCACGACATCATGAAATGAGGAATTGGATATCCAATATATCTTTTAACTGGGACCCCCAAAATAGTGGTATTGCATTTTAGACAAGGAAGTCAAAGTTGAGATCAACTAAACAAATTCCCATAGCAACTGACTCTCATCATGGGAAACCATTTCACCCATCTCCTACATGCTCACAGTTTCCCCGCATCAAATAGGTCATAATAACATCTATAGTAGTAGTCATACAAGAGAAAACCTATCCCATAAGGCTTGGGGAATATCTACCATCACCACTATATATCTAATCATCAATTCTGAATAGGATTCAAGACCTATCTGAATTAGCTACAAATAAACCCCATACCATTGGGTTACATGAATTTTTATCTCAATCTCCACTATTGAGTTCATCATCCTTAGAGAGGGTCCTGGGGAAATCAACAACGGTTCCAGATCAACCCCAAAATGCCTGGTTGGGGGAATTTATATATCAATGTTCAACCCTTGAATCTTCAAATACCCAACTAGAATCATTGCATCCTTATAAACATGACCAATCAATGTCAATTGAGATCCCAAATAGACCTCAACCCATAGGGTTATTGGAATTTTCATCATTATCATCACAACAGATGGAATCAATCTTCACCATGTTGGGTGGTAAATATCGATGGTCAGAATCCCATCAATTCCACAAAACATAAGTAAAACCATTACTATTTGGTGTAAATTCATCATACACGACTAGAAACTCCCATTGTTCATAAACTAATATGGGAGGAACATATGGTGAAGTCAATCAAACCCCACTGGGGGTGCAAGTCAAAACAATCCAAAATGGACAAGGGTTCAAGGAATTACCCTAAAGTAGGCAGTGTAGAATCATCTTATTTCAGTGAGAGTAATAGGAAAACTATAATTGCCTAATACACCTCTATAAATGTTGTCACAATCAATACAATATATAATTTGGATCAGGACTCAAATACTAAGGGTTGTAAAATAGAAAATTTACCATAAGGGGAGGATTTTGATGCACCCACTAAGGTTGCATTCATCCAAAACTAGAGAAGGATACAAAATATGGAACTAATGAATATTATGTTTCCCCCACTGCAATAGAACATGACTAAAGATAAAGTTAATGGTGTACTTATATCCCAATCACAGCCCAGAAGAATAAAAAATTCTTCAATGGAGGAATAATTGTCATGATATGAGAGTGAGCCACAAACTCTCAGACAACTAAATAAGGAGATACATAGGGGAAACATTCCCATTGGGTATCATCTTCAGGTAGATATGAATATCCTCCATCCCAAAGCCAATCTTCTTATAAGAGGGGAATCAAAGCATCATACTAGATCCAGATCTAGAAACCCAGACTACATAAATGAGGAAGTAGAAAATGATCATGAATTCCATATATTACAGTGATAGCCCATTCCTCACCAAGGAGATCATTAAGTCCTAGGATGGATCTATAATTTGTTGGAGATGAAAATGTGGCCACATTACCAAACCCCATCCACTCCTTGTAAACGGGAGAAGACCTAGACACCAATACCTCTAGAACATGTCCACTTCATTGAGTCGTTGGATACTTGAATAGAAGTCAATGGTGATGATCACCAGTGTGGCATGAGATATAGTCATATCCTAAATGGGTTGATGACACATTACCTCTAATAAATTTTGGAAATCCAACTTCTCCATCTTTGATAATGAAGGAGACCCAAAATTTATATCACATAGTTTGTGACCCAATGTGTTCTAATGATGGGCCATTGAGATCAAAAGGAGGTGACCAAGATAATGTGTTTTGTACAGGATCTGTTAGGGTCATCCTTCGTTTAGTATAATAGTCTTCCAATATGATTCATTGCAGGATGGGACGACCTTCGTCATCAATTCATTTACCAATTTAGCTCCATTCTGAGTAAGATGAAAATTATTGACCTGAAAAATTGAATGCAATGTAAAAATGGGATGGTGTCTTACTTAATATCCACTTGGAAAGGTTTAACCTATTCACTCATCATCCCTATCTCATAGGAGAAATTTATATAACTCAATACCAAAAATATTTTGGATGTACTTTAGACACCTCTAATCCAAATGAAGTATCCAGGTAGATTCAATGAGTTTCTAAAAATGGAACTATATTTAGAGTATTGAATTTAGTGGACATGAGTTAAGTCTCAATTATTTCCCTTAACACCATAGAAAGGGCTCGTCTTGGAATAAACTATTGATTTCACCCTCAAACCATCAACATTTCCCATTAAAGCACCTAGTTAGTTCCTAAATTTCCATGTGCCTCTGATTGAGTTACAACAACAACAAAATATCCCTCATAAAAAAGTAAAAAAGATATCAAGGAAACCTGGTATTTAAGGAATAGATGAATAAAACAAACTCCTTCCAAATTGAACATGTCTCTGGTTATTTCTTTAAATCTATGGATAATAAGTTGGTCAATATTCCACAGCCAAAGAGACCCATTGAGGCCAACCTCACCAATCCTCCTAACTGTTATCCTTTCTATAGAAGGATGGGTCACAACATCCAATATTTCTTCATATTCAATGACATCCCCCAAGGTATGGTTGATTCTGGATAGGTGATATTGGATAACTCCCTAGAGTAGGTGACTTGCATAACTGTTGGCCAGTCAAAAGAATAAGGTGATTATTAAAAAAAATTAATGTGTGGGAAAATGTTAAACAAATAAATGACTCAAAAGGCAATTGACTGAGATCATGCTACCCTAAGAGCATAGCTTCGTAGACCCATAATTGCTTTTTCACCTAGGAAGGTGACATCAGATATGTCTCCCATAGGTGAACACATCCATTGGACATAGGAAAAAATAATATAGGAAGAGTTATTTTCATCTCCATTTCATGCTCTAACTCTTCCATATTTCATCCCTAAAACATTTGAATCATAGGAACCACCCCGCCAAATAGAACCATCATCGGATAAAGATCTCATATTTTGATATGTTAATGTGATAAATTTGGAATAAACCTTCTCTAATGATGAATATTGCTCAGATTATGAGTTCCCCACACATATTTGGGGAATAGAAGACTACATTCATAGGAATCGAGGGTATTGGGGATAATCCAGGCATGGTCAGATCTAATATTTTGGTCATGTCCACCAAAAGGACATATATACAGGTGATACCGATGGTAAAGTGCCCTAGTAAGGAAAAAATATATATGGATGTGTTTTAGAACCCTCCATTAGTCATTCTATCCTAGTAATCTTTCATAACAACCTAGAGGTGGTGATATTATCTGACCATCCCACACAATGGAGAGGGCTGTCATGACTTATGCCACTAGAAGAAGATGTTCCCTCAACAACAGATAAATATCTAGGACCATCCACCTAAAATTATCCATCTCTTACACTTCATAATAATTTGAAACACCACTTCAATAAGTACTGACCTTTGGCATAAAATTATGAAATTTTGAAACCGCTGGTGGTTTTCCTAGCCATGCTATCAATCCTGGATGTGCTCTATCTTTCAAAAGAACTCATTGAGTCACTTGTTGAATCCGTACAAATCCCACAAGGGTTCAAGGAAGAAGTTTCTACAGCAAAGTATTATCAAGTGGAGACCATACCATTATAATTCCATGTCACCATCTCTTCCATAGACTAGTATTAATAAGATTTCATCCAGGGGCACATCAGAACACAATATGTTGCAGTCAGACTTGGTAATGTAGACCTTGGAAGGGATATGATTGAAAAACATTTTGGGATCAAAATTATCTTAATTCAAACCCTTAAAAATTTGGGATATAGATAATGGGATTTATCTCAAACAAATAAAACCATTAAAGGAAATGAAAATCATGACAAAAGACCTCTTGGGAGGATAAAGCTCAAATCCTTATTTGGGGACCTCACATTGAATGTTGAGTTTATGTAATCTAGAAATAAATTTCATAAAATTTACTACTTTTAAAGCCTTGGATCTATAGCCAAGTGATGGTACCTTTAATATTTCATCGATGTTGGAAGTATCCCAATAATTTAAAGGTCGACATACAACAAGGTGACAATGACCCCTTTGTGACATGTGAAGCCACATATGTGGAAGTAGGATTCTAAAAAATGGAAGGAAAATAACCAATGGGGGATGAAGTTATACATGTTTCAGCCCCCAATGAATTGGGGACCACCCCTAAAAATCCCTAGAGTATGCTCGGCAATGACTACGTGCTACCCATAAATCTAGTTCAGTTAATAGACCAACTACTCAATGTCCACGCCAATCATGTCCCCTGTAACAATGTAAAGGAAATTAATATTTGGAATCTCTCTACAATGACTCATGTAGCATGGGATGAAAATATCTTTAGATATATCCTCTCTCACATTAATAGTGAAAAATATTATCTCATATCGAATGCCTCATCGGAGAATTCCTCTGTGCAATCGATGGGGGAAGAAGACAAGGGTAATCGTAGGAACTCCCCTCTTATATTGATGGAAGGAATAACCATCACCATTGATGAGATCGGGTAGGTAAATTTTAGAATTGAAGAAGACCCCATACTTACATTGATTAGTGTTGGAATACCTATAGAGGAGAAAGATATGTATATTTTTTCTAAAGAAACAAAGATATTTATTTTCTTAGAACTATACAAAAAAATATCAGACTGAATCTAGATCTGGTTGTACACCATCTTGGTTTTCCCAATGTTCATTGAGGCTTCACGTAGAAATATATAAGGATCAACCCCTCTCATTCCACCAATGTATATGAGGAAGTTGACAAATTGATCAAATATAACTTTGTTCGAGAAGTGAAATACCAGAGATGGATCGACAACACCATCCCTTTCAAGAAGAAAAATGAGAAGTTTAGGGTGTGTATCAATTTCATACACCTTAATCTCCATTCCCTAAAGGATGACATCACATTCTCGATCAAAAATCAATAGATTAATTAAACTACTGTATTTTAGTACCTCTCCTCCTGGGATTGGTATTAGGGGTACAACCAAATAACGATGGCCCCTCAAGATGAGGAATCCACTAACTTCATAGAACCCTAGGGTATCTCTTTCTATCGTTTCATTCCCTTCGTCTTAAAAAACGTATCATACCACTTATCAATGTACTATGAATGATATATTCAACACATTTTTGGGAAGAATAGCCAAATGTTATTTAGATGACCTGGTGGTCAAATCTCAAAAATTATATGATCACTACATGGATCTTTAAAAGTTCTTTGACAAGCTATAGAAGTGTAGTATGAAGATGAATCCACTGAAATTCTATTTCAAGGTAATAGTAGGGATTTTCCATGTATTTTTTTTATGCCACTATGGCATCAAGGTCAACCAAGAAAATAATAGTGTTATTTTAGAAATTTCACCCCATTAGGATATCAAAGAGCTTAGGAGGATCCAGGGGAACCTCACCTACATTTAGTGTTTTATATCCAACTTGGCTTGAAAAATTACTCCCATTTACCAAGAAAAAGCGGAAGGGAATCATATATAAATGGGATGAGGAATAAAAAGAATCCCTCAAAAGTCTCAAGATGCATGTTCTTCACACACCAATCCTAATGTCATTGTTGGAAGAAAATATACTAATATTATATGTGGATGTTAGGGAACATTCAGTTAATTCCATCTTCGTACAAAAAAATGATGCAGGGAGCATGAAAAATCTCTATTAATTCATCTAAAAAATGATAGGTATTGAGACCTAATACTCAGATGTTGATGAGAACTCCCTCACACTCATCATTGAAGTACAGAAGTTGAGACATTAATTTCAGAACCACGAATTCCACCTGGTCTCTCGTATTGATCTTCTCAAGAAACTCCTAGTCTATCACATGTTGATTGAGTGTTTGGACCAATTAATGATGATTCTACAACAATATGAGATCCATTTCATATAAAAAATTCATCAAAACATCAAGCCATGGATGAATCCCTTATAGAACATCCCACCCCTAAATGTACACCAGGAGACACCAAGATTCTAGATGAAGAGGTTTTGTATTCCCATGAAACTCCCCAGATAAGGGAGATGTATTTTGATGGTTCCTCATAGAGTCTTATCAAAAATAAATTAGAAAACCTGAGACTAAATCATGTTGGATTGGGTATTATATTTGTTTCTCCAAACAAAATTGTTTTTCTCTACTCTTTATCTCTATAAAAATTATGCATGAATAATTAGGTTGAGTACAAATATCTCATCGCTTTCCTAGAACTATAATTATAGTTGAAAATAGCCTACCTAAAAATCCAATGGGATTCAGGTTTAGTGATAAAAAAGATCAATGGATAACATTCAATCAAGAAAGAATAATTGGCCCCTATCACTGGAGAAATCAGGGGACTGATGTAAGATTTTCCTTCTGATCCCACATTATATCATGTTCCCAGGTCACAAAATGTTCATGTGGATGCATTGGATAATGAAGAAACAATCAATTATGGACCTAATTAGTAGGAAGTAATATTCCATATCATATAATAAATGGTGGTATCATCGATCATAATTTGCGATATGAGAGAAATCAATCAGGTCAACATCGCCCTAGATCATGATAAACTAATATCCATAGCTGGATTGATGGAGCCCATAATTGGTTATCTCCAAAATGGGACCCTTGGGATAGATTGAGTTGGAAGGGAATAGATTTGACACTGGGTGGAAAACATTACCTTGATGGATGGTCCTAATGAGAATAAATACCTCAATATGTGATTATTCTATGGGATTCTCAAAAAATTCATAGAAAACAAGAGATATTCTCACCATTATTGAAGAAGAACATGTAGGATTCTATGGTGCTCATCAAGTTGGGACTAGGATCTCCCACCAAATCAGGAGGTTGGGATAATACTAGAAAATCATAATACAAGACTATATGTAATTCACTAGGAAATTTCATGTATTTGAAATTCATGAAAACTTCATCCACTAGAACCTAGAAATACTACATAATGATAAATATTCATGGCCCTTCCTCTTATGTGGAATGGATGTTGTGGGGCCATATCCCCCATCCACAACTAAGTAGTTCAAGTACATCCTTACTGATATGAAATTAGTATTCAAATGAGATGAGGCAATACCCCTCATGGAAGTTGTGATGATGAAAATCATCAACTTCATAAAGTCACATATCATCACTATGTTCGGAGTCCCACACATAATACAGACGGACAATGACACCAACTTCTATTCTATATAGTTGAATAAATTGTACCAAGAGTACCAAATTGAGTCTAAACATTCATACCACTATGATTCAGCAAAAAATGGATAGATAGAGGCATTCTATATGAATCTATAAAATATAATCTAGAATATGGTTAATAAGGACAAAAATTAGTGGCTGAACAAGCTCCTCAATGCTTATGGGCCTATAGTATCACCATGTGTACTGCTACACAAAAACATCATATTCATTAGTATACGGGGCTGAGGAAGTGTTACCCAAAGAATTCTAGTTTCCTTTACTCTGAATATCTATTTTTAGGCAACCCTTAGATGATGAGAAATCATAAAATTAGTTGGATGAGTTTGAGTGGTTGGATGAGAACAGGTTGCGTACATTCCACAACCTTGAAGTTCATCGGAATAGGATCACATGGGAATTCAATGAAAATTTCTGTATCTTCTCAATAATTTAAGGAGAATTGGTATTGGATCTCAAAACCCCAATGATACTTAGAGAGAATCCTCTAAAGCTGTAACCCAAGTAGGAAGGGCCTTATATCATACATAAGTTTCATTACTATAGAGCTTACTCATTAGACACCATAGATGCAAAATGTTTCACACCCCCCCACGAATGAAATATTTTCTAATAAATAATTTTCATATCCTCCATAAAGTATCATCTCATCCTAACCATATGACGCTGAAAATGTACGATGTTCGTTCTAGTTTCATGGAATTAAACTATGAAAAGAAGTCCATGTTGCAACCCTTTAAACTGCATGACATATCAAATCCTAACCACGTGATGTTAAACTACACGAGGAATGTCCTAGTTGCATGACGTTAAACTGAATAGAAAAATTCTTCACCATATGAAGTTAAACTATACAGATCTCTTAATAATCCATCCTCATTCGTGTTGGGTGACCCTCATCCTTACCTCAAGATGTTAAACTATATGAATGATGTCCTCTCCACATTACACTAAACTGAATGGTTTCCATGAAAAATATGTGTCATGATTCTTATAATCACATGATATATAGAGATTCCCAAACCTCCATTCTTGGGACCAGCTACCATATTCCTCTTCATTCATGAAGATTCAATGACATCCTTACCACAAGATATTAAACTGCATAGATGGTGTCCTTTAATAAAGTATTAAACTAAAAGGGTTTCGTGAACAACAGATGTCTTTGTTTTTATTCTAATGAGATACTTAGTGACTCATGGATCTCATATCCTGGCCCATCCATAACATGATATAAAATTACCTCAACCTTTCTCTGATCACCTCCATGTCATGAGGAAGAATTTCCATTCCTTGCTTCTCACACTGAGCATAACTCATGTGAGCTTGGGAATTTTGGTAAGGACTTCCCCACTGATCAAGGAATGTTAGCTCATGGTAGGGTTATCATGGTCCGGGATGTAAGACTTTAAATTGACACCCTGATTCCTCATTGTATGACATTAAACTATATAGTTATTGTCCCTATCATGACATGAAATTGCACATTAAAATTAACCTCACCTGAGAAGACCATTATCCTCGATGTTGGTCTCCCACCACACCTCTAATCCATAACTACATAGCTATTGTTTCATATCATCACAAGAAACATAGTGACACCCATATCTCCAATCATGGGCCCAGTCACAACGAATAAACACAAAAATTACCATTTTTTACAGATCAGACCCCCATATGGATATTTCACCAAAGGAATATGTGCGACATAATTTATACCATCACATGATACATAGTGATTTCCAGTCCTCTATTACTCATCCCATTCATCAAATTACCTTTTCATGTTTGGGAGCCTATATCCTTTCTGCATGAAAATCAACTGCATGGTTTTTCAAGAACTATATGTGGATATATTCCTATCCTAACAGGATACATAATGACACCATGACCCTTGATTCTTGGGTCCAATCATGATAAAACAAAATATTCCCCCTATCCCTATATATGTGTCATCCCAATGAAAGGAACTTCCCACAAATGTATAGGTTTTGAGTCATACAATATAATATTTCACACATATGATTCAGATATGCTTATAGTTTTCTTTTTCATGTAATAAATCTTTCAGGATTTTTCATTTAATTTCCCATGTCCTTATCTAATGATGTTAAACATGGCGGAAACAAATATATCCTCACCACATAATGTTAAACTACATTGAAAATTTCCTCGACACATGATATTAAAACTGCAAAAAAATACATCTCTACTACATGAAGTTAAAATGTTCAGGCCATAACCAATTATTATCCCTTATGAAAGGACCACAAAAGCCTTACTCAGGTCAACCAGAGTACAAGGTGCTTATGACATATTTTTAAGCACCTCGGTTCATAAATCACACTTCATGGCTTCAGTGCCTTGGTTTTCCACAAACCTTCCAAGTCCCTCCGAGAAAACAATATATCTATCTCTTTGACCATTCTATCGATGAATAAGGACTCCGAATAGCCAAAAAAGACATCTTTTCCCTATATAAATATATTTTTTATTCTTATGATCCTGAAAAAACTAGGGAAAACCCAGTACCCAAGGGTGTTTGGGACCATCCCCACCTTATTTCCCTATATTATTACTCATGACCCGAGGACCTTGATCCATGATTTGAAACATTTTCATCTCCTTCTCAAAAGGATTTTTGAGTACTCTTGACACTTGATATCCTAATTAATATCCTATGTGAAATTCGCCTCATAGTAGGTCCATGTGTGCCATGACCTTAAACTGGCTGTACTATTGGAAAAAACAATATCATCCTAAACTCTAGAAATCAATGGTCTAAATCTCACAACCTCAATCTACTATAAAAAGAGGCAAAAAAATTGTCAGGTTGAAAATCCACAAAGGGAGGATTGAGAAAATTTAAAGTCTTCACCCACTAAAATCTTCATCTACAAAGATTAAGAAAAAATAGGGTGTAAATAAACGAGGCATAATGATCAAAGGGTCCACTTTTTGGCCCTAATAAAATCTGAGTCATGCTCATTGGACCTTCCAGCCAAGGAAAAATTTGGATTAATGGTTTTTCATGTCACTTTTTTGTGATAACGTGTTCACTAGGTGGAAACACAAATGTTAGGCTGGTCAACCCACTCATGAATATTACATTTTACAAAAATCAGAATTCATGATTTGAGGGTACTAGGTCAATGTAACCTTCCATGGACCTTGTAAAGGAAATAAGATATCACTATTTGACCTATTTTTGATGAATAATGGCTCAGACCTACCAAATAGAGATATCTTGTCCCTATATAAAGTTATTTTTGATTCTTATGATCTTCACATCACCATCGTGGAACCCATAACCTAACGGTTTTATGGGCCATCCCCAGCAAGATTGTACCATACCATTATCATGACCTGAATGCTTTGGACTGTGATTTACAATCCCAAAAAACAGACTATTCAAGTAGATTTTACATCCTCTATATTACACCACATTGTTTTGTACCCTTTCTCAAATTAGTAATGTGATAGTACAATGCTGAACCTTTCTATGGACCACAACCCATGACACTAAATCGTATGGTGTGGAGCCCAAGATCCATAGTTAAAGAGGTAAAATGACTTAGGGTTCCAGAACCCTTCCTGGATGACTTTCACTCCATAACCCACTTCATCATTCAGACGTTTGTGTCTTCAAAAATCCCTTATGACCCTTGGAAAAGGGTGGGGTCACCTATGTTTGACCATGACATGGACACATAAGGGGTTTGATATACCTATCAAAGGAATATCCTTCTTGAAGGAAAGGAACCCTAATCCTTGGGAGCCTTGGTAGCACTGTGGTGGAACCCAGAACCTCAGGGCACTATGGGTCATCCCTAAAATGTCTTCCCCATATCATATTCATAGACTCTAGCTTTTGGATATTGAATTACATCACTAGAATTCCTACTATCCAGGTGGACTCAGTTTCCCTATTAATTCTCTCTCATCTAATATTACCCACATAAATATTCCATGACCCTTGGAAATGAGTAGAGACACCTCTCTTTGACCATGATATCAATGCATAATGGATTTGAACTACCAATCAGAGGTATCTCTTCCATGCAGGAAAGGAACTCTAATCCTAATGATCCCTAAAAACATCATGGTGTAACTTAGAACCCAATCGTGTCTTAGGTCATCCCTAGAATGTCTTCCCCATATTCAATATTCAAGAAATGGTAGCAATACATTGAACTACACAATATTTGAAGTCCCAATACTAAGACTTTAAGCATAAAATTATTTTATGTCCTGGAAGCATGCATTTAAACATCATGGAATCTCATGGTTTGAGTAAAAAGACCCTATACTATAGAAATGCAAGGTTTAAGCTGAAATAACGTAAAATACACCTATATATGGTTCCATCCAACATATCCTAGACTATATAAATATAATATCTGATCTAGAAGACCCTAAACTATGTAACATCAATGATTTAGTATGCAAGAAACTGATTGGTGATAGTGCTAAATCCTCATAAGGGCATTTAATTTCCTCTAAAATGAGACCTTTTCCATGTGAACGTCACTCCTAAGAAGGGGAATTTTTTTATTTCCACTAAATGAGCATTGGAAAATTATATAATGAAAGAAATACCTGAACATGGGAATTATTTTCAACAAAAATAAAAGGAATAGAACGTGTCGAAAACTCATGGATCATGTAACCTTCCATAAGGCACACAATCCAATGACCTTCAGAAAGTCATGTGAAAGATCATGCATAGAACATAACCTATTGGAAGATCTCATGGATTCAAATTGAATAACCCTCCTTCTTCTTTTAAATGCATCTATAAAATTATCTGATCATGTGATGGATACCATATGATTCCATCTAGATCATTCGAATTTTTAATCAATGGATACCTGAAAATTCATCCAAAGATACTTGTAAAATAAAGAGAAAATATCCAAAATAGAGGATCCTCTTGTGGTTGTCAATTTCATATGACACTCCCATACTGTTCGTAATAAATAATGGATTCACTGGAGACATTCAAACCTTTTCATCCAAGAACCCACTATCATTTCACCCTCATCACACGAAGGGTTTTGGACATGTTCTTCTGGTCCTGCGCTCCCCCTATGGGTCTAAATACAAATTTAATGTTTTTTCATTATAATAGTCATGTATCACCATAGGAACCTTTTTTCATGTGATGCATCACTGACGGGAAGAGTGGTTGTCTTCTACAACACTTTTATAAACTCATGATATCCCCAACCTTTGTGAAGTAAACAAGGAAAAATGGAAATGATGGGAGATTCTTGCAAGGGGAATATACACTAATATTTTAATAATGGAATTACACACTATGGGAAATCACTATTGATCCCTTGAGTCCCCCTTAACAAGTCAGATCAATCCCAAAAAGGCCCACCATAGAGCCACCTTTGTCCTATGGAAGGTCCTAGATAATGAATCCCAGGTCACGTGAAAGCCTTTCAACAGGTGTTCTACTCTCATGAAAGTCCCTATACATGTCATAAAAACATTCTAAAATCCCCTTGGTATTTCTACATGATTAATAAAGACCCCTTTTTTAGTATCTAGTAAATGGGGAACTGATTGGATGGTCTCATTGTCTCTGAAAATCATTTTAAACCCCTAGGATGACGTACAGTAGGATCTCATGAAGCGTGTGACACCAAAGCCCTCCACTGACTCCTGCTGGGATCTTCATAATACATGTTGTGAAAAATTTTGTATAATCAGGTTGGGGGACTATAAATATACCACTGATATAAATAAAATCATTATTAGATCATCAAATTGGAACACCCACATATTAGATATGACTTCTTATAGCACCCAATATCACAATCAAAAAGTTTGTCTTTTAGTTAAAATTTAGGTAACAACTTAGGTAGATCATGCAGCATGCATTGGTAGTTCCCATGATCACTCATAGATCACACGAACTTCCGGAGGTAATGTGAATGACATATCACATATCTCCCAATTCACATTAGACTCAAACAAGCTAACACTAAACAAAACTAAGGAACAGGTGTAATAAAATGTTGGAAAATGGACTAAAAGGATGGGAGACTTATACAAAGTACATATGCGTTGATCCTCATGGGCTTCACGTGAAAAACCTGGGTCATGAGACTGCACCAAGACATGTTATCCAGATCGCACAAATCTCATTTTTTATACTATTTGGATCATGTGAGGTTCCCTTGACATGTCAAAGAAAGTCACATGGATCCCCCTAGAGCATACCACCTGAGAGTCGTGAATCCCTCTAGTCTCACCATCTAGACCTTTTGATTCCCTATAGACCTGTCTCCCAAATCATATGTTGGATCTAATGTGTATTAATTAGGTCTTAATATGGCACTAATTTATGTAAACTATATTTTGTGACATCTTATTTATAATTCATCCAACTCATAAGACACCCTCTAAGCATGTCATCCAGGTCTCACGATGCCCCCCAGACATGTCAGATGGATCATGAGACACCCTCCAAGCATGTTATCTCGGATCCTATGATGGTCTCTAGGACATGCCAACATGTTCTTGCATTTTCCTCCATACATGATATCCTTGATCATGCGATGGGATTTAGAAATGTCATTCAAATTATGTGGATTCCTCCAAAAAAGTAAAATATATCATGAAATTTTCCTTGGAAAAGTCCACAATACAACTAGAAATGTCTATATATCCTCTGACATGTCTCGCAAAAAATAAAATAGGTTAGGTAGATAACTCTTCCAGGTATGGAAGGATCCCCTGGACATGATAATATTATCCATCCTCCACATCAAGGAAACCTTAGTGTGTAAACCTCGATCAGTTCTATAATATGATATATCCAATATACTAGGGCATCCTCAGTGTGTAAGCCTCGATCAACTGAACTATGATAATTTTGATTTCAATAATAACCAGGATACTCGGATGCCTTCTTAAGGCCTGAGATCAAATAGGTATCCACTTCATTATAAGTCCCCCCCATGTCTTAGACATCTCAACCATTGGGACCCAATCATTCGCATGGGATGATTATTCTACCTCATCCATCAGTGGACTAAGGAATCAACTAAAGTATGAGAACTTTGATTCCTACAATAATGATGATATGTAGGAAACCTTCCTAAGGCCCAATCTCAAAACAGGAATCCACTTCATGTAAACCCCCATGTCACTAACATTTCGACTATTGAGACCCAATAATTCCCATGGGATGATCACTCTACTTCATCTATTAGTAGTCTAAGGATTTAACTAAACATTGAGAACTCTGATTCCTTCAATAAAAAATATATTTAGGATGCATTCCTATGGCCCAAGTTCCATATTAAACATCCAAAGGGATATCCCAATAAAAAATCCCCACATCCATATACTGTGAGACTGATTACATTCTATCCATTATTTTTCAAACCAAGAATGGATCACATGGGATTAGGGATTTGAAATATTTATATCATTCACATCATGAATCTCCACCAGCCCGAGAAATATTAGTGTGTAAGCCCCAAAGAGTGGAATGATATGACTACCCCCATATAAGGGAATGTATCTTAGTGCTAGTCCAAAGAGAGTGATCAAACTAAAGTGACTCTAATTCCTGATATAACTAAGATATGTATGACATATCCTCAAGGATAGGTCTCCAATATACATTGCCTAATGGCCCTCATATATGTCCTCTCTGCATGATGTTAAAATGAAAATTATTAAAGAACTATGTGGGTTTTGATTCCTACTATAATCATGACACATAGGATGCCTTATAATGGATCAATACCATCCTTGAAAAATTATTCTATTCCCTTTCTAGCATCAAATTATCAAGTTCCTGGAAATACATCTCTAACATATAATAAAATACATATTAATGGAAATGGATTAATAACCTCATATACATGCAGATAAACTCACTAAACAATTCCCCATTGCATATAAAAGAGATTTAACCTATGGTCATTTTGTTAGGGTAAACAGTTCCATATTAGGATTAGGAAGACATTCAGAAACATATGATAAATCTATAAGAGACTCCTATAGTAGGAAAAAAAATTCCCCCTAAAAGGGTGTGATCATACCAATCTCTCATCCTCTAGAACAATGTGAGTTCCTTATCATACATGGGTATAAAATACTAAAGGACCACCTAACATTATAAAGTAGATCCATAATTAGTTATGAATGTGTAAAATGTTGGGAAAATCCATTAAATAAAATAATAGTAAAACTTGATGTGAAGATCTGTGCAGAACATTCACCCCCCTCAAAATCAAATTTCAGGTGAAAGACCAATCTATATTTTTTTTATAAAATTACAACATAGAGAAAACTATGTGGAATATTTTGGGTTGATAGTGTCACCCACATGGTTGGAACAAGTTTTGACTTACTATTCATCCAAACAATGCAACCCTATCTTGGTCATTAAAATAGTTAAATTTACAAATTTTCCCTATCATTATTTTTGTTTTTATGGTTATTTTTCAACCTCTATCATATGAAATCATCCTCCCTTATACATGGATCTTTCCTATTCCTCCCTTTCGGATTTTTCAAATGGATTATTGGTGTTTTGTCTTGAGGTAAGTTGATTTATCCTTGGTTTCTTCTTTCATTCCCTTCCTTGATCATTTTTCATCCTTTTTTGGAAGTTAGGGAATATTATAGGGTTTTTTGAAAAAAAAATATAGGTTTTTTATGGAGGATTTGGTTTTATTTAATATGGATTGGGTTTTTGAGTCTTGTTTCTACCTTGTTTAGGTGGTCTTCATCAAGGGTGATGACATTTTTGACCGAATCCAAGGTAGGTTATCTATTTGAGGCTGTTTTCCATGGAATAATATTTAATTTCAAACAATATTTTCTTTTTATTATATAAATTTCCATTTATATGATTTATTACTGATGATGATTCCATGTTTGATGTGTTTCATTGATTGATTTGGAAATTTTGGTTTCTAAAGTGGGGTTTTCCCAATAGGTGTTTCTTGTATGGCCTCCAAGTGTTTGATAAACGGGATTAAATAGATTTTGTGATTTTAAATGGATTTAAAAAATGGTATAGTTGTGTTTTTGTCATTGTAAAAGTTTTTTATATTAAATTGGGCATATTGTCTGTAAAATCGTTTGTATTATAGATTTATTGATATGGGAACTTGTTTTTGGATGTATTAGCATGGAATAGTACATGGGTTAAATAGGGTGTGAGTGACTAGTTGTTCAAGGGACCAAGTGAGCCTTCATAGGGAAGATAATGCGAACTTCCATTTTTGGTTTTCAGAGTGGTCATGTGTGTCTCTTGTGGGAAGATCGTGTGATCTTCAATATTAATTTTTTTGTTGGACCATGTGATCCGTCACTGGGAGGACTGTGCAAGAATCTAATTTGGTTTCCAAGGGAAAATGAGAGTCTTTGGGTGTGAAGACTGAGAGGGATTCAAATTCTTAGATAGATAGAATACTTTTTTACTCACACATGTTAATCTAGATGGTTAGATCCCACTAGGTGCACATTACTCATAATGAATTGGATTAAATGTTTTATGTATTTGATTAGCTATATTTTATGTATTGGTATATATTATTCCAATTTTTCATTCAATTTTAATATGGTTGTATGATGTTTATGTTATGCTCACCTTTAATATGCCTTTTGGTTATGTTTGATCATTTTTTTCCTTATGAACTTGTCTATTTATGTGATCCATGTTTGGAAATTGTTTTGGAAAACCATTTTTTGTTCTAAAAAAGAAAACCAAATGAATTTTTAAGGATTATTTGGAAATGGTATATTATTATAGTGGTTTTAGTTTTTAAATCATTTTAAAACTTGTTTTTTTGGTTTTAATAGTTAAACAACTAAAATAGATTCATGGTGGTATCTCAGTAGATTTCATGAATCACACCATAATTGGGCCCTTTTGGGGAATTTTCATATTTTGTTTTGCAATTCATTGGTAAATTCAAGGGCACCATGTTCTAGGGTGGATCTTCTTGGTTACCAAAATCTATTATTTTTTAGAATATACATGGTCTAATTGTTATGGACTCATGTAGAGTATTTTTTGGTATTTTTTACCCACTCTTTTTAGTTTGGATTTATTTTTTGAGATACCATGTGTTAGTCAGAGTGGAAACTCTAGAGGGGGGTGAATTGAGTTCCAATTAAAAATTTCTATATAAAAGATTTATATTAAAAATCCCCCAATTTAAATAACAAGATAAACTGTAGTGAATTTGTAATACAATAAAAGTTCATTTATGTTCTCAAGTGATTGAATAGTTCTCAGTTAATATAATCTAAAGATTAGATTAGCTTTTGAAACTAACCTACAGTGTTTCAATAAATACAAACACTTTCTAGTTTAACTATAAGAGTTAATTTAAAATATATTTATATTTAAAATACTTACCAGCTGAATATTCAATATAGTTTTAACAAAAACAAACAAGCACAGTAGTTTCAACCAAGAGGTTCAGTCTCAAGCTGAGACTTGGTCCTCTCAAATAGTTTTATATAAAACTTTGATCCACACCCTAGATCGGGGCATACAACTGTACTCAGACTGTCCGGGTCCTCAGACCACTACCATAGTTCTATGTGGGAAATAAAAAATGACAACATATCACAGGCTATCCAGGTCACACTTGACTTCTACCACTATCCATAGTGGGATACACGAGTGTAAAGGAAAGATTGAGTGAGAATTTAGAAATCCTCCAATTCAGCACAGGAGACAGGATGTGTTTAAAATACAGAACACACACTGCTCAAAATATAAATAAATTAAACACAATATATCTAATAAAATAAAGATGATATTAGAATGCTCTATGTGTTTTGAGTGAAGCTCTCGACTCCTTGGATTGAATGCAGATGAAGCTTTGAGTCTCTCTATGGTTTTAGTCAAGAAAAACAGAGTTTCATTTTTGTATTTGACTTCCAGGTCCAGATTGATCAGTCTGATCAGCTTGAGTGTAGGTGAAATTGTTGAAGCTATTTACTCCTTGAAGGTTCAGGTTCTATAGATTTAGTATGTATTCTTTCTTCTTCTTCTATGCATGTAAGTCCTTGTGTATCTCCAGAAGGTTGTTTCGTATGTTCATGGATAGACTGATCGACCTCTCTTCCGGTTGTTTCTAGGTTCCCTTTTATATATATCATTAGTTCCAGAAATGGGAATGATTGCCTTTTTACAAGTACGAGGTAAAATTTTCCTGACATGACAATAGCTATCATTAATTAATAGCAGATGCATCAAAAACATCAAATATGACCATTGATAAATAAACAAATAGAAATAGAGTTTAGAGAAAGAGTGACTGGTTCTCATCGGTATCTCCTAGTATCAGTGAGCTTGTATCGGTGGACTTGAGTCAATAGGTCTGTAACGGTAGCTGTTACTCTTTATAACGGTAGACTATGTATCAGTGATAGTGACTCTATATCAATAGCTCTTCTTATCGGTAGCACTTCTATAAAGGTATAATTCTTGTATCGGTGGCTTTCTTCATCGGAAACTCGCATATATCGGTAGCTGCTTGTATTGGCGGATCTCTCTGTATCGGTAGCTGCTTGTATCGGTGGATCTCTCTGTATCAGTAGCTGTCTGTTTGTATCAGTAGATTTCATATTGGTAGCTGTCTGTCTGTGTCGGTAGACTTTATATCAATAGTTTTCTGTCTATCTGTATCGGTAGACTTGTATCAGTAGTTGTCGATTATAACAGTAGACTCTGTCTATCAGTGATCTTTGCTTATCAGTAGGCTATGTATATATCGGTGACTATGCATCGGTAGGTCTTTATCAGTGACTTAAAAACATAATACTTATATGTTCTGTGAAAATCATTTGCAGAGTGAGTTAGTATTATTTCAAAAAATGTATAAACATAGATAAACATTTATTAACATGTTCCAATGATTATTTTGATATTTTTTCAATTAAATAGATGGATTACATAATTTGACATATAGATAGGATTATCAAAACATATTAAGACGTAATTGAGATTATCAAAATTGGTGAGGGAAACAATCTCCCCCTTTTTGATAATCACAAATTATGGTATTATAATCCAAAATAATCATTAATATAGCAGTATAAAATACATGGGATCTCACTTCTCAGTGTGAGTAGTGACATTTTCAAATGTATCATAGAATAGAGTATTACATGAAAATGTATCAGAGGTATGAAACCACTGTATGAGAGGTAGATTTAAAAAACAAATTTACCAAGGGTAGAAAATATTATGCTCAAATGTAGTAGAAAATATTATGCTCATATTTCTCAAAGGTAGAGTTTATGCGCATATTTATCCACCTTTGTGATTAGTAAAAAGTACTAAACTATGGATGAAAGATGTAACAGAAGGTAATAGACAATAAGATTATATATATTTCTTGGGGAAAAGAAAAATAAACAGAAATACAAAAGTGAGGCAAAAAGAGTAAAAGTGATTCCTATAAAATTTCCTAGCCATTATTCAATCCACCTCCTCAGCATGTGATTTGAATTTTCCGAAGGAATCAGAAGAGGATTTAGGCTGGGTAGATGCAGGTGGAGACTTGAGAACACCAGTGATAATCAGAGGAGGTTGACCCATGGATACAGTGCCTGGCCTATACGGAGGAGCCCTCTGGGTGATTATAAGAGAGAGGATTATGATTGCTTGAGCTGGTGTGATCTGAGGAATGCAGGCAGACTGATCAGAGGAATGCAGAGCTGGAGGTATAATGATAGGGGTACTATCTACCTGCAAAAAGAGCAGCAATAGATTCCTAAAGTCCATAATGAATCCTCCTCCTCTTTCCATAGAAGAAATAAAGTCATCCTTGTTTTTTAGGAATTTTTCTAGAGCAAGAGTCAACTCCCTGAGCTTGCTTACTTGCTTTATGAATGCTTGAGTGACTGGAGGTAGTTTCATGTTCTCTAACAGAAGTCTGAAATTATTGTTCAACTGATGTTTAGTGTAGACCCTTTGTAAATAGTAATCCACTTTGTCTTTTAACTCTTTCTGAGAAGCAGTTCCCTCTCTCATAAAATTCTGAACTGTTTTACCTATATCCCTAGTGGTAGTCACCACTTGGGTCAAGGTAGTAGAGTCTACAGAGCCACTGGTGGTAGACTGTCCAATTTCCTCTCTCATCATAGCTTGAATCTGGTCAAGATCCAATGAAGTCCTGATAGTACATAGAGGTGCAACAGTAAAGGCTACTGTTTCCTTAAAAGATTTAGTCAGCCCACTTATGAGATTTTTTACAACAGAGTCCTTGGTGCTGACATTTTGCTCCATGGAATTCTTAAATCCCTTAAAAACTGATACCATCTGGCTAACTACACTTTTTACAAATGAAAAATCCTTGTCTTCTTGAGATTTAGATCTCATATAAGACTCCATATAGACAGCTTATTTCTTTAGAGATTCATCATCCTCTTCCAAGCTTGAAACTTGATTCTGGAAGGTCTTGACTTCACCCAAAACACCAGATACTGATTCAGTCATCACAGATTGAATAGATGATACTAAGGAGGTTTCCATTCTTCTCATCTCTTCTATAAAACAGGTCTTGAGATCAGACTTCAACTTGTTGAATTCAAATATTCTTACAATATCCTCAGGTAAAGTCTCAGAAAAGAGATTATAAGTGACAGGAGGTCTACTAATGGGTGTCTCGTCTTCTGAGACAGGATAGTCCAACCCAAAAACTACAAAACTTGGGTCTTCGGCCCAATCTTCAATCTCTTGAGCTACTAAAACAGTACCATGTCTGATGGGATGACCCCCCTCAATCTTTTCATTCACCTGAACATGTATATCAATAGCAGCTTGAACAGGCAGGTCTTCCTCAGAAGAATCCTCCACAACCATTTCCATTTCAACAACAGGAGGCTCATTAAAAATAAGTGCAAGTTATCCCATCTCAACCAAAACAGCCTCTTCAGGCATAGAAGAATTCCCAATCAGTGGACTTAAGATCAATATACTCACATCTGAAATATCAGAAACATGTTCTCTATTTTCATATACTTCTTCCTCATTATCTGGAGCAGGTTGGTCTTCCTCATCAATAGGGTCTTTTTCATTTCTTAATCCCAACACAGTTTCCTTTCCAGATGATACAGCTTCAGAAACTAGACTTGGAGGAAAGTATGGGTCCCTTTCATCTCCTACAGAGGTATCCTCCTCATCAGTAGTATCACTATACTGAGGTTCCTCTTCAGCAGGTCCTAGACCTGGATCTCTTCTGTCTCTTGGCCTATTGGGGTGATCAATAGGATTGAACTTATCATACACCTTCTCATCATCAATAACCCATTCTCTTCTCCATGGGTTCCATCCAATCTTCATATACTTAAAAATTATGCTTGTGATGCAAAAATTTTTTCTCACAACTACTATCTCATCCTGAGACTCAGCTACTCCTTTCACCTTGATCATTACCGAAATCAACTTTACAAAGAATAAATCATTGGATTTTGACTTAGGCCTGGTCATATCCTCAATTTGAATCATCAAAAACCAACACATATTTACCTTGATACCATGCCTCAGTAGATGAAACAAATAAATATCTTGGTATCTAATATTTTCAAAGTCCCCTCTTCTTGGACTTAGCACATGTTGGATAAATTTGAATAACAGCTTGTTTTCTCCATCCGTTTCAGTAGCCAATACCTTTCTTTGTTTTCCACTACTGGTGAGCTCTTCCAAAGCAACCTCATAGTCAAAAATGTCACTAGTAGGAGTAATTTTCTTTGAGGTATACCCAAATAAACCATTATGCGGGACTTTTAGACATTCATCCCATTCAATAGAAGAAAAAGAAATTTCCTTTCCATTCACTAATGAAACTGTTCTATTTTCTTCTTCATACTTCTCAAAATGAACAAAAGAACAAAACTCCTTAACCAACATCAGATAATGAGGACCATTATTGTTTGAAAAAGAATCGAGTCATCCATATTCCTCTAATACTCTTATAATCAATTAATTTCTAGGAAATAGACATTCTTTACTGAGTTCCATTTCGATTACTACTTCTCTATTCTGCAAATGCGGGTTTACTACACGCTTCCCCGACCGTGTTCTACTTTCACTTCCACTACCTTCAGGTCATGTTTTCTTCTTCTTTGCACATGGAACATCACTTTCATCCCTGACTATCCGGAGTTTTGTTCTTTCCATATCCAATCAAAGAACTTAGGGTTACGCGTAATTAAAGGCTTTGAGAAGTGAGGATTGAAGAGAGGAGAGTTTGCGGTGGATTTAAATGTGAATAAGGCGTAGTTTTTATCATTTAGGAATCGAAATGTAATAAAAAGAATTACACTGAAAACAATAAGAGTTTCAGCTAAAGAATACTAAAATTAGACAGCGCATGACATATCGGTGATAATTACCTGTGAGAACCCTGATAGTGAGGTTTATCTATCGGTGAGGTTTTCTAGCGGTGAGGTTTTCTAACAGTGAGGTTTTCTAGCGGTGATGTTTTCTAGTGGTGAGGTTTTGGCTAAGGGTGAGGATTTGGATAACGGTGAGGATTTGGAAAATGGTGAGGATTTGGCTAACGGTGATTATTTGGCAAATGGTCAGGATTTGGCTAACTGTGAGGATTTGGCTAACGGTGAGAATTTGGATAATAGTGAGGATTTAGCTAACAGTGAGGATTTGGCTAACGGTGAGGATTTGGTTCTACAATGTCTATCATTCCTAACTCATGTCTAATGTACCATAACCTATCTGAACATAAAGGCTTGGTGAAAATATAAGCTAATTGAAGTTCAGTACCTATAAAGTCAAGAGTAATATCACCCTTTTGGTAATGATCTCTCAAAAAGTGGTGCCTTACATCAATGTGTTTGGTCTTAGAGTGGGATATAGTATTCATAGAGATATTGATCGCACTAGTATTATCACAGTTTATAGATACATGTTTAAACTAATATCTATTGTCCAATAAGGTATGTTTCATCCATAGAATTTGTGCACAGTAACTACCAGCAGTAATATATTCTGCTTTAGTAGTAGAAAGTGCAATAGAATTCTATTTTTTACTACACCAAGATATTAGGGACATAACTAGAATATGAAATTTTCCAGAAGTGCTCTTGTAATCTAACTTGAAACCAGAAAATTCAGCATCTGAATAACTTATTAAATTGAATGATTGTCCTTTTGGATAAAATAATCCTAAGTTAGTAGTATGTTTAAGATATTTGAAAATTATTTTAACAGAAAGAAATTGTGACTCTTTTGTATTATCTTGAAATCATGCACACATACACACACTAAATATAATATCAGGTCGACTAGTAGTAAGATAGAGAAGACTCCCTATCATACCTCTGTAGTTGGTATGATCCACTGGTTTTCTAGTTTCATCAGTATCCAACATACAAATAGTACTCATAGGTGTATCAATTTCCTTAATACTATCCAAACCAAAAAGTTTTAAAAGATCCTTTGTATATTCACCTTGATTTAAGAAAATACCATTTTCATTTTGAAAAACTTGAAATCCCAGAAAATATTTGAGTTCTCCCATTAAACTCATTTCAAATTCATTTTGCATACTATTTGAAAAATCAATACACAAAGAATTTTTAGAAGAACCAAAAATAATATCATCAACATAGATTTGTACTATCAAAACATCTTTGGAAATTATTTAAATAAAGAGAGTTGGATAGGCAAACCCTTTAGAAAAACCTTTTGAAATAAGAAAACTACTAAGTCTATCATACCGAGCTCGTGGAGATTGTTTTAAACCATATAGAGATTTAGAAAGCTTAAAAACATGATTTGTAAAATGAGGATAGTAAATCCAGGTGGTTGTTCAACAAAAACATCTTCAAATATAAAACCATTTAGAAAGTAACTTTTAACATCCATTTGATATAACTTGAAATTCAGATGAGAAGCATAGGCAAGTAGAATCCTAATAGCTTCTAATCTAGCTACTGGTGAAAAGGTTTCCTCATAGTCTATTCCTTCTTCTTGACTATATCCTTGTGCAACTAGTCTTTCTTTGTTACAAACTATATTTCTAGACTCATCAACTTTATTCCAAAAAAACCATTTAGTGCCTATGTTCAAAGTGTCCTTAGGTCTGTCAACTAATTCCCAGACTTTGTTTCTTTAAAATTGATTTAACTCTTCTTGCATATCCATTACCCAAAATTCATCATTGATAGCATCACTGATATTTGTAGGTTCTAACTGTGAAATAAAGGCATGATGTTCAACCTGGTTTCATAGAGAATCTCTAGTCTGTGTCCCTCTATCAAGATTACCTACAACAACATCTAAGGGATGGTTCTTTAGAATGTTAGTTGATCTCATAAAGGTAAGACTGGAAACTTCATGTTATTCTCTAGGTTTGGGTTCATCATAAGCAGATTCTATAATATTTCCAAAAATAGTTGTCTTTACCACAGGTTCGCTGAAATTATCACTAATGTTCAAAACAAATAAATCTTCTTCAAGATTTTAAAGAGAAGTTTTAGGTTCATATGGATCAATTTCATCAAATTTGATCTGAACAGATTCTTCCACACATTTGGTTCTTTTATTAAAAACTCTATAGGCTTTTCTAGATAAAGAAAAACCTATAAATATTCCTTCATCACTCTTGGATGAAAACTTATCAAGAATTTATTTAGTATTGAGAATAAAGACTTTGCAACCAAAAACTCTTAAGTAACTAACTTTAGTTTTTCTATTATTCCATAATTCATAAGGGGAATTTTTAAGAATCATTCTAATCAAGACTCTATTTATAATATAACAAGCTGTATTGACATCTTCAGCCCAAAAATAAATAGGTTAGTTATATTCATTTAGCATAGTTCTTGAAATTTCTTGAGGGGTTCTATTTTTCCTTTTTACTACACCATTCTGTTGAGGTGTCCTAGGGGAAGAGAAATTATTATTATAGCCATTATGTGATCAGTATGATTCAAATTCATGATTTTCAAACCCACAACCATGATCACTTCTCAAGGTTTTAATCTTAAGTCCACTAAGGTTTTCTATAGACTTGGATAATTTAATAAAGAAAGAGCAAGCTTCACTTTTGTGATCTAGAAAATATACCCAAGTATATCTAGAAAAGTCATCTACAAGAACATAGACATAGTTCTTCCCATTTAAACTAGAAACTCTGGATGGTCCAAATAAATCCATCTGAACCAACTGAAGAGGTTGAGTGGTTGAAACTTATTTCTTGGATTTAAAAGAAACTTTATATTGCTTTCCCTTTTGATAGGGAGTAAAAACTTTGTCTGGTGGGAATTTATGTTGAGGTAGCTCTATAACTAAATTTTTCTTACTCAGATTCATAAGTAAATGAACATTTCAGTGTCCTAATCTTCTGGGCCATATCCAAGACTCTTTATGAAAATCATTTAAACAGGTAACCTTTTTTTGAATAAAAAAATTAAATCTACAGCATATACATTTTCATTTATCAAGGCAGTAAATACCAAAGAATTTTTAGAATCAAATACATTTCAAGCATAATTTTCAAATTTAACATTGAAACCATCATCACACAACTGAGAAATGCTTAACAGGTTGTATTTTAATCCATCAACAAATAAAACTTTAGAAATTAAAATTGAATTAGTTTTACCAATTTGTCCTAAGTCAATGATTTTTCTTTTTGAGTTATCACCAAATGTGACATGTCCTCCATAAAATTTGAATAAGATTTTAAAACATGAGTAATATCTAATCATATGCCTTGAACATCCATTGTCTAAGTACCATGTCTTCCTAAAAGAACTTTTTAAGAAGGTTTCTTACAAAACAGGTTTAAACATAATATGATTTTGGTACCCAGATTTTCTTGGGTCCAGAAAGGTTAGCAAGAAAAACTTTTGGTACCCATATTTGTCTAATGGGTTTCATATAATCAATAGATTCAAGAGACATTGATAGATAAACTTTGTTTGATCTATAACTATTTGAATAACTAGTTGAGAGATAGGAATTTCCAGAACTGGAACTAGCAGCAAACTATACAGTTTTTGGATTAAATCTATTTGTTGTGATCTCTCTATCCAGGTTGATACCCTAGCCTAGTAGTATACTTTGTTGCTACTTTTTTTCCAAGAATTTGATTTAGAGTACTCTTTCCATTAGTAAATTTTTCCAAATCTTTCTTGAGTTTCTCATTAGACAGTTTTAGTTCGGTATTTTCTTTTAACAGTTGAGCATTCTTTTCCTTTTCTACTTCTAGAGAAGATTTGATAGTGCTAGTTAAAGCATGTTGTTTCTTTAAGGTTTTATACTTGTATTTTAGCTCATTGAAAGTATCTTCTGGCATGTTACAATATTAAAATAACTCTTCACTAGAACTGTTTTCAGAATTAGAATCAGAATCATTCCTAGAACAATAAGAATTTAAAACAGGAGTATCCAATGTTACCTCAGATGTATTTGTCATGAAACACATATTAGCTTTTTGAGATTTTTCATCCTGAGTGGAATCAGAATCACTTGAAATTTCTTCTGAAGCACTCCAGGTTGCTTTCATATCTTTCTTATATTTTTTGTCCTTGTACTCATATTTCTTCTTGTACTTTAATTTTGGACAGTCGGCTTTTACATGTCCTTTCCTCTTGCATTCATAACAGACTATGTCATCACTTTTATCAGTTCTTTTCCAATCCTTCTTCCAATGACCTTTATTATCATACTTTCCCTTATAATTGGAATTTCTGAAAAACTACTACTTTCTATAAAACTTCATGAATCGTCTGGATATCTGATCTATTTTAGCATCACTCTCAGATGCACTCTCTTCACTGCTTGAACTATCAATTTCACTTTGAATTTTCCCTTTGTCCTTATTTTTTGAAGCAGAAGTCTTGAAAGAAAAAGACTTATTTCTTGGTTCATCATCTTATTCCTTGTTGACTTTCAGTTCTTCTTCATACATCATTAATTTACCAATGAGTTCCATGAAAGGAAAATCACTAATATCACAGGATTCTCTAATTGAAACCGATGTGCCTCTCCATCTGTCTGGAAGACATCTTTGTATCCTCATGATTTGATCTTTTACAGGAACAGCTTTTCCAAGTGAGCATGTTGTATTTATAATTTCGGTGAACCATAGATAAATATCAGAAATAGGTTCATCGGGCTTCATTTTAAAATTATCATACTAAATAGTGTAGGTATTCAATCTCATTTCCTTAACATTGGTTGTTTCCTCATGGGAAATAGCCAAAGTATACCAGATTTCATAAGCAGTCTTATAAGCATATATTCGATTAAATTCTTCATCTCCTAAAGCACAATACATAGCATTCATTGCGTTACAATTATTATTGTAAGCAACTTTAGTAGGTTCAGGCCAAGTAGTTCTTTTAGTTTCTGGAATCTTACACTGAGTCTCTATAGCAGTCCAGATATCAAATCTCGTACTTTCTAAATGAATTTTCATTATTAGTTTCCATTGGTCATAATTAACACCATTAATGAGAGGTGGAATGTTGGTAGCTGCACCTTCAATTCAATTATCCATAATTAAATTTTATCAAATATATTTAAAGAGATAAAAATTTAAAAATAACAGAAATTTTGAGATCTTTAGATACAACTGAAATCACAATTGAAAAACAGAGTGCTTGGAAATCCTCTATTAATAACAAACATCTGATACCAAATGTTGGTCGGAGTGGAAACTCAAGCGGGGGGGTTAATTGAGTTCCAATTAATAATTTCTATTGAAAATATTTATAATAAAAATCCACCAATTTAAATAATAAACTAAACTATAGGGAATTTGTAATACAGTAAAGGTTCAGTTAGGTTCTCAATAGATTGATAAGTTCTCAGTTAATCTAATATGAATATTATATTAGCTTTTGAAACTAACCTACTGGGTTATAATAAATACAAACACTTTCTAGTTTAACTATCAGAGTAACTTTAAAATATATTTGTATTTAAAATACTTAGCAATGGAATATTCAATATAGTTTTGACCAAAATAAACAAGCACGGTAGTTTTAACCAAGAGGTTCAGTCTCAAGATGAGACTTAGTCCTCCAAAATAGTTTAATATAAAACTTTGATCCACACCTTGAATCTGGGTTTACAGTAGTACTCAGACCTCCTCAGACCTCTACCACAGTTCTACGTGGGAAATCAAAAATGAAAACATCTCACAGGCTATCTAGGTCACACTTTACCTCTACCTCTCTCCATAGTGGGATACAGGAGTGTAAGGGAATGATTGAGTGAGAATTTAGAGATCCTCCAGTTCAGCACATGAGATAGGGTGTGTTTAAAATACAGAACACACACTGCTCAAAATGTAAATAAATGAAACACAATAGAGCTAAACAAATAGAGATGAGTTTAGAATACTCTATGTGTTTTGAGTGAAGCTCTGGACTCCTTGGATTGAATGCGGATAAAGCATTGAGTGCCTCTCTGGTTTTAGTCAAGAAAAACAGAGTGTCATTTTTGTATTTGACTTCCAGGTCCAGATTGATTAGTCTGATCAGACTGAGTGTAGGTGAAATCGTTGAAGCTCTTTACTCCTTGAAGGTTCAGGTTCTACAGATTTAGTATATATTCTTCCTTCTTCTTCTATGCATGTAAGTCCTTGTGTATCTCTATAAGGTTGTTTTGTATGTGCATCGAAAGACTGATCAACCTCTCTTCCAGTTGTTTCGAGGTTCCCTTTTATATATATCCTTAGCTCCTACAATGGGAATGATTACATTTTTATAGGTATGAGGTACGGTTTCCTGACATTCCAACAACTATCCTTAATTAATAGCAGATGCACTAAAAACATCAAATATGATCGTTTCTAAATAAACAAATAGAAATAGAGTTTAGAGAAATAGTGACTGGTTCTCATCGGTAGCTCCTAGTATCAGGGAGCTTGTATAGGTGGACTTGAGTCAGTAGGTCTGTAACGGTAGATGTTACTCTTTATAACGGTAGAATATGTATCAGTGACAGTGACTCTATATTGATAGCTCTTCTTATCAGTATCTCTTCTATAAATGTTGCATTCTTGTATCAGTGGATTTCTCCATCAGTAACTCGCCTATATCGGTAGCTTCTTGTATCGTTGTCTCCCTATGTATCGGTGGCTACTTGTATCGGTGGCTCTCTCTGTATCGGTAGCAGTCTGTTTGTATCGGTGGACATCATATCGGTAGCTTTCTATCTGTATTGGTAGACTTCATATCAGCAGTTGTTTTTTTATCTGTATCGGTAGAACTGTATCTATATCTGTCGATTATAACAGTAGACTTTGTCTGTCGGTGATCTTTGCTTATCGGTAGACTATGTCTGTATTGGTGACTATGCATCGGTAGGTCTGTATCAGTGACTTAAAAACTTAATACTTATATGTTCTATGGAAATCATATTCAGAGTGAGTTAGTATTATTTCAAAACATGTATAAACATAGATAAACATTTATTAACATATTTCAATGATTATTTTGATATTTTTTCAATTAAATAGAAGGATGACATAATTTAACATATATATAGTATTACCAAAACATATTAAAACATAATTGAGGTTATCAAAACAGGTGAGGTCAACACCATGTATACATCCTTTTCTGTTATGTTTAATTTATGATTTATGTTGTGGTTTATAGTATATTTTTATCTTCTAATATTGACTCTAGTGATATTGGTTGGGAAATACCATTTTATAGATGGGTTATGTCAGTTTAACCGTATAATTTATTTCCCAAGAGTTAGTTTGTTATACCAAATGCTTGTCGCTAGCCTATGGCGATTAGGAATCTTCTTCGGTTGATGTGGATAGATGACTTGGGTGATAGATTAGGTCGAACTAGTTTGGTTTTTTTTAAAATGGTATCCAATCATGTTTTTTATTTGGGAGTTAACAATAGTTTGGAGTAAGGATAGTTGAGAATCAAGAGGTAGGATTAGGGAAGTACCTATCCATATCTTCTTCATTTCAAATCTATTTTTTCCATGGGTGTTTCATGATTTTAGTTATGTTTTCATCCAATTTATGAGTTGTTTTGATGATATTTCAATGTTTTTCATGGTTGATGGTATGTACCAAGGTAATATTTGGATCCATTTTGTGTTTTGGGGTGAAATAATGTAATATAGTGTAGGAGGATGGTTAGTAAACATGGTTAGTAGAAACATTGTGTAGCATGTATGAACTTTTCACCAACTCTAGTGACATCCACATGGTTGGAACATGGTTTTCCCAACCATGCGTCCAAACTGTGTAGTGTGGTAAATGCTTGAAATTTTTTATTTGTTAGTTCCTTCCTCATTTGGGGTTTCTTGGGATGTTAGTGTTACTTATTGATACCCATATTTAGGGTTTCTTTTAGCTCTTTTTTAAGGTTGAATTATACTTCATGGAGCATGTGTTTTTGGTATCTTGTAGACAATACCTCCCAAAAAAATCGTCTAGGCATAGAGAGGGTGTAGTGGAGAGTACCCTGAAGAGAACCCTCTAGTTGATCCTTCTTTGGTGGATTCCACAATGTGAATGATCTAAACATTGGGTCAGGTGTGTGGCCATGAGCAGACATAGACCATGGACTATGCTCAAGAGTTTTCAAGGAATAAATCGCCAATGTTCTATGGAGTTAAGGGATTCAATGAACCCAAGGAGTGTTTGGATCCTATAAAAACGTTATTTGAGTTTTTGAAGTCCCAGGATACCTCTAAGCTATGATTTTCTAAATATGCTCTAGAAAGGGATGGGTATGATGTGGTGAGAGTCAATAATGATTTAAGGGATGCATGAAGATCTCATGTGGACCAATTTCAATGTGGAATTCAATCATTATTTTTACCTAGAGACCTTGAGAGTGGAAAGGCCAATTAGTTTTTGAAGGTTGAGTAGGGAGATTATTCATTGATGGAGTATGCTTCTAAATTTAGTGAGTTGGTTCATGTTTCTCCAGATCTTATCATCAATGACTACCTCAACGATTAGTGGTTTGAGATGGTATTGATGTCAGAGATCATATCAATTCTCATTATTCAGTGTATACCGACCTATTCAAAATTGTTTTACAAGGCAGTGATGGTTGAGATATATTTAACTATAAATATAGGTCTCATTGGAGTTTATACTATGGGTGGTAGTTGTAGTTTTTCTTTAGGGAAAATCGTAATTCGGTTGAGTCTCAAAGATTTTGTGTAAAGAGTGTCTAGTAGGCTTCAGGATCAACTCCTTTGGTTTCTATGGGGAATATACTCATTGTTTGTTATTAGTGAAGGAATACTAGACACACTAGTTCTCAATGCAATAGTCTTTGAGGATGTTTCATAAATGTGCGAAGTAAGGGAAGATCCAGAACATTATTCAGTTGTATTTATATGGGAGTGGTGTAGGATCTATTTTTGTGAAGGTATCTATCATGAAGTCATAGGATTCTATGAGTGTAGGATATCATCCTTGTGATAAGGTGGATTCTCACCAGGGTAATATGACTCAAAGTGGGTATAATCTAAGGTTACTCAATGAGATAGAGTTCATTCTAGAGGACTTAGATTTTAGGCCAAGAACCATTATATGTATTGTATGAATCAGTTTTATTTAAAACGGGTGCATCCCATTCTTTCATTTCACTTATTTTTATTGATTATTTGGGTAAGTTAACTGATTTTATATCATATATTCTAGATATTCTAACCCTGTTGGGTAAGAAGAAGTATAATGGCTTCAAGTTCCCTTAGTTTCATGTTTCGGTAGCTGGCATAGAGGTTGTTTGGGACTTTTTTATTTTGTACCAGGAGATATTCGACGTCATTATCAATGTGTATTGGTTGATAGTCTTCAGGTAATTGGTCAACTGTTATTGGTTTATGGTCTACTCCCATACTCATGTAGGAGCACTCATGACATTCGGGGAAAGTGGGGTATATGTTTAGATTGGGGGGACCAGTGGATTATGAGTTGGGGTTGATCTCGTACTAGTATTCCAAGTTGATTATTGAGGTTGTTGAGTAGAAATCTTCAAGTGAACTTCCAGTGGTCATTGATAAGTATCCATATATGTTTCCATATAATTTATCAGGATTGTCTCCCTAGTGATAGGTCGAGTTAACTATTGATATGATCCCCAAGATGATCTCGATTTCTATATCATTTTATCGGATGGCTCTAAATCAGATAAAGAATCTGAAATTTCTGCAATAGGATCTTAAGGGAAAGGATTTTATTCTCCAAAGTGTGTCACTTTGGGATTCCCCAATGCTATCAGAAAAGAATGTGTATGGTATCTTTTTACTTTTAAAAGAATATCACAATCTTAACAAGGTGATAGTAAAGAATAAATACCCATTTCCTAGAATTAATGATCTATTTGATTAGCTCATACGGTCCTGTTGGTTTTTGAAGATCAACATGAGGTTGAGGTACCACCAGTTGAGTATATGGGAAGAGGATGTTCCAAAGACCAACTTTTCAAAGTCATTATTGAAATTTAGAGTACTTGTTTATTCCATTTGGGATTCAAAAATCTTTCAAAATTTTCATGGAAACAATGAACTAGATCATTTATTAATTTTGGGACTCCTCCATGGTCATGTTTATAGATGAAATATGTGTGTATTCCAAGATAAAGAATGAGCATGATGACCATCTAGTAGTTGTTTTGCGTGTTTTGATAGATCATCGTCTATATTATGAGTTTCCTAAGTTCTATTTTTTGATTCAAGAAGTGAATTTCATGGGTCATGTTATTTCTAATGTAGTATTTTTAGTGGATCCATAGAATATTTGAGAAGACATGTCTTGGGAACATCTGATGAATGTGTTAGATGTCCATAGTTTTTTGGGATTGGATAGGTACTACAGATGTTTTTTGGTACTACTATATTCTATATTCTCCCTTTATTTCTTTGATAGGAAATGGGTGTTGTTTTATTGGTATAAGAAGTTTTGGGATGATTTTGAGTAGTTACAGACCTATTTGAAATCCGCTCTAGTTTTGATTCTACCTGACCCTGAAAGAGATTATACATTGTGTTATGATGCTTCCAATGTTGGTTTGGGGTGTGTACTGATAAAATATAACCATTTGATGGTCTATAGCTCATGGTATCTATTCTCACATGAGTGGAATTATCCCATCCACTAACTAAAATTGGTAACTATTATGAATGTCTTGATGATGTGGAGACATTACCTATTTGGGGAGCATTTCATAGTGTATTCAGATCATAAGATCCTGGAGTAAAATTTTAACCAAAGGGACCTAAACCTTGGGTAATGGAACTGGGTAGAGTACCTTAAAATTTTTTATTTTGAGATTACATATAAACCCAGTAAGGGGAATGTGTTCACAAACACTTTTAGTAGGAATCTTCTAGTGCAAATTTATTGGTAATCAGTGGATGTGTGGGGTCTAATGAGATTATTTACTAATTTAATATTGGAAATGCATGATACTGGAGGGTATGTGTTCTTGTATTTTTTGTATATTACACCCTCTATCATCAATTGGGTGAGGACTCACAAGGTATTTGGATCCTTAGTGGCAGTAGATTAGCAGTTCTTTAAATGGTTGGGAGACCGTGTGTGATTGGTTTCATTCTCCCAATGGTTATATTCTCTTTCAAGTTTATCAAGTAGTTCCTTTGAGCCTGAGGTAGGAGGTTATAAATTAAACACATCATTCTAGTTGTTTTATTCACAGCATGGTGACCATGGTGTTTTATACATTTAGATGTAGATATTGGTGTCTCGAGATGAGATGTTTCATGGTGGAATTTTTTTTCTAGATGCTTGAACCAATAGAGGATAAAATCTAAGCATCAGAGACCTACTGGGTTCTTTCATCCACTTACCATGCCAATTCGGAAGTGGAATATAACTTTATACATTTCATGATTGGACTACATTATACTTTTAGTGGGAAATATTCAGTAGGATTGTTTTTATTAACTAATGAAATCTTGCAATTTTATTCCCATAAAGGAGTCAATTAAGGTAGAGGAACTTGAAATCGTGCTTGTTCAAGAGGTTTCTGGGATTCATGGGGTGCCCTTTGTTATAGTGTTTGATAGGGATTCCTTTTTTACATATCTCTTTTGGAAGGGACTCCTGAAGGCTTTAGGAACCCAATTGTGGTTGAGCACCACATATCACCCACAGATAGATGGTCAGTCTAAGAAGACCATCCAACTCTCGAGGATATGTTACAGGTGTGTGTGATTTATTTTGGTGGTTCGTGGGAAAGGCACCTTTCAATGGAAATGTTTTCATAAAATAATATCCATCAAGCCTCAATCATGATGGCTCTGTTTGGGGCATTATATGGTTATCCATGCCAATCCTCATCATGTTGGAGTCAGGTGGGAGATAATTATTTGGTTGGACTGATCCTTATCTTGGAGACTATTGAGATAGTGCTGATGGATTAGAAATTTTTAGTGATAGCATAGAGTATCCATAAGTCATATTCCAACTGTCATCATCATCTGTTGGAGTTTTAGGTTGGTGATCAGGTGTTTCTCTAGGTATTAATTTGGTTGGTTCACTATCAATTGGGAAATCAGGGGAAGGTTATGCCACATTATGTAAGTTTGTTTCATGTTTTAGAGAATCATGGGAAGGTATCCTATCAGTTGTAATTTCCACCATGGATTACCATAATTCCGGATGACTTCTACTTATCCCAAACTAAAGAGACGCCATCTAGACACATCTCACATGCTATACTGGGAATATTTAGAGTTGGATATTGATGAAAATATGATGAAGCAGCCTATTCATATCATGTATTTTCCTAATAAGGTGCTCTTTTTGAATGTTATCATGTTGGTATGTGTGATATAGAAGTATCATGGTGATAGTTATGAGACGTGGGTGTGGGAAGGTTGGGTCAGGGGGCAGTGGCCTCACTTATTTTCATCTAGTGAATACTGAGGAATTTATGGGAGTATAAAGTTTCATTATGGGGAGTTTATGAAACTCCAAAGGTCGTTAATAAATATTATTTTTAGTTTTATTTATCCTTGAGTGAATTCTTGGAGTTATCGGGTGTCGAGGGTCGACACCAAATGTTTTTGGGACACAAACCAAGGAGTGCGGTCAGGGCATGTTTTTTATAAATGTGTTCCTACCGTGAGAGGGGTGATATAGTTTTTGAAAGTTTGGTTTCTCAAATTTTGTCAAAATTTACAACTCCCAAGAGAATTCATCCTATTTTGGGTGGAAAATGGCACCCGTACAGTTGACACATGGTTTGACTAACTGTGTGGTCAAACCATGATACCATATCCATCTCATTAAAAAATGAGAAATTAGAAAATTTCTTGAATTGATATTTTTGTTTTGGGGATATTTTTTCCTTCTAGTGTGTGTATCCCTACTCCGTTTTTTTTTGTGAGCTCTCCCCCTCATACTTAGTGATTTTTCTCTTGGATCTTGGTGTTGAGGAATGAGGTATGTTTATTTCTCCTTCATTTCTTCTTTCTTTCCCTTCCTAAAGCCTTTTTCGTCATTTTTTATGATGTTGTGGAACCCTAAGGGTGTTTTTGGCCAAATATTGGGTTTTTTGTGGGAATTTTAGTTTTATTCCTTGTGTATTAGGTGTGTGAGTATTGGTTTTACCTTTTTGGATAGTCATCATCAAGGTCAATGAGCTCTGGATTAAATCATAGATATTTATCTCTATTGAAGGTAATTTTCCATATAATTCCATTAAATTTTAATTTCCTTTTGTTTTTTCGTTTAAATATCCATTTATATGATTTATTCTTGGTTAAAATTATATTTTTTGATTTTTTCAGGGATTTATTTGGAAATTTTGAGGTTTAAAGTGGGTTTTTTCAAATAGGTGGGGCTTTTATTCACTCCAAGTATTTCATAAAATGGAAAAAAAGGTTTATAATTTTAAATGGATCTATAAAGTGGTTTAGAAATGGTTTTTACTTTGAAAAAGGTGTTTTGAGAAAACAAATTCATGTTTTCTGTAATAAATATTATTTAATAGCTTGATCTATATGGTGGCCTATTTTTGGATTTGTTGGAATGGAATAGAATGCGGGTTAATTGAGGTGTGATGATGGGGTTTTCTTGTGTGACCGTGTGATTATTCAGTTAGAAGATTGTGAAATATTCCATTTTGGGTTGTCCGAGTGGTTGTGTTATCCATCATAGGTAATACCATGTGGTATTCTATATTGATTTATTCTAGGGTCAATGTGATCCTTCGGAGGGAGGATCATGCAAGACTCTAATCTTGTTTCCAAGGGACTGTGAGATCCTTTGGGTGGGTAGACTGGGAGAGATTCCACTCTATAGCTAGAGATCATACTTGTTTACTCACTCACAGATGGCGTGATGGTTAGATACCCATTGGATCATATTATTCATACAATATTAGTTTACAAGCCATAGGTATTTGATTATTTCTATTGATGTGTTGATATGTATTATTCACATATGTTCATTCTCTATTTATATAGTTATATGATGTATATTTTATGTTCAACTTTAATGTTACATTTGGTTATATTTTAGAATGTTGTACCTTATTTACTTGTTCATTTTTGTGACCCATGTTTGGAAATTGTTTTGGAAAACCATGTTTTTTAAGCAAAACCAAATGGATTTTGAAGATTTATTTGGAAATGGAATATTTTCAACGTGGTTTTAGTTTTTAAAGTGTTTTCAAACTAGTTCATTATTTTCCATGTATAAAATACTTAAATAGATTCATGGTGGTATCCTATGTTATTATATCCTCACACCCTTATTAGACCCTTTGTGGGTGTTTGCAGATTTTGTTTTGTAGGACCCAAGTAATGAAAATGGCCCCATGTTTCAGGGTGTCTCTTCTTGATTACCATAGTCTGGTGTTTCAAACAATAGAAATTGTCTCACAAGGATGAAATCATGTGGAGTAAATTTTTTTATTTTGTAACCTCTATTTTGAGTTGGGATCTATTTTTAAGATACCATGTATATGTCATTTTATATTATTTTTGGTTTATGATGTATGTTGTGGTTTATGGTATCTATTTATCTTATATAGTTGAATCTAATGATATTGGTTTCGACATCACATTTTTTGATAGGAATTTATGGTTTACCTATGGAGAAATTGTTCCCAATATACATTTGGTTATACCCAATTCTTGTTGTTGTGCCATAGGAATAGGGAACATGCTTTGGGTCGTGTGGTGGTCTACCTAAAGTAAAGGGTTAGGTTGGCCCAGACCAGTTTGTTATATGAATTATATACACTTAAATTAGTGGTTTGTCTAATTATTGAATGAAACCATAAAGAGGATACTGGGGAGGCATCACCAGTACCTAAAGGAAATGTCGTGAGGGAAGGATCACTCATACTGGAGGAATCTGGAGGTGATCCAATGGAATTAATGGGTGCACAGTGTGAAACCTATCACTCATTTGGTTTGATTGGTAGGATTTATCATGGTTTACATTAGTGGGTGGATGATCCCAGTCTATGATGCATAAATTGTGTTGATTACAATCACATTTATTATGTAACAAACAATGGATATAGGTATCCCATCAATCTAGTGGTGCCAGTGCTGGCCAAATTGTGTAAGGTGTTGTGGTGCATCATCCAAAGGAAGACCCCTCTCTATGATTTCATACACATATATTTCTTTTATAGTTGGGTCACTTCATAAGAGGGATGTATAAATACCTAAACCAAATTTTCCCTCATAGCATGAACTTATGTCCATCAATGCTATACATTTCCAATAGTCGTGCTCTACTATTTGTGTAGGTTACTGTTCCCACAAGGATCAGGCTTTCAAATAATTTCATATTTCACTGATTCCCTCTCCCAATGGGGACCGATAAAGACTATGGAATGGGGTATGTGGATCATCAGTTATATCACTTATCCTTCCGAGGTGGAATACTAGTAGAAAAGATATACTATAAGGATATTTATAAATTGTATTCCCTATACCGGTTCACTAGCCAATTTCATTACATCCAGAGTTTGGTCTCCAAGGTCTACAGTGAAGTGTTATCAGAGTTCAAGCATTTAGTCCTCTAAAAAATATGGTATATGATTATGTGATAGGATGGTAGAGAAGGAAATGAATTTTTTCTAGCCAACACTACTTATGGTATCTTCCATGAATACTCACATATTTGGTAGAGTGTGTACCCTAGTGATATGTTAAGGTCACCAGTTATTTAGGTATACATCAAATAGGGATTCCCTTACCCTTGGGGCTAGTGGAATGTTGCAATCAGGGGAGAACATTTAGGAATAATATCCCACCCAATTGGAGAAGCAGCGATTGCGGCTCCAGTGTGGAACATAGTGGTTGGCCTGGGGCTCCTAAAGAAGTATTCTTAGGAGGAAGGTAGACCCTCCAAGGCAGTTCTAAGGGTGAATTTTTTGGGTTCGTTGAAGCATATATGCCATGCATAAACCCATAATGATTTTGACTTCTCCAAATCCTTGAGGATTTGGGAGATGATCCAGTAACTAAACTCCCTCCAAGAAATATGGATTCATATCTAGGATGAGATGATTCACCTTCCCAGGACGGTTCGTGACAATATGTGCTTATAGGATCCTCAAGCTAAGGAAATGAACTAAATTATGAAGTTCCGGGAGTAGATCCTCTCCAAGGGTTGAGCATACCCCTTGATATACCAGGTAAGGATACTACTACATATACTCTCCCATCTAAACCTCCCATGTTTTCAATCAGCTATTGGTATGGCCGACCAAGAGGGCTTGTTCAATAAAGAATTCTAGGAGACTAATTATTTTCTTGACAACCCTAGGAAAATACACTCTTTTTATGGTGAGGTAAATTTATAGTTTTAATTGGATAAGTTCAACTACTAACACTTTTGAAAATTTTATCTCACTCCATTTTCGCCTGTGAAGGATTCAGAAAGCATAGAGGAGGTGATATTCCCAATAAATCTTCAAAGGATGATGGGTAGGACACAAATCATGAAGGGTCCAGTGCGGACTCTCCCTGATTTTGCGGTTACAGGTAGCCAACCATTGTTCATATATGTGTCTCTGATAGTTAAATTGGAGGTTCAACTACTACAAGCATCAACTAGTAACTTTCAATCATTTCCCTTCATTATTAGTCTCCAGGAATTTCATTTTAACACCTTGTGCTAAATTACTTGTTACATTGAATATGGTCAACATGTTTGGATGAGGATAATCCATCTAAAGCTGAGGCTCTTCTCCCATGTGGAGAGTTCATCAATGGTAGGCCATCCGGTGGACATCATTGACCTAGTGGCAATCCTTTATAATTATCATAATCCTTCACCCTATTTGAAATTTTCTTTTTTCTCTAAAAATATGATTCTTGCTAACCTTGTGCCTTAATGGTAGTAAAAACTATGTTGTGAGACCAGCCACCAATGGGGGTGATTGAATCGGTAGGTGTTACAGTTGAGGTGAAGATAGCAGATGATGTGATCTTAACAGATGCAGAAAATGTTTTTTCCTTAATGGAGGTGGTTTAGAAGGCTATGGTTTTTTAACATACCCTAGATGAGCTATAATAATTTTTGATTGGGGATGTGGGACCATCAAGGATGACTAATGAGGATATAGTGGTTGAGCCTATTTTGGAGGTACTTTTGGAAGTGGGAATTAAGTCAGACAAAATTTACTTTATTCTAGACATCAACCCAACACATCAGAACAAATTACAATCTATGATCCTATGTCTTATGTTTTGGAATCATTCCTAACATATGATACCACACCTACTAAGGAATTTGAAGACTCCAGATTTGATGTGGTTGAGGAGAATGGAGTTTTCTAACACGGATCATGGAGGATTGGGTGGTATTTCATCACCCACACTCCATTGGCAGGTCTACCGGGTTGGGGGGGATCCTTATGTCATTAATTGGTTAGTATGGGGGATGGAAAGGTGGACTCAAGTGGTCTCCACACTATAGCTTTGGATTTCCTCACTGGGCAGGTGTAAACAGAGAGTAAATATATCGACATCGTCTGGTAAAAGGATAAATCTATGGGAACCATAGTGATCCATGTGGAAAAGGAGGATCTTGCTCAGTTTTAAGGGTAATCATGGTAATATGAGACCATTTTCAATGATAAGGGATAGATCATCATCCCACTAAGGGAACAATTGGTGGTGGTTAAGGCTGAGGCAACATAGGAAGCATCCATGGTGGTAGAGTGTAGATCTGAATAGGGTGGGATAGAGATCTAAGCTGATGAGGTATGCCCTATTGATGAAGATGAAGTGGTGGATATGGCTGAGTAGTAGAGATTCCATGAGGCCACCTGGTAGAGTTTGTCCAAAATATAGTAGTTCCTAGCCCATGCTAAGCCGTTGGGTGCTTCCGTTTGTTAAAATGATAAGAGGATCCGATTTGTGACTGTCCCTCCTTAATAATACCTTTAGGGTAATTTGTTTCAATTTCATTCATGAATATATCTTATTTTGTTTCATATCAAATATACTAGAAATCCTGTCAAATATAAACCTATAAACCTATGTGAGGAATTCTTGGTGTGAGAAACAGGTGGTAAAAAGAAGATCACCCGCTTATATGAGAGTTCCAAGTAATGTGGGGTTAGAATGACCCACCAACCACTAGGGGTTCCTAAATAGGAAATCCTTGATTGGGGAGGGGATCCCTATACATATGACTTTATTTCCCAATGTTTACAGGTGCACAAGAAAGCTAAATTTAGGGGCATTAGATTCTGCCCAAGAGGGGGGAATATGGAATATGTGAATTGATATGTCCAAGACTTAAAAGATAAGTACTGATGGTCTGATTGATGTTGGTTGTCGACCATGTTCAAAATGTAGATTCCACTATCATACTACCAAGTGTGCAGATATAAAAATGATGGTCGACCATTCACTATGTTTAGAACATATTACATATCTAAATATCATCAAGAGTCCTTTAGGAAATGTGCCCATGATGGGTGGTGAGCCATTTAGGTTAGTCACCATTGTCTTTAGGGGGACCATTCAAACATGGGAGATCGTGGGGATCCAAATCAACAAATACACGAAGCATAGGGGGTTGAGGGAATGTTTTTAAGGATTTTAAGACTCTTGTGATTATGCTACCATGATTTTGAGCACATTAGGTGGCCGTATTGGTCTAAGAAAAGGCCAAACTTTCATTCTAAGGGGATAATCATATAATTTTACCAGATATGTTCAATGAACTCAAGTGGTGAAATAGGTGAATTTCATTGAAGGTGGTAATGTTCCTCTTAGGTGAGGAACTAATATACTTCATAGTTTTATGGTGTTCAATGTGGATGGGAGGCATTTAGTTTGACGTATTGTTTCAAGGATGTTGAACATGTTGTTTAATATCATATGATGAGGAAATGTGATTGCTACATTTTAAGGTGACATAGCTTTAACTACGGTGGTGTATTGTTTAGCTTAATATGGTTTGGATGCAGGTACTATGGTTTAGTGTCTTGTAACTAGGATTTGTGAACTAGAATGAACGAAAATTCACTACTTCGATGTAGCAGTATTCACCAAAATGAAACACAGGTGGCGGTAAATTAGGGATGACCTGAGAAAGTAAGTTGATTTAAGTTTTGGACCAAAATTATTCATAAACCCATTGGTCGATTTAGAATAGATAGGATTTTTTCAGGTCTTGGTGATGAATCTCGCCAACTTTTTATATCCTCCAGTCATTCCACTATTTTTCCCATGTCGTGAGGGTTACCGAGCGGGTGAAAGTATAACTTTTTTCTCAGATTCGCTCTATGGATTTCCAATCTAACTAACATATGTTCCTTTTTACTAGGGATGTTTAGGGTCATGATAGTCAAACTAGATATATGCATATTTAAGCGGATAATGTATAGGTGTCTATAAAAAATTTAAAATTATGATGGATAGACCGCGGATCCAATTTTAAGGCTATAGAGTTTTGAATGTTTGGAGAAGCATGTATGGTAGGGGAATCATTTTAGACCCACTATGAAGAGAGGTATAAAGAGACTTTGTACCACATATGTTATCAAAATGTTTAAAATCATAAGGTACAAACCACTTTTTCCTATGTATCACAATTCCTCGGTATATTTGAAGTATCTAAGGATAGATATGGTGAAAGGGATTCCAGCGAATGGAATGGTTGGAGAGAATATTTACAGGTGGAACTAAGATATGATATCTAGGTGTCATTATGTGTCTCATGACACTATGAATCAGGCCACATGTAGTTCTTTAATGTTTCATGGTAATAGATGAATAGTAAAAGGGCGTAAGTCCTCTTGAGTGGGGATGAGAAAAAGGAGGGGCACTAGTTTGACAATTCCCTATGGGTGATGCAAGCATGTTGAAAATCAGGGGCCATAGGGAGCTAATTTCACATAATTTAAGGTCATAAATCTTGGAAGATAGATACTACCAGTTTATGGTTATAGATCTCAAACCATAGGGGAAAATATATCCTAGGGACTTTCATGAAGCGCAAAATGAATGGAATCCTGGTGTGAAGAGAGGGACTATGATACCTGGTCCAATATGAGACATACCTAAGAGAATTTTAACAAAGTTTATAGTCATTATTCTTGGACTAAGGATAATAGTTTAATTTTATAGAGTTTGGACCATTTGGGGTTTGGGGAGATAGGTTTCTCTACTATTCACGGACAAATTTTTCATAAAAAGATGTTTGTATTTCCAAACTCTAGTAAACATGGTCCCACCTAATGGTGGTATTTTCCTCTGGGACAAAAAAGTGGGGTTGCTGCTGGTTTATAGTCATCGTGCTTAGATTTTTTTTCTTTCATTAATTTTAAAGTCTTGATGATTATACCATATGGGGTTAGTGTTCCGGGAGGATATATGGTGTAATGGGGTACTAAACTGATGAGAAAAGAGGTCTAAGGAGTCTTGATGCCATATAAATACATCTAGAATGAGCTATAAAATGTTTTATTACATGGTTCTTAGACCATAGGGAGTTTATATTTCAAGGGGGTTTCTATGGAAAGTAGTAGTATCCCAACATGAAAAGGGAGATAAGAAGGCTTAAAGACACATGAAAAAACCCTTAGGAAATTTTCACTCATTTTAAGGTCATAATGCTTTGACATGGGATCCAAGTTTATGGTCATATAGTTTGGACCAAAGTAAGGGGTCAAAATTCCATTTATGGAATGATTATGCAACTCAATGATGCTTGCGGGAAATTCCATCATGACTCATTATCCCACGTAATCCATGATCAGCGTGACAAACAAGAAGTGGCATGGAATTTATCTGAGTTATGGGTTTTTGTAAATGTAAAAAAGAAGGAAACATGGGAAATATCCAGGGATATCAACACGATTGGTCATTGATGAATGGGGGAATAACACGAGGGTATTAAAACTCCACCAATAAAAATAGAGGTGTAAAGGAAGGTAAATCATGAAATTAGAGATATTTTTGGGAAAATGGGGTTACTAATGGGTGGGGGAGACTATTGACTATGTTTGAAACATATGTCCCACAACTGCAACAGTCAGGGATGTGGTGAAAAATAAATAATCAACCATTAACCATATTTGAAAAATGGGAACTATCATCCATCATTGGGAATCCATCAAGGGGTTTTCCTATTATGGTAAATGATCTAGAAGGGAAAAACACTATGGTTGTTAGGGGATATGTTAAGATTGGGTGGGTGATGATGATCTGAATTAGGGAATTAATGAATTATATAAGTGAAAATGTTTGTAATCTAGTGGAATGTAAAAATTCTTGGTGATATTCCTTCATGCGATCAAGCATGATGAATGAGTGTATCGGTAGGTGTAGATTGAGAATGTTCCCAAGGGGGGAGAACGTAGAAATTTTTATGGTTTATTATGGGCCCTTGATATGAAATATGGATGTCACTACATATCCCATGGATCTAGAAATCAACCTAGACATAGTTCTAGAGCACAGTGTAGTAGATGAATAATTCCATAAAGGGGGTTCCTTATTAAGTAGGGTCTCACGTTATCACATAGTTGTACATCATATGAAAATGAAATTGATCATGAAGTTTAATGTCATGCAGAAAAGAAGTTGAACACACATTTTAACATCATATGGTAAGGATTCCTGGTTTTTGTAGTTTAGGTTTGTATAGCCTTGACTGATGTGGGCCTATGCCAGGGACCACCCACTATTTTTTTAGGATAAAAAATGTTTGATTTTGGGACTATAAAAAGGAACCACTTTGAGAAGAGTGTATTTCCTCATTCTTATCATGTGAGGCATCTCTTATTTCCACATGAGGTTGCCTACCATTATCTTACAGGGTATCCCATGGTCATTTCATGGGGTAAGCTCAAAGTTTAATATCATGTGCACGGACAGGGGCATGGGGAATATAAATTGAGTTTCCCATATTATGTTTACACCCTAAGGGGTTCTTGGGATTAATGGGGACATATTTGGTCTTTCACATGAGGGATGAGTGTTATTTCCTTCTTATGTTGGTTTATGAGGGAATCTGGGTTTGTTAATGGTCTAGGGTAGTATGATTGGGGATTACAACTCAGGAGGAGGACCATGATGATTTTTTAGGGTCAATAGGGATATATATGGGGGATTCTTGACCCATATTTGGGATGAGGAATATAATTATATATTACACCTAATAAGAAGGCCCATGGAGACTATTTAGGGATAATATCATGAAAATTACAAGAGGAATATTACACTGGTCATATATAAGTCATATCATGCTTATCATAGAATGCATCCTATGCTTGTCACATAGATTATACTATAGTTTTATTTCATGCATCCAATATGATTTCATACATTTCGGAATCATGTGACTATGAAGAGGACTTGTAGTGAGGGTGGAATGGATTTGGAAACTAGAAATCATGGACCATACATGAACAAAGCCCAAGGGGTCCCAATTCTAGAGAAGATGATCTCACTCAGGGGGTGAATATGCAGTCAGTCCTAAAGACAAGTGGTCTAGGAATCAATAAATATCTCATGGGGGTAGAAATAATTCGATATGTAGTATTTAAATTCATGGCGTAGTAAGATACCAATGCTGGAAGGGTTTCATCCTCTCTGGTGAATATCCAAAGTATCTTGAAGCTTTACATCAAGCGATATGTATTTTGGTTTTTGTTCATATCAAATTTATCATACAAGGCATCGTTTTTTTATCACACAGGATAAGTATATATTTTAATTTCATGTGATGAGTATGTTCGCTTTAGATCATCTCACATTTATTATATGAGGCATCCCATATTTACCACATAGGGTAAGGATACAATTTAATGTCATGAGTTAAAGACATTTTTTGGATCATCTCACATTTATCATATAAGGAATCCCATGTTTATCAAACGTGGAAAGGCTACAGTTTAATTTTATGTACTAAAATTTTTGGTTTTTTATCGTCTCACATTTATTGTATGTTTTATCCCATATTTATCACATAGGGTAAGGCTATAGTTTAACATCATGGGATGAGGATGTTGGTTTTGGATTATCTCACATTTATCATATGAGGCATCCCATGTTTATCACACAGGATAAGGCTATAGTTTAACATCATGTGATGGGGTCATTGGTTTAAGATCATCTCATATTTATCATATGAAGAATATTATGTTTATCTCATAGGGTAAGGTTATGTCATGTGTTGATGACATTGGTTTGGAATTATCTCACATTTATCATATGAGGCATCCTTTTTATCACACTAGGTATGGCTACAATTTAACATCATCTACTGAGGATGTTGGATTTATAGTTTAAAGTCTCATAGATCAAACTAAAAATTCTAGTGATGTAATTTTTAAGGAACCTATCATTGGTGGGAGGTATGATTCACTCCCCATTAATGGTGATCGATGAGTATGCACCATTTGAGAAGACCTTATGAATGATGATAGGTCCTTAACATTTGGGTTCCAGTTTCAGTGGATTCTTTCCGTGTATCATAGGAATGTTAAGAACCAATACCATATCACCCTAAAGGAAGGAGGGGAGGTGTACCTTTTTTTTGAATGCTCATATCACCTAGTTTTGATGCCCTTCCAAGTTTTATAACGCATGGATCTGATTTTAATGGAGAGATTCCATCTTAGTCAACCAGACTTATGATCTCTTATTTTTTTCTAATAATCTTAATAGACTGTTTGATTCCATGGTAGATGAAATTATATAGTAAAAACCCCTTTTATCCCATACACTAGGGATTATATGGTCACCTTGGTAGAATGTTGAGTCATCTTAGATATTCCCAGAAGGAATTGGGGAGCTTATCAGTCCAAATATTCTTATTATTTCCTACCATCTTCTAAAGGATGTTAGAGAGGGTATTGTTTGAAACAAAAAATTTCCCATTCACCTGCTTGTGGTAGTGAGGATTTTGGTTGGACCATATGTTATATTTGGTTTATAACTTCTCTAGCTTTGCAGCTCAAAATCTGGTACCAATATTTGTGAGAATGGTGTGGGGAATACCAAACTGATGGTTGATGTGGGACATCACAAACAATATCACTGAATGGGTCATGACCACTTTGAAGCAGATGGCCTCCACCAACTTTGAGAAGAATTTGGTGGAAATCTATATGAACGTACATTTTCAAGTTTTCATTGGTTGGGAGGAACCCAAAACATCAAGTCCCCATAAAAATGGCTAGAAATACTTTTTGGTATGGAAAAGCTCTGGTGGATTATGCACGAACATTGCATGGATATGGAATGCATGAAACCTCTTGGTGAATTTTGTGGAATCACAAACCATGCTGGGAAAATAGTTACTATACCCCTAGATCTTATGAGAAATATTCAATCTATCTTAATGGGAACCCAATGATCGAGTGTGGATATCTTTCATGGCATGAGGGATCTCCATCCATTGAATTAAATAGAGGAATATTCCATCAAATTTGCACTTGTATATGGTATACTAAAGACTAGGGTGATCTAGAAGGATAAATTGTGCAGCATGAAAAATAATTCAATAACACTTATATTAGTCTGGTAGGAGAGTTTCGTGTAAGAGATACCTAAAAAAGGGATCCATCTAATTAAGTGCTTCTTCGATCACCAGGGCACTTGAGGTTCTTACTGCAAAAGTGAAAGCTTCCAATTGATTTACCTACCGGTTTTCATCATCAAAATAAATGTGGGAAATTTATCATTGATCTTACATAATAATGACTAAATCATCTTGGTTTATCTCTTCAAGAGATGTGTCAATGCCTTCCAAATCATCGGCTTGGTCATTCTTTGATTGGGTAACATACGTCCCCTATGACTAGGAAGGGAAATGGCCCACCAACACAAAATTTCCCCCCAATAGAAGAACATTGCAATGTTTCCTAAAGAAATAATCACAATTGATCTTCTTAATTAGTAGCTAGGAGCCCCCATTCACATTCATGTGCGGGACATAAATATTGAGGGCCACCTTAAGGCTAGTGATTATATCTTGGTACTCACCCACATTGTTGGTGCAGCCTTCCAACAATAGGAATTTCTATGAAAAGATGGACTATGTGGAACTGATGAAGAGAATACCAAGTCCCGCCATATTGATTTTGGGGTTATTGAGTCTTCTATTGGTTGGGATGTAGGAGGAACCAACAAAATGCATCTTCCAACATGATGCATCCTGAACCAAAAATAGGATGACCTCATCTGGGAAATCAACAACTGGGGGAAGATCCTCCGGGGTTAGATTCATTTCCAATAAATCTACTAAGGAATTTACCTTCATAGTTTTCTGGGGGGATGGAACTGATGTCAAAATGCAGCAAAATTACTTTCCAACATGATATTTGGACTATAAAAATGGGGTATTTGAGAATATACTTTAGAAGATCAATGTGGGATACAAGCTATATCTTGGGGTACTGCAAGTACTGTCGAAGCTTCTGAACTCAAAATACCATTGTGAGGTAACTCTTCTCAGTGTGGGAATGTCTAGTATTCATTTCAGGGATCATGTGACTAAGATAATATAGGTTTTCTTCTACCCTTATTATTCTTATAATATAGAAAATCACCAGAGAGATTCTCAAGGGTGGTAACATAAATGAAAAAATCTTCCCTATATGAGTGGAATTATGACTAGAGGACATAGCTGATTCCATTTAGTAACCTCAAATTTATCCTAACATTTTTCATCCCACTACTAGATGGTGTCTTTCTTCATTGGCATTGAGAATGGATTACACATTTTACCCATTTTTTTAATGATTCAATAGATGTAGGCCAATTAGTCTTAATGTCCCCACAACTAAATTGACTTCGAAGAGGAATCACATTAACTATATCATCAATATTCTCTTGATCAATATCAATTACTCTATATGTAACAACAAATTTGAGGAACTTTCCAAAGTCATCCCTAAATTCACACTTCAAGGGAGTCATTTTTAGTTTATGGGAGTGTAGGAAGTCTATAATTCTTCAAGGACCATGAGATGGTCCTTACACTGGCGAGAATTAACCACCAAGTCATCAATGTAGAATTCTAATAATTTACCAAGGATTTATTGTATATTTTGTGTATAGAATTCTTGTTGGTTTCTCTAGAGTTCTTTTAACTGAATGGAATCCCCTAGTAGAAGAAGTTTATGTGGTGTGCTCTAAAATCGGTGTCCTCATAATCCTTGTGGGACATAAAAATCTATTTATACACGGAATATCCATTTATTAAGTATAGGGAATGGAATCATGTCATTATTTAAATTAGTATATCTATTACTTGAAGTGTAAAATCATCCTTCGGGCAGTGGCAGTTGTGGTCCGGGAAGTCGATGCGGAATCTGGTCTTCCCATTCTTCTTCTTCATAGAGATAATGTTGGTCATAAACTCTAGGTAATAAACCTCCATCATGATGTTATCCTTTATTATATTTTCAAATTCAGCATCAACCGTGGAACAATAGGTAGGATACATCTTCTTGGGAGGTTGTTTGAACCCACGGTGGCTTACAATGAGGCCAAGGGAATGAACAACCACATGGGGATCAAGCCCTAGCATATCCCTATATCTCCAGGATAACACATCATAGTGTTTTTTCAATAAGGAGATTTATTTTTTCCTTCTCTTCTACAGATATGATTGATTGATTGATTTTAGCCTTGAGTATTCCTCTATGAAGATATTTACTTGGATCATCTCATCGACTTTGTTGGAGACACCCTCTTCGAACACTAAAGGGACATCATCAAAACCATCTTACTTATCTGAGACATGATTATAAGAGGGAGGAGGTTTCCCTAATAGAGCTATAGATTTAGTATATGTACTATAATATTCTCTAGAAGAAGTGGAATCCTCGATGAGGGGTTCCTATTCTGTCAAGACAGTTGTGATGAAATATGGTGAGCCAATCCCACATAGTTTCTAAATACAACACCCACCTTTGATATCAAAACAATGTTGTTGAGTGGAATTCTATTGTGTCAACCCTACCTTTTGAAACATGTGGCAGTTTTAGGTTAGTTCCCATTGGGTGGATCAATCATTATTCCATAGGATTTGGGATTTATTGTATTGTATGAGCCTATCCTGGGTATTATTAAGAGTTAATTTGTGTTTAGTTTTTCATGGATAAAATGAAATAGTTTCCCAAGACCGAGGTCATGGGATCTAACCAGTGGATCATTAGAATGAATTTTTCTTTCAAATCTACCAAAGTATCCATAGAAGTGGTTTTCATATCATTGGGGGTAATGATATGATCAACCCTACTGGTCTAGAGTCATTTTCCATCCCTTTTATAATACCCAGTATCTAGGTAATAGGTTTCTCAAGAGTTTAAGGAATAAGTGTAACCTAGAGTAACTATACTCAACCGTCAAGGGGCTATTTAATGCATTGATGGTATGAATAATGGACCAATACATGAAAGTGGAGCTAGGGCCTTCCCAAAAAGGTGTCGTAGTTTGTATCATGTGAGACTAAAATAAACTAAATGATTACTACTAGGCCTCTAAATTGGATCTTCAACCATATATTTCCATATAGTTTCAGCTCACACTTTTTATACCCCTAAATTCTTAGTTTGGAGGGATTCATATTGAATTTTATGATCCCAATATTATGGAGCATCCATGTCGTGATGATATTGACCTTGATACTAGTATCCAATAGGTAGTGATAGATTTTCATGTTAGTAAACTAGCCTATGATATACAATGTGTAAATCCTTCCTAGAATGATTGCACCCTCATCTTATTCAAAGAAGGAAAAGATGGTAATTTACATTTCCTGCTTTGCTTCATCTACATGTTAGGCCTCATTCGAAGCTTCCTAAGTCTCAAAATGAAAATAGATCCTCAAGGACTCCATAAGGGCCTCACAAATCTCTTTTGATAAGAATAGTTTATCAAGGATCATGTGTCTCACTAGAATGTTGGTGAGTTATCCCAGCAAATCATACTTCTCGTAAAGATGAAAGCATATTCCTGCTAAGGGCCGCTCTTTAACAAGGAGGAAAGCAAGTGCCATTGGTTGAGGTACTTGTTTCTATACTATATTGGTAGAATTCCTTTGCTAACTAAATGACATAGGTTTAGAACTAGATGGTTATTGTTGTGTTTTTGGTGTTTGAGGCTGAGCATGATGATGTTGTGATTGAGTTACATGACCAAGAACTACATTAAGTTATAGAGGCATCCCCAATAGAGTATTCTAGGAGGTTTTTTCTTATTGAGACCTACATGAGGATTTTTTTCTAGTCTCAACAGCTGGAAAATTATCTTATAGAGCACTAACTCAGAACCCCTTCTTATTAGTGTTTTGACTGCCTCTACCCTAATGGAATCAACTAGAGGTATCTGAGGGTGCACTATGATGTTCATCATCACTGATAATTTTGAAATTATCTACCCATATGAAAAAAATCATGAAAGTATATTCTTATTCTTCATTGGTGGAATATTCCTAGAATAGATGAATCCTGGGGCTCTCCCCTAATTCAGGAGACCTGACATCATTGAGGGTCAATATTAGTTTTGGAATCGACGGGGGACTCTGATTTCTCAATCATTACCGGCACTTATTCTCCAAAGACATGGATGTTTCTGATACTGATGAGTTGGTTGGAGTAGATGTAGTGACTATAAGGGATAGTGGGTTTTTCAAACATGCAGGGATAATGTTGTGGGTTTCAGAGACCATCTTGTATTCTATCTATTCATTTTAATTTTGTGTACCCCTTCCTAGAGCATGTTTCCATTCAACAAGTTCTTTGTTACTACTATCGTGGTTAGAGGATACATGTATAACTGTCTCAAGAAATCACCTAATGAAACTGGTCTATGATATACCTGTCCCATAGACCATATTTTAACACAAAACACTCGTTAATGGTATGCCTAAGGACCCTTTGGTAGGGTAAAATTTTGGCATAATAAGTGAGGGTGTCCTCCCCAGGCCTTCTATATTTAGGAAGATTCATGATGTTATTATAAGTAATAGATGAAGTAACCTATGAATTCTATATGCATGAAGTAAAAGATATTTTCATTATTCTCTGAAAGTATAATCTTGGGATCCTTAACATGATAGGGTCTTAGAAAGAATATTCACAGTGAGGCTACATCTAGTGAGGTTGTGGTTGGTGAGACTTATCTAAATGAATAGGAATGTATATATGATGAGGACTTTCGGGAGTGGTTCCTATAGGTGGATCAGCTATAGGGCCTCAATCTGGATAACAATGGCTATTTCTACCTTCACAATATTTCACATGAGATTTGGAAAAGGTAATGGGTGCGACCATTTCTTAGTTCACTACAAGGCTTCTTATAGGTGAGGATCTTATTTTGAGAACTCTCAAAACCAACTCAAATATATGAGAGATACGAAGTTAGGGACCAAAAATATTAGAAATTATATAGTAACATCATTAATAGTTTTTACTGGGAGAGCTGCATATCCAATTTTTTGGTGAGTCACTTCCATTAGGAACTAAACATAGTAACTTATTCATTAGGCCTCAGTTTGTATTTAGAGAGGTAAGAGATGTAGTTATTGAATATGGTGGAGATGAATTATTATCGAAACTATCTATGAAGATATTCCCATTAGGAAAAAACTATGGTGGTAGCTAATTACATTGGATGGAAGCATTTCCTTAAAAAGTCTTTAAAAAGTATAAAATCATAGAGGCTTTCAATTTCTATGTTTTACCTAGAATTAGGCCGAATAATGATGTGAAATTGGCCATATGTTGAAGTGGATCACCCTTTTCATTAAATAGGGTCAATCATAGATTTCTGAATTTTGGAGGTGGGTGAATCTAGTCTACCCATGTTGGATACAGATTCCCTTATGGCAGGATTACATCTTGTTTCATTTCCAAAGCATCAAGGTGATTAACGAGAAAAGTTTTTACATCGTCTTGGTAAGGGTTGGAAGTTACCATAGCTTTTATTGATTTGGTGGATCATGAGACATGGCAGCCATGGTCCCAATAAGGGATGTCACATTATTCAAGTGGGGTAGGAAGGTCATATTTTGGAAACATTCTAGTGCCACTAACATCTATCCTAATTGGATGCTTCATGCCTCCTTCCTCAACATTGGGGCTCGACTATGGAGAATCGGCTACTAAGAAAGAGGGGATATAAGGTTTTCCTTGACATTATCCTACCCTGGGAATTATTCAGAAATGGAATTCGTAGTCAGCCTCTTGTAGACTTTTAGATCATAGGGAAAGGAATTTGACCTCGTGTCTAAAGCAGTTTATGGAAAATACTATTATGCACCGATGGGATTGGAAACCCCTTTTCATTTTTTGATATTCTGATGGGAGGTCAGTAGTACCTCATTATGGTTACTCTCAAGGCCCAGTGGATGCCTCTGGTTGTGAGTGCGAGCAATGAAAGATGTAACAGAAGGTAATAGACAATAAGATTATATATATTTCTTGGGGAAAAGAAAAATAAACAGAAATACAAAAGTGAGGCAAAAAGAGTAAAAGTGATTCCTATAAAATTTCCTAGCCATTATTCAATCCACCTCCTCAGCATGTGATTTGAATTTTCCGAAGGAATCAGAAGAGGATTTAGGCTGGGTAGATGCAGGTGGAGACTTGAGAACACCAGTGATAATCAGAGGAGGTTGAGCCATGGATACAGTGCCTGGCCTATACGGAGGAGCCCTCTGGGTGATTATAAGAGAGAGGATTATGATTGCTTGAGCTGGTGTGATCTGAGGAATGCAGGCAGACTGATCAGAGGCATGCAGAGCTGGAGGTATAATGATAGGGGTACTATCTACCTGCAAAAAGAGCAGCAATAGATTCCTAAAGTCCATAATGATTCCTCCTCCTCTTTCCATAGCAGAAATAAAGTCATCCTTGTTTTTTAGGAATTTTTCTAGAGCAAGAGTCAACTCCCTGAGCTTGCTTACTTGCTTTATGAATGCTTGAGTGACTGGAGGTAGTTTCATGTTCTCTAACAGAAGTCTGAAATTATTGTTCAACTGATGTTTAGTGTAGACCCTTTGTAAATAGTAATCCACTTTGTCTTTTAACTCTTTCTGAGAAGCAGTGCCCTCTCTCATAAAATTCTGAACTGTTTTACCTATATCCCTAGTGGTAGTCACCACTTGGGTCAAGGTAGTAGAGTCTACAGAGCCACTGGTGGTAGACTGTCCAATTTCCTCTCTCATCATAGCTTGAATCTGGTCAAGATCCAATGAAGTCCTGATAGTACATAGAGGTGCAACAGTAAAGGATACTGTTTCCTTAAAAGATTTAGTCAGCCCACTTATGAGATTTTTTACAACAGAGTCCTTGGTGCTGACATGTTGCTCCATGGAATTCTTAAATCCCTTAAAAACTGATACCATCTGGCTAACTACACTTTTTACAAATGAAAAATCCTTGTCTTCTTGAGATTTAGATCTCATATAAGACTCCATATTGACAACTTATTTCTTTAGAGATTCATCATCCTCTTCCAAGCTTGAAACTTGATTCTGGCAGGTCTTGACTTCACCCAAAACACCAGATACTGATTCAGTCATCACAGATTGAATAGATGATACTAAGGAGGTTTCCATTCTTCTCATCTCTTCTATAAAACAGGTCTTGAGATCAGACTTCAACTTGTTGAATTCAAATATTCTTACAATATCCTCAGGTAAAGTCTCAGAAAAGAGATTATAAGTGACAGGAGGTCTACTAATGGGTGTCTCATCTTCTGAGACAGGATAGTCCAACCCAAAAACTACAAAACTTGGGTCTTCGGCCCAATCTTCAATCTCTTGAGCTACTAAAACAGTACCATGTCTGATGGGATGACCCCCCTCAATATTTTCATTCACCTGAACATGTATATCAATAGCAGCTTGAACAGGCAGGTCTTCCTCATAAGAATCCTCCACAACCATTTCCATTTCAACAACAGGAGGCTCATTAAAAATAAGTGCAAGTTATCCCATCTCAACCAAAACAGCCTCTTCAGGCATAGAATAATTCCCAATCAGTGGACTTAAGATCAATATACTCACATCTGAAATATCAGAAACATGTTCTCTATTTTCATATACTTCTTCCTCATTATCTGGAGCAGGTTGGTCTTCCTCATCAATAGGGTCTTTTTCATTTCTTAATCCCAACACAGTTTCCTTTCCAGATGATACAGCTTCAGAAACTAGACTTGGAGGAAAGTATGGGTCCCTTTCATCTCCTACAGAGGTATCCTCCTCATCAGTAGTATCACTATACTGAGGTTCCTCTTCATCAGGTCCTAGACCTGGATCTCTTCTGTCTCTTGGCCTATTGGGGTGATCAATAGGATTGAACTTATCATACACCTTCTCATCATCAATAACCCATTCTCTTCTCCATGGGTTCCATTCAATCTTCATATACTTAAAAATTATGCTTGTGATGCAAAAATTTTTTCTCACAACTACTATCTCATCCTGAGACTCATCTACTCCTTTCACCTTGATCATTACCGAAATCAACTTTACAAAGAATAAATCATTGGATTTTGACTTAGGCCTGGTCATATCCTCAATTTGAATCATCAAAAACCTACACATATTTACCTTGATACCATGCCTCAGTAGATGAAACAAATAAATATCTTGGTATCTAATATTTTGAAAGTCCCCTCTTCTTGGACTTAGCACATGTTGGATAAATTTGAATAACAGCTTGTTTTCTCCATCCGTTTCAGTAGCCAATACCTTTCTTTGTTTTCCACTACTGGTGAGCTCTTCCAAAGCAACCTCATAGTCAAAAATGTCACTAGTAGGAGTAATTTTCTTTGAGGTATACCCAAATAAACCATTATGCGGGACTTTTAGACATTCATCCCATTCAATAGAAGAAAAAGAAATTTCCTTGCCATTCACTAATGAAACTGTTCTATTTTCTTCTTCATACTTCTCAAAATGAACAAAAGAACAAAACTCCTTAACCAACATCAGATAATGAGGACCATTATTGTTTGAAAAAGAATCGAGTCATCCATATTCCTCTAATACTCTTATAATCAATTAATTTCTAGGAAATAGACATTCTTTACTGAGTTCCATTTCGATTACTACTTCTCTATTCTGCAAATGCGGGTTTACTACACGCTTCCCCGACCGTGTTCTACTTTCACTTCCACTACCTTCAGGTCATGTTTTCTTCTTCTTTGCACATGGAACATCACTTTCATCCCTGACTATCCGGAGTTTTGTTCTTTCCATATCCAATCAAAGAACTTAGGGTTACGCGTAATTAAAGGCTTTGAGAAGTGAGGATTGAAGAGAGGAGAGTTTGCGGTGGATTTAAATGTGAATAAGGCGTAGTTTTTATCATTTAGGAATCGAAATGTAATAAAAATAATTACACTGAAAACAATAAGAGTTTCAGCTAAAGAATACTAAAATTAGATAGCGCATGACATATCAGTGATAATTACCTGTGAGAACCCTGATAGTGAGGTTTATCTATCGGTGAGGTTTTCTAGTGGTGAGGTTTTCTAACAGTGAGGTTTTCTAGCGGTGATGTTTTCTAGTGGTGAGGTTTTGGCTAAGGGTGAGGATTTGGATAACGGTGAGGATTTGGAAAATGGTGAGGATTTGGCTAACGGTGATTATTTGGCAAATGGTCAGGATTTGGCTAACTGTGAGGATTTGGCTAACGGTGAGAATTTGGATAATAGTGAGGATTTAGCTAACAGTGAGGATTTGGCTAACGGTGAGGATTTGGTTCTACAATGTCTATCATTCCTAACTCATGTCTAATGTACCATAACCTATCTGAACATAAAGGCTTGGTGAAAATATAAGCTAATTGAAGTTCAGTACCTATAAAGTCAAGAGTAATATCACCATTTTGGTAATGATATCTCAAAAAGTGGTGCCTTACATCAATGTGTTTGGTCTTAGAGTGGGATATAGTATTCATAGAGATATTGATCGCACTAGTATTATCACAGTTTATAGATACATGTTTAAACTAATATCTATTGTCCAATAAGGTATGTTTCATCCATAGAATTTGTGCACAGTAACTACCAGCAGTAATATATTCTGCTTTAGTAGTAGAAAGTGCAATAGAATTCTATTTTTTACTACACCAAGATATTAGGGACATAACTAGAATATGAAATTTTCCAGAAGTGCTCTTGTAATCTAACTTGAAACCAGAAAATTCAGCATCTGAATAACTTATTAAATTGAATGATTGTCCTTTTGGATAAAATAATCCTAAGTTAGTAGTATGTTTAAGATATTTGAAAATTATTTTAACAGAAAGAAATTGTGACTCTTTTGTATTATCTTGAAATCATGCACACATACACACACTAAATATAATATCAGGTCGACTAGTAGTAAGATAGAGAAGACTCCCTATCATACCTCTGTAGTTGGTATGATCCACTGGTTTTCTAGTTTCATCAGTATCCAACATACAAATAGTACTCATAGGTGTATCAATTTCCTTAATACTATCCAAACCAAAAAGTTTTAAAAGATCCTTTGTATATTCACCTTGATTTAAGAAAATACCATTTTCATTTTGAAAAACTTGAAATCCCAGAAAATATTTGAGTTCTCCCATTAAACTCATTTCAAATTCATTTTGCATACTATTTGAAAAATCAATACACAAAGAATTTTTAGAAGAACCAAAAATAATATCATCAACATAGATTTGTACTATCAAAACATCTTTGGAAATTATTTAAATAAAGAGAGTTGGATAGGCAAACCCTTTAGAAAAACCTTTTGAAATAAGAAAACTACTAAGTCTATCATACCGAGCTCGTGGAGATTGTTTTAAACCATATAGAGATTTAGAAAGCTTAAAAACATGATTTGTAAAATGAGGATAGTAAATCCAGGTGGTTGTTCAACAAAAACATCTTCAAATATAAAACCATTTAGAAAGTAACTTTTAACATCCATTTGATATAACTTGAAATTCAGATGAGAAGCATAGGCAAGTAGAATCCTAATAGCTTCTAATCTAGCTACTGGTGAAAAGGTTTCCTCATAGTCTATTCCTTCTTCTTGACTATATCCTTGTGCAACTAGTCTTTCTTTGTTACAAACTATATTTCTAGACTCATCAACTTTATTCCCAAAAAACCATTTAGTGCCTATGTTCAAAGTGTCCTTAGGTCTGTCAACTAATTCCCAGACTTTGTTTCTTTAAAATTGATTTAACTCTTCTTGCATATCCATTACCCAAAATTCATCATTGATAGCATCACTGATATTTGTAGGTTCTAACTGTGAAATAAAGGCATGATGTTCAACCTGGTTTCATAGAGAATCTCTAGTCTGTGTCCCTCTATCAAGATTACCTACAACAACATCTAAGGGATGGTTCTTTAGAATATTAGTTGATCTCATAAAGGTAAGACTGGAAACTTCATGTTATTCTCTAGGTTTGGGTTCATCATAAGCAGATTCTATAATATTTCCAAAAATAGTTGTCTTTAAAACAGGTTCGCTGAAATTATCACTAATGTTCAAAACAAATAAATCTTCTTCAAGATTTTAAAGAGAAGTTTTAGGTTCATATGGATCAATTTCATCAAATTTGATCTGAACAGATTCTTCCACACATTTGGTTCTTTTATTAAAAACTCTATAGGCTTTTCTAGATAAAGAAAAACCTATAAATATTCCTTCATCACTCTTGGATGAAAACTTATCAAGAATTTATTTAGTATTGAGAATAAAGACTTTGCAACCAAAAACTCTTAAGTAACTAACTTTAGTTTTTCTATTATTCCATAATTCATAAGGGGAATTTTTAAGAATCATTCTAATCAAGACTCTATTTATAATATAACAAGCTGTATTGACATCTTCAGCCCAAAAATAAATAGGTTAATTATATTCATTTAGCATAGTTCTTGAAATTTCTTGAGGGGTTCTATTTTTCCTTTTTACTACACCATTCTGTTGAGGTGTCCTAGGGGAAGAGAAATTATTATTATAGCCATTATGTGATCAGTATGATTCAAATTCATGATTTTCAAACCCACAACCATGATCACTTCTCAAGGATTTAATCTTAAGTCCACTAAGGTTTTCTATAGACTTGGATAATTTAATAAAGAAAGAGCAAGCTTCACTTTTGTGATCTAGAAAATATACCCAAGTATATCTAGAAAAGTCATCTACAAGAACATAGACATAGTTCTTCCCATTTAAACTAGAAACTCTGGATGGTCCAAATAAATCCATCTGAACCAACTGAAGAGGTTGAGTGGTTGAAACTTATTTCTTGGATTTAAAAGAAACTTTATATTGCTTTCCCTTTTGATAGGGAGTAAAAACTTTGTCTGGTGGGAATTTATGTTGAGGTAGCTCTATAACTAAATTTTTCTTACTCAGTTTCATAAGTAAATGAACATTTCAGTGTCCTAATCTTCTGGGCCATATCCAAGACTCTTTATGAAAATCATTTAAACAGGTAACCTTTTTTTGAATAAAAAAATTAAATCTACAGCATATACATTTTCATTTATCAAGGCAGTAAATACCAAAGAATTTTTAGAATCAAATACATTTCAAGCATAATTTTCAAATTTAACATTGAAACCATCATCACACAACTGAGAAATGCTTAACAGGTTGTATTTTAATCCATCAACAAATAAAACTTTAGAAATTAAAATTGAATTAGTTTTACCAATTTGTCCTAAGTCAATGATTTTTCTTTTTGAGTTATCACCAAATGTGACATGTCCTCCATAAAATTTGAATAAGATTTTAAAACATGAGTAATATCTAATCATATGCCTTGAACATCCATTGTCTAAGTACCATGTCTTCCTAAAAGAACTTTTTAAGAAGGTTTCTTACAAAACAGGTTTAAACATAATATGATTTTGGTACCCAGATTTTCTTGGGTCCAGAAAGGTTAGCAAGAAAAACTTTTGGTACCCATATTTGTCTAATGGGTTTCATATAATCAATAGATTCAAGAGACATTGATAGATAAACTTTGTTTGATCTATAACTATTTGAATAAATAGTTGAGAGATAGGAATTTCCAGAACTGGAACTAGCAGCAAACTATACAGTTTTTGGATTAAATCTATTTGTTGTGATCTCTCTATCCAGGTTGATACCCTAGCCTAGTAGTATACTTTGTTGCTACTTTTTTTCCAAGAATTTGATTTAGAGTACTCTTTCCATTAGTAAATTTTTCCAAATCTTTCTTGAGTTTCTCATTAGACAGTTTTAGTTCGGTATTTTCTTTTAACAGTTGAGCATTCTTTTCCTTTTCTACTTCTAGAGAAGATTTGATAGTGCTAGTTAAAGCATGTTGTTTCTTTAAGGTTTTATACTTGTATTTTAGCTCATTGAAAGTATCTTCTGGCATGTTACAATATTAAAATAACTCTTCACTAGAACTGTTTTCAGAATTAGAATCAGAATCATTCCTAGAACAATAAGAATTTAAAACAGGAGTATCCAATGTTACCTCATATGTATTTGTCATGAAACACATATTAGCTTTTTGAGATTTTTCATCCTGAGTGGAATCAGAATCACTTGAAATTTCTTCTGAAGCACTCCAGGTTGCTTTCATATCTTTCTTATATTTTTTGTCCTTGTACTCATATTTCTTCTTGTACTTTAATTTTGGACAGTCGGCTTTTACATGTCCTTTCCTCTTGCATTCATAACAGACTATGTCATCACTTTTATCAGTTCTTTTCCAATCCTTCTTCCAATGACCTTTATTATCATACTTTCCCTTATAATTGGAATTTCTGAAAAACTACTACTTTCTATAAAACTTCATGAATCGTCTGGCTATCTGATCCATTTTAGCATCACTCTCAGATGCACTCTCTTCACTGCTTGAACTATCAATTTCACTTTGAATTTTCCCTTTGTCCTTATTTTTTGAAGCAGAAGTCTTGAAAGAAAAAGACTTATTTCTTGGTTCATCATCTTATTCCTTTTTGACTTTCAGTTCTTCTTCATACATCATTAATTTACCAATGAGTTCCATGAAAGGAAAATCACTAATATCACAGGATTCTCTAATTGAAACCGATGTGCCTCTCCATCTGTCTGGAAGACATCTTTGTATCCTCATGATTTGATCTTTTACAGGAACAGCTTTTCCAAGTGAGCATGTTGTATTTATAATTTCGGTGAACCTGAGATAAATATCAGAAATAGGTTCATCAGGCTTCATTTTAAAATTATCATACTAAATAGTGTAGGTATTCAATCTCATTTCCTTAACATTGGTTGTTTCCTCATGGGAAATAGCCAAAGTATACCAGATTTCATAAGCAGTCTTATAAGCATATATTCGATTAAATTCTTCATCTCCTAAAGCACAATACATAGCATTCATTGCGTTACAATTATTATTGTAAGCAACTTTAGTAGGTTCAGGCCAAGTAGTTCTTTTAGTTTCTGGAATCTTACACTGAGTCTCTATAGCAGTCCAGATATCAAATCTCGTACTTTCTAAATGAATTTTCATTATTAGTTTCCATTGGTCATAATTAACACCATTAATGAGAGGTGGAATGTTGGTAGCTTCACCTTCAATTCAATTATCCATAATTAAATTTTATCAAATATATTTAAAGAGATAAAAATTTAAAAATAACAGAAATTTTGAGATCTTTAGATACAACTGAAATCACAATTGAAAAACAGAGTTCTTGGAAATCCTCTATTAATAACAAACATCTGATACCAAATGTTGGTCGGAGTGGAAACTCAAGCGGGGGGGTTAATTGAGTTCCAATTAATAATTTCTATTGAAAATATTTATAATAAAAATCCACCAATTTAAATAATAAACTAAACTATAGGGAATTTGTAATACAGTAAAGGTTCAGTTAGGTTCTCAATAGATTGATAAGTTCTCAGTTAATCTAATATGAATATTATATTAGCTTTTGAAACTAACCTACTGGGTTATAATAAATACAAACACTTTCTAGTTTAACTATCAGAGTAACTTTAAAATATATTTGTATTTAAAATACTTAGCAATGGAATATTCAATATAGTTTTGACCAAAATAAAAAAGCACGGTAGTTTTAACCAAGAGGTTCAGTCTCAAGATGAGACTTAGTCCTCCAAAATAGTTTAATATAAAACTTTGATCCACACCTTGAATCTGGGTTTACAGTAGTACTCAGACCTCCTCAGACCTCTACCACAGTTCTACGTGGGAAATCAAAAATGAAAACATCTCACAGGCTATCTAGGTCACACTTTACCTCTACCTCTCTCCATAGTGGGATACAAGAGTGTAAGGGAATGATTGAGTGAGAATTTAGAGATCCTCCAGTTCAGCACATGAGATAGGGTGTGTTTAAAATACAGAACACACACTGCTCAAAATGTAAATAAATGAAACACAATAGAGCTAAACAAATAGAGATGAGTTTAGAATACTCTATGTGTTTTGAGTGAAGCTCTGGACTCCTTGGATTGAATGCGGATAAAGCATTGAGTGCCTCTCTGGTTTTAGTCAAGAAAAACAGAGTGTCATTTTTGTATTTGACTTCCAGGTCCAGATTGATTAGTCTGATCAGACTGAGTGTAGGTGAAATCGTTGAAGATCTTTACTCCTTGAAGGTTCAGGTTCTACAGATTTAGTATATATTCTTCCTTCTTCTTCTATGCATGTAAGTCCTTGTGTATCTCTATAAGGTTGTTTTGTATGTGCATCGAAAGACTGATCAACCTCTCTTCCAGTTGTTTCGAGGTTCCCTTTTATATATATCCTTAGCTCCTACAATGGGAATGATTACATTTTTATAGGTATGAGGTACGGTTTCCTGACATTCCAACAACTATCCTTAATTAATAGCAGATGCACTAAAAACATCAAATATGATCGTTTCTAAATAAACAAATAGAAATAGAGTTTAGAGAAATAGTGACTGGTTCTCATCGGTAGCTCCTAGTATCAGGGAGCTTGTATAGGTGGACTTGAGTCAGTAGGTCTGTAACGGTAGCTGTTACTCTTTATAACGGTAGAATATGTATCAGTGACAGTGACTCTATATTGATAGATCTTCTTATCAGTATCTCTTCTATAAATGTTGCATTCTTGTATCAGTGGATTTCTCCATCAGTAACTCGCCTATATCGGTAGCTTCTTGTATCGTTGTCTCCCTATGTATCGGTGGCTACTTGTATCGGTGGCTCTCTCTGTATCGGTAGCAGTCTGTTTGTATCGGTGGACATCATATCGGTAGCTTTCTGTCTGTATTGGTAGACTTCATATCAGCAGTTGTTTTTCTATCTGTATCGGTAGAACTGTATCTGTATCTGTCGATTATAACAGTAGACTTTGTCTGTCGGTGATCTTTGCTTATCGGTAGACTATGTCTGTATTGGTGACTATGCATCGGTAGGTCTATATCAGTGACTTAAAAACTTAATACTTATATGTTCTATGGAAATCATATTCAGAGTGAGTTAGTATTATTTCAAAACATGTATAAACATAGATAAACATTTATTAACATATTTCAATGATTATTTTGATATTTTTTCAATTAAATAGAAGGATGACATAATTTAACATATATATAGTATTACCAAAACATATTAAAACATAATTGAGGTTATCAAAACAGGTGAGGTCAACACCATGTATACATCCTTTTCTGTTATGTTTAATTTATGATTTATGTTGTGGTTTATAGTATATTTTTATCTTCTAATATTGACTCTAGTGATATTGGTTGGGAAATACCATTTTATAGATGGGTTATGTCAGTTTAACCGTACAATTTATTTCCCAAGAGTTAGTTTGTTATACCAAATGCTTGTCGCTAGCCTATGGCGATTAGGAATCTTCTTCGGTCGATGTGGATAGATGACTTGGGTGATAGATTAGGTCGAACTAGTTTGGTTTTTTTAAAAATGGTATCCAATCATGTTTTTTATTTGGGAGTTAACAATAGTTTGGAGTAAGGATAGTTGAGAATCAAGAGGTAGGATTAGGGAAGTACCTATCCATATCTTCTTCATTTCAAATCTATTTTTTCCATGGGTGTTTCATGATTTTAGTTATGTTTTCATCCAATTTATGAGTTGTTTTGATGATATTTCAATGTTTTTCATGGTTGATGGTATGTACCAAGGTAATATTTGGATCCATTTTGTGTTTTGGGGTGAAATAATGTAATATAGTGTAGGAGGATGGTTAGTAAACATGGTTAGTAGAAACATTGTGTAGCATGTATGAACTTTTCACTAACTCTAGTGACATCCACATGGTTGGAACATGGTTTTCCAAACCATGCGTCCAAACTGTGTAGTGTGGTAAATGCTTGAAATTTTTTATTTGTTAGTTCCTTCCTCATTTGGGGTTTCTTGGGATGTTAGTGTTACTTATTGATATCCATATTTAGGGTTTCTTTTAGCTCTTTTTTTAAGGTTGAATTATACTTCATGGAGCATGTGTTTTTGGTATCTTGTAGACAATACCTCCCAAAAAAAATCGTCTAGGCATAGAGAGGGTGTAGTGGAGAGTACCCTGAAGAGAACCCTCTAGTTGATCCTTCTTTGGTGGATTCCACAATGTGAATGATCTAAACATTGGGTCAGGTGTGTGGCCATGAGCAGACATAGACCATGGACTATGCTCAAGAGTTTTCAAGGAATAAATCGCCAATGTTCTATGGAGTTAAGGGATTCAATGAACCCAAGGAGTGTTTGGATCATATAAAAACGTTATTTGAGTTTTTGAAGTCCCAGGATACCTCTAAGCTATGATTTTCTAAATATGCTCTAGAAAGGGATGGGTATGATGTGGTGAGAGTCAATAATGATTTAAGGGATGCATGAAGATCTCATGTGGACCAATTTCAATGTGGAATTCAATCATTATTTTTACCTAGAGACCTTGAGAGTGGAAAGGCCAATTAGTTTTTGAAGGTTGAGTAGGGAGATTATTCATTGATGGAGTATGCTTCTAAATTTAGTGAGTTGGTTCATGTTTCTCCAGATCTTATCATCAATGACTACCTCAACGATTAGTGTTTTGAGATGGTATTGATGTCAGAGATCATATCAATTCTCATTATTCAGTGTATACCAACCTATTCAAAATTGTTTTACAAGGCAGTGATGGTTGAGATATATTTAACTATAAATATAGGTCTCATTGGAGTTTGTACTATGGGTGGTAGTTGTAGTTTTTCTTTAGGGAAAATCGTAATTCGGTTGAGTCTCAAAGATTTTGTGTAAAGAGTGTCTAGTAGGCTTCAGGATCAACTCCTTTGGTTTCTATGGGGAATATACTCATTGTTTGTTATTAGTGAAGGAATACTAGACACACTAGTTCTCAATGCCATAGTCTTTGAGGATGTTTCATAAATGTGCGAAGTAAGGGAAGATCCAGAACATTATTCAGTTGTATTTATATGGGAGTGGTGTAGGATCTATTTTTGTGAAGGTATCTATCATGAAGTCATAGGATTCTATGAGTGTAGGATATCATCCTTGTGATAAGGTGGATTCTCACCAGGGTAATATGACTCAAAGTGGGTATAATCTAAGGTTACTCAATGAGATAGAGTTCATTCTAGAGGACTTAGATTTTAGGCCAAGAACCATTATATGTATTGTATGAATCAGTTTTATTTAAAACGGGTGCATCCCATTCTTTCATTTCACTTATTTTTATTGATTATTTGGGTAAGTTAACTGATTTTATATCATATATTCTAGATATTCTAACCCTGTTGGGTAAGAAGAAGTATAATGGCTTCAAGTTCCCTTAGTTTCATGTTTCGGTAGCTGGCATAGAGGTTGTTTGGGACTTTTTTATTTTGTACCAGGAGATATTCGACGTCATTATCAATGTGTATTGGTTGATAGTATTCAGGTAATTGGTCAACTGTTATTGGTTTATGGTCTACTCCCATACTCATGTAGGAGCACTCATGACATTCGGGGAAAGTGGGGTATATGTTTAGATTGGGGGGACCAGTGGATTATGAGTTGGGGTTGATCTCGTACTAGTATTCCAAGTTGATTATTGAGGTTGTTGAGTAGAAATCTTCAAGTGAACTTCCAGTGGTCATTGATAAGTATCCATATATGTTTCCATATAATTTATCAGGATTGTCTCCCTAGTGATAGGTCGAGTTAACTATTGATATGATCCCCAAGATGATCTCGATTTCTATATCATTTTATCGGATGGCTCTAAATCAGATAAAGAATCTGAAATTTCTGCAATAGGATCTTAAGGGAAAGGATTTTATTCTCCAAAGTGTGTCACTTTGGGATTCCCCAATGCTATCAGAAAAGAATGTGTATGGTATCTTTTTACTTTTAAAAGAATATCACAATCTTAACAAGGTGATAGTAAAGAATAAATACCCATTTCCTAGAATTAATGATCTATTTGATTAGCTCATACGGTCCTGTTGGTTTTTGAAGATCAACATGAGGTTGAGGTACCACCAGTTGAGTATATGGGAAGAGGATGTTCCAAAGACCAACTTTTCAAAGTCATTATTGAAATTTAGAGTACTTGGTTATTCCATTTGGGATTCAAAAATCTTTCAAAATTTTCATGGAAACAATGAACTAGATCATTTATTAATTTTGGGACTCCTCCATGGTCATGTTTATAGATGAAATATGTGTGTATTCCAAGATAAAGAATGAGCATGATGACCATCTAGTAGTTGTTTTGCGTGTTTTGATAGATCATCGTCTATATTATGAGTTTCCTAAGTTCTATTTTTTGATTCAAGAAGTGAATTTCATGGGTCATGTTATTTCTAATGTAGTATTTTTAGTGGATCCATAGAATATTTGAGAAGACATGTCTTGGGAACATCTGATGAATGTGTTAGATGTCCATAGTTTTTTGGGATTGGATAGGTACTATAGATGTTTTTTGGTACTACTATATTCTATATTCTCCCTTTATTTCTTTGATAGGAAATGGGTGTTGTTTTATTGGTATAAGAAGTTTTGGGATGATTTTGAGTAGTTACAGACCTATTTGAAATCCGCTCTAGTTTTGATTCTACCTGACCCTGAAAGAGATTATACATTGTGTTATGATGCTTCCAATGTTGGTTTGGGGTGTGTACTGATAAAATATAACCATTTGATGGTCTATAGCTCATGGTATCTATTCTCACATGAGTGGAATTATCCCATCCACTAACTAAAATTGGTAACTATTATGAATGTCTTGATGATGTGGAGACATTACCTATTTGGGGAGCATTTCATAGTGTATTCAGATCATAAGATCCTGGAGTAAAATTTTAACCAAAGGGACCTAAACCTTGGGTAATGGAACTGGGTAGAGTACCTTAAAATTTTTTATTTTGAGATTACATATAAACCCAGTAAGGGGAATGTGGTCACAAACACTTTTAGTAGGAAGCTTCTAGTGCAAATTTATTGGTAATCAGTGGATGTGTGGGGTCTAATGAGATTATTTACTAATTTAATATTGGAAATGCATGATACTGGAGGGTATGTGTTCTTGTATTTTTTGTATATTACACCCTCTATCATCAATTGGGTGAGGACTCACAAGGTATTTGGATCCTTAGTGGCAGTAGATTAGCAGTTCTTTAAATGGTTGGGAGACCGTGTGTGATTGGTTTCATTCTCCCAATGGTTATATTCTCTTTCAAGTTTATCAAGTAGTTCCTTTGAGCCTGAGGTAGGAGGTTATAAATTAAACACATCATTCTAGTTGTTTTATTCACAGCATGGTGACCATGGTGTTTTATACATTTAGAGGTAGATATTGGTGTCTCGAGATGAGATGTTTCATGGTGGAATTTTTTTTCTAGATGCTTGAACCAATAGAGGATAAAATCTAAGCATCAGAGACCTACTGGGTTCTTTCATCCACTTACCATGCCAATTCGGAAGTGGAATATAACTTTATACATTTCATGATTGGACTACATTATACTTTTAGTGGGAAATATTCAGTAGGATTGTTTTTATTAACTAATGAAATCTTGCCATTTTATTCCCATAAAGGAGTCAATTAAGGTAGAGGAACTTGAAATCGTGCTTGTTCAAGAGGTTTCTGGGATTCATGGGGTGCCCTTTGTTATAGTGTTTGATAGGGATTCCTTTTTTACATATCTCTTTTGGAAGGGACTCCTGAAGGCTTTAAGAACCCAATTGTGGTTGAGCACCACATATCACCCACAGATAGATGGTCAGTCTAAGAAGACCATCCAACTCTCGAGGATATGTTACAGGTGTGTGTGATTTATTTTGGTGGTTCGTGGGAAAGGCACCTTTCAATGGAAATGTTTTCATAAAATAATATCCATCAAGCCTCAATCATGATGGCTCTGTTTGGGGCATTATATGGTTATCCATGCCAATCCTCATCATGTTGGAGTCAGGTGGGAGATAATTATTCGGTTGGACTGATCCTTATCTTGGAGACTATTGAGATAGTGCTGATGGATTAGAAATTTTTAGTGATAGCATAGAGTATCCATAAGTCATATTCCAACTGTCATCATCATCTGTTGGAGTTTTAGGTTGGTGATCAGGTGTTTCTCTAGGTATTAATTCGGTTGGTTCACTATCATTTGGGAAATCAGGGGAAGGTTATGCCACATTATGTAAGTTTGTTTCATGTTTTAGAGAATCATGGGAAGGTATCCTATCAGTTGTAATTTCCACCATGGATTACCATAATTCCGGATGACTTCTACATATCCCAAACTAAAGAGACGCCATCTACACACATCTCACATGCTATACTGGGAATATTTAGAGTTGGATATTGATGAAAATATGATGAAGCAGCCTATTCATATCATGTATTTTCCTAATAAGGTGCTCTTTTTGAATGTTATCATGTTGGTATGTGTGATATAGAAGTATCATGGTGATAGTTATGAGACGTGGGTGTGGGAAGGTTGGGTCAGGGGGCAGTGGCCTCACTTATTTTCATCTAGTGAATACTGAGGAATTTATGGGAGTATAAAGTTTCATTATGGGGAGTTTATGAAACTCCAAAGGTCGTTAATAAATATTATTTTTAGTTTTATTTATCCTTGAGTGAATTCTTGGAGTTATCGGGTGTCGAGGGTCGACACCAAATGTTTTTGGGACACAAACCAAGGAGTGCGGTCAGGGCATGTTTTTTATAAATGTGTTCCTACCGTGAGAGGGGTGATATAGTTTTTGAAAGTTTGGTTTCTCAAATTTTGTCAAAATTTACAACTCCCAAGAGAATTCATCCTATTTTGGGTGGAAAATGGCACCCGTACAGTTGACACATGGTTTGACTAACTGTGTGGTCAAACCATGATACCATATCCATCTCATTAAAAAATGAGAAATTAGAAAATTTCTTGAATTGATATTTTTGTTTTGGGGATATTTTTTCCTTCTAGTGTGTGTATCCCTACTCCGTTTTTTTTTTGTGAGCTCTCCCCCTCATACTTAGTGATTTTTCTCTTGGATCTTGGTGTTGAGGAATGAGGTATGTTTATTTCTCCTTCATTTCTTCTTTCTTTCCCTTCCTAAAGCCTTTTTCGTCATTTTTTTATGATTTTGTGGAACCCTAAGGGTGTTTTTGGCCAAATATTGGGTTTTTTGTGGGAATTTTAGTTTTATTCCTTGTGTATTAGGTGTGTGAGTATTGGTTTTACCTTTTTGGATAGTCATCATCAAGGTCAATGAGCTCTGGATTAAATCATAGATATTTATCTCTATTGAAGGTAATTTTCCATATAATTCCATTAAATTTTAATTTCCTTTTGTTTTTTCGTTTAATTATCCATTTATATGATTTATTCTTGGTTAAAATTATATTTTTTGATTTTTTCAGGGATTTATTTGGAAATTTTGAGGTTTAAAGTGGGTTTTTTCAAATAGGTGGGGCTTTTATTCACTCCAAGTATTTCATAAAATGGAAAAAAAGGTTTATAATTTTAAATGGATCTATAAAGTGGTTTAGAAATGGTTTTTACTTTGAAAAAGGTGTTTTGAGAAAACAAATTCATGTTTTCTGTAATAAATATTATTTAATAGCTTGATCTATATGGTGGCCTATTTTTGGATTTGTTGGAATGGAATAGAATGCGGGTTAATTGAGGTGTGATGATGGGGTTTTCTTGTGTGACCGTGTGATTATTCAGTTAGAAGATTGTGAAATATTCCATTTTGGGTTGTCCGAGTGGTTGTGTTATCCATCATAGGTAATACCATGTGGTATTCTATATTGATTTATTCTAGGGTCAATGTGATCCTTCGGAGGGAGGATCATGCAAGACTCTAATCTTGTTTCCAAGGGACTGTGAGATCCTTTGGGTGGGTAGACTGGGAGAGATTCCACTCTATAGCTAGAGATCATACTTGTTTACTCACTCACAGATGGCGTGATGGTTAGATACCCATTGGATCATATTATTCATACAATATTAGTTTACAAGCCATAGGTATTTGATTATTTCTATTGATGTGTTGATATGTATTATTCACATATGTTCATTCTCTATTTATATAGTTATATGATGTATATTTTATGTTCAACTTTAATGTTACATTTGGTTATATTTTAGAATGTTGTACCTTATTTACTTGTTCATTTTTGTGACCCATGTTTGGAAATTGTTTTGGAAAACCATGTTTTTTAAGCAAAACCAAATGGATTTTGAAGATTTATTTGGAAATGGAATATTTTCAATGTGGTTTTAGTTTTTAAAGTGTTTTCAAACTAGTTCATTATTTTCCATGTATAAAATACTTAAATAGATTCATGGTGGTATCCTATGTTATTATATCCTCACACCCTTATTAGACCCTTTGTGGGTGTTTGCAGATTTTGTTTTGTAGGACCCAAGTAATGAAAATGGCCCCATGTTTCAGGGTGTCTCTTCTTGATTACCATAGTCTGGTGTTTCAAACAATAGAAATTGTCTCACAAGGATGAAATCATGTGGAGTAAATTTTTTTATTTTGTAACCTCTATTTTGAGTTGGGATCTATTTTTAAGATACCATGTATATGTCATTTTATATTATTTTTGGTTTATGATGTATGTTGTGGTTTATGGTATCTATTTATCTTATATAGTTGAATCTAATGATATTGGTTTCGACATCACATTTTTTGATAGGAATTTATGGTTTACCTATGGAGAAATTGTTCCCAATATACATTTGGTTATACCCAATTCTTGTTGTTGTGCCATAGGAATAGGGAACATGCTTTGGGTCGTGTGGTGGTCTGCCTAAAGTAAAGGGTTAGGTTGGCCCAGACCAGTTTGTTATATGAATTATATACACTTAAATTAGTGGTTTGTCTAATTATTGAATGAAACCATAAAGAGGATACTAGGGAGGCATCACCAGTACCTAAAGGAAATGTCGTGAGGGAAGGATCACTCATACTGGAGGAATCTGGAGGTGATCCAATGGAATTAATGGGTGCACAGTGTGAAACCTATCACTCATTTGGTTTGATTGGTAGGATTTATCATGGTTTACATTAGTGGGTGGATGATCCCAGTCTATGATGCATAAATTGTGTTGATTACAATCACATTTATTATGTAACAAACAATGGATATAGGTATCCCATCAATCTAGTGGTGCCAGTGCTGGCCAAATTGTGTAAGGTGTTGTGGTGCATCATCCAAAGGAAGACCCCTCTCTATGATTTCATACACATATATTTCTTTTATAGTTGGGTCACTTCATAAGAGGGATGTATAAATACCTAAACCAAATTTTCCCTCATAGCATGAACTTATGTCCATCAATGCTATACATTTCCAATAGTCGTGCTCTACTATTTGTGTAGGTTACTGTGCCCACAAGGATCAGGCTTTCAAATAATTTCATATTTCACTGATTCCCTCTCCCAATGGGGACCGATAAAGACTATGGAATGGGGTATGTGGATCATCAGTTATATCACTTATCCTTCCGAGGTGGAATACTAGTAGAAAAGATATACTATAAGGATATTTATAAATTGTATTCCCTATACCGGTTCACTAGCCAATTTCATTACATCCAGAGTTTGGTCTCCAAGGTCTACAGTGAAGTGTTATCAGAGTTCAAGCATTTAGTCCTCTAAAAAATATGGTATATGATTATGTGATAGGATGGTAGAGAAGGAAATGAATTTTTTCTAGCCAACACTACTTATGGTATCTTCCATGAATACTCACATATTTGGTAGAGTGTGTACCCTAGTGATATGTTAAGGTCACCAGTTATTTAGGTATACATCAAATAGGGATTCCCTTACCCTTGGGGCTAGTGGAATGTTGCAATCAGGGGAGAACATTTAGGAATAATATCCCACCCAATTGGAGAAGCAGCGATTGCGGCTCCAGTGTGGAGCATAGTGGTTGGCCTGGGGCTCCTAAAGAAGTATTCTTAGGAGGAAGGTAGACCCTCCAAGGCAGTTCTAAGGGTGAATTTTTTGGGTTCGTTGAAGCATATATGCCATGCATAAACCCATAATGATTTTGACTTCTACAAATCCTTGAGGATTTGGGAGATGATCCAGTAACTAAACTCCCTCCAAGAAATATGGATTCATATCTAGGATGAGATGATTCACCTTCCCAGGACGGTTCGTGACAATATGTGCTTATAGGATCCTCAAGCTAAGGAAATGAACTAAATTATGAAGTTCCGGGAGTAGATCCTCTCCAAGGGTTGAGCATACCCCTTGATATACCAGGTAAGGATACTACTACATATACTCTCCCATCTAAACCTCCCATGTTTTCAATCAGCTATTGGCATGGCCGACCAAGAGGGCTTGTTCAATAAAGAATTCTAGGAGACTAATTATTTTCTTGACAACCCTTGGAAAATACACTCTTTTTATGGTGAGGTAAATTTATAGTTTTAATTGGATAAGTTCAACTACTAACACTTTTGAAAATTTTATCTCACTCCATTTTCGCCTGTGAAGGATTCAGAAAGCATAGAGGAGGTGATATTCCCAATAAATCTTCAAAGGATAATGGGTAGGACACAAATCATGAAGGGGCCAGTGCGGACTATCCCTGATTTTGCGGTTACAGGTAGCCAACCATTGTTCATATATGTGTCTCTGATAGTTAAATTGGAGGTTCAACTACTACAAGCATCAACTAGTAACTTTCAATCATTTCCCTTCATTATTAGTCTCCAGGAATTTCATTTTAACACCTTGTGCTAAATTACTTGTTACATTGAATATGGTCAACATGTTTGGATGAGGATAATCCATCTAAAGCTGAGGCTCTTCTCCCATGTGGAGAGTTCATCATTGGTAGGCCATCCAGTGGACATCATTGACCTAGTGGCAATCCTTTATAATTATCATAATCCTTCACCCTATTTGAAATTTTCTTTTTTCTCTAAAAATATGATTCTTGCTAACCTTGTGCCTTAATGGTGGTAAAAACTATGTTGTGAGACCAGCCACCAATGGGGGTGATTGAATCGGTAGGTGTTACAGTTGAGGTGAAGATAGCAGATGATGTGATCTTAACAGATGCAGAAAATGTTTTTTCCTTAATGGAGGTGGTTTAGAAGGCTATGGTTTTTTAACATACCCTAGATGAGCTATAATAATTTTTGATTGGGGATGTGGGACCATCAAGGATGACTAATGAGGATATAGTGGTTGAGCCTATTTTGGAGGTACTTTTGGAAGTGGGAATTAAGTCAGACAAAATTTACTTTATTCTAGACATCAACCCAACACATCAGAACAAATTACAATCTATGATCCTATGTCTTATGTTTTGGAATCATTCCTAACATATGATACCACACCTACTAAGGAATTTGAAGACTCCAGATTTGATGTGGTTGAGGAGAATGGAGTTTTCTAACACGGATCATGGAGGATTGGGTGGTATTTCATCACCCACACTCCATTGGCAGGTCTACCGGGTTGGGGGGGATCCTTATGTCATTAATTGGTTAGTATGGGGGATGGAAAGGTGGACTCAAGTGGTCTTCACACTATAGCTTTGGATTTCCTCACTGGGCAGGTGTAAACAGAGAGTAAATATATCGACATCGTCTGGTAAAAGGATAAATCTATGGGAACCATAGTGATCCATGTGGAAAAGGAGGATCTTGCTCAGTTTTAAGGGTAATCATAGTAATATGAGACCATTTTCAATGATAAGGGATAGATCATCATCCCACTAAGGGAACAATTGGTGGTGGTTAAGGCTGAGGCAACATAGGAAGCATCCATGGTGGTAGAGTGTAGATCTGAATAGGGTGGGATAGAGATCTAAGCTTATGAGGTATGCCCTATTGATGAAGATGAAGTGGTGGATATGGCTGAGTAGTAGAGATTCCATGAGGCCACCTGGTAGAGTTTGTCCAAAATATAGTAGTTCCTAGCCCATGCTAAGCCGTTGGGTGCTTCCGTTTGTTAAAATGATAAGAGGATCCGGTTTGTGACTATCCCTCCTTAATAATACCTTTAGGGTAATTTGTTTCAATTTCATTCATGAATATATCTTATTTTGTTTCATATCAAATATACTAGAAATCCTGTCAAATATAAACCTATAAACCTATGTGAGGAATTCTTGGTGTGAGAAACAGGTGGTAAAAAGAAGATCACCCACTTATATGAGAGTTCCAAGTAATGTGGGGTTAGAATGACCCACCAACCACTAGGGGTTCCTAAATAGGAAATCCTTGATTGGGGAGGGGATCCCTATACATATGACTTTATTTCCCAATGTTTACAGGTGCACAAGAAAGCTAAATTTAGGGGCATTAGATTCTGCCCAAGAGGGGGGAATATGGAATATGTGAATTGATATGTCCAAGACTTAAAAGATAAGTACTGATGGTCTGATTGATGTTGGTTGTCGACCATGTTCAAAATGTAGATTCCACTATCATACTACCAAGTGTGCAGATATAAAAATGATGGTCGACCATTCACTATGTTTAGAACATATTACATATCTAAATATCATCAAGAGTCCTTTAGGAAATGTGCCCATGATGGGTGGTGAGCCATTTAGGTTAGTCACCATTGTCTTTAGGGGGACCATTCAAACATGGGAGATCGTGGGGATCCAAATCAACAAATACACGAAGCATAGGGGGTTGAGGGAATGTTTTTAAGGATTTTAAGACTCTTGTGATTATGCTACCATGATTTTGAGCACATTAGGTGGCAGTATTGGTCTAAGAAAAGGCCAAACTTTCATTCTAAGGGGATAATCATATAATTTTACCAGATATGTTCAATGAACTCAAGTGGTGAAATAGGTGAATTTCGTTGAAGGTGGTAATGTTCCTCTTAAGTGAGGAACTAATATACTTCATAGTTTTATGGTGTTCAATGTGGATGGGAGGCATTTAGTTTGACGTATTGTTTCAAGGATGTTGAACATGTTGTTTAATATCATATGATGAGGAAATGTGATTGCTACATTTTAAGGTGACATAGCTTTAACTACGGTGGTGTATTGTTTAGCTTAATATGGTTTGGATGCAGGTACTATGGTTTAGTGTCTTGTAACTAGGATTTGTGAACTAGAATGAATGAAAATTCACTACTTCGATGTAGCAGTATTCACCAAAATGAAACACAGGTGGCGGTAAATTAGGGATGACCTGAGAAAGTAAGTTGATTTAAGTTTTGGACCAAAATTATTCATAAACCCATTGGTCGATTTAGAATAGATAGGATTTTTTCAGGTCTTGGTGATGAATCTCGCCAACTTTTTATATCCTCCAGTCATTCCACTATTTTTCCCATGTCGTGAGGGTTACCGAGCGGGTGAAAGTATAACTTTTTTCTCAGATTCGCTCTATGGATTTCCAATCTAACTAACATATGTTCCTTTTTACTAGGGATGTTTAGGGTCATGATAGTCAAACTAGATATATGCATATTTAAGCGGATAATGTATAGGTGTCTATAAAAAATTTAAAATTATGATGGATAGACCGCGGATCCAATTTTAAGGCTATAGAGTTTTGAATGTTTGGAGAAGCATGTATGGTAGGGGAATCATTTTAGACCCACTATGAAGAGAGGTATAAAGAGACTTTGTACCACATATGTTATCAAAATGTTTAAAATCATAAGGTACAAACCACTTTTTCCTATGTATCACAATTCCTCGGTATATTTGAAGTATCTAAGGATAGATATGGTGAAAGGGATTCCAGCGAATGGAATGGTTGGAGAGAATATTTACAGGTGGAACTAAGATATGATATCTAGGTGTCATTATGTGTCTCATGACACTATGAATCAGGCCACATGTAGTTCTTTAATGTTTCATGGTAATAGATGAATAGTAAAAGGGCGTAAGTCCTCTTGAGTGGGGATGAGAAAAAGGAGGGGCACTAGTTTGACAATTCCCTATGGGTGATGCAAGCATGTTGAAAATCAGGGGCCATAGGGAGCTAATTTCACATAATTTAAGGTCATAAATCTTGGAAGATAGATACTACCAGTTTATGGTTATAGATCTCAAACCATAGGGGAAAATATATCCTAGGGACTTTCATGAAGCGCAAAATGAATGGAATCCTGGTGTGAAGAGAGGGACTATGATACCTGGTCCAATATGAGACATACCTAAGAGAATTTTAACAAAGTGTATAGTCATTATTCTTGGACTAAGGATAATAGTTTAATTTTATAGAGTTTGGACCATTTGGGGTTTGGGGAGATAGGTTTCTCTACTATTCACGGACAAATTTTTCATAAAAAGATGTTTGTATTTCCAAACTCTAGTAAACATGGTCCCACCTAATGGTGGTATTTTCCTCTGGGACAAAAAAGTGGGGTTGCTGCTGGTTTATAGTCATCGTGCTTAGATTTTTTTTCTTTCATTAATTTTAAAGTCTTGATGATTATACCATATGGGGTTAGTGTTCCGGGAGGATATATGGTGTAATGGGGTACTAAACTGATGAGAAAAGAGGTCTAAGGAGTCTTGATGCCATATAAATACATCTAGAATGAGCTATAAAATGTTTTATTACATGGTTCTTAGACCATAGGGAGTTTATATTTCAAGGGGGTTTCTATGGAAAGTAGTAGTATCCCAACATGAAAAGGGAGATAAGAAGGCTTAAAGACACATGAAAAAACCCTTAGGAAATTTTCACTCATTTTAAGGTCATAATGCTTTGACATGGGATCCAAGTTTATGGTCATATAGTTTGGACCAAAGTAAGGGGTCAAAATTCCATTTATGGAATGATTATGCAACTCAATGATGCTTGCGGGAAATTCCATCATGACTCATTATCCCACGTAATCCATGATCAGCGTGACAAACAAGAAGTGGCATGGAATTTATCTGAGTTATGGGTTTTTGTAAATGTAAAAAAGAAGGAAACATGGGAAATATCCAGGGATATCAACACGATTGGTCATTGATGAATGGGGGAATAACACGAGGGTATTAAAACTCCACCAATAAAAATAGAGGTGTAAAGGAAGGTAAATCATGAAATTAGAGATATTTTTGGGAAAATGGGGTTACTAATGGGTGGGGGAGACTATTGACTATGTTTGAAACATATGTCCCACAACTGCAACAGTCAGGGATGTGGTGAAAAATAAATAATCAACCATTAACCATATTTGAAAAATGGGAACTATCATCCATCATTGGGAATCCATCAAGGGGTTTTCCTATTATGGTAAATGATCTAGAAGGGAAAAACACTATGGTTGTTAGGGGATATGTTAAGATTGGGTGGGTGATGATGATCTGAATTAGGGAATGAATGAAGTATATAAGTGAAAATGTTTGTAATCTAGTGGAAGGTAAAAATTCTTGGTGATATTCCTTCATGCGATCAAGCATGATGAATGAGTGTATCGGTAGGTGTAGATTGAGAATGTTCCCAAGGGGGGAGAACGTAGAAATTTTTAAGGTTTATTATGGGCCCTTGATATGAAATATGGATGTCACTACATATCCCATGGATCTAGAAATCAACCTAGACATAGTTCTAGAGCACAGTGTAGTAGATGAATAATTCCATAAAGGGGGTTCCTTATTAAGTAGGGTCTCACGTTATCACATAGTTGTACATCATATGAAAAGGAAATTGATCATGAAGTTTAATGTCATGCAGAAAAGAAGTTGAACACACATTTTAACATCATATGGTAAGGATTCTTGGTTTTTGTAGTTTAGGTTTGTATATCCTTGACTGATGTGGGCCTATGCCAGGGACCACCCACTATTTTTTTAGGATAAAAAATGTTTGATTTTGGGACTATAAAAAGGAACCACTTTGAGAAGAGTGTATTTCCTCATTCTTATCATGTGAGGCATCTCTTATTTCCACATGAGGTTGCCTACCATTATCTTACAGGGTATCCCATGGTCATTTCATGGGGTAAGCTCAAAGTTTAATATCATGTGCACGGACAGGGGCATGGGGAATATAAATTGAGTTTCCCATATTATGTTTACACCCTAAGGGGTTCTTGGGATTAATGGGGACATATTTGGTCTTTCACATGAGGGATGAGTGTTATTTCCTTCTTATGTTGGTTTATGAGGGAATCTGGGTTTGTTAATGGTCTAGGGTAGTATGATTGGGGATTACAACTCAGGAGGAGGACCATGATGATTTTTTAGGGTCAATAGGGATATATATGGGGGATTCTTGACCCATATTTGGGATGAGGAATATAATTATATATTACACCTAATAAGAAGGCCCATGGAGACTATTTAGGGATAATATCATGAAAATTACAAGAGGAATATTACACTGGTCATATATAAGTCATATCATGCTTATCATAGAATGCATCCTATGCTTGTCACATAGATTATACTATAGTTTTATTTCATGCATCCAATATGATTTCATACATTTCGGAATCATGTGACTATGAAGAGGACTTGTAGTGAGGGTGGAATGGATTTGGAAACTAGAAATCATGGACCATACATGAACAAAGCCCAAGGGGTCCCAATTCTAGAGAAGATGATCTCACTCAGGGGGTGAATATGCAGTCAGTCCTAAAGACAAGTGGTCTAGGAATCAATAAATATCTCATGGGGGTAGAAATAATTCGATATGTAGTATTTAAATTCATGGCGTAGTAAGATACCAATGCTGGAAGGGTTTCATCCTCTCTGGTGAATATCCAAAGTATCTTGAAGCTTTACATCAAGCGATATGTATTTTGGTTTTTGTTCATATCAAATTTATCATACAAGGCATCGTTTTTTTATCACACAGGATAAGTATATATTTTAATTTCATGTGATTAGTATGTTCACTTTAGATCATCTCACATTTATTATATGAGGCATCCCATATTTACCACATAGGGTAAGGATACAATTTAATGTCATGAGTTAAAGACATTTTTTGGATCATCTCACATTTATCATATAAGGAATCCCATGTTTATCAAACGTGGAAAGGCTACAGTTTAATTTTATGTACTAAAATTTTTGGTTTTTTATCGTCTCACATTTATTGTATGTTTTATCCCATATTTATCACATAGGGTAAGGCTATAGTTTAACATCATGGGATGAGGATGTTGGTTTTGGATTATCTCACATTTATCATATGAGGCATCCCATGTTTATCACACAGGATAAGGCTATAGTTTAACATCATGTGATGGGGTCATTGGTTTAAGATAATCTCATATTTATCATATGAAGAATATTATGTTTATCTCATAGGGTAAGGTTATGTCATGTGTTGATGACATTGGTTTGGAATTATCTCACATTTATCATATGAGGCATCCTTTTTATCACACTAGGTATGGCTACAATTTAACATCATCTACTGAGGATGTTGGCTTTATAGTTTAAAGTCTCATAGATCAAACTAAAAATTCTAGTGATGTAATTTTTAAGGAACCTATCATTGGTGGGAGGTATGATTCACTCCCCATTAATGGTGATCGATGAGTATGCACCATTTGAGAAGACCTTATGAATGATGATAGGTCCTTAACATTTGGGTTCCAGTTTCAGTGGATTCTTTCCGTGTATCATAGGAATGTTAAGAACCAATACCATATCACCCTAAAGGAAGGAGGGGAGGTGTACCTTTTTTTTGAATGCTCATATCACCTAGTTTTGATGCCCTTCCAAGTTTTATAACGCATGGATCTGATTTTAATGGAGAGATTCCATCTTAGTCAACCAGACTTATGATCTCTTATTTTTTTCTAATAATCTTAATAGACTGTTTGATTCCATGGTAGATGAAATTATATAGTAAAAACCCCTTTTATCCCATACACTAGGGATTATATGGTCACCTTGGTAGAATGTTGAGTCATCTTAGATATTCCCAGAAGGAATTGGGGAGCTTATCAGTCCAAATATTCTTATTATTTCCTACCATCTTCTAAAGGATGTTAGAGAGGGTATTGTTTGAAACAAAAAATTTCCCATTCACCTGCTTGTGGTAGTGAGGATTTTGGTTGGACCATATGTTATATTTGGTTTATAACTTCTCTAGCTTTGCAGCTCAAAATCTGGTACCAATATTTGTGATAATGGTGTGGGGAATACCAAACTGATGGTTGATGTGGGACATCACAAACAATATCACTGAATGGGTCATGACCACTTTGAAGCAGATGGCCTCCACCAACTTTGAGAAGAATTTGGTGGAAATCTATATGAACGTACATTTTCAAGTTTTCATTGGTTGGGAGGAACCCAAAACATCAAGTCCCCATAAAAATGGCTAGAAATACTTTTTGGTATGGAAAAGCTCTGGTGGATTATGCACGAACATTGCATGGATATGGAATGCATGAAACCTCTTGGTGAATTTTGTGGAATCACAAACCATGCTGGGAAAATAGTTACTATACCCCTAGATCTTATGAGAAATATTCAATCTATCTTAATGGGAACCCAATGATCGAGTGTGGATATCTTTCATGGCATGAGGGATCTCCATCCATTGAATTAAATAGAGGAATATTCCATCAAATTTGCACTTGTATATGGTATACTAAAGACTAGGGTGATCTAGATGGATAAATTGTGCAGCATGAAAAATAATTCAATAACACTTATATTAGTCTGGTAGGAGAGTTTCGTGTAAGAGATACCTAAAAAAGGGATCCATCTAATTAAGTGCTTCTTCGATCACCAGGGCACTTGAGGTTCTTACTGCAAAAGTGAAAGCTTCCAATTGATTTACCTACCGGTTTTCATCATCAAAATAAATGTGGGAAATTTATCATTGATCTTACATAATAATGACTAAATCATCTTGGTTTATCTCTTCAAGAGATGTGTCAATGCCTTCCAAATCATCGGCTTGGTCATTCTTTGATTGGGTAACATACGTCCCCTATGACTAGGAAGGGAAATGGCCCACCAACACAAAATTTCCCCCCAATAGAAGAACATTGCAATGTTTCCTAAAGAAATAATCACAATTGATCTTCTTAATTAGTAACTAGGAGCCCCCATTCACATTCATGTGTGGGACATAAATATTGAGGGCCACCTTAAGGCTAGTGATTATATCTTGGTACTCACCCACATTGTTGGTGCAGCCTTCCAACAATAGGAATTTCTATGAACAGATGGACTATGTGGAACTGATGAAGAGAATACCAAGTCCCGCCATATTGATTTTGGGGTTATTGAGTCTTCTATTGGTTGGGATGTAGGAGGAACCAACAAAATGCATCTTCCAACATGATGCATCCTGAACCAAAAATAGGATGACCTCATCTGGGAAATCAACAACTGGGGGAAGATCCTCCGGGGTTAGATTCATTTCCAATAAATCTACTAAGGATTTTACCTTCATAGTTTTCTGGGGGGATGGAACTGATGTCAAAATGCTGCAAAATTACTTTCCAACATGATATTTGGACTATAAAAATGGGGTATTTGAGAATATACTTTAGAAGATCAATGTGGGATACAAGCTATATCTTGGGGTACTGCAAGTACTGTCGAAGCTTCTGAACTCAAAATACCATTGTGAGGTAACTCTTCTCAGTGTGGGAATGTCTAGTATTCATTTCAGGGATCATGTGACTAAGATAATATAGGTTTTCTTCTACCCTTATTATTCTTATAATATAGAAAATCACCAGAGAGATTCTCAAGGGTGGTAACATAAATGAAAAAATCTTCCCTATATGAGTGGAATTATGACTAGAGGACATAGCTGATTCCATTTAGTAACCTCAAATTTATCCTAACATTTTTCATCCCACTACTAGATGGTGTCTTTCTTCATTGGCATTGAGAATGGATTACACATTTTACCCATTTTTTTAATGATTCAATAGATGTAGGCCAATTAGTCTTAATGTCCCCACAACTAAATTGACTTCGAAGAGGAATCACATTAACGATATCATCAATATTCTCTTGATCAATATCAATTACTCTATATGTAACAACAAATTTGAGGAACTTTCCAAAGTCATCCCTAAATTCACACTTCAAGGGAGTCATTTTTAGTTTATGGGAGTGTAGGAAGTCTATAATTCTTCAAGGACCATGAGATGGTCCTTACACTGGCGAGAATTAACCACCAAGTCATCAATGTAGAATTCTAATAATTTACCAAGGATTTATTGTATATTTTGTGTATAGAATTCTTGTTGGTTTCTCTAGAGTTCTTTTAACTGAATGGAATCCCCTAGTAGAAGAAGTTTATGTGGTGTGCTCTAAAATCGGTGTCCTCATAATCCTTGTGGGACATAAAAATCCATTTATACACGGAATATCCATTTATTAAGTATAGGGAATGGAATCATGTCATTATTTAAATTAGTATATCTATTACTTGAAGTGTAAAATCATCCTTCGGGCAGTGGCAGTTGTGGTCCGGGAAGTCGATGCGGAATCTGGTCTTCCCATTCTTCTTCTTCATAGAGATAATGTTGGTCATAAACTCTAGGTAATAAACCTCCATCATGATGTTATCCTTTATTATATTTTCAAATTCAGCATCAACCGTGGAACAATAGGTAGGATACATCTTCTTGGGAGGTTGTTTGAACCCACGGTGGCTTACAATGAGGCCAAGGGAATGAACAACCACATGGGGATCAAGCCCTAGCATATCCCTATATCTCCAGGATAACACATCATAGTGTTTTTTCAATAAGGAGATTTATTTTTTCCTTCTCTTCTACAGATATGATTGATTGATTGATTTTAGCCTTGAGTATTCCTCTATGAAGATATTTACTTGGATCATCTCATCGACTTTGTTGGAGACACCCTCTTCGAACACTAAAGGGACATCATCAAAACCATCTTACTTATCTGAGACATGATTATAAGAGGGAGGAGGTTTCCCTAATAGAGCTATAGATTTAGTATATGTACTATAATATTCTCTAGAAGAAGTGGAATCCTCGATGAGGGGTTCCTATTCTGTCAAGACAGTTGTGATGAAATATGGTGAGCCAATCCCACATAGTTTCTAAATACAACACCCACCTTTGATATCAAAACAATGTTGTTGAGTGGAATTCTATTGTGTCAACCCTACCTTTTGAAACATGTGGCAGTTTTAGGTTAGTTCCCATTGGGTGGATCAATCATTATTCCATAGGATTTGGGATTTATTGTATTGTATGAGCCTATCCTGGGTATTATTAAGAGTTAATTTGTGTTTAGTTTTTCATGGATAAAATGAAATAGTTTCCCAAGACCGAGGTCATGGGATCTAACCAGTGGATCATTAGAATGAATTTTTCTTTCAAATCTACCAAAGTATCCATAGAAGTGGTTTTCATATCATTGGGGGTAATGATATGATCAACCCTACTGGTCTAGAGTCATTTTCCATCCCTTTTATAATACCCAGTATCTAGGTAATAGGTTTCTCAAGAGTTTAAGGAATAAGTGTAACCTAGAGTAACTATACTCAACCGTCAAGGGGCTATTTAATGCATTGATGGTATGAATAATGGACCAATACATGAAAGTGGAGCTAGGGCCTTCCCAAAAAGGTGTCGTAGTTTGTATCATGTGAGACTAAAATAAACTAAATGATTTCTACTAGGCCTCTAAATTGGATCTTCAACCATATATTTCCATATAGTTTCAGCTCACACTTTTTATACCCCTAAATTCTTAGTTTGGAGGGATTCATATTGAATTTTATGATCCCAATATTATGGAGCATCCATGTCGTGATGATATTGACCTTGATACTAGTATCCAATAGGTAGTGATAGATTTTCATGTTAGTAAACTAGCCTATGATATACAATGTGTAAATCCTTCCTAGAATGATTGCACCCTCATCTTATTCAAAGAAGGAAAAGATGGTAATTTACATTTCCTGCTTTGCTTCATCTACATGTTAGGCCTCATTCGAAGCTTCCTAAGTCTCAAAATGAAAATAGATCCTCAAGGACTCCATAAGGGCCTCACAAATCTCTTTTGATAAGAATAGTTTATCAAGGATCATGTGTCTCACTAGAATGTTGGTGAGTTATCCCAGCAAATCATACTTCTCGTAAAGATGAAAGCATATTCCTGCTAAGGGCCGCTCTTTAACAAGGAGGAAAGCAAGTGCCATTGGTTGAGGTACTTGTTTCTATACTATATTGGTAGAATTCCTTTGCTAACTAAATGACATAGGTTTAGAACTAGATGGTTATTGTTGTGTTTTTGGTGTTTGAGGCTGAGCATGATGATGTTGTGATTGAGTTACATGACCAAGAACTACATTAAGTTATAGAGGCATCCCCAATAGAGTATTCTAGGAGGTTTTTTCTTATTGAGACCTACATGAGGATTTTTTTCTAGTCTCAACAGCTGGAAAATTATCTTATAGAGCACTAACTCAGAACCCCTTCTTATTAGTGTTTTGACTGCCTCTACCCTAATGGAATCAACTAGAGGTATCTGAGGGTGCACTATGATGTTCATCATCACTGATAATTTTGAAATTATCTACCCATATGAAAAAAATCATGAAAGTATATTCTTATTCTTCATTGGTGGAATATTCCTAGAATAGATGAATCCTGGGGCTCTCCCCTAATTCAGGAGACCTGACATCATTGAGGGTCAATATTAGTTTTGGAATCGACGGGGGACTCTGATTTCTCAATCATTACCGGCACTTATTCTCCAAAGACATGGATGTTTCTGATACTGATGAGTTGGTTGGAGTAGATGTAGTGACTATAAGGGATAGTGGGTTTTTCAAACATGCAGGGATAATGTTGTGGGTTTCAGAGACCATCTTGTATTCTATCTATTCATTTTAATTTTGTGTACCCCTTCCTAGAGCATGTTTCCATTCAACAAGTTCTTTGTTACTACTATCGTGGTTAGAGGATACATGTATAACTGTCTCAAGAAATCACCTAATGAAACTGGTCTATGATATACCTGTCCCATAGACCATATTTTAACACAAAACACTCGTTAATGGTATGCCTAAGGACCCTTTGGTAGGGTAAAATTTTGGCATAATAAGTGAGGGTGTCCTCCCCAGGCCTTCTATATTTAGGAAGATTCATGATGTTATTATAAGTAATAGATGAAGTAACCTATGAATTCTATATGCATGAAGTAAAAGATATTTTCATTATTCTCTGAAAGTATAATCTTGGGATCCTTAACATGATAGGGTCTTAGAAAGAATATTCACAGTGAGGCTACATCTAGTGAGGTTGTGGTTGGTGAGACTTATCTAAATGAATAGGAATGTATATATGATGAGGACTTTCGGGAGTGGTTCCTATAGGTGGATCAGCTATAGGGCCTCAATCTGGATAACAATGGCTATTTCTACCTTCACAATATTTCACATGAGATTTGGAAAAGGTAATGGGTGCGACCATTTCTTAGTTCACTACAAGGCTTCTTATAGGTGAGGATCTTATTTTGAGAACTCTCAAAACCAACTCAAATATATGAGAGATACGAAGTTAGGGACCAAAAATATTAGAAATTATATAGTAACATCATTAATAGTTTTTACTGGGAGAGCTGCATATCCAATTTTTTGGTGAGTCACTTCCATTAGGAACTAAACATAGTAACTTATTCATTAGGCCTCAGTTTGTATTTAGAGAGGTAAGAGATGTAGTTATTGAATATGGTGGAGATGAATTATTATCGAAACTATCTATGAAGATATTCCCATTAGGAAAAAACTATGGTGGTAGCTAATTACATTGGATGGAAGCATTTCCTTAAAAAGTCTTTAAAAAGTATAAAATCATAGAGGCTTTCAATTTCTATGTTTTACCTAGAATTAGGCCGAATAATGATGTGAAATTGGCCATATGTTGAAGTGGATCACCCTTTTCATTAAATAGGGTCAATCATAGATTTCTGAATTTTGGAGGTGGGTGAATCTAGTCTACCCATGTTGGATACAGATTCCCTTATGGCAGGATTACATCTTGTTTCATTTCCAAAGCATCAAGGTGATTAACGAGAAAAGTTTTTACATCGTCTTGGTAAGGGTTGGAAGTTACCATAGCTTTTATTGATTTGGTGGATCATGAGACATGGCAGCCATGGTCCCAATAAGGGATGTCACATTATTCAAGTGGGGTAGGAAGGTCATATTTTGGAAACATTCTAGTGCCACTAACATCTATCCTAATTGGATGCTTCATGCCTCCTTCCTCAACATTGGGGCTCGACTATGGAGAATCGGCTACTAAGAAAGAGGGGATATAAGGTTTTCCTTGACATTATCCTACCCTGGGAATTATTCAGAAATGGAATTCGTAGTCAGCCTCTTGTAGACTTTTAGATCATAGGGAAAGGAATTTGACCTCGTGTCTAAAGCAGTTTATGGAAAATACTATTATGCACCGATGGGATTGGAAACCCCTTTTCATTTTTTGATATTCTGATGGGAGGTCAGTAGTACCTCATTATGGTTACTCTCAATGCCCAGTGGATGCCTCTGGTTGTGAGTGCGAGCAATGAAAAGAGGATCTCCTTGATAATACATCTCTCATTGGGAGGGTTTTTCTTCAATACGTCATATGGTATTAGCCTAATTTCTCTCATCATCCGTTGGATTAATTATGAAAAAGTTTATGATAGATACTGTCATAGGGGTTTCATTATCAACGGGATAGCCATCCAGATGGTATCAGTGTAACATAAAAATGGGAATTGAATTGGAGGCTAGTGTACTACCCCCTGAACTATGATTTTCACAATGTGATATTCCTCACAGATGATTGTCTTGGGCACTATGATTCTCATGATATAGGTTTTTCAGAATGTCTAGTGATATCTATATGAATCAGGGTGATGATCCTTCAAAGAGAAATGATGTCAACCCTCTAGCACTGTTGATGGGTATACATGATATTCTCAAGAATTACTATGTATAAAAAATATAGATCCTAGAGATGGTTGTATGTCACCAAGATTTTCAAATATTAGTAGGCTAATTGGTCATTGGTAAGAATGTCTAGTATAGGACAACACATGGTTATAGGTAGCCAGAACATAACTGATAACTGGTCAGTAGCTAGGAACTCCCAGAATATTTATTCCCACTCATTACCCAGAGGATAGTCTGGTTCCTAATTTTCCCAACCCCCAATCAGCATTGGCAAGAAAACTATGTGTGGTAGGGATGAGTATCTGCTCTGATCCTAATCCTCTAGAAGAGGGAGCATCTTATGTGCTAATCATCCCTGGAACACTAGAGTGACTTCAAGAGGTAGGGACAACTTCATGGTCATATCTTAATAGTATGGTATATCAGTGTTTCCTAATTTATCGATATGTTCGTCATCTTCATATGGTACAGATGAGTGTAACCATCATCTAAGGGTGACAACCCCGCTCCTGACATCACTCCCACTTCTAGAGTAGATGCGGAGAGGATAGATGCTGAAAATTGTGGGGATGGTTGCACCATGAGCCCATGGAAAGAGGCCAGAACCTCTTCCACATTCATATACCTACGGAAGGATCTAGGAAAATTTTGAGCCTTAGCTTCAAGGATAGTTATACTCATTTGACATGCTTCTTCCCATGGTTTTAATGGCGGGGGTCGAGTTACTTCGACTGAGTTGTTTTTCACCTCCAACTTTGATAGGTTGATGGTGACGCGATGATTTCCACATTCCTATATTGGGTGGTTTCAAAGGTACCTAATCATAATCCCTTGAGGGATTTAAGGATTACTTCAATCTGAGTTATGGTCAATGTCATGGTCAAGGCCCCCACAATGGTTGTTCATCCTCCTTTCTTGTAATGGATATTTGGGGTAAATAAAGTATCTATCATGGGTAAGACATCCATGTTGATTGGTGGTATCATGGGTAGGACATATATGGTGAAATTATTAGAAATGGATAGACTATGAAGGTTCTTGGTGGAACCCATGATGTAAAGGGTCAAAATAGTTTTCCTGGTGGTATGTTGGGGTCCCAATCCCAATCGGGAAAAGAAAGGACATCACATGGTGTTCATAAGGTTGCTGTGAGGTGCATCCATTGTGGTAAGGTAAATTGTAGGTGAGGTATAGGCCTCCTATTAGGTAGGTTTTGTGAACTTGCACTAACTTCAATTTCAGGTGTTCTAGATTGGGGCCATTAGAGAAGGCGTAGGATTAACTTTATCATTTTTCTAAGGAATTGGTCAGTGTTGTTGGGGTAGTTGGGTGGGAGAAGTCCTGGGTGGTTCCCTAATGGTGGAAGATATAGGTGTGACCCACTCAACTTCTACCTACTCAGTGTAGGGGATAGATTTGTCAAAATGTTTCATTGAGAGGCTCTGAAAATGATTTTTCATGGTAATCGGGGGGAGACCACCTGCACGGCCCTTGGGGAAATGACATCATAAGGGTGTCGATGATTCTAGGTCCTTCCAATATTTATCTTAGGTAAGGATGACCCCTTTATATTTTTATCGATGGATTAGGGCATCGATTAGCCTTCATTGGATGATCTCCAAGGGGGAGATGGGGTGAGGTAACCCTATAGTTGGGGAATTAGTGGTCATCATGGAAAGATAATTGTTGTGTGGGACCATCACACCACCTATTCTCCTACCCCCACGCCTCCTGCTGGTAGGTCATGAAGACATTTTTAGTATCTTTATTATTGTATCATATGTGAAGTCAGTCATAAATACAGTTTTGATGTAATCGATGCTCAATTTACCCAAAATTATCCATTAATTCCAATATGGTTCCAAGATGGAGAAAGGATCTACATCGATGATGACTCAGACTAGAGATGCCCAACATCAATCATTTTCTCCTAGTTGTAGGAGAACAATGTCATCTAAGGCACACCATATTGGTTTTATGACCTGAATTCCAAATTCCAGGATTTGAAGATATTCAAATATTTCAATGTCCACCATTGCTGATCTACTCACAGTTGAATGATAATATTTTTCATGTTGGGTTCACTATTTTTCTGATTCCTTCGGTAAAGTAACACATCTGGTATGGGTGTCATTTTCTATTCCATTACTCTCATAAATTTGATTACTTCCATATGTTGGTTTCTCATCCTTGAGGGTGGTTAGTTAGTTTCCCTACATTTGTGATTTCCAAAGGTGGAAGGCTTCTATCGATGATATTTGTGATTTTGGCTCATTGATCAAAATAGGATGATGGGATGTTGGTTTATCCTTCCATGGATTACTCATTGGAACCCACTGACTTGTTTGGGTCTCCCTTATAAATAAAATTAATGTTCATGAAGCACATTTATAGTTCCTTATCGAGGTGGGAACTGGTTAATTATACAACTTCTTTCATGATAGAGTAGCTACACACCGTCCGATCTGATGCTGATATTGAACATATATAGATATCGGTGGATGTTAGATGTATTGGGAACCTATAAACTCTTCCTCTTTTTAATTTGAGGGAATCATGTGTGTGAGGAATCTTATGTGCAAGACCCAAGGAATCCGATTTCCACCATGGTGTAATTTTCACCAAGGGAATAAGAATTTTGAGGCTTTTCACCTTGGGCATCCCATGTTAATTACATGAGGAAAATATTCTTTATCAACTGGTGGGGTTTGACATAGGCTTAAGGTCTGTTGGGGACACTATAGTCACAAGTTTAACATCTTGTGGATATGGTTTGGCCACAGATTTAACATATTATGCAGACAGGTTGTTCATAGATTTAACATCCTATGGGGAGGGGTTGGTCATATATTTAAAATATTATTGGTAATGTTTTATCACATATTTAATGTCTTGTGGGGATAGGTCAGTGATAGATTTAATATCCTGTGATGGTAGGTTGGTCATAGATTTATTGTCTTGTGTGGATGGTTTTTTCATAGATTTAATAACTTTTGGGGACAGGTTGGTGGGGTTGAGGGTATCCCAAAGGGGAGATGATCACACTTTGGAGTTTTCACCTTACAAGGGGAAGACATGTTTATTTAATGGAAATTTTTAGGGATAGGGATTTAACCTCATGGAGGTATCCTAGTTGTTTTAGTGTTGTTCCTCAAGGATCCATCCTACGTACCCAGTTCAAATATAGGGATAAAAACCCATGTAGTTTGATGTCACAGTTTATGTTCAAGTGATAGGACTAATACATGAAGTTTTTTATTAATCAGTAGGGACATTCACCTCACAGAAGGAGATACAACAAGGGATAGTGTGTAGATTACGTAGAGGATTTCCATTGTAGGTGGCTCGTCCCATGGTGGTGGAGGATGGTGTGGGGATTATGCATGTGGGATTCCCATTATAGGTGGCTCATCCCATGGTGGGGTAGGATGTGTCTTCCAATGATGATCCTAAATGGGGAATCTTGTATTCATCACATGGGGTGGGAGATGCAGTGTCATCCCATTCCATTCATACATGATGTGTCATGTGTTCACTACACAGGGTAAGGATACAATTTACCATCATGTGATGAGGTTGTTTCCTGTAGTTTAATGTAGTATGAATAAGACATTGGACTATGTAGATTAACATCATTCAACTCAGATATGGAGGTGTATTATTCCCAAGAAGGCCATTTCTAAGTAGAATAGGAGGATAAGATAAAAGCCCTCCCTATAAGGAATTGTGAGTTGTTTCTAGAAATGATTCCATCATTAGGGTTTATGTGCCTACTTCATAGGCACCTCTAGGTGGTGCATGGAGTAAAAACCACCATGGTGAAGCATAAAATAAAGATACTGACATTTGGATGCCTATTCGTAGTATAAATAGTATATAAAACTGTCTAGGTCATGATTAAAGAAAATAGTTCGGACATGGGGGTTGATGGTATTGGTCTTGCAGAATATTTAGGCATAGATTAATATGGTTTTTATCAATATTGTTCTATTGAGAAATTAAATTTCATGAAGTTGGGTCAACTAAAAGGAGGAATCTGGTAGGTACCTTCTAGGCTAGTTTCATGAAGGTAGTGGGTTTCCTTAAGGTAAAGGGTTTCATAAAGGTAAGAGAGTCATGATACAAGGTGTCCCTGCATCAGGGTAAAGTCTTGGATCCCATGGATTATGTTTCTTGAAGGGGAATTATCTCATGAAAACCCAATAAGTTTAATGGGTTTTCCTCTATTGTGAAGTCCATCTCTACCATGGTCGTTGAGTTTCAAGAACTCATGTGAGGTTGTTCACAAATGATGGCAACATGTAGGGAACCATCACTTTATTTATCATGAAGGATGAAGTTTCATGAATTCAGAGCTTCTGGAAGAACTCTAATGTCATGTCCCCACTTAAATGTTAGATGGAGGTGTTTGTTTATAGGTTCCATAAATCAAGGAAGGTTATTTTTATGAAAATTATCATTCAGGAGGTATGTTTCATGAAAGTATGAACATGGGTGGAGAACATCATGTATAAACATATGTTGCATGAATTTTACCATCATTCACATAACTTATATTTTGTAGTGAATTAAGGACCTTCACGAATAACTTATTGTTGAAAAAGGTTTTGAATTTCATGATTATAATCCCTTTGGTGGATTTTAAGCATGTTTCATCCCGAATTTTCCTCGACATGTCTGTGCATTCCTTTACCTCTCTTGTAACTAGTGTTTTTCAGCAAAAACACATAACTTATGAATTATTTTTGAAATAAATTAATAAAAATAAAATGAAATAGGTTTTTGGAAATATCTTCTACATGTAATGATATGTTCATCTCACTCAGTGATAAATAATATGTGTAATGTTTATATTTTAGCATCGGATCTAGGAGTGTGGGATAAGAGAACCTCAACATCCCCACATAACCGAACAACCACTATATCAACCTCAATATATACAACATTGAAACCCACAAAATCACTTACATTCTACCACTACCATCCACGTGAACCCATTCCAACCATAATCAAACAACCTCTCTTTCCACTACACAACCATGACCACACTCCAATATGCCACAAAATCCCCTAACAAGACATCTATTTTTTTATAGAAATGGAAAACACAACAAAGAATCTATAAACAACGTGAATTAGAACTATGAAAGGATTGATTAAATTATTTTTCAATGAAATGTATAATTAATTGAACATCTTTTTCAGGTACATCCTCCCTTAAAATTCAAGATTCCAAACAACTAATTTATTCATATCATTAAATTATTATCTTTTTTTGAACGTTGATTCCAGAAAATAACCATAGAAAATAAAACATATTTCACAGTACAAAATAAACAGATAATAATAAATATATTTCATATAATAAACAAAATAAACATTTTTCACATGAAATAACATATAAATATTTAAAAAATGTGAGATACACTACCCATTTTAATTTCATCATTCCAATTATTATATTTCCTTGTTTTATTTATAAAATTCACCCTATTGAAAGTAATAAAATCATAATACCACAATTTACACGTAATAAATGGGTAGTCTTGAATCGACTACCTTAGCATGAGTCATTCACAATTCACTATGTATTGAATGGAAGGGAGAGTAATGTTAATAATAGCCAAGAAATCAGTAGGAATGAAACCCACAAACCTATAAGGATGGTTCCTTATTCATAAAGGGTATAAAAGGATAATAAATGTATAAAATAGTGAATGGGTACCTCATATTTAAAAAAACATAGATGTAAGAATTGTTCAATGATTCTTTTGGTGTTTCTTCTTTTTTTGAAAAACCCATTAAATCCTGAGATTCCGATTAAAACCAGACATGATAATCATCATATCTTGACATTTAAATTTCCTTTAAATAAGGGCCTAATTATTTTACAGGAGAAATAATTTACATCAAATAATAAAAAATACTGATTTTAAGGGTTTTATGATTGAAAATGGGATTTTCACACATAAATTAAGATTTTATATGAAATATAAAAACAAGTATTTTCATAAAGGGATAATTCCTATGTATAATATAAATGACTCCAATGAAATTTAGAAAGAAAAATATAAAATCATAAATGACTCTTACAAGATTCAGGAATTCTCTTTTTAAATTCAAAAATACTACTAAGAAATCCAAATTGAATTTTATAAATTCCAGAAAGAATCTTATAAAATAAATAAAGTCTCTTAAGAAATCCAAAATGACTCTTATAAAATCCAAAAATAATTATACAAAATCTAAATGTGCCATTACTAAATCCAAAATAACTCTTATGAAATTTGGAAAGACTCTTCTAAAACCTAAAATAATTCTTTTATTACACAAATTACTTCTTATATTTAGAGAATTTGGAAAAATCCTCAATATAAGGTTCCTTTTTTAAGATGTAGATAAAAAATGGTTATTCCATACTAAGATATATCTGAAAAAACCAAAAAAAAAATACACGATTAATTTAAAATTTTTATATTTTCATTAAAAATTGAAAAATAATCATTAAAACTGATGAATAACTTCTCTTAAACATAAATCCCTAATTAAAATGGAAGTAATATTCTCTAACCTCCAAAAATTATTGGAAGCATCCACCACTTCCTACCAAACTCAAGAAATTATAAATCAATGGATTTGGGGAAAATCCATCCCTTATATCAGATACCTATCAAATGATCCTCATCCACAAGAGTAAAAACCAAAATTGGAAAATAAAACAACAACCAAAAAACTTGAAACTCTCTGGTAAATACCTCTTAAACTAATAAAACACTTCAACTAAGTCACAAATTATAATAAGAGATTAACAATCTAAAAAAATTGGAAAAAAATAATATCAAATAATTCATATCAAATCAAAAATATAATCATAAAAGAGAAACATGTTTCAAAATAGCTTAGTATTGTGAGTGTGAATATATTACTCATGTTCCCATGTAAATTCCTACAGACCACTATACATCCACAAAACATGAACCAATGGACCCACATGGAAAATTATCCTGATGATTCTAAATATTGATCAGTTTCTCCATGAATATCATGTCATCCTCCACATCCAAGTCTTTCCAATTAATGACATGGGTTTTTTATTTGTTTTTCAATAAATCTATGAGATATATAAAACATTTTGGATCTAGTCCAACTATGGGTGAAGAACAATTGATACACCACCCCACTGTTATACCCCAACTCCTCAAAAGATATGATAAGATGGGGAGAAATCTTACTCCCTCATCCAAACCTCTACTGAATATGATAAGAGTAAATCCTAGAGAACACATGGTCTCCAACCTCAAACTCCAAAGGCATCCTCCTCCGACCAAAATTAGATTTATGATTGTTTTTTATGCTATCATCCTATCTAGGACCATCTTCCCCTTCCCAATTGTGCTCAACAAATCATCTTTTACAAGGATCACCAACTCCCCAACCTCAATCTATCAAAATAATGATCTTTAAGTCCACCTATATAATTTCTCAAATGTATTCATTTCCATTGAAGAGTGATAAGTATTACTATATTCAAACTCAACCAAAGGTAGTTTCTCTACCAATGATACACCAAAATATAGAACACAAGCTCACAACATATCCTCAAAAATTTTAATGGTTCTTGTTATATTACCATCCATTTTAGAATGGATGGTAGTGATATGTTGGGGTTGAAATCAAAAGGAATTTTAAAGACATCTCCAAATTCATGAGGTCAAATTAATTAGACATTATGGACCTATATAGCCCATGAAGTTTTGTTATCTCATCTAAATACTACTTCCCCCGAATATTGATGGCACATGACTCCCAGAATACCAATTAATGATCCAAATTTATAAACTTATCCAAAATATCCCAAATAACATCACTTATTGGTTTTGAGGTAAACAAGTAAAAAACACATTGAAATGTCATATTATGTCCAATTGGAAACATCCAATGGATGTAAAAAACCTATAGATACATAATCCTTCACATTCACCTATAAACATGTCAAACATCATGATATGAACAGTAATACAGACCACTCTATCCCATACCACCAGATTTTACTCCTCAAGTCATGATATATCTTGTTTATAACAGAGTTCAAGAAGAAAGGTGATATATGAATCAAACAAAGAACCTCCTTATTCATCATCAGAAAAAATCTTCCTTTAGAACAACACTTAATAGTGACCATCCCCTAACCACCCCTTAAGAGAGTCATGGTATAATTTTATATCTTGTATGACCGCTACCTCTAACACTCCCCACTGATAATCCTCTTCCTACTACATAAAATAAAATCTCACTAATATCTAGTATAATAATCCTTTACAACCAGTTTCCCCCATTTCTAGATGTATCATTAAAATATCATTCATTACTCTATAAAAAAATTAGACTCCCTAAAAACATATCCTAAAAAATTCATAATCCGTGAATTAAAAATTACATTCACATTCCCTAGGATATAAGTGATTTTGATATTTTTGTCAAGTAATAACTCCATTCACCTTAACTGATGCAGGTTTATATACCTCTAAGAGAAGATATACCTCATGATCTTGTGATAAGTGAGGACCAAAAGGCATTTATAGATGAGGTAATGTCACCACAGATTCAAATAAAACACCATTTTTTATATCAAAAGATCATGGGTGGCATATTTATTCTTATGGGGATGTAACAACTTGAACCCATATGATATCACTGACCTTTATTGCATTAATATGCAATGGAATATTATATAAGAGTCATCATAGAAAACATTGAAAATCCCTCTATCCTCTAGAAACCAAATAATGGTGGAATTGATTAGCCTTTTCTTCATATAGTTTAAATCCACCTTAAAATGATCAATCCATATGAAATCTTTTTCCATCATTGTCATGGCTATAAATAGGGATATATCCTAAGAGAATTTAGATATGAACCTCTGATAATATATTGTGAGTCCAAGGATACTATAGACCTACTAAATATTATTGGGTGCTTCCAAAGAGATTATCACCTTATTCATTGAAGTATTTACTTGTAATCCCTGTTAATATAACAAATTACTATGAAAATGAACCTCACAAATTTTAAAATTTCACTTGGAAAACTTACCATAGAGTTGAGGGTCTTGAAGGAATTATAAAATAGCCAATACACAACATGATCCTACTTTTACTTAAATTATATGAGTATGTCATCAATTAAAACCACCACAAACTAATTTAACAACTAATGGAACACTATGTTGATGAGTCCCATGAAGACATATAGGATTTTCATTACACTAAATGGAATAACTATGAACTCAAAGTTCCCATAGTGATACCCTATCAAAATCTTTGGTATATCATCCTCTGTTACCCCAACATAATGGTACCTAGGGCATAGATAAATCTTTGAAAACTATTTGGAACCCATTAGTAGATTGAATACATCATTTATCCTCTAAAGGGGATAAGGCTTATTGAATGTCACCTGATTCAACCATTGGGTTTATACAAAAATTCATACCAACATCTTCCTTATTGGTGAAAAACATTGGATCACCCTATAGTGATACACTATCCATGATGAAACCCTTCTTCATCAAATCACCAATCTAATCTCTCAACTGACACATCTCAAAGGGTGTCATCCAATAAGGTTCCATCAAGATCAAAGAGGCAATGGTCTATGGCTCTAACCCAAAACTCTTATCACATTCAGTGGGTGGGGCTACAACCGCTTAAGATAAAACATCCAGAAACTCCTCAAAAACTCTAGTAAAATCCACCACCCATACCTATATCAAATCCAATAATAGTGCTTATAGCTGAGTAAATAATGGTTTCATATTTCGGAAGATCATATGATGACCTCTCCCACCAATAGAATCTATATGTTGGTCTCCCACATTATAAAATGAAACTCTCCATTGGATGAAATTTATGACCATACGCATAGATTATAAAAATACATACCAAGGATTAAATCATATGGTTATACCCTAATAAATACAAAATACCCCAATGACATATTCTAATCTATCATTAGCTCACAAACCCAGTACATATCAACATTACTCAACAAACCTTTAACTTCTGTTGTTAAAAACGAGGGTGCTGAAGGACACTTCATGTTGAGTCCTAATGAATGGACCAAGGAAGGTGAAATAAAGGAATCTGATGATTTAAAATCATGTAAGTCAAAAATGAGGGTAGACAAAAAAAAGATGAAACCTCAGACAATATCTGGGCTATTTAGAACTAACATCGCCATGGAGAAAAACTAACCATGACCATATATTTGTCCTCTCTACCCATAGTGATGACTACCTCCACTATCATGCTTAGTCATATTAACTTGAGGATAAGTGAAATCATGGTATTTTCCTCTTCCTAATCCTTCTCCCCTCAACTACCCAAAACCCTACCAATCCTACAGCTAAAAAGGCCTATGAAGTAACTACTATTGAGGCTGAAACCAAAGATGATTTATCACACCACGTTGGCCCCTGAGGATGACTAGACACTAGATCACTGATCACTATGAAATAAACAATAAAATAACATAGAAAAAAATATCTAATTGGATGAAAAGGAACTCTTAGATCCTGAGAAGAATGAGGAATATTGTTATGGTTTACTCCCTTATGATCAAAACCTTTACTTCCTGCAATTTTAGACACTCTATTTGTCTCTCTTCTCCATTGTAATCCATAATTACTCCCCTATTGAGAATATCATGGTTTTACACGCATCCTATTGATCACATAATACTTCTTCTACACCTCTAGCTAAGTATTAAATGTAAATGGGGTAACTATAAACTGAATAGTGTGAAAAATCACATCCTACTAACATTATATTATGTCATCCTCATCAGGGAAAATAATGGTATAAAGGTAAAGAAGGAATTTAAATATGATCATGAACTCCTAATTTTTCAGTCTCCCTAGATAAAGTTAGAGGGACTCCTAACTATTTTTCCCCATAATCATCAATGAATGGAACTTTTCAGGGAACTACCTATAGAAATCATCCCATTAGATATATACCTCCTTCTAGTCCCTCAGATATAGGACACATAGATTGTGTGTATCTCCTCTCATCTGGATAATAGCTAATATAACCTAATACTCTACCCTTTCATAGATCAAAATAAATGTTATCTTAAGATCCTTAAACTAGTTATTTATCAACAAACCAAAGATTATCCCCTCACACATCATTATTCCTAGAAACTTCAACTCACACAATTTAATCCTCAAAGATACATCCTTCTTAGCATGTTCAACCATTTGATAGTTAACTAGATCATCCAACTGAACCTCGCCAATTTTATCCACACATGGATGGTAACCTACATATATCTCTATAAGAAAAAAAATAATATCATAATCATAATAACATGGAATTTATTTAAGATTCATTTAATTAGATTCATTCCAAATCCCCCAAAAGTCACCCTAATTTCAAACACAAACACAAACAAGTATGAGACAAGTACCTTTCCTGGTATCTATCTTTAAATCCATATAACCTCCCCTAAGGTTTTCATTAAGATTTAGGTCCACATTTCAAATCATAGGGGGCTATAATAACATTTTTACTAACAGGTATCTGATGATACATCACACTCTAGGTTTGACTAACACTATTTTCATATCATTCCCATGAAATCCTCCCAAGTTACTAACTCTAAACCCCATATTAACACTCATATATAAATCTGATAAAAAAAATTCATAACACACACTATGAACCCTTCTTGGGACAATATTGAAGATAAAGGTTTCCCCAAATCCAACCTCTAATAGACATTGGGTTAGAAACTAGCACCAAGGGTATAAATATAAAAATGTGTATCATTTACGTCAATAATACTAGGATCACATACGAAAAACATAAATAGATTCCATGACATGAATTAATAACCAATATCCCATCATTAAAACATGGTTATAATAAAAAAACATAGTCCCCAAAATGAAATTCCAAAAAAAAGTCATATGCTAGAAATTCCTACTACAACTCCAAGTTATGAGCTAGTAATGTCCCTCCAGATATCCAAACTAACCTTGTAAATCTAAAAAAGAAATTTATATATGTATGGGTTAGAATTTATGTATACTGAAGAGGATCCTCCTTAATACCTTTCATCAAAATGTGGAATAGGCATACTAATTCTTTAGTGAATAAACAACGAAACCAACAAGCACCTACTAGGTCCACTTTCGCCCATCCTCTCCAAGGCATACTCACCCAACATTACATCCAACTATAATAATATAAAATTGGAATAATATGTCAAATAGGTACCCCATAACCCCTTATCCTCTAATTGTTCACCCTCATACAACAATGGAAATCGTCTTGGTGCTCTCAATACCTTCCATAGTGAGGTTACAACACATCATATCCCATATCACAATCATGCCAAATATCATAACCACATCATCATAATCACATAACCACAACCACATACCATATCCAAACTAAGTATAAAATTTCCTTCACTATTGGATGTCTTTAACATGAAAGGCATCAACCTCATTCCCTCCACCAACCATGCCCGACCACTGCTCTATGTCACTATATCAAACACAATACTAAGTCGGCCATTATATCACATATCATAACTTTAATCCTTTTGAAAACTATATGCTTATACCTATAGTTAACTATCATAGATTATGATTCACCTAGAATGGTGAGCACAGAAAAGGTATTCATCAGCCATCTTTTCCCATACCAACATGGATGTTTGGTGAAAATACCCAAAACCTAACAATTATGTGATTTTGTAAGGTTAATAGATTTGGGTGGGGTGTCTATAATATAAAAACGAATAAGAATCATATAATAGTCACACACAATCCTAAATGAGAGGTCCAGACTGAATAAAAAACACTACCATTACCCGTAATCACCTCCACATCATCACTATTATCTAGTAATATTCATTCTCGCATCTACAAAAAAATTAACAACTTTTAATAGACCAAATGATATTCACTATCTTCCCATTTAATCATATAGTTACCCATCCAATATTTACCATTTTAATAATTTTATTATATTCATTATACCATTAATTAACCATATTTAAACACCAGTCATTCCCTAGCCCCCACCCACATTCATTTCAGTAAATAATTATACATTTATGTCAAAAATAATTTATTAACATTGATTAATAATTTAATTTTATCCCATCCCCATTGAAATATATATTTATTTTCAAATAATTCCATACCTTTTGGAAACTTTATCACATCCCCATACAACTGATTAACCATCACATCTAACTATAAACCTGTCATGCTAATATATACCACAACACTTCTTTTATTCCAACACCATCTATGTCAACCCCTATCAAACAAAACAAAATAGTCACTCTATCCCCTTCACAACTATTCCCACAATCAAATCATCAATAACATCCCAAATAAAGACTTCCATTTTTTATAGAAAGGGAAAACACTGCTAAATAGTGGCATATAACATTAATTCCAACAATGAAACTATTCATTAATTTATTTTTAAACAAAACTTCTAATTAATTAAACTATTAATTCATGTAAATATTAACTTGAGTTTATATATTACATTCAACAACTTCATTACCATCTTTATATTTTTATCCTTGTTTGGGAGGTGATTTTAGTAAATAATCATAACTGAAACATATTTTTTTATAGCAAATAAACGTACATCAATATGGATAATGAATAGCACAACATCAATAGAAATTTATCGAACGAAATAATGTGTAAATATATAAAACACATGTGACATACTTCCCATTTCATTTTTTTACTTAAGTTGATTATATTTCTTAGGTTGAGTCATACTATTAACCTATTTGAAAGTAACATCTTGATCATTCCATAATTTATAAAAAAAATAAATGAGTAGTCATGAATACCCTATTTTGTAAATATTTATAAAATCTGGAATCCCACATAGAAAGAAACACATAATCCTTTAGGTACATGTCTCTAGAAATATAGGGTTCAAATGGAGAATAGATGTTAGAAATAGGGGATAGAAACATCAAATTAAGAAAAAACTAGATACAAGAATCGGGTAGTGATTCTCTTAGACATTTCCTCTTTTTTTAAAAACCTATTCACCCAAAAGATTCTCATTTTAATTAAGAATAATAATCATCATATCATGGTATTTAAATTACCTTAAATTTATAGTTCAAATATTTCATGGGTAAAGGGATTTATTTAATATAAAAAAGTAAAAAAATTAAGGGTTTTATAATTGAACATAGTAATTTCAATCATAAAATATGATTTGAGATGAAAAGGGAAAAATGATGAATTTTTATAAGGTAATATTCCTATGTATAAAGAAAAATATTCGTACAAAATCTGGGAAGACTCTTAAAAATCTAAAATGAATATTATAAAATAAAAAAACACATTTTTGAAATTTATAATGACTCTTAAAAAATTTGAAATGACTCTTAGGAATTATATAAAGACTCATATTACATATAGGAATATTCTTATGAAATATAAAATTACTCATATGAAATATAAAAAAACTCTTATGAAATTTATAAGGACCCTTATGAAATATACAATAACTCTTATGAAATTAAAAAAGACTTGTGACGTATGAAATGACACTTATGTTTATAAATATAATTTTTTTTTTTTGATGATATGTAAAACTTATCTAAATAAGGTTAATTTATATGAGGAGAATAAAAATGGAAGTTCATTATATACATTTCCAGGAGTTATAAAAATACAAAATGTGTTGAATTACATGAAGAAATACATATTTCAATCCAGAATTACAGAATAACTATTAAAACTAAGAAATCACTTTTCATACATATAAATACAAAATTAATATAGCATTAAACTTCTCCAATATCTATGATTATTAGGAAATATCTCCTCATTATGAAGATCCTGACCCCAGTAGCTGAGATCTGGTGCCTTACTTTATTACATTGGTACTCTGAACAAGTGATCTTTTCTTAAAGAACCGAATAGTTTAATAGCTTCATAAAACTAGATACCAACATAAGTATAAAACTACAACTTGAAATGAAATAAAATATAGTAACTTAATTGAAAACACTCTTATGATCTTAAATATCCATGTTTGAAAGTCATAATATATATCTTGGCATCCTGAGAAAAAATAAAACATAAGAAATGGGTGAGCTCAGATGATCTGAAAGGGTAATAAATAAAATATGATATATAAACATAAATAATAAGACAAGGTTAAAATATAACAACACATTCCATTAAAACATGAACTTGAAAATAATATGGCAGGAACAAAATCTCATCAAAATAATGACAGATAAATAATCACAAGGGAATGAAACTTAACCACAGATATTCTACTAGATGAATAATAAAATGGATTATCAATAAATAATTTAATAATGATGTAATTCATAATGTTGGACATCATAAACATACCTTCAAGTCTTAATCTATTATACCATATATAATTTGGTATGACATAAGCCAGTACCCAAACTAGTTTGTCTCCTAAGACATACAGATGCATCAATGGGCTATAATAGGCCCCAACAGACACTTACTAATTCAAATTCATTCCTGTTATGAAAGGGTTGAAATATAATAATAATATACATTCATATTGAAACTCACTTATGAAATTTAAATAATTTCCCCAATCAGTAAACAAAATAATAAACTATTCATAGTGATATGGGGAATGGTATCAAGACAGTACATCCCTAGTCAAAATAATCATAAACCATTCAATAAAATCTGGTAGATGGTAATATAAGAGATCAATTTAAATTAATAATAATATTCAACATAGTTTGTTGAAATAGATGAAAATAATATAATAAAATCAATGAGAAATTCATGACAAAAATACCCTTTTCTCTGGAAATAAGAGTTATATTCAAATATCATTTGTTTCTTTCTTGAAAATTAGATTGTAAACAAATATATCTAAAAAAACGGAATAAAATTATATTTTAGAAATATTAAAATAATATTAATACTAAAATTGGGAAACTAAAGTGAAAACATGTTAAAAGGAGTGTTTAAGAAACTATAGAAATGATATACATCAGTGCGCTTTAGGGGAAATCATATATGAGTCTTTAAATCCGAAAAATCCATAATTTTTTCAGAAAAAAAAAGTAACTTTGATATATTTTCATGATAAAAATAGATATTGTTGAAAAATATTTGTTCCATAAGAAATTATGGAGTGTACATGAAAATGGGTATCAAATTGTGCAGAACCCTTTAATCAGGCTTTCTTATCAGGAAAAATAAAAAAGAAACCTTATAAAACATGTATTTACCATAAAAGAAAGAATAATTGATAAAGCTACATATTTTTGTAACATAAAAAAATAATTTATGAGGATTTAATGAGAATAATTAAGATTTACATAGGGGTAAAGAGAGAGAAAGTGTAACCCAAAGGAAAATGGAGGGGAGAATCACTTACCACTTTGAAAACAGTCGAACAATATTCCCAATAAAAGTAATGATCAAAAAATAAGAAATTTTATATCATGAATATAAATATATTCATGATATGACACATCAATGTGTATTATACATAAACCATGCTCAATAAGTGGTGGTGAATAAGGCATATCTCACAAAAATAAAAATGAGATAAGAAAACCATTATTTTATGTCTGTAAGTGTTCTTAGCCTACACTTAATGTAATGGATAATGAAATTATATGCATTAATAAATTAATTAATAACCTATTAAATATATATTTTATTTATTATAATGTTATTTAATTCATTTATATCCTTTTTGGTGAGTTATAAGATTCAATTTGGTTGTTTTAGAGTGTTTGTTCCCTTTGTTTTCATGATTGGTTCACTTGTATACAAGTATTAAAGATCATGTATAAAGTGAATAGTTATATACAATTGAAATTATATGTTATTAATGAACTTATAGAATATTAAATGGTATTATATACAATTTTTCCAGATACTAGGATTATTCATTAGTTAAAACGTTAAAGACAACTTGTCACGACCCGTCCGAGTGGGGCCCGAGCCGCAACTCCCCAAGCCTGCCTCCAATAGGCCAGGGGCTGGTGACTAGCACCAAGTAGGCATATCACTAACAAGGGAGGCATTGTCTATAAACCTGTACACAAGCACACACATCTCTAATCCCACAAAACTGAAAAGTAAAAACTACTAAAAATGGAAATGCATGCATACACTAAAATCCCAACCAGCAGAGTACGGCAGGAAAGTGAAACCCTGGGCCAAAAGTACAAGCCCACAAAAATAAAGTTTGTAAAAAAGTCCAAACAGTAAAGAAAGAAAGGTAATAGGAATGAAATCTGTTGCCTTAGGAATACACCTCGGCCTGTCTGATCTCACTGAGCACTGTCCGGTCCTTTCCCACCTAGAATCCTGTCAAAGGATCGCTTGTCTGCACAAGACATGACACGTGTAGGCAATGCCCATGCAGGTGTGAGTATAACAATACCTAGTAGGAAACCTCGAAACCACAAAGAAAATACAACAAGGGAAAATACCACAAAGGAAAGATACAGTCAGCTCCACACAATATATTTCTATAGAACATATAACAAGAATATCCAGATATACTCATACACGATCGACAATCGCGACACCCCCACTAAGATCCAGCTCGAAGATTTCCACTAAGCACGTAACAAGAAGAACACACTCTTAGGTCTGAAGAGAGAGATACGAAGTACTCGTTCCGGGAGAACACACTCCACACGTACTTGGGAATATGATTCTCAGATGATGATCACAACCAATAGCCATGGGGTGATTCCAACAACTCAGTCTGAACTAATCCGCTAAGCAGAGGATCAACACCTGGGTAATGTTGGTCATGTCGATACCAAGAACTCTACCTAGGTTACCAAGAATGAATAGAGGATTCAGCTCTAAGTCTCACAGAGGGGATTCCAACAACACTATTCAGGAAGTCCTGCTGAAGGGATCATACTCTTGTATGTAGGAAATGATACTGGAATCCTTCAGGAGAAAGACCAAGGGGACGAACCCTAAGGAAACTAGTCCAGGTCACAGAAGGAAACTAGCTCAATCCATGAAAAACAAATTACATGGCGTGTAGTATGGTTACACGCCATGTTCCTTGACTCTGGGCACTACCCGTGTAAACGGCCCATTTCATCCATCCAAGTTGTGTAAAACAATACTACACGGCGTGTAGTAGGGTTACACGCCGTGTTCCTTGACTCCAGGTATTTCCCATATAAATGATACGTGTTAGAAAATGATGTCATGTAGGAAACCATATACACGGAGTGTAGGTAAAAGAACACGCCGTGTCCTATTAACTGGGAAACACCCGTGTACCCTGGTCGTATGACCGTACACAGTGTATGTCCGTGTTTCCTGCCCGTGTACCAGTACATGAGGTATCCTGTGTATCTGGCTGGGTCTGGTTGGGGAAGGGCATACACGCCATGTCCTTGGATGTGTACCCAACCTGTGTCCTTGTACTCCTAGAGTACACGCCAGGTGGCCCGCCGATGAACACATGCCGTGTAGCCCATACTACATGTCGTGTAGTCAAGAAAATTTTAGAACACCATCTTCTTCCTCAATGCTTCGTCCAATCTTATGGTTTTCGATTCTACTGTCTGTTTGCCACAAAACTCAAGACGTTGGGTTACCTTGTCACTGTGATGCTGAATCCGTGGGTTTTAGGCTTTCGATCGGTTCCGAAATCTGATTCTGTCCACCCGTGCGGAAATTGTTCGATGAACAATATCTTCTGATCCACTTCGATCTGTCTGCTGAAACCGTCGTCACACCTCCACAAGATCACTACGGTGTCGATTCTTCAATTTGGGATCATTGCATCGCAGAATGGATGCGCAACGATCAGTTTTTCATTGCCCCGTTAAGAATGCGAAGAACGTGCGAAAGAAAAGGGAAGAAAAATCCAAATGAAACAAATTTGAGGAATGAACCTCTACCATCGTTCTTCACGGTGTTTATCCTCTCCCGTTAATAGCCTTAAATGGAGTAAAAATCAACAAGAATAAATCAACATGGATCAATTTCCCAAAATCCTTGCAAAATCCCATCCCGTAATTATGATCGATCCACAGGCTAATCTATTCATTGATTAGTCTGCGTTCGTCATACGAATCAAGAATGGGGAAAGGAAATCACAAGGAGATCAAATTCCATACCTGGATTCACGGTGTTCATTGGTGGAGATCTGGTCGTTGCGTCATCGTCGCTGTGTCGGGAGGTTTTCTTTAGAGCCTCCAAAGCCTCCAAGGGTTTCAGAGTTATGAGGTTTGTAACCCTGGACCCCTGCGTAAACCATTATTTTTAAGGAAAAAAGATAAATATTTTGCTGCAACAAGATTTTAATAAAATATTTTTAATAAATATTTTATTACGGTTAGGTCCAAAAACCAGATTTCACCACAGTTCTGCACTAGTTGATGTTAGGTCTCTTCTAGAGTAAACTCGTTGTTCTGGATGCAATAGTGCCCTTATATTTCCAATCCAAGCACCCGTTCAGGAGTTTTTCCACTTTTTTAGAAAAAACCCACGCGCGTGTAAATTAAATTATTTAATTTAATTCAAACATTTTTTCTGGGATCACCGGGCCTCGGAACTGCATGCCATCTTGAAGCCCGGTCTCAAAATAATTACCACATAATATTAAAGTAAAACATGGTAAAATCCGAGACATTACATCACACCCTCCTTAGCGCTTTTACGTCCCTGAAAATCCAAAACAAAGGCTACTAAAAAAGATGTGGGTACTGCTCATGAATTTGAACCTCCCGCTCCATCGTGCTCTCCTAGAGATTCCTGTACTGCCACAGGACACACACCAAGAGAATAGCTCACCCACGAAGGATCTTCACCTTCCGATACTTGATCTCCATTGGGTACTCAGTAAATGTCACTCCATCATCGATGTACAACTCTCCCAATTCAATAACGTGTGATGTATCATGCACATACTTCTGCATCTGCAACACATGGAAGACGTTTTGTACCCGATCCATCTGTTGAGGTAGAGCCAAGCGGTACGCAACCTCACCAACTCTACTCAGAATCTGAAAAGGGTCAATGAACCTCAGAGATAGCTTGCTGCCTCGACCAAATCTCTGCAATCCCCGTCGAGGTGAGACCCGAAGGAACACATGGTCTCCCTCTTCGAACTCCAAGGGCATCCGTCTCTTGTTGGAATAATAATTCTGCCGACTCTATGCAGTCTTCATCCACTCTTGGATGACTTTCACCTACTCCGTAGTAGCTTGCACCATCTCTGGGCCCATGAGTGCTGACTCTCCTGGGTCAGTCCAGCAAAGTGGTGACCTGCAAGGTCGCCCGTACAAACCTCAAATGGTGCCATACCAATAGTGGAATGATAACTGTTGTTATAAGAAAATTCCACCAGTGGTAGGTGATACTCCCAACTATGACCTAAGTCAAGTATGCAAGCTCGTAGAATATCTTCGAGAACCTAGATGGTCCGCTCCATCTGACCATCATTCTGAGGATGAAACGTTGTGCTCAATCGTAACTGAGTCCAAAAAGATTCCTGTAATCCCTTCCAAAACCGGGATATGAAACGAGCATCATGATCTGAGACGATCATGGATGGAAATTGATGAATTCAAACTATCTCCTACACGTAGAGGCATCCCAAGATCTCTACCAAACTCTCCTCCCGTATGGAAAGGATGTGGGCCGACTTGCTGAGTCGATCAACGATCACCCAGATGGAATCGTGTCCCTTGGACGTATGTGGTAAACCCATCACGAAGTCCATGGATATTCCATCCCACTTCCACTCAGGCACATCAAGGGGCTGAGTCAAACCTGCTGGCACCTGGTGCTCAGCGTTTACATGCTGACAAGTAAGGAATCGAGAAACAAACTCTTCCACACTCTTCTTCATTCTTGGCCACTAAAACTGATGTCGTAGGTCCTTGTGCATATTTTCCATACCTGTATGCACTGCCAAAGGATATGTATGGAACTCCCTCAGAACCTCCTACCGCAACGTCACTGGTACTACTGTGCGCCCTCTGAAAAGAACAAACGTGTTCCCAACCTTTTGAATATCCATCGGCAGCATCACCTGCGGATATCTAAGAATGTAGAGTCTCATATCTAGCATCCTCGTGTTGTGCTTCCCTAACTCGCTGTAAGAGTGGAGGGGTAACAACAATCTACTGAAGGTAAGCTCCCTCATCTCTATTCACGAAGGATAATTATAAAGAGGCCAACTATCTCATCGCCTCATCCAGCAACTGTGAACTGGATTTCCTACTGAGAGCATCTTCCACAATGTTCCCCTTCCCAGGAGAATAAATGATCTCAAAGTCATAATCCTGGAAGAACTCAAGACACCGTCTATATCTCAAATTCTGACCCTTCTGTGAAAAGATATATCTGAGGATCTTGTGATCATAGTAGATGATAAACCGCTCGCCCATCAGGTAGTTCCACCACATCTTCAATGTGAAGACTACCATTACCAACTCAAGATCATGGGTCACGTAGTTCTGCTCATGTGTCCTCAACTAACGTGAGCCATAGGCAATCACCGCTTTCCTCGGTATCAAGACACAACCATACTCGATTCCTGATGCATAACAGAACACTACGTACTCGACACCCTCTTCCGGTAATCTCAAGATCAGGGTGCTCTTCAGACTATGTCTCAACTGCTGAAAAGCCTGCTGGCATCTCTCGGTCCACACGAAAGGCTGCCCCATCTGGGCCAAAGCTGTCATGGGTGCTGAAATCCTGGATAAATCAATAATTAATCTCCAATAGTAGTCGGCCAATCCAAGGAAACTCTGCACCTCTATCACGTTTCGGGGTGGCTTACATGCTAGTACTTCCTCTACCTTGGCTGGGTCCACTGCTACACCATCTGCTAAGATAACGTGTCCCAGAAAGTGGACCTCCTGTATCCAGAACTAACACTTAGAGATTTTCCCGTACAATTGGTGCTCTCTGAGCGTGTCCAGAACCATTATTAGGTGCCTCGCGTGCTCCTCCTCGGACGCAGATTACACAAGGATATCATCGAGGAAGACCACCACGAACTGATCTAGATAGGGCTGAAAGATCCAGTTCATGAGTCCCATGAAAACTATTGGGGTGTTCATCATGCTGAAGGGAATCACCAAGTAATCATAGTGACTGTAGAGACATCTTAAAGTCGTCTTCAGTATATCCTCATCCCGTACTCGCACCTGGTGATAGCCCGATCGTAGATCAACCTTCGAGAACCATCATGCCCCTCTTAATTGGTTGAAGAGTTCATTGGTCCTCGGTAGTGGATACCGGTTCTTCACCGTCACCTGATTCAAGCGCCGGTAATCCACACATAGCCTCAAGATCCAATCTGCCTTTTTGGATAACAACATTGGGGCCACCCAGGGTGAAACACTGGGTCTCACAAAGCCCTTTATCTAAAAGTCTTCCTGTTGCACCCTCAGCTCACGAAGCCCTGCAAGAGCCATCCGATATGCTAACGCTGATATCGGTGTCGTCCCATGTTTCAACTCAATTGAGAAATATATCTCCCGAGGAGGCGGTAGTCCAGATACATACTCCGGAAAGATTTCCTCATACTCAGCCACTACTGCTGGAAACTGGAAACTCATAACATCTGATGCGCCAAAAGGCTAGGCTAGCCAACTGATATGTAATCGGTTGTACCTTCCTACGCACGAGTCCATCCTGCGCAGCCTGGGTCTCTTTTCACCGACGAAGGAGAACCTCTTTCCATCACTGCGGACACACCGCACCATTCACATAAAACAGTCAATCTGGGCATGAACTGTGGATAGACAATCCATACCAAGAATGACATCGTAAGGCCTCGACGCTACCACCAAGAGGTTCTAACTAAAACTCTCGCCTCTAAGGGTCAGGTCACGTTGTCTAAAAAGGTGTGTGATCTTTGAATCTTCTCCAGTTGGTGTTTCTAAGCGTAAGGGTTGAGTCAACTGCTCAACTGGAATCTCAAGGTCTCGAACAAGATAAGCATCCAGAAAAGAATGACTAGCACCTGTGTCTATCAGTACGACATCCAAAGTAGAAAAGACACCGATTATACCTCTAATAATTCCAGGAGTACCTGGGTCATAAGCCTCTGCTGCCTGCAGCTGTCCCTGCCTCTGTCCACCAGCTCCATGAGCCTGGGGTGGACCCCCTGGGGTGGTGGTGGAAAAAGGTAAAAATTTCGAACACCTCCAGATTCTCTCCCAGCTTCTCTACCACGTTTGTTTCCCCGCGGATTTGTCTTCTGCACACGTTGCCTCTACCTCAGTGGTCTATCCACTGCTCCCATGTTAGTAGTACGGAGTGTCGGACAATCTTGAGCAAGATGCCTCCTACCACCACATGAATAGAATAGACTCTCTTGAGGCTGGATGGATGCACCCTGTGAACCCTGTACGGCAGATCCCCCATCCTGGGATCTCCTCTAAAAATGTCTCCCACACCTGGGTCCCTGACGTTGGCTCCCTGCTGCTGAGGTCCCTGCTCCAGCTCGCTCACTGCTGACAACTATCGGTTGTCTCTGCTCTTCCAAGAAGTTCTCAACCACCAAAGCCCAATTGAACACCCTAGAATAATTAGGATTGCTCATAGGGACGATGCTAGCTCGAATGTCTCTTTGCAAGACCAGCTCAAAAGTCCGAGATCTGAAGTACTGATCCCTGACCATATCCATCGAGTACCGTGAGAGGTCAATAAACCTCGAGGAATAGTCATCCACCGTCATGGTTCCTTGATGGAGCTGAAGAAGCTCCTAAATACATACTGCTCTCAAGGTAACCGGAGAAAACTCCTCCCTGAAGAGATGCTCAAACTCTAACCATACAAGAGTCACCTTTTTGTGTGTCTGGATAACCGAACTCCACCATTGCCCTACTGAGCCCTACAGAAGGCCTGCTGCCAGGATCACCATCTGGTGTTCTGGTGTCCTGACCAAATGGAAGACTCTTTCCACTACCTCAAGCCAGTCCTTTGCTTCCTGAGGGTCAGGCTCGCCTTGAAACCTGAGGGCTCTCTGTCTCTGAAACTCGTGGAGTGCGCTCAACCATCACTCCTCCTTTACTAGTACAAAAGGCACTAAACACTACTCCACGGGTGGTGGAATAACTAGCACACCAACCGAAGGTAAAACTAGGGGATCTGGTCCCTGAATCGAAGCTTCATCACTGAGGGGGTTCATCCTCATGATCGAGCTGCTGGATCCTAGTGGGTGCGTGTCATGGAGGCATCCAATAACAAAACAATATGTATCACAGTCAGTGAATATATATGGAGAGCTGACTTAAGAGGGACATGGAAACCACAACCCATTCCTATATGATGAAAGTTCCATTATTTTCCCCTGCAACTAGTGTCCTCATGTTCTGAGTCGAAAAGAAAGTTATTAGAGTCCTAGTGTATGGATACATCGGCCGCCCGTTCCAACACTAGGGTCTCTGGACTGAAAACCGAACTCGAAACACTTAACACTGTTTCCCCAAACCAACTCACAAACTCTCAGTCCTAAGGTAGAATTGACCACCTCTAATACCACTATATCATGACCCATCCCGTTGGGGCCCGAGCCGCAACTCCCCAAGCCCGCCTCCAATAAGCCAGGGGCTAGTGACTAGCATCGAGTAGGCATATCACTTACTTGGGAGGCATTGCCTATTAACCTATACACATACACACACATCTCCAAGAACACAAAGCTGAAAAGTAAAAACTACTAAAACGGAAATACTTGCATACACTAAAATCCCAACCAACAGAGTACGACAGGAAAGTAAAACCCTAGGCCAAAAGTACAAGCCCACCAAAAGAAATTATGTAACAAAGTCCAGCCTGTAAAGAAATAAAGGTATTGGGACTACAATCTGTAGCCGTAGGAACACACCTCAGCCTGTCTGATCTCACTGAGCATCTTCCGGTCCTATCCCACCAAGAATCCTGTCAAAGGCTTGCTCATCTGCACAAGACACGACACGTGCAGGAAAAGCCCGTCCAGGGGTGAGTATAACAATACCCAGTAGGACACCTCGAAACCACAAAGCAAATACATAAAGGGAAAATACCACAAAGGAAAGATACAGTCAGCTCCACATAGTATATGTCTATTGAACATATAACAAGAATATCTAGATATACACATACCCGATCAACTATCGTGATACCCTTACTAAGATCCAGCTCAAAGATTTCCACTAAGAACGTAACAAGGAGAACACACTCCTAGGTCTGAAGAGAGAGATACGAAGTACTCGTTCCAGGAGAACACACTCCACAAGTACTTGGGAACATGATTCTCAGATGAGGATCACAACCAATAGCCATGGGGTGATTCCAACAACTCAGTCTGAACTAATCCGCTAAGCAGAGGATTGGTGCTCGGGTAAAGTTGGTCACATCGATACCAAGAACTATCCCTAGGGTACCAGAAATGAATAGAGGATCCATATCTAAGTCTCACAGAGGGGATTCCAAAAACTTCATTCAGTAAGTCCTGCTAAAGGGATCATACTTCTGTATGTAGGAAATGATAACAGAAACCTTCAAGAGAAAGACCAAGGGGACGAACCCTAAGGAAACTAGTCCAGGTCACAGAAGGCAACTGGCTCAAGCCATGTATAATAGATTACATGGCATGTAGTATTGTTACCCTTCATGTTCCTTGACTCTGGGTACTACCCATGTAAACGGCCCGTATCATCCAGCCAAGATGTGTAAAACAAGACTACATGGTGTGTAGTAGAGTTACATGCTGTGTTCCTTGACTCCGAGTAATGCCCGTGTAAATGGACCATGTCAAAAAATTAAGTCATGTAGGAAATCATATACACGACGTGTAGGTCAAAGCACGCGCCATGTACTGTCAACTGAGAAACACTCGTGTACCCGGTTCTTATGCCCATACACGGTGTTCCTCCATGTTTCCTGCCTGTGTACCAGTACACGGTGTATCCCTCGTATCTGGCCAGGGAAGGGCATACACGCCGTGTCCTTGGCCATGTACCCAACCTGTGTCCGTGTACTCCCGGAGTAAACACCAGGTGGGTCACTGATGAACACACGTCGTGTAGCCCATACTACATGTCGTGTAGTCGGGAAAATTCCAAAACGTCGTCTTCTTCCTCCGTGCCTCGACCAATCTTCTGGTTTCCGATTTTTCTGTCCATTTGCCACGAAACTCAAGACGCTGGGTCACCTCGTCACCGTGATGCCGAATACGTGGGTATCGGGCCTTCGATCGGCTCTAAAATCCGATTCCGGCAACCCGTGCGGAAATTGTTCGATGAACGATATCTTTCTATCTACTTCGATCCGTCCGCCGAAACTGTCGTCGCACCTCTGCAAGATCACTCTGGTGTCAAATATTCAATTTCGGATTGTTGCATCGCAGAATGGATGCACAACGATCAATTTTTCATTGCCTCGGGAAGAACGCGAAGAACACACAAAATAAAAGGGAAGAAAAATCCAAATGAAACAAATTTGAGGAACAAACCTTCGCCGTTGTTCGTCACGGCATTGATCCGCTCTCATTAAAAAGCGTAAACAGAGCAGAAATCAAAAAGAATTAATCAACAAGGATCAATTTCCCAAAATCCCCGCAAAATACCATCCTGCTATTATGATCGATCCACAGGCTAATCTGTTCATTGATTAGTCTGCATTCGTCATAGGAATCAAGAATGGGGAAAAGAAATCACAAGGAGATCAAACACCCTACCTGGATTCGCAGCGTTCGTTGGCGGAGATCTGGTCATCCCGTCATCGTCGCTGCGTCGGGAGGTTTTCCCCAGTGCCTCCAAGGGTTTCAGGGTTATGAGGCTTGTAACCCTAGACCCCAGTGTAAAATGTTAATTAAAAGGAAAAAATATAAGGATTTCGTTGTAGCAAAGATTTTAATAAAATATTTTTAATAAATATTTTATCACGGTTACGTCCAAAAACCAGATTTCACCACCGGTCTAAGCCAGTCGATGTTACGTCTCTTCTAGTGTAATCCCGCTGTTCTAGATGCAACAGTACCCTCGGATTTTTGATCCGAGTACCTGTTCATGAGTTATTCTGGTTTTTCAGAAAAAACCCCACACACGCGTAAATTAAATTATTTAATTAAATTCAAACATTTGTTTGAGGCTCACCGGGCCTCAGAACTGCACTCCGTCTTGAATCCCAGTCTCGAAATAATTCCCACATAATATTAAAATAAAAAATGGTAAAATCCAAGACATTACACAACTGTTTAGATGAATTTGGAATTTTTTGATCATCATGCACTAATTTTATTTTATTATTTAATATTATGTATATATACTTATCCTGAATCACTAAATAAGTTTTAATTTAAATTTTAAAATCTTATTTAACCATTATAATGTTAATATGACCATCCTTCAAAGTGTTATTAGAAATATAAAATAATCATCCATAAAGGTGGTGAATCGACACCTCACATATGATGTTTTCATTTTTAGAACCAAAGGGGAAGGGGAAAGATATTTGATAATGGATTATTCCATTAACACAATAAAAAAATAGTATATAAAAAATATTTGAGTTATAATTAAACATTAGGAGAGGTAAGTGAGGAGAGTATAAGAAAAAAATTGAAAAGGAATTAAAAGAAAATGAAAAAATGATTTTAACTCTTGAACTTCTTCTCCTTGAGAACCTCCATGGGGAAATTGGGTTTTATATTTTGTTGAGAAAAAAGGATATTGGATTTGGGTGATATATATAGGAATATTATTAGGAAGAAATTGTATGAACTTTAATTCATCGATGGTTTGAGGATAAGAGGTGGTGAGGGGTGGTATTTATAGGTTGAAGAGATGAGTGTTTTTTATTAATTTCTTTATTAGTTAATTATTTTGGCTCAATATTGTAAATAATGATGATTAACATGAAAATATATAGTATAAATATAAGTATATTTTGTGATTATGGTCTTAAATAATCCATAAATCGTCCATGAATCAATAATTCATGTATTTGTTAAAGACCATAAATTTCTGTGTTTCACTATTCCCCAAAAATTCAACTATTTTAGAAAAATAAAAAAAATTAACCATAGCCATTTTCATGTTTATATTTCAAAAATGGACTCCATTTTATGAAAATAACTTTATAAATTAGAGAAAAATAATTTTTAATTAAAATCATCAGTTATTCGAATATTACTCATTTAAAATTTATAACTGATTTTATGACACTTTGGGAAATTAATTAAGGTCTCATAAAATTATATTGTAAACATAATACAAAAAACTATTGATTTGTGAATCTATGTTGTAAAAATAATTTTAATTTTAGAACATTATATTAATTATAAAATTTTAAATAAAAATTTACACTTTATAAAAATAACAACAATTAAATTTTCATTTTTAAAACATTTATTTACATATAAAAAGATATGAATATATCATTTTTTTCATTTATAAGATACAAAATTTTAATTTACACATTCATAGGTGAGGTTGCTATTTTATTGGACATATTACTTTTCTTAATGGTCATATTACAATTCCAACAGTCAGGTTACTATTCCATTGATATAGGTTATTTAATTTCTAAAAATACCTTTTATTTCATTCATTATTAATTAAAAGAGTTTATATTGTGTTCTATATGTGATTAAATGTTATTTATACTATATAACATAATTATAAGAAGGGAAATTCCAATGATAAAATTTGGAGCCATTACATTCTCCCCTCCATAAATAAATTGTGTCCACGCAGTTTGAAATTGTACTTCATAATTCAAAGGTTGATACTTGAAAATTACATTATTGGAAACCCACATCATAAATATAACTAATAAAATATCCACTTAATAAGAGGGAAAGATGAAGGTCACAAAAAAATAGGATTTAAAATAGGATAACATTTGTGGGAAGTGAAGACCTGAACATGGGAGAGAAATCTAACTATCAAGTTTTAATGGAGAGTGATAGAGAACATGGTCATTATAAAGTTAACCATCACAAAAACCTAAATTTTTTATAGGTTAAAATACCATTTATTTCTAATAAATAAAACTAAAGGGTTAATGGTTTTTTTCAATATACTTTTCCCTAGAGTTGGGGGATTCTTTTACTATTCATATTAGCTATTTTAAAAATAAAATTACTTGATTAAATTTTGTGTCATAATAATAATCTCATCCTTTTTTCATGATTTGATCCATTTTCACTTCATCCATTATATTTGGAAAGGAATTTTCATGATGATTTTTTTATTCCCAAATAACATTAATGAATCATTAGTTCCACAAGTCATTCCTTCATCCTTTAAATGTTTTCTGAAACCAAAATGGTTAGCCCATGCTATATAATATATTAAATCATAAATTAACCTCAAACAATAATATTCAATTTTCAAAGTAATCAATTAAATATGTAGTTACTTTTAATCCAAATCCAAAATATGCTTTTCCAAAATCCAAGACAAAAATTTTATAAGGAAAGTCACTAAATTTTTAAAATATACTTAAACATTAGATTTTCCCAAAACAGCATAATGTAGCTCTAATTATCACATATTAAATATATGAATACCTTGATCACCTTAAAACCATAATGAATACAAGAAGTTTTATAAATATAAGATCTCAAGTCATAAAATACATTCCCTAAATCCTAACATGTAATAAACATCGAAAAGATAGCATAAACCATCAAATCACTAACCAGTTTCTTGGTCGCCAATAGTTTCCCATAAAAAACCCTGTATCATTGTTATCTATGAATTAGAAACACCATAAGGGTTATCTTTCCCTCAACTATATATTTTCCGAAATATTTCACTTGCTAATGAATCACTTTTCTTACTACTGTTCAACATATTCTTTCAAATCCATAAAGAATATGTAATATAGTTCAACCATTATATATATCGTGATTTTTATAACAAAAATATCATAATATAATTCTTTAATCCAAAAACATAAATACTTTAATTATTCCACTTAGATTGTAGTAACAACATAAGCTATACTATTATCCATTTTCTTCTTCTAATATATATTCCCTTGATTCTTGGAACATTCATTTTCATTGTGCCCCATCTCATTATAGTTGAGGCATTAGACAAAGGTTTCTTCTTTCCTTACCTTTCAATCAAAAACCTGGTGGCCCTTATCTCTATATTTGTAGAAAACTCCCATTCACTTTAAGAATGTACTAAGGTGTTTCTTCCAACAATTATTACATGTGGAAAAAATCTGTCTTTCTTTTCTTATATTTAACCTTTTTTTGATCTTTAATCATCTTCTTCTCATGTTTAACATCAAAATCACATGACTTGGAGAGTTATTTATCTATATTGATATCACAATATATTATATCCTCATATGATGAGATTGTTTTGGAGACTAGTTCCCTTTTTATAATTGTTTTACAACCATAAAAGAAATTTTAAATCATGTTCCTTGGATTATGTATGTTGTCTGTAATATGACTTGATAACATTGTAATGTTTACTTTATACATAGTATCATTTTCATCCTCTTTCTATCTCAGAATCATGAATTAACCCTCCACATCTGCACATTTTTTACGAGGGAAATATTTTTCCAAGAAAATTTCCTTAAAATCTTCCATTCCATATTTTAAATTTCTTTCTCCACATTTTTGTTTGGAATTAATGACCACCATTGATTTGAATCTCCTGAGATATGATAAACATCTATGATAAATGTTTCATTATCGCTATATCCCAAAGAGAGAAATATCTTCTCTGTGGAACTTATCAAATTCTTAGTAATAAATGGGTTTATAGCCACATTTAATTATGGAGGTTGTTATCACATGAAGTAGGATAACATTGTTAAACCCCGTTGTAGATCGGTCTGCTCTATGTGAGTAAGGTTATTTCTCATAACCTGAGACAGTTGTCCTAGTATAGTTATAATTTTTTCATATCTAGTATTATTATAATGGAATTAGCCTTATGAAAATATATTTTCATGATTTTAGGCAAAATTAACCATCAAATATAACCAAGGATCATAAATTATAGTGTCTTTGGAAGATTAGGTACATAATTAGAAAACATAAAATAAAAATAAAAAAAATATTTTATTTAATCTCTATCATGAGCTCCTAGATTGCATTGAGATCTTACATGTGAATAAGATAATCTGGGAAATACATAGAAAAAAGGGTTGACCTAAAAGTCCCATTAAAGGTATAAATATAGAAATAAAGAATAGCGTAATGATTAGAAACCATAACATGTTGACATAAAAAGTCACGAAACATAAATAAAAATAAGGAATAATAAAATTTATAACATGGTATAATGTAATCATGGTATCATATTAATGTGGAAAAAATATACAATATGACATATTAAAGAGTCATGGCTAACCTCCAAGGACATTTCCCATTGAGGATCATGAGTTAAGGATAACCACAAAGACCATTTCACATGGAGGATCATGAGTCAATTCTAACCACCAAAACCAATGAAAATTAAATATCATGAGATGAAATATTAACCAATGAATTAGATAACTATCTAGGATCACACATCATAAAATGTTCATGAATATTTTAGCCACATGAATAATCAAGCATGAGGGTTAACCTTGGAAATAATTGGGTATTATAATAATTTTATAAGGGGAAAAAGAGAATATCATTATGGAGTCCATGAAAGAATGTATTTAAATCATTCATGGAAATTCATAAGGTAAAATAGATATATATCATGATAATTTATGTCAAATTGAAGTGAAAACAAGTAAAAAGAGTGTTTAATAAACCGTATAAATGAAATATTTTAGTGCAGTTGGTGGAAAATATTAAAGAGCAATTAAAGTGGAAAAGTCATATTTGTTTTCATAAAACTAGAAATGAACAAATATAGTTTTTCAGGATAAAATAAGTGATTTTAGAAAAATAGTAGTGTAATAAATATATTATTGATGGTACATGAAAATGGGTAATAATTTGGAAATGTTCCCTTTAATTGGACTTTCTTATCACGAAAAATTGAGAAGGGAACATTTTTAAACAAGTGTTTCCCGATAAAATATAAGAGAATTGGGATAGTAATTTTTTTTGGAATTTACACACATAATTTAGTATAATTAAATAAAAATAATTATGAATTACATTGGGGTAAATACAAAGAAAGTGTAACCCAAAGGAAAATGGATGTTTGGAAACAATCTCTTAACTTATGTTGGAAACTGTTCTGCACTTGATCTTAATTCCAGGAAAAATAAAATTAAATCTATTAATTAAAAAATCAATAAACTTTTATATATTTAATTTATTTATTATAATTTTATTAATTTAATTCATGGACTTTTTTATGAGTTATAAGATACCATTTCAACATTCTGGGGTGTTTTTTCCTTGGTTTGTATTATCGGTTTACTTGTATATGTGTATGGAAGATCATGTAAAATGAGTATAGTTTTACAAAATTTAAATTATATGTTATTAAATAACATATATAAAATTAAATGGTCTTATATATCATTTTTTTCAAAATGTTATGATGATTCATCAGAAAACATGTTAGTGGTAGTCGTTTGGATTATTTTGGCATTTTTTCAATCATTATAAACTAGTTTTGTTTTATTAATTAATATTATGTTTATATAATGGATATATAACATTAAATAAGATTTAATACATATATTATAATCTATCTTAACCATAAAAATGGTTCTATGACCCGACATGAAGGTGATAATGGAAATAAAAAATTAATTATCCTTGAATGTGATAAATCAACACATCATGGATGATGTTTTCATTTTTAGAAAAACAATGATAGGGGAAAAAGAAATTATGATAGTTTGTTCCATTAAAACAATAAAATAAAATTATATAATATATAATATATTTATAATTTCACTTGTATAACAGTAGGTGAGTTTAGGAAAATAAAATAAAATGAAAAGAGAACAAATAAAAATGAAGGAGGGTTTTACCTCTTGAATTTCTTCTCCTTGAGAACCTCCTTGAGGCACTTGAGATTTTGTATTTTATTTAGAAAAAAACTCTCTTGGAATTGGTGTAGAGACTTTGGAATATTATTGGTTACAATTTTTAAAACATTCATGGGGGTTGGCGTGTGATGATAAGAGGTGGTGAGGGGTGGTATTTGTAATGGATTAGAGGAGTGTTTTTTATTATTTTATTCACTTTTTTATTATTTTGGATCAAGACTATGAATAGTGAGAATTATTGTGACTAAATAAATTAACTAGTTCGTGTGAGTTGAAACTAATGGTTCTTACAACAACCATGACTAAAAAATTCTTGTATTTAGTTTAGACCATAAATTAGCATATTTCACTATTAAAAATCAACTATTTTAGAAAAATCCCAAAAATAATCTTAACCATTTTTTTAGGTGTAGAATTAAAAAATAGACTCTATTTTGTGAAAATAATTAACTAAATATAATAAATATAATTTTTAATTAAAATTATCATTTATTTGAAAAATACTGATTTTAAAATTTAACTAATTTTATGATGCTTTGAAAAACTAATTAATGTCTCATTAAATTATATTATATTAATAATAATAATAATTAATATATTAATATATTTTATGAAAATAAATTTTATTTTAAATCATTATATTAATTATAAAATTATAAATAAACATTTATGTTTCACAAAAATATCAACAATTAATTTATCATTTTTAAAACATTTATCTAATTTTTAAATGAACTACATTTATCATATTTTCATATAAAATATGCCTAAAATTTATTTATACTTTGATAGGTGAGTTTACTATTCTATTGGTTAGTTTACTCTTCAAAATGGTCACATTACTATTCCAAAGGTCACATTACTATTACATTCATTTAGGTTCCAATGTTTACATAAATACTTAATATTTATTTCATTATTAATTTATAAAGTTTTTATTGTGTAATATATGTGGTGTTTATGTGATTTATACTATATGAAATAATTATAAGTAAAATTTCATTGATAGAACTCCGGGGCAGTACATTCTTCCCCCCTGTGAAATTTCACTCTCAAATTTTGATTTTATAAGCTAAGGGAAAAATATGTGAGGGTATTTCCCCTTAATTGCTTCAATTGGTTCCCATGTTTCCTCTTCATACTTATGATTTTATAATTGTACTTTGACCAGGTGATTAGTTTTTTGCGTAAAAAAATTCTCTAGGGTCTAAGATATTCAGTAGTTTATCCTCATAAGATAGATCGTTTTCCAACTCTACCACCTATGAATTCAGTACATGTGATGGATATGATATATAATTCTTAAAGAGGGATGGAATACATTGTGTACTTGAGACATGGTTGGAGGATGTTCTAGTCGATTGTCCACAACTCTGACACGATCAAGAATCTATAAAGAGATGATGTACCTGGGACTTAGCTTTTCTTTGATCCCAAATCTCATGATCCTCTTACATGGAGATATGGGGAGGAATACCATGTATCCAACCTTAAACTCAAGGTCTCTTTGACGATTGCCTGTATAGCCCTTTTATCTACTTTGGGCTTCCTGAATATGATGTCGAATGGTTTTCACCTTTTTTACCATTTGCTCGACCATTTTGGGTCCTAGTATCTTCTGTTCACCAACTTTATCCCAGTATGTCAGTGTTCTAAATATTTTCCCATAAAGAGCATCATATGGAGCCATTTGGATGCTCGAGTGGAAATTATTATTGTAATAAAACTAGACCAGAGGTAGATGGTGGTCCCATACTCCATTGAATTCTATAGAATATGATCTCAACATGTCTCCAATTTTTCTAAATTGTCTGCTCATATTTCCCATCTGTTTGATAATGATAAGTCGTACTAAATTTTAGTTAAGTGTTTAGAGAATGTTGGATAATTTTCCAGAATATGGAGGTGAATCTCAAATCTGGATCGGATACAATCTATAGTGGTACTCCATGTAACCTTACCACTTCTCAAATGTATTTTTGTGAAATTTTATCCAATGATAAGTCATCTATAATTTCAAAAACGTGATCTATATTTTTAATATGATCCACAACAATCCATATAGAATTGTTTTATCTAAATTTATTTGGAAGTCCAATGAAAATGTTTATAGTGATGTTTTCTTATTCCTATGTTGGTATGGGTAATGGTTGCATCATAACCTTATACTTATTCCTCTTAGCCTTCACTTATTGACCCACCAGTCACATTGATTTATATTTAGTGATTTTATTCCGTATATTGTCCCACCAATAGTGCTATTGGAGATATTGATACATCCTTGTGCTCCCAGGGTGAATAGAGATAGCTGGTCTTTGTCCTTCATTTGGATGATCATTATTTATATCTGGATGGAATGGTACATATAGTCATGACCCAAATCTTACAACTCCTTCCTCATCAATTTAGGACTCTATGGATTTATCATTTATGATAGCTTCCACCATTCTCAGAATTTACATATAATTTATTTGAGAATCCTTTATTTTCTCCATGAGGGATGGTTGAGAAATAATTTAATAAAGGATTTATGATTTCCCTTTCTTAATTATTTTCATGTCCATCCTGTTTAGGTCTAAGAAGATTTTTTCCTTCTCAATTCTCATAATTGATAAAGTTGTTGGATCATTTCTACTTAGAGCATCATCCTCCATATTTTATTTACCAGGATGGTGGTGGATTGAGCAGTTGTAATCTTTAATGAGATTTAATCTTCTTTTCTAGTGAATATTAATCTTCTTATATTTTAATATATATTTTTGGTTCTTATGATTAAAATATATCTCACAGTTCTCACCATATAGATAATGTTTCCAGATTTTCAATGTGAAGATCATATCTGCCAACTCTAGATCATGTGTGGGATAGTTTGGTCCTGAATTTTCAATTAAATTTAAGTTTAGACTATCAATTTATCATTTTTTTAATCATTAAATATCCTTATACCTTCTTTGAATCATCATTTTATACAACAAAGAGTTCTCCACTTCTTATAAGTGTGAGTAATGGAGTGGTTATAAACCTCTTTTTCAACTTGTTAAAGCAGTCTTCGAATTCACTAGTCTATAAGAAATTCACTCCCTTATGAGTTATCATTGTTAGTGGGTTTGAAAATCATGAGATTTTCTTCATAAATTGTCAGTAATACCCAACTAGACCATTGATACTATGGATCTCCATTACAGATTTTGTACTGGGCCACTCCTCAATTGCCTTTGTCTTGGAAGGGTCCATAGATATTCCTATTCTGGTGATAACATACCCCAAGAATTACACTTCCTCCATCCATAATTCAAAATTACTATAATTTTCATAATGTTTATCTCTTATTAACGTCTTCATCATATTATTTAAATTATTCTCATTTTCCTCCTTTCTATTGGTGTATATTAGAATATCATCTATAAAAACTACCGCAAACTCGTTGAGGTAAAATCTAAAGAATATTTTCCTTAAATACAAGAAAATTTATTGTGAATTGTGAGTCTTAAGGGTATCCCTATGAACTCATAATGTTCATACCTTTTTTAAAATGATTTCTTGGTAATATCTTCTTTCCCTACCTTTAATTGGTGATATCATGACCAATGGTCTTACTTAGTAAATACTTGGCCCCATATAGTTTATCTAACAAGTCATATATCCATGGAAGGGGATACTTGTTCTCTATAATTATTTTTTTGGGCTCACGATAAACAATGAAGAAGAATTGGTCTATCCTTTTTTTATGAAGAGTATTTTTTCACCCCATTGTGAAGAACTCAAACATATAAAACCATTATCCAGATTCACATATAACTAATTCTTTAGTTCTTATAACTCAATTATTTCCCTTATATTATGTGTATTTGATATAGTCAAAGATTTAGGAATAAGTTAAATTGAGAACTCAACTTCTATATCATGAGAAAGGCTATAAAACTCTTCAAAGAACACATCAGTGTAATCCCCCATAATGGGAATGTCTTCGAGTATGGCCTTATCATTTTCCTCAATCATTTGATCTATATATACTTGATCATAAGGCAATAATATCCACAATTGAGTTAATTATTCTAATGTAGATTCCTATATGTCCTTACACTTGTATAGAATTGGAGGATACCTCATGATGTGAATAGGGATCTCCCTTTCATGGAATTCTATGTTAGATTTTAATAAAGATATCCATTCCATTCCCAATATAGTATCAAACTTCACTAAAGGAAGTGCGGGAAAAAATTGGTGGTTCAGTTCACAAACATTAACAAGGGAGGAGTAAAATACTTTGGAAACTATAATTTCCTTGTATTTTTGTTCTCATAGATAAAATAACCTCTATATTTTGAAGCGATGTTTGAATATTTCGACTAAACTTGAAATATTTGAAAGAATGTGTAGAACAAGAATCAAATAGTACATTCACTATTCTTGGATGAATAGCTAGCGTACCTATCACCATATCATTATCAGGCTCCACCTCATTAGTAGTGATAGAATATGACCTTCCTTACTACCATGGAGTTTTTTGTTGTTGATATCCCCCAAAAACCCGTTTCTAAGGACAATGGTTTTCATAGAGCCCATGATCTTGCAATTGTAAAGATGCACTTTAGGATGAGTGTTTCTCTATAACTTTCTTTCTTCTTCCACATTTGTTGGGATCTTTATATCCCTTAAATTTTTATTATCCAGATGCTCCATTCTTCCACATTTGAAGCATCTCTTGGTTTCCTTTAGATAGTTCGCAGGATTCTTCTTCCCACAATTTTGACACGTGGTATGTTGGGTTTTCTTTCCATCATGGGATTTATCTACTAATACTCCCATATTACACTCCAATTTATGCTTTTTTTATCTTTATGAACATGATACCACTAGGATTCTATAATCTCTAATTCAACCTTAAGGGAATAATGGAAAATCTCCTCATTTCTATCAAAGTCTAGAATCGCCAGAACATTATATAGATTCATCTTTAGTCTATTAAAGAAGTGATCCACCATGATTTCAGTGTTCATGACCAAGCCAAAAGAATATCTTGCAAGACTTTTAAAGTTTTCCTCATATGCCGTGATAAACTCATATTCATTTTCTTTAGTCTAAGGAACTCTCTTCCTTATTAAGATGAAGGGTTTGAGGAAAATATTTATTGAAAAATATTTTCTTCAAATATTCTCATTCTAGGGAATCTATTTCCTCCTTGGACTTCATGTTATTGATCAGTTTCCACCGCTGATCAGCTTCCCCATCAAAATGATATACCGATAGCATAACTTTATCTTTTTTAGCACTATAGGATAGATAATATATTCTCAATTTAGTTAATCCACTATTATGTGATGGGGAGATAGTAAGATCCACTAATAATGGGAGGCCTTTGTTGCATAAAGGATTCAATTGAATTTTTATCTTTATTATGATAAAGGGGAATTTCCACTTGATTCAAGTTCATATTCATAACTTGATCTAGTTGATCAAGTACTATCATTAAATTTTTACCACCCATTCCCATCAGATTTGGTATTTTATTAGGGTAGTCATCTCATTTCCTATCACATAGATTGTTGTAATGGGTTTTCTTATATACAGTCATTAAATAAGAAAAGGAGATTAAAATTATAGGGGCTATAATACTTAGATAATAAGCATATAAGAAGAAAACTTTGAAAAAAATGTAAAAACATGTAAATAAAAATTATAACGTAACTTCTGATTCCCTAACTTTTAATCTCAGTTATCCATGGTGATAGAATTATCCCTATGGTTCTTACTAAAGTGCTCTAGTCCAAATATCCAAAATTAACTAGACCATCCTCTAATACCAACTATAACATCTGTATTATTGATCATGTATTTTTACATTATTTTAAACAAAATTAACCATCAAATAAAACCAAGGATTGTAATTTCAAGTGTCTTTGGATTATTCGGTGCATAATTAAAAAACATAAAACCAAAATAGAAACATCATTATTTAGTCTCCATAATGATATCCTAACTTCCATTGATCTCTTACATCTACATATTATAACCTGGTGAATACATGAATAAAAGGATGAGCTAAAAAACCCAATAAGGGTATAAAATTATAAATAAAGTGTATCACATGGTATAGAAATTATAACCAGATTACATAAAATGGCATGGAACATGAATAAACAAAATGATTCATAACATGTATAACATGGGATAACATAATCACGGTATCATAGGAATGTGAAAAAAACATACAACATAACATAATCATGGGTTAAGGATATCCTCTAAGACCATTTTAGATGGAGGAGTATGAGTCTTGGCTAACCACCAAGACCGTTTCTCATAGAGTAGCATGAGTCAAAGCTAACCACGAAGACCATTAAACATGACGTGTCATGAGACTAAAAATTACCCTATTTATTAGAAAAATTTCTATATGAACTCATCATATCATATTCATGAATATGTCTTCCACATGAAGAATCAATCAAAAGGGTTACCCATGGAAAGAATTGGGTATCATAATCATGTCATAAGGAATAAAAAATGGAATATCATAATGGTGTCCAAAAAAGAATGGATTTAAATCATAACTGGACATTAATAATTAATAATAGGCCTAGATAATGATAATTTATATCAAAATTAATTGAAAACATGTAAAAATAGTGCTTAAGAAACATTTGAAATGGAATATTTTAGCGTGGTTTGAGGAAAATATTTAAGAGCATTAAAAGAGGAAAAATGAATATTTGTTTTAATAAAACCAGAAATGAACAAAGATATTTTTTCATGATAAAATTAGTGATTTCAGAAAAATAATATTATAATAAAATATATTTTTTATGGTACTTGAAAGTGGGTAAGAATTATGGAATATCCCTTTAATTGGGCTTGCTTATCAGGAAGAATTGAGAACAAAACCTTTTAAAAACATGCATTACCCCATCAATTAAATAAGAATTTGAAAAGGTAAATATGTTTGGAACATAAAAACATAATTTAAGAGGAGTAAATAAGATTAATTAATAATAAAATTTGGGTAAATAGAGAAAATATTTGACCCAATGTCAAAAATGGAGGTTTGGAAAGAATCGCTTACCTTATGTATGAAACTGTTCTGCACGTGATCTTAATATCCTGGATAATAAAATTAAATATATTAATTAATTAATTAATAACTTTTTTACATGTATTTTATTTATTAGAATTTTATTAAGTTGATTAATGGACTTTTTATCATTTATAGAATATAATTTCATCATTCTGGAGTGTTCGTTTCCTTGGTTTCCATGATCGGTTCACTCATATATGTGTATGGAAAATCACGTAAAATGAGAATAGTTTTCAAAAATTAAAATTATATTTTATTAATGAAATTAAAAGACATTAAATTCTATTATATAAAATTTTTTATAGATGTTAGGATGATTAATTATATAAAACCTTAATGATTGTCGTTTATTTTATTTTGGGCATTTTTCAATCATAACGAACTAGTTTTGTTTTATTAATTAATAATATGTACATATAATGATTCCAGAACATTAAATAATTTAAAATACATATATTATAATATTTTTTCATCATATATATGTTTATATAACTATCCTTGAATATGTTAATTGAAATCGAATACTCGTCATCCTTGAATGTGATAAATCAACACATCATGGATGATTTTTTCATTTTTAGAACACAATGAGCGGGGAAAAGAAATGATTATGGGTTGTTACATTAAAAAAAATAACATTCTAGTATATAAAAAATGTAATAGTTATCATGTCACTTTAATATAGGGAGTTTTGTAAAGTAAAATAAAATAAAATGAAAAGATAGTAAATGAAAATGAAAGAGGATTTTACCTCTTGAATTCCTTCTCCTTGAGAACTTCCATGAGGCACTTGATTTTTGGTTTTTTTTTGAGATTAGAGGACTATAGAATTGTTGGAGATACTTGTTAATGTTATTGGGTGTAACTTGGATGAGCTTCAAGGCTTTTGATGTGTGGGTAGAATAGGTGGGGAGGTGTGGTATTTATAGTGGGGATCGGTATTTTTTTTATTATTTTATTCATTTGTTTTTTATTTTGACTCAAGACTATGAATAATGAGGATGATTATGAATAAATAAAATAAATAGTTTATGTTAGTTTGGACCATTTTTTCTTACATCATCCATACATTATCCATGACTCAATAATTCAGGTATTTTTCTTATACCATAAATTATTATATTTCACTATTCACCAAAAATTCAAATATTTTAGAGAATTCTAGATAATTTAACCTAACCATTTTTTACATTTTTTGAATTCAAAACTGGAATCCATTTCATGAAATTAATTTTAAAAATATGAGAAATTAAATTTTAAATTAAAATCATCATTTATTTGAAGAATACCGATTTTAAAATTATAACTGATTTTTTGGCACTTAGTAAAATTAATTAAAGTCTCATAAAATTGTCTTAAAATCATAAGACAAAAAAACCATAATTTATGAATCTATTTTATGAAAATAAATATTCATTTAAATATTTATATATACTATAAAATTGTAAATAAATATTTATGTTTTACAAAAATAAAGACACTTAATTTATCATTTTTAAGACATTTAATTACTTATTTCATGATATAAATATATCATATTTTCTATTATAATATTCCAAAATTTATCTTATAATTTCATAGGTGAATTTACTATTTTATTGGATGATTTTCTATTTATAATGTTCACATTAGTATTCCAAAGGCCGTGTTACTATTCCATTTGTTTAGGTTCTTTAATTTATATAAATACTTCTTATTTCATTCATTATTCATTTTTAATGTTTGTAATTTGTTCTGTATGTGTTTTTGTGTCATTTATACAATATGAAATAATTATAAGAATGTAAATTTTATTGATAGAATTATTGGTTATTACATATAGATCTAACTCCAACATCATTATCTTGCATAGGAGGGAAATCCCTACATTGATTACATTTGTTCATACAATTTGTATTCCTTATATTAGGGTCCAATTCTAAATAAATAATATAATACACTAGATTTGATCATAAAATTATGGAAAAAAATTATAATCTAACACTAGTGAAACATATAAGTTCAATTAAAAATTGAGGTATAACTAATATCTAAATCATAAGCTTGGTTTCTTTGGTAACATTCTCAGAGTCAGTTATATGGTTATATTTCCATAAAATATTTTTTCCTAAATATATCTTCCAAATTTTCTACTAAACTTCTTTTGATACCAAATGTGAAGACCTCGGCCCTAGTAGCCTGGAGCTGGTGCCTTACTTTTTTACATTGTTAATATGAATACGATATTTTATCCCAAAGAACCAAATATTTTATTATCTTTTTAAAACTAGATAAAAATATAAGAATTAAATTTCAACGTGAAATGAAATAAACTATAGTAACTTCATTGAAAAACTATTATTCTCTTATCTTATCCCTACATATCAGTCATAATATACATCATAGAATCCTGGGGAAAAATGAATCATAATAAAGGGGTGATCTCAGATGCCCAGTAAGGGAAATCAATACAGTGAATCTTATAAACATAAATAATACGGCAATATGAATTTATTATAACACATTTCATTAAAACATAATCTTGAACATAATATGGCAGCAATAAAAGTTAATCAAAATAATTCCATATAAATAATCATATGAGAATGAAACATTAGCATGGATATTCTAATAGATGAATAATTACATGGATTATCCATAACTGAAATCATAATGAGGAATGAATAATATATGAAATCATAAACATACTATCAAGGCTTTTTCCAAGACACTATACATAATCAGGTAAGATGTGAGTCAATACCCAAACTAGTTTGTCTCATTAGACCTACTGATGCATTGAATGGTTATAACAGGACCCACTAGACACTAACTAAGACCTATTAATTTATCATATAAAAGGGGTGGAATATAATCAACATATACATTCATATTGAAACTATCATATTAAAGTTAAATAATATCCCCAATCAGAAAACATAATCACAAACTATCCAGAGTAATATAGCGAATGGTATCGAGACAATACATCCCCAGTCAAAATAATTATAAACCATTCAATAAAATATTGTATATGGTAACATAATAGATAAATCTAAATTAAGGAAAAGATTCAACATAGGGTTTTTAAATATATTAAAATACTCTAATAAAATCATTGAGAAATTATTGACATGAATACCCTTTTTCTTTGGAAAAAAAGAGTTCTTTTATAAAATCATATGTATTTTTCATAAAAAAGTAGATTTTAAATATATATATTCAATAAAAAAATAATGAAATTATATTTGGGTAATTTTAAAATAATTTTCATTCTTAAATTTGGAAATTTTAGTGAAAACATGTAAAAAGAGTGTTTAAGAAACATTAGAAATAAGCCACTTCAATGCGGTTTAAGGGAAAATATAAATGAGTATTTAAAGAGTACAAAGGCGTATTTTCGTTCATAATATGAGAAATGAACTAATATAGTTTTTAATGATACAAATTTATATTTTATAAAAATATTGGTGGCATAAAATATATTATGGACTGTACTTGAAAATGGGTATGAAATTGGAAAGTTCTCTTTAATCGAGTTTTCTTATCAAGAGAAATTAAAAGGGAAACCTTATTAAACATGTAATTTCCATAATATAAATAATAATAAATAAAGTTACATATAATTGGAACACAAAAAAAGAATTTAATATGAGTACATAATAATAATTAATAATTACATTGCGGTAAATAGATTGAAAGCGTGACCTAAAGGAAAAAATTGAGGTTTTGGGAGAATCCCTTTCCACTTTGAAAACAGTCAAACCATATGCCCCATAAAATTAGTAATCATAAAATAAGACAATTAATACCATGAAGATAAATGGATTCATTATATTATGAATAAATTGTTAGTCTAGATACACCACACTCATGAAATAGTGGTGAATAAGCCATATCTTAGAGAAATAAAAGTGAGATGAGAAAACTCTTACCTTATGTTCAAAAGTGTTCTTCAATTGCACTTAATACCCTGGATAATTAAATTAATAACCTATTAAACATTTATTTTATATATTAAAATTTTATTAAGTTCATTTAGGGTTTTTTTGAAGAGTTATAAGATTCAATTTCATCATTTGGGAGTGTTCGTTTCAATGGTTTTAAAGATTGGTTTACTTGTATATAAGTATAGAAGAACATGTAAAATGGTAATAGTTATCCCGAATTAATTTATATGCTATTAATGTACTCAAATAATATTAAATGGTCTTATATACTTTATTTTTCGTATATTATTGTATATTATTATTATTCATTAGATAAAATGTTAAATATAACTATTTAGATTATTTTGGAATTTTTTTCAATCATCACGCAGTAGTTCGGTTTTATTATTTAATATTATGTATATATACTGGTTCCAGAACACTAAATAAGTTATAATATACATTTTAAAATCTTTTTTAACCATTATAATGGTATTATTACCAAACTTTATGGTGGTATTAAAAAAAATGATCCACAACAGTAGTGAATAGGGGCCTAAAGGATGATGTTTTCATTTTTTTAACCAAAGTGAGAGGGGGAAGACATTTGATGATGGATTATTCCATTAACACAAAAAAATTATTATATATAAAATATAATTGATTTATAATGATACTTTCGGATATTTAGTAGAGGATATGATAAGAAAAGAAAATGAATTGAAAAGTAATTAAAAGAAAATTAAAAGGGGATTTTACCTCTTGAACTTCTTCTCCTTGAGAACCACCATTAGGAAATTGGGTTTTATTTTTTCTTAGAAAAATAGGATCTTGTAAAGGGGGTTGAGACTTGGGAATATTATTGGAATTAAATTGGACAATCTTAATGGATTTTAAGGTTTTAGGAGGAGAGGTGGTGATGGGTGGTATTTATATGGGATGAGAGGGGGGTTTTTTATTAATTTATGCATTAGTTAATTATTTTGGCTAAATACTATTAATTTTGATGATTAAAATGAATAAATATAGTAAAAATAGAATTATAGTTCAATATTATGGCCTCACATCATCCATACATCATCAATGTCTCAATAATTCATGTATTTTTTAAACACCATAAAATACTGTATTTCACTATTCATCAAAAATTCAACTATTTTAAAAAAAATCAATAAAACACCCTAACCATTTTTTTATATTTAGAATTCAAAAATGGACCCCATTTTATGAAAATAACATTATAATTATAAAAATTTTATTTTTTAATCAAAATCATCATTTATTTGAAAAATACTGTTTTTAAAATTATAACTGATTTTATGACACTTTGAAAAATTAATTAAGTTCTCATAAAATTATATTAAAATAATAAAAAAAATATTAATTTATGAATAAATTATTTGAAAATAAATTTTATTTTTGAAGATTATATTAATTATAAAATTCTAAATAAGAATTTACAATTTACAAAAACACCAACACGTAAATTATTATTTTAAAAACATTAATTTACTTATACTAAGATATAAATATATCTTATATTCATTTATAAGATATCAAAATTTTATTTACACTTTTATAGATAATTTTTCTATTCTAGTATCCAGATTAATATTCCCAATTTTTGTATTACTATTCCACTGGTCACGTTAATATTCCATTGGTATAGGTTCCTTAATTTCTAGAAATAACTTTTAGTTAATTCATTATTCATTTAAAAAAATTTGTATTGTGTTCTATATGTGATGTTATATGATTTTTAATATGTAAAATAATTATAAGAATCCAAATTCTATTGATAAAATTTTGGTTCATTACATTGGTTTCCCACAACACTTAAGAAACAGTAAAGGAAAGGGTTCGAGGAAGATCCCTTACACTGATGATGGATATTTATTCTAATTTTATTTATCTAAAAAATATTATTTTTTTCATTTGATATCCTCACAAGATAATATTTATAAAGTAAATAATACATGCACTATAATTAGTAAAAATGAGAGGGGTTATTATAAATCATACCTTAATATTTCATAATTGTGTGTTTTATAAACTCTTTAGGGGATCAATATTCCTTGAATCATGTGAAAACTGTAGATTTATATGAATGTATTCTACTTATATCTAGTAGTTATCATAGTGGACTCGTAACCCAAATATATATAAAATTATCGGTAATAATATCTAATAAATTATTTAATAATACATATCCAAATTTCTTATTATGTCATCATCTTATAAGAAATCTACCTTTGGAGTTTTTAGGATTAATTATAAAAAAATGAAACAAAAATATGTCATGTCATATAACTTAGACTAATTTTATCCATCGAATCTCACTATGATTTCTTATTTATATTTAATTAATATTTTATTTCTATTTAACTTTAAAATGTTTAATTTTAATCTCAAAAATATAAGACAATGTATCATGATTAAAAACATACCATAAAAGTATTACATATGAAAATAATGATAGTGAATCTAATCACAATGACATCATGGTAAAATTCAACACTAAAATAATATAATAAAATTTATAATATTATCCCTGTTATTATACTTTATAATTTTCAATTATTTATTATCCTATAAATAAATTTAGGAAGAATGTATTAATATACATAAAAATAATTTATGGTTGAAAAAAATCATTCTCTAGTGTTTATATTTCATTTATATTTTATTTTTCAACTTTTTATACTCACTATATTAATTTAGGATATATCATGAATCAAATGAGTGTGTTTAGTACTGAAAAATTTATAAAAATCACGTTTTTGAAAATATTATCACATGATTAACATGTCTTTCTTATTTTATCAACTATTTTGATCGTAAAGTTTTATATAATTATTTGAATGAATTAAATTATTTTTCTTCTTATGAAATAGTTCATAAATTTTATAAATAATATTTTTTGTAAAATCATGCATCTAATAAGATAAACAAAGCTGGAAATTAGAGAAACCTATTATATTAAATTAATTTAACATGTCTAAAATAATTCTATCATTATTTGGTCTAAATGGTTATGATTAACATCAGAGAAAATTTATATTAAAATTAATGAAAAAAAATCAGTAAGAGATGATATATTTTATCATTGTTTTACTATTAGATAATTTTAATTTAATTATAAAATTATTATTTCAATTTTTAATATTAATAAATCATATAATGCATAATTTTTTATGTTACGGAAAAATGTGTAACCCCATGGCCAAAATATAAAATTAACATAATATATTTACTTTCTATTTACATGGTTTAAATCAAATGTACATGTTCAAAATAAATAATAAAATATATTATAAAATAAATTTCAACAAATTTCAATACTAAGTGATAAATTTTTTTTGGATTTTAGTCTCCCATATATAGCTTGGTTATTCAAATCACTATATAATTTAAGAAAAATATTAGCAATGTGGCTGGAAAATTATATAATAAAGATAAATAATATTTTTAAAATTTATCAAAACCAAAGAGTGACAACCCAACCCAAATCACTCCTCATCAAATCTATAAAACCACTAAAAATTAACATGTTCCCTTGGTTTTTAAAGGATAACTTAAAACATAGTTGATTAATATGAATCATGGGGGGATAATTTACTTTGTTTACATAAATTAAAGCACCTTTTAAATTCATATAATGAACCTAAAATAGAATGTGTATATATATATATTTAAATAACATAAAAATAAATCATAGGTCTACTAATAAGATTCCAACAAACCATTCCAAGAAAATAAAACAATGAATCAAAAGAACGAGGAAAAATAACCTTGATAAGAAGAGGGCTACAAAATAAACTACGATTAACTAACTAGAATTTGGAATGAAATACAAATATACATGTACACTCATGAAAACTAAAAAACAATGAAAAAATAACAATGATAGTCTACTAATAAAAAAAATATAAACTATTTTAAGAAACTAGCATGATAATTTACTCATATTGAATAATCATCAATCATGATTCCAATAGACCCCATAGAATTCAATATCTATCCCACAAATCGCATTCAAAAAAATTGAATAAAAATTTTATACCAATTCACAAAAAAAACTGTAACATAGTCATTAGCAGGGTATAAGTAAAATAATAAAATAATATTTCCCAAATTTTTCTAATATCCATGAGTGACTGGTAGAATAGTATATATTCATAAAAGTGTTTGTGGTATATGAAATTAAAATGACATGCATCATTAGGTGTCACTAAAATTGGGAAGAAGTTTATTTATTATTTAACTGGAACCATGGTTACATTTAAATTATTAATTCATATTTTAAGAATTATGTTTTTTTATATTTTCAGTTATTTATTTCTTAATTTTGATATATATTATATTTAGGGGGTTTGGGGTGAAATTGGGTTCTTTTAATGGGTTTTTAGGGTGCAATGGCGGTGCATGGTCTGAATTACCATGAATAATCCCCAATTAATTGTATAGAGTATTTTGAGGGATACATGTAGGGATGAACAATCAGGTCATGATCACTAATATAGTACATTTTGATCATGCTTGCCTAAAAGTTCTCGCTAGTTAGAGATGAACAGTTGTTGTGTGTTCAATAGGACTATGTGTAGCTGGGTCTATGAAAAACCCTCTTAAATGTCCTTTTTTAACCAGTTTTTTTTATGTTGGTATCATTTCTCCCATATATAATAGAGTTCTTGACCTAAGGTTTACTTGGAGGTAATTCTTGGTTATTCTCTCTCCCCAAAACTCATCTCTCTTGGATCCTTGGGTGGTTAGGGTCCAGAATATAAGGTATGTTCCCTCTAGATCTCTCAAATTATGTTGTTCATAGTTTCTACTTTCTAAAACCTAACCAGGTATAGTTTTGGGTAATATTATATTTTTTTATATTGAATATATTTTGGAATTTTGGTTTATGGTGTTTGATAAGGTAAATGAGAGTATGAATCATGTGTTTGGTGGTGTGATTTCACTTTATCACCAAGTTGGGGTAGATGGATTCCACTACAAATGATTTTTTGATAAATCTATTAAGATTATATGTGATGATTTCATTAAAAAAATTATATATTGAAAATTATTTTATGATGATGATATGTTGTTTGTGAAAAAGGGTTTTTCGCATGAGTGTTTTGAGAGAAAATAAAAATGTAAAATTTCAAAATAATGTATGTGTTTTTAAAAATTAAGAGAAATAATAATGCTAATTTTGATATTTTTATTATTAGTTTCATTATGTTTCATGATAATGGATATTTTGGTTGTTTTTATTCATATGTTTGGGTGAGATCATGGACATTTTTTGGGAATTCCTATTTGAGTGTGGCTACCTTCTTAGGATTGAAAAGGTTTTAATTCCAACTTAACTTATGGTGATTTATCATTATTGATGGGGATATCATAAATTTGCAGTGTTCCACTCATTATTAAGTGATTCCCTTCAGGATTATTAGTGGTTTCACATGGCTATTGTGTTCCCTAAATTTTGATTTATCATTGGAATATATGTATGGTTTTTAAAATTAAGAATTTGAAATACTTGGAATGATTTAGTAAATCTCATTTGTTGTTAAATTATAAATTATTTCTTATGGAATTGTAAAATATCATGGGTTAGTTCATGTTTTATAAACCTAATTGAAGATTTATTTACTTTTACATACATGGGGTGTATGGGATGTCTTCAGGAAATAATATTAGGTCTTGAACTCACCCCTACCCATCCATTTTATGGAGAATTATATTGTATTATGAATGAAACAGGTATAAGATGGAAATATTACTTCACTAGAGTTAGTATGCAGTCATGGTGGATGAGTTATGGGGGTATTTCATGTTGATGGGATGATGCATGGAGTTTTTGGGAGGCATAAAGGTGCAATTTTTTCTCCTTTTGTTATGTCTCGTTTTTATAACCTTATCAACCATATATTATGTGTTATTTAAAAAATTTAATCTATTTGGTTTTGTTTAACATATATAAATATTTTAAACTAATTTTATCGTGCATTGTATATGATTTTTTTATATTCACTCCACTACGACATAGTTGCTTTTTCTGTATATGGGAAAAGTCCAAAATATGGATTCCTTATGCCAAAATTTTAGTAAACTATTCTCATGTAGATTGTGACTGATATGAGGATAAACCATACCCTAATTTTATAATATAAAATCTAAGTATTTATTTTATATTTTTGTGATGAATGGTATGTACCTAATTTCTAGTAGTATTTCAACTTGACAGTGGTGATGTTAAGGAGTAACAAGTTGATTTTGGATGTTAAAAATGATATTAGTTTTAGTTTTATTGGGTGGTAGTCATGGAGATATGTAAACTAAAGACTCATGATGAAGTTATAAAAAGGAATAGGTAACTTATTTTTAGTAAACCATGAGTCACCAAGATGTGAAGATAGTTTAAATTTTAATTGAACCAATTATAGCTTTGGTTAAAGTAATTTTGGTTAGTAATATATGGTCAAAGATAGAGAGTGGTATCAATATTTATGTAGGAATACATGAATAGCTAATAAATCATAGTTCCAGGGTCATAAGAAAAAAAATTATATTAAATGGGTTCCATAATATATTTTTTGGGTAATGGTTTTCTTGTTTGATTGTAATTGTGGTTGAAAAATAATGATTCGGTTCTAATAGAACCTTTAATCAAGAGTGTATTGACAAATTTTTCTTATATCTAGTTATCGTGTACCTTTTTTAAAATAAGTAAAACACTTGTGTAAATTTTTTAAAATATATATATATTATGGTTGGGTTTAATGGGTTTTTATTTAATAATTTTAGAAAGATTTATCCAAGGAGACATCCTATGAATATGTGTGAGAAAGATTAAAATAATATCATTCCCAATGATATAAAACGAGGTCAACAGATCTTAATGGATTATTAATGAACTTGTTAAATAGTTGGATGAGTTTAGAAACCTCAAAAAGCATGGTTGTATAGATCATCAAAATTTCATATGCACAAACCTATAATTTTTTTTTGAGACATGGGATAGGAAGTATGGGAAAGCTGGTTAAATATGATTAAAAATATCTTTACATTATTATATTCTATATAAATGATATTAATGTTATGTTTGAAACACATATTTTTGAAGGTCTTGAAAGTGTGGTGGTATTTGGTTGATCATTATATATTTCATGGATAGATGACTTAGGAAAAGTTTGAGAAGACATTTAACCAAAAATTCTACACTTTTGAAGATATTTAACAAACACTTATACATTTTTTAAGGTCTTGAAAGTGTTGTGTAATTTGGTTGATCATTCCATTTATTGATGATGGTACTTAGGGTAACAAAATCAATTATGTTGGTTGGGTTTCTAAGGATAGTTATCCACTACCAATATATTTTTCTAGATGATTTATCCATGATTTCTCTAGAGAATGTAGTATAGTTTTTGATTGATTTGTTATAAATGATAATTCTTATATATATCCCTTAATATAAAATGGTTCCATATGAATTAAGAGAGTGAAATTTTAGCTGTAGGATTTTTGAGAATAAAGGATTAATCCTAAAAAATACCTCACCTTGGGAGAGTCTAGTTCCCTTTATAAATAAAGAAGAATGAAATTAGCATTTTTTTGTTGATTAAAGGATTTTACTCAAGTTATTATTAATAGGATGTATCATATTCCTAGAAATGATTATATGTTTGATTAGTTAAAATGATTTCAATGGTTTTTCCAAAATTAAATTCAGGTCAGGATACCACCAACTCAAGGGGAAAAAAGAGGATATACCAAAAACATGTTTTTAATGTATGTATATCCATAATGAGTATTTTGTTATTCTGTTTGAACTTAATAACACTATATTAGTTCTTATAAGGCTCATGAATCCCAAATTTAATCGATATTTAAACCCACTTATCCTTGTATTTATCATTGACAGCTTATGTATTCATGATTGTAGGACTATATTGAGTGACAGTTGGTGATTTTTTAAAGCACATTGTTTGACTATAATATCTATAAAAAACTATAAAATTCTTCATTTTTTATATATGAGGTGAAATTACTCAAGAATGTTATTTTAGAGAAGGATATTTTATAAAATCCTAAGATGATCTAAGCAGTAGTATCATGGAAAGAACCTAAAAAATGTATTTTATGTGTACAATTTTATAGGGTTAGAAACTTATTATCATTTATTTTTTTTAATTTTTTTATGATTATACCAACTGATTATGGAGTTGATTTGGATATATGACCCTTCTGTAGAACTATAAATTTGAATGGTCTTTGGAGGAGTTGAAAACTGGGGAGAAAACTGTACCCATTCTTGTATTGCAGGAACTGGGTGTCTAGTGAGTTTTTTATTATGATGCCTAAAAACCAATGACTTGTTTTATTCTTATGAAATGTAATTATGATGTTACATATGATTCATTGTGATTAATGTTCATGAAAGGAGTTACTTGATATAGGATCTCGAGCATATAGTAGTTATGCATGTAATGAAAACATGGAATCACTATTTATTTATTGAAAAGATTATAGTGTGGACAAATAATAAAATATTAAAGTATATCTTCTCATATTATAATATAGATTTAAGGCATAACAGATGGATAGATTATTTTGAAAACCTTTGATACTGAGCTAGTGTATACACATGGGAAAGGGTATATGATCATTAATGTTTTGAGTCAGAAATCAAAAGAATATATGGTTCAATAAACTAAGATGTAATTTAACTATGGTTTTATTTACGAATATGTGTTTGGATATCATCAGGAATGGATAAAAAATGATTTTATCAAGAAATATTGTTACATAAAACTATTGGGATAAGGATTATGAATGTTAATTTTTTGATATGGAATGTGTAGTTATGAGGGATTCCATGAATAGTAAGGAGGTCATGGATAGATTATAAAAATCATAAAATTTGTTATTATACTTTCAAAATCACTTGGTTATTAATTCTATGATGTGATAGGGTGTGATAATGGGGTTTCACCATTCCTATTAGGTAGTTCTACCCAGTGCCAATATAATATCTATGGATTTTAAATTCAAGTGTTAGTGGTGGGTATGAAAAAGGATATCATGGGTTATGTTTCAATATGCATTACTTTTTTAGTTAAAGATGAATGAAAAGAGGTCTGAAGTAATGTTACAACCATTTTCAATCTTGGTGTGGAAGTGGGATCAAATATTGATGTTTTTTTGTGCTGAATTTGATAAATATGATGAATAAGAATGATGATATTTGGGTAATCATGGATATAATAACAAAGATAGATTATTTATTACTGATTAAAGTGATGAATTTGTTGAAATATGTTTAAAAAGATATATATTTAGAAAGTGGTTAAGATTTATGGTGTCTAGTAATTATCAAAGTAATTGTTAATTCCAATGGGGATACCGAATTAAAAAATTTATGAAACATGGAACTGCAGTCACTAAATTCAAATTTAATTAGTATCTAATTTTTGAGTCTCGAGGTCAATCCCACAAGGTTAGGTTGGAAAAAGTAATTAATTTAATAAAATAGACCAAAAATATTTAATGATTTAAATAATTGAAATTACTTCAATCAAGAAAGTGGATTTACAAGAGGATAGGATAAGAAAATAAAAATAAATGCACCATGTATGAAATATCTAGGTTCATGTAATTACTAAATTAAAAATCTCATTATTCCTCTAAATTTTCCTCCTAATCAGGATTAAGTAATTCCAGTGGTCATGAAAATTACTCTCTCTCTCACTAACCATCCATTTTCTCAACGGTCATTTTACATTAGTTAATTAATCAAAGAGGTAACCTAAAACAATTTTTAAACATATAATTCAACAAACCCAATGTTCATGGTGAAAACATTGTTCTAGTTATATCTTTATTGAAAATATTATTTCACAATAAACTCAATATACAATGGTCATATATAACAAAGATAAAAGAATAATATCATAATAATTGATGAGAAAATGAAAATCCAATTTAAATTAAATATGAAAAAAAATTATTTATTATAATTCCCTTACATGTTATATACTTGGAATGAAAATAAAAACCACCAAATCAGTCTATCCATGAGAGAGAGAAAAAAATAAAATAAAATACGAAAATAAAATATTGGATAAGGCTCGGTGGAGGACTCTACTGCATGAAGAACCTCCCCTTGGAGATCTGATCTCGGATATAATTCCTTGAACCTCATCCCCAAGCCCTATATTTATAGGCATGAAGGAACCCTCAGGATCATAAATGACATAAATTTGGACAATTAACCAATTAAAATCAACCTGAGGGGGGTTATGGGGAATTTTTAAATGGGGGATAGTAAAATTTGACAAAAAATCTAAAGAATCTAGAAATCATTAGTATGAGTCATGGTAGGACATTATGTGTTATGCTAGGAAAGTTTAGGTTCCACACCAAGAGGCTAGTTTTCATGGTCTGATTCATATATTTAATATTTTTTGGATATTTCATCGTGTGAAAGTTAATTTCACACCGTGACATTTTGTTCTTAGCTCTAGAACTTTGTTTTTAATTTTTTTCTCCTTCTATCATGTTTTTGGAAGACTTTCACACTGTGAATAATAGATCTATGATATTAATTTTTTTCTATCTCATTATTCTTTATTTATACTCGATTAATTGATTTTTATCTTCATACATTGACCTTGACTTATCCCTAATCCCTAATCATTATTTTTTTCATGAATTTCATTTTTTTATTGTTTTCTCATTAGAATTAATTTTACATGTAACCTTCCATAAATAAATATAATATTGAATATACCATAAGAATTAAACAATTAAATTACAAAAAATATTCAATTTTATATTTAAAATTTAATGCATGAAATGTAGAAATCAAATCTCTCCACACATAAACACGTGTTTATCCTCGAGAACAAAATCTCAAGAAATTACAAATGAAACTCTTCCATGATTTAAATATCAAGGTCAATAAAATTAATTTTTTAAATGGGTAAATAAATATTCAAGAATCATATGGAAAAATTTTATTAACTCATCAATTTTCAAAGAAACAAGTCAATAATGCATTATACTTTTTATCATTTGACATAACCAATCATCCTATTTATTCAATTTATATTTTTTGATTTATTAATAATGTTCATAAAGCTTGTAATTTATCTTTATTTAAAAAAATTGCATTAATCATCTATGTATATATGTAAATGAATTTATTCTTATACCTCAAATCATTATCCTTACTATATTCTTGCAATGCATCTATTTTCTTCCCCCCATAGATAAGAATATCACGAATAATCATGATGACATCATCTTTAAGTTCAAATGACTTTGAGACAAAAGGGTAGGTGGGTGAATGTTGTAAAATAATTTAATCTCAAAAGGAGGTTTTTCTCTAAAATAATTTGCCTAATAATCAATAAATACTTAGTGAAAATTTCTCACTTTAAAAAAATGACATCTCCCATTTCACGAAACTCAAAGAAAGGTCATGATATAATGAAGTAAAATGAATGATGCACCCACTTAAATTTTTTTTCTTTTTCCCATTTTTATTTTATATTTTTTCTTTTCTTTTTGATTATTTTTTAAATTAAAAATTGTAAAGGTCTAAAATCCACCATCCATCCCCAAATGATAAACAATAATGGTCAATTGAATGATGATTTTTTACTCACCAAGACACAACCAAATTTTTTATTTTTTTTATTTTGTATTTATTTAATAGGGTGTGCAATATAAATCATCTAATAAATAATCTTGAACCATCCCAATATTCCTTGAAAAATTCACCTACACTTATCTATTTCAATATTCATATCCCTTCCATTGTACATCCATCTCCCCCACAATCATATTTTTTATAATCATGAAACAATAGAGTAGTGTATGAAAGGAAAAAATAGGACTATAATATGTTTCTTCGTTAATAGGTATATTCATGGATTCCATGGGCTTATGAAGGAATAATGTAAAGGTGGGTCTTAGGATAATAGCTAGAAAACAATATAACTCAAGCATTTTAATTGTGAATTTGTAAAATCATAGCTTTGAAAAGATTCAAATCATGTTCTAGAAGAATGCATGGATGAGTTTCACTATAGAAATATAATCATGAAAGAATAGTAAAAATTAGGTTCAGAATGTTCCTCGAGAATGTGAGTATGAAATTGGGATAACTAATAATGGAAATTCACACCAAAAATAAAATAAAATTAAAAAAATATCAGAAATTCAAGACATCTAAATATCTTAGAGAAATTTCATTAACAAAAAATTAACTAATCCCTAAAAAACATGATTTTTCAAATAAAAATCCAAAGTTCATATATACTAATTAATTCACCAATTGTTCTCTTTTAACATATTGATAAAGAAATTTGAAACATGATTTAATGGTTATCTTGAGCAATTTATGTCTCGTAGATCGATGATGGAAACAATAATTAAAGAGTGGGTCATGAATTTTAAATTTTTATTTTTTTTATTGACTATTTTTTAGAAGAAGTGTTTGTGGAGTAAGAAAAAATATTAAATTAAAATTCATACTTCCATGTTGTATGGTTTTCTCTCTCTTGTAACAAATATTTTCATTGTTTTTTTAATTATTAGTATTTTCCCACCATGTGATTTTAATTTGGACCTATAAAATAAAATAGCTCACTAATTCATAAGTCCATAAAATTAATATCCAAATTATAAGGGGAATTAAAACTAAATTCCCAAATATAAAATTCTTTCAAAAGAAATAAATAAAATAATTCCTAGAAAAAAATAAAAAAAAACTTGGGTTGCCACCCAAAATTAGATTTTTTACAGTCACTTAGCTTGACCATACTTGGGTTAGCTGATGGGTGTATGATGCAAGGGTATCCTTCTTGGGTTGGCCTAATCATGAAATTGTTATGAGTTTGTCTCAGATCTTTTCCCTTTATTATGATCAGCATGAAAAGAAGATGAGGTTACCAAAGACTTAATTGTTTGAATAAAAGGATAAAGAATCTAGTGCCTTTTCAAACTTGGTAAAATTCTTCTTTTTCAATTACTGGTTGTGGTTTTCAAAATTTTACAATAACCTTTTCGGATTCCATAGTGAGCTCCTCAAATTTTTCTACTTCTACTACTTCTTCTATTATATAGTCATTATTGATCAGAGTAGTTTCTTCTTTTTCATTCATTAAATGCTTTTAGATCATCAATAACAAGTGAAAAAACACGATTTAACATCAGGTTTTTTTCAATTTTAATATCTATTTTTAACTGATGTCTACAAGGGTGATGTATAAAAATAAGGTTTTCGGCATGGGTTTTGAAAAAATAGATGTTGAATATTTGAATGGGCTTCATTTTTGGCATCAGTTTTTATAAAAACAGATGCTGAAAATTATTCAATTTTTTTAAATGATTCAGAATCGGTTTTTATGAAAACAGAAACAAAAAGTTAAAAAAATAAAAAATTATAAATATTACACCCCATAAAAAATCAGAATCCCTATAATAGAAATAAAATATACATCTATCAAATAACATTTATCAGTGACTAAATATCTATAAAAAATACATACTTTTAACAAGGTAATCAAAAAATTATTTGTGCCTTTTTATTATAATGTAGAATTAAGAAACTCATACCTGAAATTTACAACATGATAATTTTTTGGTTATTGTTGAAGAATTTGTTTGATATATTTATATTCAGACACCTATTATAATAAAATATTTCATTTTTGATGACCTATTATTATTAAATTGTAATTCCAAAAAAACATTGGAATATAAAAACCTTGAATCACAAACACACTTAACAAATAGTTCGCAAATAAAGATCAAAGATGTTCAATTTCAGCTTTCATGTAATAATTGACATCATTAAACATATACAATAACGTTGAATGATATAAAATTAAAAAATAGAATATTATGATAGGAAATAGAAATTAGTTAATATGACTAACCTTATCAAAATTAGTCATTACACCAATTGTTATTATCACATTCATGAATCGTAGAACATAATAACCACCTTAGACATGTCCTTGTTGATGATGACACTAAATTTAATAAAAAATTAACTTGATAAGGAAAAACAACATATATATATATATATCAAAATATCAAAATAATATCTAATATAAAAAATAATTACCTTTACTTTCACGAAGTTGATTGCATTTGGATTCTCTATTGATAAATGATATTTTTAAAAAAATCCATAACCTAAATTTTCATATATATCAACTAATAATACATGTACAAAAAATGATAATTAAACATAATGATCTTATAAAAAACAAATAAAATTAATTTTCTAATATGGGGTAAAATTGTCTAAAAACACCACATAATTAAGAGAAAATCCAATATAATGTGTTTTCACTTGGACAAAATACACCTAACATACCATGTCCCCTATAATACAAAAAGATCAAATTTAATGACATTATAATGAACATTAGTGAATAATTATGTTTCTATTCTTACCCATCAATAAATGGAAAAAACCAAAACCCAATATTCATCAATAATAACCTCTCACATATATGTGTCTCTCTATTTTCAGTCGACATATATAGAAAAGTTGTTGAAAAGAATTATGGATCAATAAAATTATAAACTTTTATAGGGTAATTTTGAACAAGAAGCGTGTGTGGGTACCTAATTAAAAACATAATATATTTAGTCAATTTAATCCATATTTATTTAAAAAAATAAAAACTGAAATGTCAATTTACGTACATGGAAAACAACTCCAACATATGAATGCTGAGCTCATCAAAATTATTTAGATCCATGATATAATTGTTGAATATTCCTAATGGATAGTCTCTTCCACATATGTTGTATGACATCTAAAACTCAGAGATATTATCTAAGGAAGAAGAAACATGAGATAGTCTTTCTATCCCATAATAAATATCTAAAGTATATACAGTTTTTTATTTCTGAACTTATTATTTCATTTGTTCCATTTCATTGGATTTTAGATACTGCTATATAATTTAAATGAAAAAAACATTATAATTAATTTTAAATCAGATGTAATTAATATTTAAAAAAACTCATACCTCATATGAAATATGTTGAAGAAGGCAAGATGGACAATATAAAAAATGACTCATACAATCCACAACTCTAGTAAACTCCACTGTAGGGAATGGTTGTACAGTAGTAGGATCAGTAACATCATGTACCTACACTCTAACCTGAACCATATAAATAAAACTTTGATGTATAGAATCCCCCAAAAAAATTCCTGAATCTGAATTCTACAATATGTACATCTGGATCTCCTACATAAAAATCACAGTATAATGTTGGGTCTGAGTGAGGAGGTGGAGGATCTGAGTAGGAAGGCTTGGCAGGCTGGGCAGACTATGGTTTTCTCGTCAATTATTCTAACATATCTTGTTGCATAGATTCTTTAATTTGATTTCCCATGGACTGTTTCACATCTTTCAGCTGAGATTTTAAGGATTCGGTTTTTGGGTCTCTTGATTGTTTACATTGATGAAAAAAAACATTCTAGATACTAACACCCACCTCATATCCTTTTATGTAATCGAGGAGTTCCATATTTCCTAAAGTAGTGTCTAGGATGTCTATCCCACCCTTAGGAATAAAAGTTACATGTATCTATTTCTCCTAATGTTTATCTGGAAATGAAAAATAAAAATGGTATATTAGTGTTGTTAATTTATAAATTACAAAAAATCATGAAATATAAAAATTATTTACTGATAATTATTTCAACAAATTCCTTATATTTCTATATAAAATTATTTTCATTTTTTATTCTTCTTGCTCTTTTAAATTTCTTGTGGTTGGTGGGATAGAGATGGGGGCCAAATTGGACCTCATAAGAACCACTAGTGGAGTGAGCTCTTAATGCTTCAAACTTTTCTTCAATAATTGTTTTCTCTAATAAATGATACCCTCTATGTGATAAAGTATGAGGACATATATTCTACAATTGGATGTCTTGATGGGTTTTCTTTTAGGCCTATTATATAAGAAGTAAAATAATATGTAATTATGTACATATATAATAAATTTTACAATATAATATAATATAATTATCATACCAAACATGTTTCATCATGTAAGGTGGAAAAAAATTTATTCCATGTATCATCATCTAAAAATGAATAATTGAGGCATGGGATTTCATTTTCCCTCATTATAAACCCACAATTTGTTTTCAAATTTGTTTTGAAATCCCTCCGTTAAACTGTAACTAAAGTAAGACATCTTTTCTTAACTACTTTTGTTTCATAAAAATTGCATGTCATATGTAATCTCATAACATAAATATTAGTCATTTAAAATATATCATATTGAATAAATGAGATAAATAATCAATTGAGATATTTTACCTTTATAGCCTCCAAAAGATGATATATCTCCACCTTGTCAACAAAATTCGAATCAGGATATAAAATGATAATCTTGCAATGGCTCTGTATGTTGATATAGCAGATAAACTACATTACATTTGAGCCAGTTTCATTATTATTATCATCAAAACTAATATGTAATCACTCGACTCCATGAGAAAGTGGCAGTTTTGGTAAATGTGTACTACCACATTTACCAACTCAAGAATTCGATTTCTAAATACTAAAAAAAGAAGACTCCCTCAGTTAAGTCTCATCAGTAGTCCTAGAATTATTTTTTGTAAATTAAAAGTTTTATTTCATTAAATAATTATATTACTAGATATTTAATAATATGAAGAAATACAAATACCTTAGTATATGTTCTTCTGTAATTATATCTATCACTATAACAGGAAAATGTAATGAAATTCTTCTGTACCGGAATATAATTAGACAAGTCCCTAATTAGGAAATAGGAAAACATAAATATGTAAGTAAAAAAAGTGTCACATGTGTAAGTTTAAAAAAAATAATCATGTTGTGATTCTTAAGCAAAAAAATATGCAAGTTGAACTATTATATATAAAAATTACTTCTATAAAGATATAAACATTTAAAAAATTTAATATTAAAGATTGAAAATGTGTACTCATATGCATAAATTAAACTAAAATATAATAATATATGTTGGGTATTTCAATCAAAAAATGTTTAACTATATCAATGGAATATAAAAATTTAACACATAAAATAAAATAAATAATCAAATATATATAATTAAATATCCAATAGTTATTAAAAAATACAGTTTTTACACATGTAAATTGTAAAAAAATAAATATAATGTAAATAATTAAAAGATTAATTTGGAGAGTGATTTATTATTTTCCCATATCCCATCAGCATGATCGTTTCGTATTGCATACACTATGTCTACGTTATCATCATTGTTATTTGGAAATCTTTCAAAAGATTAATAAGCCTTATAACACCCCAATATGTAATAGTACGTTATATCTTCAAAGTAATTCAATATCTTGTGCTACATGCAACACATAGTTCGAGCACACCAAGACTTACCAAACTGGTCATTCAAAAAGTAGTTATGAATAGTATTAACTGAATTTTAAATTATATAAACTCCATATAATTTTAGAATCCATATTATGTGTTTCTTAGACATAATATAAGAACAAATTCGTTTTTTTTGGATAAAAGAAGTATTTTTCAAAAAATGAAATTCTACCACCTTTTAATTTGGAATCCTTTTTAAAACAAATATTTGACACTTTTATATATTCAATTTATTAAAATTACATTCTTCATTAGAAGCGGGACATAAAAATTTAGTTTGGATAAATTTTTGGTACATTTCTCATAACTTTCATATTTTAATGAATAGTGAAAATGCTAAATTTTAATTGAAAACAACTTTTTTAAATAAATAATTTATAGTGTTAAATTATGAATCTGAATGGTTTTGAATTATAATTAGATTATTATTTTATCATTTAATAAAATTTAGGTCAATATAAATAATTTCACATTTTAATTTGACAAAAACACATGTCAATCTTTTGACAGTTTTTACTTTTTGAAAACCTACTTTTTTAGTTTTAAAAATGGAAATTAATGTTAAATTAATTAATGAAACTTTAATATTTTTAATTTGGTAAAATATAATTCATTTTTTAATTCGGAATATCAAAATTATCGTAGGGTGAATTTTTGATATTTTTCTGAAAATTTTCAATTTTTGATGAATAGTGAAAACACTGCATTATTGTTTAAAACCAACTTTTTATTTAAGTAATTATTTATTTTATTTAAATTTATTTTATGTAAAAATAGATATATAATACCTATATATTTTTAATTTAATTAATTGGAATTATTTTATAATAAAATTAGATGTATAAAATTTTATTGAATTTTTAACCTCTTTTACCCACTTTCTAGGAACATTTGCAAATTTGCATAAAACGTAATTTTACCGCTTCTATGAATTGAATTTAAAAAATCCAAGAGACACAGTAGACATCAGTAAGTAAAATGTGGTTCAATGAGATGAAAATAATTTTTGGTGAATCGTAACTTTTCACTTTTATTTACCAAGGTTAAAAGTAAATAAAGTAATTAAAAGTAAAAATGATATTTTAATTACCCTAACACATGTCATAATTCTATTGGAAAGGTGTATTTCGACCAAACCCAACCATAGGAATAAAATATTATCCTTTTTCTCTACTTTAATTAGATTATTCCATTTATTATTATTTTATTTAAAGAAGATTTAAAAGTTCTAAATTCAAAGTTTAATAACTAAACCATTTTTAATATAGAGTTATACAAAAGACTAATTTGACTATAAGTATTTATTTAAAATATAAAATTATTAAATAAATAATGGTATTTTATTTATAATTTTTATAGATTAAATAATTAAATTTATTTATGACACAATGATGATGGAGTAATTACTTTATCAATGAAAGATTTAAATAATTGATATTATAAATATAAAAATAAATGTAAATTGAGGCTTTTTATTCCATCCAAGAATTTTCTAGGTTAATATGACATGTGAGGATTGATAAAATAATTTTTTTTTGAAATTATAAAGTTGTTATGACTTTAACAAAAAAACCAAATAGTGCCAAAATTGACAGAAATTAGTTTTTAAATCAAATACTATATTATTAATTAATATAATATTTCTAAGAATCTAAGGTTCGACCAAAGGAATTAGATAAGGTTATATATTTCAATAATTAACCACTTGGGGTTCACTTGGATTTTTACAGTAAGTTTATTAACCATTTATTATAATAATACAAGAGGACACGGTAAAAGTTAAACTATTTAACTAAAAGTTAAATCTAAAAGATAGGGTTAATATGGTGACCAAAACTTGTCTAAAACTTATTGGTTGAGAGGATTTAGACCCATCCACACCTTATTTTGTACATAAATTAATTTGGAGCCATTATAAATAGAAAATTATTTTATAATAAAATAATATTTCAAAATTTTCCAAAAGTTACCTTCACCTCTCTTATAAAAGGGTACTTCCCCTTCTCTCAAAATCACACTGGTAAATCCATTTGTCTCAGCTAAACCCTACCCAGATTTCTTCCCAACTTCCCTAACTTCATCTTAGAGGCCTTCCCTTGATCATAAATCCAACCTAAGGATCCCTTTTGTTCAAATCTAAAGGAAACACCCAAAGAAGAAGTAATTATTTTATCACCTCTTTCAAAGTTCTATTCTTCTTCCACTTTCTCTTTCTTTATTATTTCCATACCAAGATAATAACATAATCACCTTATACATACTGCGATGCTATTATAAATATGGAACAACCATATTCATTATTATATCCATAATATGAATGATAATGTCACCATTTGTGCATACGTACGACTTACCGTCTCCACGCCATGGTGTAATTTGTTATTCAACACTATGTTATTTGGAAGGATATAATGATGAGTAATATGTATATAAATAATGAAAATAAAATTATAAAGTTTCTTTGAAATTAATATACCATCCAATCCCACACCTTTTAATCATTAATGAAATGATATCGTCGCTTGTGTGTATGTACGGCTTACCGTCTCCACAACACGGTGAAATTAATTTCCACATTCATCATTCAATGATAATTATAAAAATATATTATTAATAAGTATGTAATATTTGACATAATAATGCTACTGGAAAATATATACATACATATATATATATATATATATATATTTGTGTGTGTGTGTTTACATATATCTTATTCACTTAGTTCCATTCAATATGATATGAAAATAGAAACAACATTTATGCATACGTATGACCTACCATCTCCATAAACTATGTTTTCCATTTTATATATCTATATATTATAAATATTAATATTATAAATATATATTATATATAAATCATGTTTTATATTCTGTAATTATTTAAATCATGACCTAAGTGATACGTTCAAAAATAACAAGTTAAAACATATACGATAAAGAAAGTGATTATTACCCAAAATGTTCATTTGACATGTAAATTATTATTAAATGGGTAGTATAAAGTCATAAATGAATCATGTATGATATTAAAAATATTAATATGGTTATGTTATAATTTAATAACATACTATGTCATTATACAGGAGGTTAAACGTACTCTCGACCAAAGGAAAGTGCAAGGTACGTGTTAATTCATAAATCTCATTATTATCCTAGATTGTTTATGTGTAAGTTTTTTCTAGGACATATTTATTATCCATGTCCATGTTTAATCAAAAAAACTTTCCAAATTATTCTTTTAAGGTACTCTTTAACTAAAACATCATTTTAATTGTTTTAAATATTTATTCTTTTAAATATTTCTCATTAATGTCCATGTTTAGAAAATGGTTATAAGGATTTATTTATATGGACATGATTATTTTAAAATTTTAATTCCTTTAAAAATTTTCAAAGTGGTATGGGACACTTTTATTCAAAAATATATTTTAAATGACTTCCTTTATAAATGTGTGATTTTTAAATGATTTTACAAAAAGAGATATTTATCTCCAAAAGTTTTACTGATCATTTGCAACTATGTCAACATTCATTACTGGATATTATTCTATATCAAGGTTGATTTATTATAATACAATCTTCCATATTGTATCGAATGAGTTATGATATGTTTGATTGTGGATGTGTTATTTTTATACCATTTATTGTTTATGGTCTAAGTATTCACATTTCGTAAGTTAGTTTTAATTCGAATGTTTTTGTTATGTTTCAAAATTTTCATATGAGGAATGTAGTGGACTTAGTAAGTGATGAGTGGGGAATTCTATAACCCCTAGATGCATTGGTAGGTCTCATGAGACAAACTAGTGTCTTGTTACAAGGCCTTGAAAAAAAATTATTTGTATTATCGGCATGAGGCCTTGACTATGTGGTAATGATGTCCGACGTTAGGCATTCCCTAATTATGAAATTAATTATTACATGTGATTATTTGACTAGTAGAATATCCATGTGCATGTTTATATGGTAATGTTTGATTTATTTTCTACATAATATGTTCAAGTTTATTTTTAAAAGGCTGTTTTTTATTACACCTCTTCACTTAAAAGTTTATAGCTTCTGCTAAATTATTTACCCTTACTGAGTATCTAAGCTCACCCATTTCTTATGTTTTATTTTCCCAGGATTCCAAGAAGTGTATTGTGTTTAATATATAGGGATAGGATAATGGATATAAGTGTGTTAAAAGGGGGAAAATGATGTTGTTGCTTTTATCTCATGATGTAATTTAATACTTATATTTTTATTTAGTTCTTGCAAGGCTACTAAATTGATCATCCTTTCGGGACATGATCCCTTGTGATCATGCCAATGTTACATAAAAATGCAATGACTCTAGGTAACTAGGTTCGGGGCATTACAGTTGGTATAAGAGGAAGTTTAGTACAAATCATGAAATCTAGATTTAGAAAAACTCTGATTATAAAACATTACCCTAAGATAAACTTTGAGGATTAGTATAGATGAACTTTCTATAATGTTGGTCATGTAGAGATTTTGTTTATTTTCCATGAAATAAATCCCTGTCTGGATACGAGAAGGTAGTGGTAGCTCTGGCACAGATGTACCTAGGAGTGAAAACTCTGACAAGGAGTTTTGGGCTTGACCCAGGGTATCCTGGTACATGACAATTGGCCTTGTTGCACTCTTGGTTACGACACTCCTAGGGGATATGCTTCGGATAATTTATAGTTTCTTTACAAGACATTATGAAGGATTTAGGAGTAAATACTTCCTTAATGAAAACATTTTTTTATGATTATAGATTATATGCATAATATTCTCAATTAACGTTAGGTATTTTACATGTTTGTAATTATGCATTGTGATTCATAAATTAACCTATTGTATGACATTGTTTATAAATGGTTCCTAGTAGAAGGAATGATAACTCCAGCAATACACATGATCCAAAGAGTAAGAAGGATCATATCTTCCACGGTATTAAGCCAATATTTAGAAGGGAAATAGTCTCCCATGTATTATGATCATATGAAGAAATAATATCTTGTTTTAATATGATAAGAAAATAATTCTCTGAGTTCTTTGGATTTTAAGGGAAGCAAGAGAAGAAAACGATGGTAAATAGAAAGTTGGATAAAGGGAAGAGGGGAATGAAGGATTTTCCCATATGTGATAACTATGAAAGGAATCACCTTCGTAGATGCTTGAAAGGAATGGTAGTTTGTTATAAGTATGGAGAAAATGAAATCAAGTACCTGATTGTAAGGGTAAGGAAATGGATTCAAATATACAATGCTTCATTCGTAAGGAGTTGGGACACTACGAGAATCAATGTCCAAATCATCAGAGTGTGCCCCAAAAGATGCTATTGGATAAAAATAAAGTTACGATACTACCACAGATAAAGATGAATGACTAGTTTTTTATGTTGTTATTAAATAATTATTTCATTTGAGTGATGTTTCAATGATGTAATGGTTTTATGAATAATGGAAATAAATAAGGATTATATTGCAGTACTATTTCATTGAGGATTTCAGATTATATGGTTATATGAAAAGTTACTCAATAATAAGTTGAACTTTTTGAAAAATACATGGTTGAATAAAGATACACCATAATATTGTTCTAATACTAAGGTAGTGATTTTGGAATAAGATATGATTAATTTGGATAAATTATATTTGATATTATTGATTACTTTGAAACAAATTAATTATTTTTTTATTCCATTATTGTTGGAGTTTACAACATTTTTGGATAAAATGAGTATATACATTATTATACAAGGAATAAGGTAGAATGATTTTAATCAATAAGGTTTTATGGTAATTCAGGGTGCTACCATGTTTTAAAAAATTCATGATGAAGGTATTCACATGTTATTATGTGGAAAAAAAGATCTTCATTGTGTTTACCTTCCTTATAAATTTTGGACTGTGAGTTTGGACAGAAGTATTTCAGATAATTCTAAATGTTGGAATGGATTCAGTTTCAAATTGGATACTATTGTTAAGGTTAAATAATTTCTTAAGATTATTTTTGGATTGTTATAAAACGGACAACTCAGGGGTCAGGCGATAACCTGTCGCATCCGGAAAGGTTGCGAGACATGAACCCGCAACTGAAGGGTGACAAGGGTGCATCACCTACCACTAGCCTATGTGATGTACTAGTTTGTATAATGGATTTTTTTTATAGTCAGAAAAATGAATTATAAATTCATTATTTTTGGAACCCTATACGATTAGGATAAATAGAATATTTTTGAATTCTATTATCTTTTGGAGTGAAATATGAGTTTGTGGTAGGAATTAGTTGATGGATGAAACTATACATGTCAAGTATATTTTTTCCCTATTATTATTTGAATAAATTAATTTCTAAAATTTAAGAAAGATATCTTAAAACAGAAAATGTGTTATCCTAATACCTTATGTTTTTGTTGAACCGATGATATTTTAAATCATCATATATTGATGGATTTGAGGCCCTAAATTTTATTCTTTTTGTGATTTATGACCTCAATCACTGCCTATAAATATTTATGTTTTTCATCTAACTAATTCGAGTCATTTTATAATAAAATTAGATGTAAAAAACTTTATTGATCTTTTTAACGTCTTTTACCCAACTTCTAGACACATTTTCTAATTTGCATAAAACGTAATTTTACCGCTTCTTTGAATTTAATTTCAAAAATCTAAGAAAAACGGTTGAAATCAGTAGATAAAATGTGGTTCAATGAGATGAAAATAATTTTTGGTGAATAGTAACTTTTGACTTTTATTTACCACAGTTTAAAGTAAATAGGGTAATTAAAGGTAAAAATGATATTATAATTACCCTAACACATGTCCTAATTCTATTTTATAAGTGTATTTTGACGAAAACCAACCATAGGAATAAAATATTATCCTTTTGGTCCACTTGGATTAGATTAGAACATTTATTATTATTTTATTTAAAAAAGAGTTAAAAGTATTAAATTCAAAGTTTAATAACTAAACCATATTTAATATGGGGTTACACATAAGAAAAATTTGACTATAAATATTAATTAGAAAGATAAAAAAATTCCTACATAATGGTATTTTATTTATAATTTTTATATATTATGTAATTAAATTTATTTATGACACAATGGTGACGCAGTAATTACTTTATCAATAAAAGATTAAAATAATTGATATTATAAATATAAAAATAAATGTAAATTTAGGATTTTGATGCCATTAACTAATTTTATAGGTTAATATGACTTGTTAGGACTCATTAAATAATTTTTTTATGTGATAAAGGTATTATGAATTTAATAAAAATAAAATACCAAATAGTTTCAAAATTGAACAAAAATTAGTTTTTAAAAAAATACTATATTATTAATTGATATAATATTTCTAAAAATCAATGGATTGGACAAAGTACTTTGGTAAAGTTATATATATCAATAATGAACCACTTTTGGTTCTCTTGGCTTTTTATAGTCTATTTATAACCATTTATTATAACAATACAAGAGGACATGGTAAGAGTTAAACTCTTTAACTAAGAGTAAAATCTAAAAGATATGATTAATATGGTGACATAAACTTGTCTAAAACTGATTGGTTGAGATTATTTTGATCCATATGCACCTTATATTTGAAATAAATCAATTTGGATCCATTATAAATTGAAAATAATTATATAATAAAATAATATTTCAAACTTCTCTAAAAGTGACCCTCACCTCTCTTTTAAAAGGGTACTACCGCTTCTCTCAAAATAAAAAATCCAAATCCATTTGGTTTGGCCAAACACTGCCCAAATCTTCTCCCAAATTCCCTCACATCAACCTAGAGACCGTCCCTTGATCATAAAGCCAACCTAAGGAGCCCTTTTTTCAAATCAAAAGGAAACACCCAAATAATAGGTAATTATTTTATCACCTCTTTCAAAGTTCTTTTCTTCTTCCACTTTCTCGTTATTTATTATTTATATAACAAAATAATAAATCTAGTAACTTATAAATATTATGATGCTATTATAAATATGTTTCAACCATATTCATTATTCTATCCATCCTATGAAAGATAATGTCACCAAGCATGCGTACGTAAGGCTTGCCGTCTCCACGTTGTGGTGTAATTTGTTATTCAACACTACGTTAATTGGATGGATATAATGATGAGTAATATGTATATAAATAATCAAAATGAAATTATAATGTTTATTTACAATTAATATACCATCCAATTCCACACCTTTTAATCATTAAGTAAATGATATCATCACTTATGTGTACGTACGACTTACCGTCTCCATGACGCGATGAGATTCTTTTCCACGTTCACCAATCAATAATGATTATAAAAATATATATTATTAATAAGTATGTAATATATGAAATAATAATTCTACTATAAATATAAATATATATGTTTTTGTGTGGGGGTATTTACTTCTATCTTATTTACTTAGTTCCGTTCAATACGATATGAAAACGGAAACAACGTTTATGTGTACGTATGACCTACCGTCTCCATAAATGGTGTTTTCCATATCATATATCTATCTATTATACATATTTATATTATAAATATATATTATATATAAATCATGTTTTATATTCTAGAGGTATTTAAATAATGACCAAAGTGATACGATTAAGAATAACAAGTTAAAACACGTACGATAAATAAAGAGATTATTACCCAAAATGTTAATTTAACAAGGAAGTTATTATTAAATGTGAAGTATAAAGTCATAAATGAATCAAGTATGATATCATAAATATTAATATGGTCATGGTAAAATTTAATAACATACTATGGTATTTATATAGGAGGTTAAACATACCCTCGACCAAAAGAAAGTGCAAGGTAAGGGTTAATTTCTCAATCTCATTATTATCCGAGATTATTTATGTTTATGTATTTTCTGGGATGTATTTATTATCCATGTCCATGTTTCATAAAATAAATTTCAAAATGATTCTTTTAAGGAACTATTTAACAAAAAACATCATTTTAAATGTTTTAAATATTTATTCTTCTAAATCATTCTCATTAATGTCTATGTTTTCTAAATGGTTTTAAGGATTTATTTATATGGACATGATTGTTTTAAAATGTTAATTCCTTTAAAAAGTTTCAAAGTGGTATGGGACACTTCTATTCAAACATATATTTTAAATTACATCATTTATAAATTTGTGAAATTTAAACGATTTCACAAAAATGGATATTTCTCTCAAAAAGTTTTATTGATCATTTTCATCTATGTCAACATTCTTTACTGGATATTATTCTTGATTAAGGTTGATTTATTATAATACAATCTTCCATATTGTATCGAATGAGTTATTATATGTTTGACTATGGATATTATATTTTTAAACCATTTATTATTTATGGTTGATGTATTGACATTTCATATTCTAGTTTTAATATGAATGTTTATGTTATATTTCACCATTTTCATATGAGAAATGTAGTGGACTTAGTAAGTGATAGGTGGGGCCCACAATAGCCCCTCGATGCATCGGTAGGTCTCATGAGACAAACTTGTGTCTTGGAAAAAGGCCTTGACAAAAATTTTATTTTTAGTCTTGGCATGAGGCCTTGAATATATGGTAATGATGTCCCGCATTAGGCATTCCCTCATTATGAAATTAATTAGTACATGTGATTATTCAACTAGTATAATATCCATGTGCATGTTTATATGGTAATTTTTGATTTATTTTCTCCATTGTATGTTCAAGTTGATGTTTAAAAATATTTTGTTTTTGTAACACATCTTGCCTTAAAATTTTATAGATTCTTCTAAATTATTTACCCTTAATGAGCATCTGATCTCACCCCTTTCTTATGTTTTGTTTTCCCCGGATTCTAAGAAGCATATTATATTTGATATTCAGGGTTAAGATCGGAGAATAATGGTGTTCTCAATGTATTATTTATGTTGTCTTTTATGTATGAATATGTAATGTAACATTCATGTATGTAATCTATTTTCCAAGACTACTAAACTGATCGGTATTTCCGGACTTGATTCCTTGTAATCATGTCAATGTATTAAAATAATGCACCAGCTCCAGGATTCTGGGGTTGGGGCATTACAAGCCTCACATAAATCAATAAGATCATCATAATCCTCATCATGAAAATTTATTCATTTCCCTTGACAAATTATGGACCTATAGTCATTCAATGGATCAATAATATAAAATATTTTCTTTTCATGTGTATCCATGATTAATGGTTCCTCATTGAAACTAAATCATTTCAAATCAACTAGTTTAAACCAGTATTCATAATGTTTCACACCGCTATTACTTGCAACCCAATGATACTTAAAAACATTGGATCGAAATTTAATATAATAAATTTCCCATATGTCTTCATGAAATCCAATATATGGTTTAATGCCGAAATTGGTTTTTTATCTTTTTCACTCAAAAATACAGCACTTCGGAGACGAACATACACCACTATTTTGAATGGTAATATTGTGATATATCTTCTTTGTGTAAAATGTTTACACATTAATATCTAAACCAAACCATGTAATCAAATTAAGAAATGGTCCCTCTACCAAACATTTCAATGTTTCTGATGCAAAAATATTTGTGTTTACTTTCACTTTAAATAATGAAAGAAATCTATTTTTATGGTCAATCATCAGACACTATTCATTTCTTTTTGGATATCATAACATTAATTATTCAATATGTGATGAAATATGTGATTGATCCTCATTTATTTTTTTTAAAATGTATAAATATGCATGCATCAATTCATCATGTGGGATGAACTTTACCTTTAAGACACAAATCCCTCCACCTTCACTATCAACTATCATATGTTAAGATATAGGGATACCAATATGATCCAATTCATATAAATAATGATTAAAAAAATAAATAACCTCTTTTAAAACATATTTTTTAACAATAGAGGCCTCTGATAGATAAGAATTTTTAATATATCCCTTTAAAATTTTCATATATCTTTCAAAAGGATACACCCATCGTAAATACAGGATCATATATTCTTATCTCAGGCACCATATGAATCACCAGATGAACCGTTATCTCAAAAAATGTAGGTGGGAACAATATTTCTAGTTGAAAAATAATAAGGGCATCTTCATTATCCAACAAATCTAAAAAATTTGGATCAACGAATTTTCTACAAATCGATTTGAAAAAATTACATAACCTGAGGATAGTGTAACTAAAATCAATCTGCAATATACAACATAATACAGCTGGTAGAAGTTTTCGCATCAGCAGATGAAAATCATGAGATTTCATACCTATTAATTTAAAATCCTTAAATCTCACTAAATTATTCACATTTTAATAATAACCACTGGGTACTTTAATACCATAAAGACACAAACAAAAATTAATCTTATCAATCTTTCTTGCTGTGTGACAAGTAGGAGTTAAATAAGTTATGTATCCTTTTATATTGGTAGTTACCCCTAAACATATTCCCATTGATATCAAGTCCAATATATAATGAAATACATCTTTTGCCTCTCCTTTTATGTCTAATAGTGTTCAAATAAAACTGTGACATATGTTTTTCTCAACATGAAAAACATCGATGTAATGTTTTATCATTAAGAATCTACAATAATATAGTTTTAAAATGATAGATTATTTCTTCCAGTTTTTTTAAGACCATAACTTCTTTTCATTCGAATTTTTGAATCAATATTTTTCACCCGGTCGTAATACTCTTCCACTAACAATGGAAATAGGGAAATATTGTATTCTTGTAAACCATTAAATTATTTTTTCAATCTATGATAAGGATGATCAATTCACAAAAAACATCGATGTCCCATGTACACTGTCATTATTCCCTTCTGCAGTTGATAATATATAATATCTTCTTCAAAAATTGGACATGCTTTATGTCCCTCAATATTGTATCCAGATAGGTTTCCATATGCATAAAAGTCATTTTTAGTGCATATTAGCATAGCATGTAAAAGAAAATACTCTTTCTTGTATGCATCGAAAACTTTAACACTTATCTCACATAGCAGTTTCAAATCATCAATCCATGGTGATAGATATACATCAATATCATTTCATGGATGTTTTTGTTCTAGAAATCATCAAAATCATCATAAAATATTTTTTCTTCATACATATATGTGGGGGAAATTTGTAATCTAACAACAAAAGAGGCCATGAACTATTTTGGATAATTAGGAACTGATATGGATTCATTCCATCAATTTTTATATATCTAACTTCACTTCCAAAATCATGAAATTATTTATAAAATCTCTTCCATTGGGGTGATTCAAAAGGGTGATGTAATTTACCATCAGATCTGTGCTCTTCTGAAATCCATCTTAACCTTTTTTTATCAATTTAATTTTTAAATAAATGATTCGAACAAGGAATTATTGGAAAGTACCAAATTGCTTTAGCATGAGCTTTAATTATGGTACCTAAGAATGAATCACATTAGAATTATCAAAATTGTATGAATGAATTATTGGATGATGTCATTATAAAGTAAAAAAAATTGATTTTTCATGAGGTTAGATGTCACTACCTATCAATGAATCTGAGTTGACATTTTCATCCATCTTATAGTGTGGTATCCCACATATAGGATAGCTTGATAAAAATCCATATTATTTCCTATAAAAATCAAAATCATTGGGAAAACATGTATATTTTTATACACCAATCCCATTGGGCATAATGTTTTCTTCACCTCATAATTGGAATTTGGAAGGTCGTTACCTTCTAGAAGTAGCTCTTTTAAATGATCAAGTAGGTTAAAGAAACTTTTATCACTCCACCCATTTCTTGATTTCAAGTTCACTAATCTCATAACTATTGATAACACTATATATTTCCTGCAACCTGGGAATAATCATTTCTTAGAATCTCTATACAATCATTCAACAATTGTTGTTTCTTCAATGGTTTCAACACCTAAGTAATGAGTTAATTATTCAATGTGGTCCTCTACCTCATTATGAATATTATCATCAATATTAGATTTTTAATTTTTAGATCCTAACTAATCCACATCCAGCTTGTATATTTAAGGGTAAAACCATAAGAAATGAGCAAATTCTTGATTTCTCTAGAGTTTAACTTTTTCATATTCAAACACTACACACATGTATAGAAAATAAAATCTATGTATTGATGATTTAATTTAGAAAATTTCAAGAATTCATCAACTTCTTTTTCTTATTCAATAGTGGTTCTTTATAAATTTATCCAATTATGATCCATTCAATACCTAAAATCGCAATATGATCAGCGAATATATGAATAAATATAAAAATTTAAATATATATATATAGATAAATTTAAAAAAAAATCACATTCAGTAAAAATGACTACTAATTGAATAGGAAACATCAACATTAATTCAGAATAAAACAAAATCTAATCTACTAAAGGTATTTATTTTTCCTGATGTGTTTCATTTTGATCCAATGGACCTCACATGTAATGACTCTAGTAAAAATTCCCAGAACAATATCATGATTTTGAAAAATAATATATTTTTTAGTTTTAATTTATTTCCTATTATTTATTTATATATATGTTATATTCCAAGTAGAAAATCATGATTTTGTCACTATATATATGTTTTCCACAATTCATATTATAATATTAGGATGTTTATTTAATTTAATACTCTAATTTTTGTGGCTGTGTATAACAATCGATTTGTTATTTTACTAATTAACATTAAAATATAGGGGGTACAACCAACACATGGTAACTGATTCGACCTCCCCTATAATCAAAAACCACTTTTTGGTAAAATAGTAATGATTATTATTTAAAAAAATACATTTTTTTGAAAATGCTAAAAATTTAGACTTTGATATTATTAGAATTCTAAAACAATAATTGAACTTAATTTTACCAAATTAAATCTATACAATTATAATTTTTAAATGAAGTATTATATATAATGTAAAATAGTTTTTATTGAAGTATGGCCGTTTGAATATTTATTATTTTGTAATATTATTTCAAAATAATATGAAAATTAATTAATTATAATATATGAGTTCATATATGGAAATATCATATATTATTTCAATAATTTAAAAGTGTCCAATTTAATTTATTAAGGTCAATTGCACAATATTTTAACATATTTTATTTTAAAAAAAATGCTACAGTAGTATAAAATATATATCTTATGAATATATAAATAGTAAAAAATTTATTTTCATATTATATACATGTGGTTTATTGATATTATAATTTAATTATTTTATATAATCTAACATATATAAGTTCATTTTATGTAATTTTTATATCAATTCGGTGTCATGTGTTTCAAAAGGTATTCAATATTGCATTAATTTAACAGGTGAAAAATATGGAGCCATTTTATTTTATGTACACTATATTGATGAACTATGTCACCATATATCATTATCCATTTCATAATATCATCAAATAAAAAAATTATCTAAATAATAAAACATTAACTACAAAATTTTTAAAAAAAATCGACTGCATACAAATAATTGAAATAATAACTAAAAAATATACATAAATGATAAATAATATAACTTTAAAATTTAAAAAAAACATACAAAATTCAGATTTCAACAACAAAAATGGAACCTTAATCTACAATTTCTCCCAAAAATTCATTGGAAGAATAAATATTGAAAGATATAAAAAATTGTTTTTTGAAATAAACCATAAAAAAATCAACGAAATAAATGAAATTTGTGGTTGAAATTTAGTCGAAAATGGATTCTGAAGATAAATACTTTGGTAAATGATGAAATACTGATATAGAATGAATAATATAGAACTATGATCATGAACTGATGCTAAAATGGAAGATAACCCACAAAAATGGTCATTGAAGGTTTGTAGGTCGATGTCGGGGTCGTCACGAGTCCAGAACAAGACTTCTTTGATCCTGTCACGACCCGCCCTCGGGGTCCGTGCCGTGACTACCCCAAGCCCGCCTTCCATAGGCCAGGGGCCGGCGACTAGCACCAAGGCGTAAATCCCGGTAAAAAGGGAAGGCATTGCCTTTGTAAGTAAACAAACACCACAGAGTAAGCAAGCGGAAAGTAAACACTAAGTAAAAGCAGAGTACAACTGAAAGTGCGGAAAAGTAAATGGGCCAGTATACAAACCCAAACTGAAAGTAAAGTACAACTCGAAAGGGAAAACAGAAACTGAAAAGTAAAAGCCGCTACACCGAGCTGTCCACTGGAAATCCCACCTGAAGGGTGGGTACAGATAGCTCCACTGCTCCACGGGTCCCGCCGTCCGCTCCGAGCACGTCCCGCCCAGTGGTCCACCTCCAGGTACCGTCCTGCTCTGCAAGCCTCAGCTAAGATCAACGCTGTCCGTCGTCTGCAACCAACACAACGTAGTGCGGGCATAGACCGTGCAGGGGTGAGTATAAGCTACTCAGTAGGGACCCTGAGACCCCTGAAGGTCTCTCAAAATCCACAAAGGATAAACCACAAAGAAAGTTACAATCACGAAGTAACAACCGACACTGCTTAGGTATATGCCCATACATATACCTAAGTCATCAATTTCAAATACGCTCCAACCTCCGAGCCCAAGTACAACTCAGTCCACACAGGAAAGTAAACGTATTCCACACAGGAAAGCAAAACGTAATCCACACAGGATAGCACAACTCAATCCACACAGGAAAGCAACAGGATTCAGCTCACACAGGTATACTTCTTCGAAAGACGATAAAGATGATCTCTGATCCATCTAAGTCATCGGACCCATGAAGGATCGATAGGTAACTAACCCCCGCAAAAGACCCACACAGGATCGGGCCCACGTAGGACCTGTAGATAAGCACCGCAAAGACCCACACAGGATCGGGCCCACACAGGACCTGTAGATAATCACCGCAAGACCCACACAGGATCGGGCCCACACAGGACCTGTAGGCGCTGGTTCACATAGGACCGCTGAGCGCAAAGACCCACACAGGATCGGGCCCACACAGGACCTGTAGCACTGATCCACGTAGGATCGCTGAGTGCTGTAGTCGTCGTCGTCGAATCCACACAGGATCTCTGTACTGCCGTCGTCGCAGTCACAGTAGCAGTAGTCTCAGTAACAGTCGCAGCCAGCACTAGGGTTCCCGCACACAGCAAGCTCGATCGGAGGGTCCGCTCCACGAGCCGAGAGGCTGATACATCAACTGTCACAAAGTCCAGAGTTGATGTATCCAAAAGTTCCGTATCGTCAACAGGAACTCAACGCAACAGACGGCGCGTCAATCAGACGCCCGATCTGAGAGTTATTGGCATTTTCGTCCCCGGGGACCGGTTGGTTTTTAAGGCAAAACCAACCCGACCGTACTCCACCTGCGTCCAAACCTCGGGCGGAGTATGCCAAAAGATCTGTCTCACTTAGAGGAATTCAACGAAACAGACGGCGCGTCAATTGGACGCCCGGTCTGTTAACTATTGGCCTTTCCGTCTCACACCCACCCTGGGAAACTTCCCAGGAGGTCACCCATCCTGGTCACTACTCTAGGCCAAGCACGCTTAACTACCGAGATTTAACCACGTAGGCTCCCGAAAAGGAAGGTGCACCTTGAGTATAGTATACCGAAACGACCGTCTCGATCCAAGGATCGCGTTGCCGCTGACGGCGCGTCGTTCGGAGGCCCGAAGCTCAAGTTATGAGCATTTGAACGAAATCGATTCGGAAACGGGGGGTCCGGGTCCGGGCCGACCCGGCCCGACCCCCCCTGGTCTGACCCGAACCGGGGTCGACCCGACCCGGATCCGAACCGAACCGGGTCGGACCGACCCGGTCCGCTGGACCCGGCCCGGCTGATGGCGGCGCGACGGCGCGGCCCGGCCAGCGGCGGCGCGGCCAGGTGCCGCGCATGTGCCGCACGCGGGGGGTATAACCCCCCCTTTTTCGGATCTCGGCCAGCCTATGGCCGGCCGTTTCTTCTCTCACGCGGGACCCGCGGGTCCCGCCTCCTAACCAAACCGGCGGCCGGCGCGGCCGACCGCCTTCTTCTCCTCCGCTGCGGCCGTGGCCGCGGCTCTTCCTTGATCTCCGGCGGCCGGCGAGGCCGGCCGCCCCTGGCTGCTCCGCCACGGCCGTAGGGCCGCGGCCCTTCTTGTTCTCCGGCGCCGGCGGCGCGGCTGCCACCGGTCTTCCTGTCTCGCCGCGGCCCGGAACCGGCCGCAGTGTTCGTCGTCCGGCGCGGTGCGACGGCACCGCGCCCCTCCGCCGCGCCTTCGATTCCCCTTGACGCGGCGCGACGGCGTCACGTTCTTGATGATTCTTCCACGGCGCGGCACGACGGCGCCGCGCAATATAATCGCACGATTATCCGCGTGGTGCGACGGCACCACGCCACCTTGTTTCCACCCGCAAGGTAAATCAACAAGAACGATGGAGGGGGTTCGGCCGTGTTCATGCGGTCCGGCCCCCCTCACGTTAAATGATAACACAACTTAAATATCCTTTCGTTAATCATGCTAGAACCACGAACAAGAATAAATAATTAAACAAAAAATCAACAACCCCTACCTTGAAAAATGACGTCGCACGTCGGTTATCGCAGAGAAAGGCGTCGCGGCGTCGGACGTAGATTCCGTGGATGTTGGGGTGCGTCCGAGGAGGAAACGACGTCTCTTCACTTGTCGCTAAGACGAAGAAGAGAGGTACGTTGTCATCGGTGATGTTCACCATGGTCGGCGACTTCTCCCTTGTCGAGGTGGAAGATGAAGATGGAAGAATCTGGGACGTCGAGTCTCGAAGGTCGTGGGATCGATGTTCCTTGACGGAGAAGAACCGTTCTTCACGTTCTTCGTCGAAGACGAAGAAGATCTTCAAGTCTCTCAACGATTCTCTCAATCCTCTCAAGTAACAAAGGAACTAACCCAAAAATAAATTAAGCTTACTCTTAATTTATTAACACAACCCAACCTTTGAAATTCAAGAGTTTGAATTTCAAAAACTCAAAATTAAACTCACTTATTTATTATACATGAGTTGTATAATTAAATAAATGTTAAGTTGACAAGCCTTTAAGAGGGAGAGAGGGGAGTTAGGGAATTTGAAAAGGTGGGGCTCGTGTGGGCCCCTCCTCACCTTAATCCTCTGTTAGGTAGTTAAACCACCCAACTTCCAACAAAAGATTATAACCACTTTTAAGATATAAAATAAATATTGTATAACAAATTTATTTTACTCTTCATTTCATCCAGAAAAATTAAACATCTCTTCCTAGGCAAACGCAACTTCGGAAAAGGTCCCCTTAAGCGACTATCGGCGCTGCGAGTTCATCGGTGCCCTCAGATTTCAATTCCGAGCACCGGATCAAAAGTTAGAAATTCCCGCTCGTTCGTTCATTGAACGTACCCGAGCCAAACTTCGGAAATTGATTCCGGGCACTCCGGGCCTCGGAATCAGGTACCGTCAGAAACCGCGCTCTTGTAAAATTCCAAAGAAAATTAAGAAAAAAATTTCCCTTGAATTTTACGGGTCTTTACATTACTCCCACCTCAGGGCTTTACGTCCTCGTAAAGATACATCAAAAAATAGGGAAACAAATGAGGGTACTGAGCACGCATCTGAGCCTCCCGCTCCCATGTGCTCTCATGGAGAATCCCGTGCTGCCATCTGATGCGCACAAGAGGAATCGATCGCCCACGCAGGACCCGCTCCTGTCGATCCACTGTCTCCACCGGGACCTCCGTAAATGTCGCCCCATCGTCAACGTCAAGCTCCCCATGGTCAATGATGTGCGTCGGGTCGTGCACGTATCTCCTCAGCTAAGATACGTGGAAGACGTCGTGCACCCGGTGCAACTGAGGTGGCAGAGCCAGGCGATAAGCCACCTCGCCAACCCTGCTGAGGACCTGAAAGGGTCCGATGAAGCGCGGAGATAACTTGCCGCCTCGGCCAAATCTCTGAATACCACGTCGAGGTGAGACCCGCAAGAAGACGTGGTCGCCATCCTCGAACTCTAGTGGCCTCCGCCTCCTGTCAGCGTATGACTTCTGCCGGCTCTGAGCTGTCCTCATCCGCTCCTGGATGACCTGGACCTTCTCTGTCGTGGCCTGGACCATCTCCGGTCCCACCAGTGCTGACTCTCCAGGGTCTGTCCAGCATAAAGGAGATCTACAAGGTCGGTCGTACAACGCCTCGTACGGTGCCATCCCGATGGTGGAGTGGTAGCTGTTGTTGTACGCAAACTCCACCAAGGGTAGGTGATCCTCCCAGCTACGACCAAAGTCGAGGACACATGCGCGGAGCATGTCCTCGAGAGTCTGAATGGTCCTCTCCGTCTGACCATCCGTCTGAGGGTGAAAGGCTGTGCTCAGACGTAGCTGCGTCCCGAACGCCTCCTGTAACCCCTTCCAAAGCCGGGAAGTAAAGCGAGCATCTCGATCGGAGACGATAGATGATGGCACACCGTGGAGCCGCACAATCTCCTGAACGTAGAGACGTCCCAAGCTCTCCACTGAGCCCTGCTCTCTGATGGGTAAGAAGTGTGCCGACTTGGTGAGTCGGTCAACAACCACCCAGATGGAGTCGTGACCTCTGGAAGTGTGTGGAAGTCCACTCACGAAGTCCATAGATATGTCGTCCCACTTCCACTCTGGAACCTCCAAGGGTTGTACCAAGCCCGCTGGTACCTGATGCTCTGCCTTCACCTGCTGGCAGGTGAGGCATCGAGAAATGAACTCTGCTACTACCTTCTTCATGTCCGGCCACCAGTGCTATCGTCTGAGGTCCTGGTACATCTTTGCCACACCAGGATGTACCTCCAAAGGAGAAGTGTGAAACTCTCTCAGCACTTCCTCTCGTAAAGCGACTGGTACCATGGTACGTCCTCTGAAAAGGATGTCGTGCTCTGCTCCAAGGGAGAAACCATTAGGTGCCTATCCCGAGGATATCTGTGCAGGCCGTGTCTCACAGTCAGCGTCCTCACGCTGTGCCTCTCTGACCTGTTGTAGTAGAGGAGGGGTGACTGTGAGAGACTCGAGGAAGGCTGCTCCATCACTATCCACGAAGGATATCTGCAAAGAGGCTAGCTGCAAAGATTTCTCCTTTGCTGAAAAGTGAAATCCGGTCTCATCCCCTGGATGAACCACGTTCCTTGCCTAATACAGTCAATCCCGTCATGATTAGTTAATTCATGGCATGGATGACGTCGTAAGGCCTCGACGCTGCTACCAAGAGATCCAACCGTTACTCTCGCCTCCAAGGGTTGAGTCACACTGTCGGCATCAGTGTGTGGTCACTGGGTTTCCTCCAGTACGAATCTCGCAAGTGAGGGTCAAGTCAACAGTTTTTAACCGGCACCTCTTAGTAAAAACAAACAAAAGACAAGAAAACAAAAGTCACCAAGGTAAGTATCTTTTATTACTTCAACTTAAAGTACAAGGACACAAGGCAACACAAACTACGAAGCTAGAGGCATTATGGGCAAAGACCTCTATGCCTGGAGCTAGTCCCGCACTAGTCCACCCGCTTCCGGAGCTCCATGATCGTAAGCTCCAGCTGCCTGAAGCTGTGCTCTCCCCTGAGGTCGGGGTGGACCTCCTGGTGGTGGTGGTGGTAGAGCCTCAAAGCGTCGCCCACCACCTGCTGCTCGGTCAGCTCCTCTGCCTCGTCCGACTCCTCCCTTCGGACCGCCACGGTCGAACCTCTGCCTCTGCCTAGGTGGTTCCCCAACCGTCTACTGCTCCTCTGCATGGCGGGTCAGGCAGTCACGAGCCATGTGGCCTTGCCCGCTGCATGCATAACACTGTCTTCTACTCGAAGGACTGGCTCCGCGCTGTGTGCCCTGCACTGCTGAGCCAGTGCCCTGAGGTCGTCTGCCCGAAGGTCTGGTCTTTCTGGACCCCTGAGTCATCCGTCGACTGCCTGCTGCAAATGACTCTGCCACGTGCCGCCCTGCGGTGGGTCTCGGTGCTGGTGTAGACTCAGCAAGGAAGCTCTCGATCAAAAGGGCCCGCTCCAGTACTCCTGTCTGAGTCGGTATGCTGAGGGAGATCAGCGATGCCCTGATCTCGTGTCTCAAACCCTGCTCGAAGGTCCGGGCCCGAAAGAATGGGTCTCGTACCATGTCGGTCGAGTAGCGCGAGAGATCAGTAAATCTCGCCGAGTACAGAGCGACCGTCATGCTGCCCTGCCGCAGCTGAAGAAGCTCCTGGATACGCACCGCATGAAGGGTGGCTGGGACGAACTCCGAGCGGAAGAGGCTCTCAAAGTCTGTCCATAGAAGAGATGTCTCATCGTGCACCTGAAGAATCAAGCTCCACCATCGTCCTACTGCTGCGTGTAGTAGGCTAGCAGTGAGGATCACCATGAGGTCTGCTGGTGACCTCACTAGCCTAAACACACGTACCACTGCCTCCAGCCAGTCCTCGGCTGCCCGGGGATCCGTCTCCCCGCGAAACCTAGGTGGTCGCTGGCGCTGAAACTCATGCAGTGCGCTGAGGCGACGTGCATCGTCAGCGGCTGGCGCTGGAAGCATCGGGGGCTCGGCGGGTAGAGCTACCGCCGGTGCCACTGCTGACAAAGGGCCCTGCACCGAGGCCTCGTCGCTCGGTGGGCTGTCGTCACACTCGACTCTCGGAACCCTAGCTGACTGCCGTCGTGGGGCCATCCTGAAAAGGAATCAGGTGCGCCACGATCAAACAGTATACCTGGTGAGCTGATATAAGTAATCACAAAGAAAACTTTGAAACACACACGCAATCAATGTTTTCGTGCATTAAGTCGGAAATCAGAAGTCAGGGTCCTGGTGTACGGATACGTCGGCCGCCGCACCAACACTGGACTCCCTGGACTGATAACCACACTCAATACGCTAAACATTATTGCTTCACATAGAAAAGATCAGAGTTCACGGTAGAACCGAACTCCTCTGATACCAATTTGTCACGACCCGCCCTCGGGGTCCGTGCCGTGACTACCCCAAGCCCGCCTTCCATAGGCCAGGGGCTGGCGACTAGCACCAAGGCGTAAATCCCGGTAAAAAGGGAAAGCATTGCCTTTGTAAGTTAACAAACACCACAGAGTAAGCAAGCGTAAAGTAAACACTAAGTAAAAGCAGAGTACAACTGAAAGTGCGGAAAAGTAAATGGGCCAGTATACAAACCCAAACTAAAAGTAAAGTACAACTCGAAAGGGAAAATAGCAACTGAAAAGTAAAAGCCTCTACACCGAGCTGTCCACTGGAAATCCCACCTGAAGGGTGGGTACAGATAGCTCCACTGCTCCACGGGTCCCGCCGTCCGCTCCGAGCACGTCCCGCCCAGTGGTCCACCTCCAGGTACCGTCCTGCTCTGCAAGCCTCAGCTAAGATCAACGTTGTCCGTCGTCTGCAACCAACACAACGTAGTGCGGGCATAGCCCGTGCAGGGGTGAGTATAAGCTACTCAGTAGGGACCCCGAGACCCCTGAAGGTCTCTCAAAATCCACAAAGGATAAACCACAAAGAAAGTTACAATCACGAAGTAACAACCGACACTGCTTAGGTATATGCCCATACATATACCTAAGTCATCAATTTCAAATACGCTCCAACCTCCGAGCCCAAGTACAACTCAGTCCACACAAGAAAGTAAACGTATTCCACACAGGAAAGCAAAACGTAATCCACACAGGATAGCACAACTCAATCCACACAGGAAAGCAACAGGATTCAGCTCACACAGGTATACTTCTTCGAAAGACGATAAAGATGATCTCTGATCCATCTAAGTCATCGGACCCATGAAGGATCGATAGGTAACTAACCCCCGCAAAAGACCCACATAGGATCGGGCCCACGCAGGACCTGTAGATAAGCACCGCAAAGACCCACACAGGATCGGGCCCACACAGGACCTGTAGATAATCACCGCAAGACCCACACAGGATCGGGCCCACACAGGACCTGTAGGCGCTGGTTCACATAGGACCGCTGAGCTCAAAGACCCACACAGGATCGGGCCCACACAGGACCTGTAGCACTGATCCACGTAGGATCGCTGAGTGCTGTAGTCGTCGTCGTCGTCGTCGAATCCACACAGGATCTCTGTACTGTCGTCGTCGCAGTCACAGTAGCAGTAGTCTCAGTAACAGTCGCAGCCAGCACTAGGGTTCCCGCACACAGCAAGCTCGATCGGAGGGTCCGCTCCACGAGCCGAGAGGCTGATACATCAACTGTCACAAAGTCCAGAGTTGATGTATCCAAAAGTTCCGTATCGTCAACAGGAACTCAACGCAACAGACGGCGCGTCAATCAGACGCCCGGTCTGAGAGTTATTTGCATTTTCGTCCCCGGGGCCCGGTTGGTTTTTAAGGCAAAACCAAACCGACCGTACTCCACCTGCGTCCAAACCTTTGGCGGAGTATGCCAAAAGATCTGTCTCACTTAGAGGAATTCAACGAAACAGACGGCGCGTCAATCGGACGCCCGGTCTGTTAACTATTGGCCTTTCCGTCTCACACCCACCCTGGGAAACTTCCCAGGAGGTCACCCATCCTGGTCACTACTCTAGGCCAAGCACGCTTAACTACGGAGTTTTAACCACGTAGGCTCCCGAAAAGGAAGGTGCACCTTGAGTATAGTATACCGAAACGACCGTCTCGAATCAAGGATCGCGTTGCCGCTGACGGCGCGTCGTTCGGAGACCCGAAGCTCAAGTTATGAGCATTTGAACGAAATCGATTCGGAAACGGGGGGTCCGAGTCCGGGCCGACCCAGCCCGACCCCCCCCCCTGGTCTGACCCGAACCGGGGTCGACCCGACCCGGATCCGAACCGAACCGGGTCGGACCGACCCGGTCCGCTGGACCCGGCCCGGCTGGTGGCGGCGCGACGGCGCGGCCCGGCCAGCGGCGGCGCGGCCAGGTGCCGCGCATGTGCCGCACGCGGGGGGTATAACCCCCCCTTTTTTCGGATCTCGGCCGGCCTATGGCCGGCCGTTTCTTCCCTCACGCGGGACCCGCGGGTCCCGCCTCCTAACCAAACCGGCGGCCGGCGCGGCCGACCGCCTTCTTCTCCTCCGCTGCGGCCGTGGCCGCGGCTCTTCCTCGATCTCCGGCGGCCGGCGAGGCCGGCCGCCCCTGGCTGCTCCGCCGCGGCCATAGGGCCGCGGCCCTTCTTGTTCTCCGGCGCCGGCGGCGCGGCTGCCGCCGGTCTTCCTGTCTCGCCGCGGCCCAGAACCGGCCGCAGTGTTCGTCGTCCGGCGCGGTGCGACGGCACCGCGCCCCTCCGCCGCGCCTTCGATTCCCCTTGACGCGGCGCGACGGCGTCACGTTCTTGATGATTCTTCCACGGCGCGGTGCGACGGCGCCGCGCAATATAATCGCACGATTATCCGCGTGGTGCGACGGCACCACGCCACCTTGTTTCCACCCGCAAGGTAAATCAACAAGAACGATGGAGGGGGTTCGGCCGTGTTCATGTGGTCCGGCCCCCCTCACGTTAAATGATAACACAACTTAAATATCCTTTCGTTAATCATGCTAGAACCACGAACAAGAATAAATAATTAAACAAAAAATCAACAACCCCTACCTTGAAAAATGACGTCGCACGTCGGTTATCGCGGAGAAAGGCGTCGCGGCGTCGGACGTAGATTCCGTGGATGTCGGGGTGCGTCCGAGGAGGAAACGACGTCTCTTCACTTGTCGCTAAGATGAAGAAGAGAGGTACATTGTCATCGGTGATGTTCACCATGGTCGGCGACTTCTCCCTTGTCGAGGAGGAAGATGAAGACGGAAGAATCCGGGACGTCGAGTCTCGAAGGTCGTGGGATCGATGTTCCTTGACGGAGAAGAACCGTTTTTCACGTTCTTCGTCGAAGACGAAGAAGATCTTCAAGTCTCTCAACGATTCTCTCAATCCTCTCAAGTAACAAAGGAACTAACCCAAAAATAAATTAAGCTTACTCTTAATTTATTAACACAACCCAACCTTTGAAATTCAAGAGTTTGAATTTCAAAAACTCAAAATTAAACTCACTTATTTATTATGCATGAGTTGTATAATTAAATAAATGTTAAGTTGACAAGCCTTTAAGAGGGAGAGAGGGGAGTTAGGGAATTTGAAAAGGTGGGGCTCGTGTGGGCCCCTCCTCACCTTAATCCTCTGTTAGGTAGTTAAACCACCCAACTTCCAACAAAAGATTATAACCACTTTTAAGATATAAAATAAATATTGTATAACAAATTTATTTTACTCTTCATTTCATCCAGAAAAATTAAACATCTCTTCCTAGGCAAACGCAACTTCGGAAAAGGTCCCCTTAAGCGACTATCGGCGCTGCGAGTTCATCGGTGCCCTCAGATTTCAATTCCGAGCACCGGATCAAAAGTTAGAAATTCCCGCTCGTTCGTTCACTGAACGTACCCGAGCCAAACTTCGGAAATTGATTCCGGGCACTCCGGGCCTCGGAATCAGGTGTCGTCAGAAACCGCGCTCTTGTAAAATTCCAAAGAAAATTAAGAAAAAAATTTCCCTTGAATTTTACGGGTCTTTACAGATCCAAGAAATGAGGATTTTATGATTCAGTGTTTTTTTAAAACTATTTTTGGTGTTAGTTATTACATAACTTGATGTTGAAATATATATTTTTTAATTTTTGGAATCATTTTTTTTTAAAACTAATGCTCCAATTTTGTTTTGCATTGGTTTTTGAGAAAACAGACATCAAAATTTTTTTTATATTTATAGAATCGGTTTATACAAAAAAAATTGACCCCATAAATCAAAACGCAAGAGTTTTTTGAGTCAGGTTTTTAAAAAATTGATACCAAAAAATAATATAAATATATATTGGCATCGGTTTATGTATAAACCAACACCAAAATTTTTCCTTTGATACATTTTTCATCAGTTTAGTATGTATTGATGCCATATAATTGATATTGAAACCACTATTTATACTAGTGAAGAATTTTTTTTGAAAAGATAGCAGTCAACTCCACAAATTAATCTTCTTATTCCTCTAAATGCGATCCCAAATTTTCAATCAACCCATGAAGAAAATTATAAACTAAGGTCCCTTTTTCTATTTTTTTCTTTAAACCTATAGTGTATACGGTATCATATAAAGATAAAAATTTATCGTGGGAAGTTGTACTTAACTCTACTTCATTAAACTTTCTTTCTAGCTCCTGTCATGCCAATTTCAAATTTGGTTACAGATCGGGGAGAGTTACTTCTTCCTTGCTTGGTAATAGTTGTGTTTGACTTTTTTTGACTATTAATCTTTATAATCTCATCTATGCTTTTTGTAAGATCCATCATAATGTAGGTGATTTTATCTTTGGTAGTTAAAATTAATTGAAATCCTTTCCTTGCAACAAAAAACACCCAACTACATAAAATTAATTAAAATAATAAAATAAAAAACTAAATTAAAATCAGGAAACAAAAATAGATGAATAAATACTTTTTATGAGTTATTAAATTAAAATATTTCTCTACACCTATCCCTAGAAACATCGCCAAAAATTTTGGTAATGCTCGAAAGAATTTTTAATTCCAATAGGGATATCAAATTTTAAAATTTATAAAACATAATACTCCAATCACAAATTTAATAATTAATTACTATAGTATTTATGTTTCCCAAGGTTAATACCATGAGAATCAGTTGTATAATATAATTAATTTAATAAAACATACCAAATTTTTTTAATGATTTAAAGAATTAGAATTTATTTTATGAAGCATGTGGATTTTGAAGAAGGTGGGAGAAGAAAATAAAAATAAATACACTATGTATGAAATTTATGGCTCATGTAATTAATAAATTTTAAATCCCATTATTCCTATTAGTTTTCATTGAAATTGGGTTTAAGTAATTCTGATGGTCATGAAAAATACTCACACTCTCTATAATCTCCATTTTTCTTGAATGGTCATGATACTTTGGATAATTAATAGAAGAGGTAACCTAAAACCATTTTTAAATGCAGAATTTGGTAAACACAAAAATCATGGTGAAAACCAACTTCTATGAATCACTTTCTTTAAAATATTATTCCTCCATAAACTTGGAATACAATGCTCTGGTATAGATAAATTAAAATAATAAATTTGGAAGAATTGATGAGAAAACAAAAACCTGATTTAAATTAAAAACAATAAAACCATTTATTTATTATAGTTTCCCTTCTTGTTAGATACTTAGAATGAAAATAAAATAACCACTCATTCTGTCCATAAGAATTAGATGAATAATAAATAAAATGAAAATGAAAAAATAAAATGGTGGAGAAGGCATAATAGAGGAATCTGTTATATGAAGCACCTCCCCCCAGAGCTCTGGTCTCTAATATAATGTCTTAAACTTCCTCCCCAATCCATGTATTTAAATGTTTAAAGTCACTGCAAGGGACATAAATTTCATAAATAACGCCAATGAAGCTGTCCAAGTCAACTTGGGGGTTGTGGGGAATTTTTACATGGGGCCTGATCAGATTTAATACAAAATTAGAAGAATCTAGAAATCATCAGCATGCGTCATGGCATGAAACATAGTTTCATGACCTGAATGGTTATGTTTCACCATGAAGGGAGAGTATTCTTGGATGTCTTCACATCTTGAATTTTGTTTGGATATTACACCATGTTAAAGTGAATTTCATGTAGTGTCATTTCATTCTCAACTCTTGAACTTCTTTTTTCATCTATTTCTCATTCCATCATTCTTTTATGATGACTTTAACATTTTGGATAAGATATTCACAATGTGACCAATTTTTTACCAATTAATTCAAATTCATTTCTTCTTTATTCGTCAATTTTTAGCATCTTAATTCCTTCTTGAATTATCCCTCATCCTGAAGCACTATTTTTGTCATGAATTTCATATTTTTTTTCTGATTGTTTTCTCATTTGAATTAATTTAAAATTTAACATTCCATAAATGAATAAAAAACTGAATATTAAAAAATAATTGATCAATTAAATTAAAATAAAATTTAAATTTTATATTTACGTTTGAATGTATAAATTTTAGCTATTTGTGTCCCAACATTGACTTCCTGTCATAGGGGTTCTTAGTTAACTTATAGATTTTGGAAATATTTTTAATGAGAAATGGACACACATTTCAATTATAACATTTTTTATCAACCTTAAATAGATGTTTAGTCTTAGTGAACCATCCATATATTTGAAGACAATTTTTAAAGGATGTGTTGTGAATTTTTTTGGTTTATAGGAGGGTCATGATCCTTTTTTGGAGTTTTTATATAACAAAATTATTAGAGAAATAATATAATAAATATATTTTAGACATTATAAGGGATTCAATATCATTCTCTATTATGTTAACTATATCCAATTATTTATTTTTAAGGGTTTATTTGATATTTGGGTAAAGGAGTCTTGGTAATTTGTGGAAGTTGACCCCTAAATATGTGGAAATATTTGATATTATCAAGAATATCAAGGATGTAGAAGATCCATTATAATTACATATTCAATATAGTGTAATTAAGGATATTTTTCACATCTCATAGTTACAAAAACACATGTGATATTCTACACATAATATTTATTGGGATCAATTATAGTTTCACCAATAGGTGCTTTTTATGTAAAAAAATTGTTAATAATGTTGATCACTTGGAAATAGTATTTCACAGTTGAGTTATTATATTGGTATGGGTTATTTTGAATCATGGAACTAAGTATGAGGTATCAAGGCAAAGGGAGAAATTGATGTGTTAACAGTGGCCTAAAATTTCCACCAATATAAATTTATAAAAAATTCCCAGAAATGTGAAGTAAAATATTGGCGAAGCCTTATAGGGCCCTATTTGAGGTTTGGAATTATTACCTTGATATATACTGAAATGGGAGGGTTTGGGAGTGAAAATAGATATTTTTATGGATTTTTCTAGGGTTTGTGGTGGTGCATTGAAATGAATCGACCCACTAGGGCCTTGAACAGGCTAGTGATAACCCTAGAGTGTCACCTCAATCCCACGTTCAATATGAAAAAAGATGATGAAAAACATCGATTGAGAATATCTAATAATATAGGAGATATGAGTCTATAAGGATGGGTCTTGGTAGTATATCATGATAGTCAGCGATGATGGTATTAGGGAGAATAGAAGTTATTATACAGGTTGGGTTTATGAGGATAGTAATTCACATACCAAATGTTTTTTCTCGTTGGTTTCTCTAATATTTCTCTATGTAATGTAGTATATTTTTTGATTTAATTTTTATCAATGAAGATACCCATATCTCTACCATAATATAAAATTATTTCTTACTAATTAGGAGAGTGAATGTTTTGCTATAGAATTTTTATAATAGAGGATTCATAAAAAAACTACCTCACCTTGGGCTACTCTAGTTCTCTTTATTAATAAATTTGATAGAACATTTCACTTATATTTTAATTATATGTTTTGAAATAAGTTATTCTCAAGAGGAAGTATCATCTTCCTCAAAACTATGATATGCTCAATTTTTTAAGGTTTCCAATAGTTTTTCAAAAATCAACTTGAGGTTGCGATACCATCAACTCAAAGTGAAGAAAGGGGATAAACCAATGATATATTTTTAAAGTAGTTATTTTTATATGGAGTATTTTTTTATTCTATTTGAACTTAATAAAACTTTATTAATTTTTATGGTGCTCATAAATCTAAAATTTCATCGATATCTCAACTTTTGTTTTCGTGGAATTTTTTGATGAAATGATTGTGTACTCATGATTTTGGGATAAAGATGAGTGAAATTTGGATATTTGTTAAGAAACTTTTTGGATCATAATATCTATAAAAAATTATCCAAGTGTACATTTTTCGATTTTGGAGGTGAAATTACTCAAGAATATAATTTTTTAGCCAGCCATTTTAGACAATACTAAAAATATCGATGTAGTAGTATCATGTAAAGATCCTAAAAATGATTTTTATGTGTATATTTTTATGGGGTCATCTGGTTATTATCAAATATTTATTTATTATTTTTTATTATTATCCAAAAATTTTATGGATTTGATTTTGAAATATGTACCCTTTTTTGGACCTAGTAATTCAATGGTCTTTTGAGAAGTTGCATACTAGGTTGAAAACTGTATCCAATATTTTATTTCCATAAATGGGTGTTGGTTATGTTTCTTATTATAAAACCTCAACAAATAAGAAATTTTTTATAATTTAATGTAATCATGAAGTTTCATAAGAATCAATCCAATAAAGGTTGAATGAAATTAATTACCCAATACATAATCTCAAGCCTAAAATAGGTGTACATGAAATTAAAACATGGAATCACTATTTATTTAGTGAAAATTTTATATTGTACATAGATTATAAAATCATGAATTAAATATTCTCACAGTATAATCTATATTTAATGAAAATGGATGGATAGAGTGTTTTTAATCATTTGATATTGATCTAGTATATACACATGGGAAAGGGAATATGATAACTATTGTTTTGAGTAAAAATCATAAGGGGATGTGGTTCATGAAACTAAGTAGGAATGTAAATAATGGTTTCATTTACTAATGAGTGGTTGGATGTCATTGAGTAGGGATAAAAATGTTATTATCTTGAATTATTGACCCACCAAACTTGTGGGATAAGGTTTAAGAAGGTTATTTTTTTGATATGAAATGTCAAGCTATGATGGATTCCCAATATGGTAAAGAGGTCTTGTATGGATAATCTAAATCATAAAATTTGATATTATACTTTCTAAATTAATTGGTTTTCTATTCTTTGATGTTATATGATATGATAAAGTGGTACCTCCATTACAATTTGGTTTTCCACCGTAGTGCCAATAAAATATAAAATGATATGAAATTCATGTGTTAGTGCTTGGGTATAAAAAAAGGATATCATGGGTTATATTTTAATATGTCTTACTTTTCACTAGTTAAAGATGAAATATAAGAGGTAAATAGTAATTTTACAACCATTTATGATCTCATTGTGGAAATGGGATCAAATTTTGATGTATTTTGGTCCTAATTTTTTAAAGAACATAAATAATCATGCTGATATTTAGGTAATAATGGATATAAAAACAAAACTAGATCATTTCATATTGATTGAAGAGATAATTTTGGTGTAATAATTTGAAACTATATATGTTTAAGAATTGTTTAACCTTTATGGTGTCTTGTAAAACCCAAAGGAATCATTAAATTCAATGGGGATACCAAATTTATAAATTTATAAAACAAAAAACTACAACAACTAAATCTATAGTTAAGTACTATAGTATTTGTGAGCGCTGAGGTTGATCCCATGAGGAAAAGTTAGAAAAAATAATAAATTTAGTAAAAAAAACAAAAATTATTTAATGATTTAAATAATGGATATTTATTCCACAAAGCATGTGGACTTTTAATAAGATAGGAGAAGAAAATAAAAATAAACACACCAAGTATGAATGATTCACGTTCATGTAATTAATAATTTTTTAAACCCATTATTCCAATAAATTTTCATTGGAATCATGTTTAAGTAATTCCAATGGTCATGGAAATTACTCCGTCTCTCACTAATCATCTATTTTCTCTATAGTCATGATACTTTGGTAAACTAATAAGGGAGGTAAACTAAAACCATTTTTAAACATATAATTCATTCAACCCAATGGTCATGGTAAAAACCTAATTCTTGTTATCCCTTTATTAAAATTATTATTTCTCCCACACCTCAATATACAATTTTCATGAATAGAAAAATAAAAGAGTAAATTTTGAAGAACTGGTGAGAAAAAGAAAACTCACTTTAAATTAGAAATTAACAAACAATTTCTTTATTTAAATTATCCTTCACGTTATATACTTGGAATTAAAATATAATCACACTTCATGTTATCCATGATAGATAGAATAAAAAAATAATATAAAATACTAAAATAAATAATATAATCACTCCTATGGAGGACTCTGTTGTATGCTCAACTCAACCCAGAGATCTGGTCTCTAATCAAATTCCTTGAACCTCCTCCCCAAGACCTGTATTTATAGGTGTGAAGGAACCACTGGGCTTATAAAAGTCATAAATTTGGCCAGTTAACCTACCAAAGATAACCTAGGGGATACATGAAATTTATACGTGGGGTTAGGTCAAATTTGACACAAAATTTGAAGAATATAGTAGTCATCAAAATGTTTCACTGTGTGACACATAGTTTCATGATATGAAACATAGTTTCCTGCTAGGAAATCTTGGGTTTCACCACCATAGTTCAGTATTCCTATCATGCTTCATGTGTCACGACTCGTCCTCGGGGCCCGTGTTGTGACTACCCCAAGCCCGCCTTCCATAGGCCAGAGGCTGGTGACTAGCACCAAAGGAGAATCCCCGATAAAAGGGAAGGAATTTCCTTTAAACCTGTAACACTCACAGTCTGAACACAAGAAGTAGAAGAAATAAGTACTAATATAGAAAAGAAAAGTGTGTTGAAACTAAGTGGGCCAGAATACAAACCCAACTGAACAACAAGTACAAGTACAAGTAAAAGGGGGAAATAGCTCCTCGATCTTCCACCGGGTAATCCTACGTAAAGGGTAGGAACAGAAATCAAACAACTCGTCCATGAATTACATCCCGTCTAGTCCAGCTCTGAGCAGCCTCCCGTCCATCACCCTCAGCCTCGATCACTGTTGACTGTTGTCTTTACAGAACAAAACAAGGTGCGGGCGAAGCCCGTGTAGGGGTGAGTATAACAATATAAGTAGGGGACCCCGAGACCCCCAAAGTTCTCCCAGAATACACAAAAGATACAATAACAAAGTATCAACCAACCCCACTTAGGTATATGTCCATACATATATCTAAGTTACCAGTCACAGTCCGGCTCCGACTCTCGAGCCCAAGAACAACTCAGTCCAAAAAGGAAGTAAAGTCAATCACCTCGATGATAATGATTGAAATTCAAGACTAAACTCACATAGGTATAAAACACATGAAAAGGGGTAGATATGATTAGATGTATCCTCTGAATCATCTCCTCTATCGAACCCATGTAGGATCCTGGAACAATATCAGCGTTGTCGAACCCATGTAGGATCCTGGTATAGATGTCATCACTGTCGAACCCATGGAGGATTCCAATACCGAAGTCACCACTGTTGAACCCACGGAGGATCCCATTATAGAATTAATCTTTGTCGAACCCATGAAGGATCGTGGTACATTATCTTCGCTGTCAAACCCACGGAGGATCCTTTCATCTCAATCGCATCCAGCCATAGGGTTCCTGCACACAGCACACTCGATTCCGGGAGGGTCCGCTCCTCGAGCCAAGTGTCGATACATAAAATATCACAAAGTCTTGATTTGATATATCCTGTAGTTCTGTCTCATCATAAGGAACCCAACATGACAGATGACACATCAAACGGATGCCCGGTCTATGAGTTATTGGCATTTTCGTTCAAGGGGCCCGGTTGGTTTTTAGGCTCAAACCAACCCAACCACATCCCAACTATGTCCAAACCTCAAGTAGGATATTCCAAAATAATCTTCCCTCACCAAGAATTACATCACTGCAGACGGTTCGTCGATCGGACACCCGTAGCCCAAGATGCAGGTTAAAAGGTGTAGATGGTCGTAGCGGGTCCGGGTCCGGTCTGACCCGGCCTGACCCGGTCTGAACCAGGGTCTTACCTAATCCATGGATGTGGCCTAACCCAAGTGGTCATCCCAGCCCAAGTGGGCGGCCTAAACCAAGGTAGTGGCCAAGCCAAAAGGGGCAGCCCGACCCGAAGGCACGGCCCGGCCCGAAGGCGCGGTCCGCCCTGAGGGTGGCCCGACCGTGATGGCCCGGCCCGTGGCGGCCCGGCCCGTGGCGGCCCGGCCGAAGGGTTTCCTGGCCATGTTTCCTAGCCCGGCTAGCTAGATGTCTGGATGGCTCGGGTGGCCAGTTGGCCGCGAAAAAAGGGGGTTAGAGAGTTCGGGTGGGTCCCACCTAAAAAACTTCCTCCCAAGGGAGGTTATGTGTGGGTGGGCCTACCACTAACCTCCTATTGGAGGTTTTAACCACCAATACAAATAAAAATATGTTACACATATTTTTATTTAATTTAATTGGAAATACCCAAAATTAACTTCCGCTCTTGTTAGAACGCAACTACGGTGAATGTCTCTTTAAGCGAATATCAGCACTGCGAGTTCAACGGTTCCCTATGATTTCAATTCCGAGCACCGGTTCAAAGATATAAAATCTCTCTCATACGTTTGTTGAAATTAAGTGAAAAAAACTTCATAAATTGATTCTGGGAACACCGATCCTTGGAATCAAGCGCCGTCAGAAACTGCGAACTTGTAAAATTCCCATGTATTTAAAAAAATCCACGGAAATTCGGGGTCTTTACATTCTCCCCACCTCAGGTATTTACGTCCTCATAAGCTAAAACCCACACTAAGGAAAAAAATGGGGGTACTGAGCACACAATTGAGCCTCCCGCTACCATGTTCTCCCCTGGAGGTTTCCGTGCTGCCAGCGAACGTGCACCAGAGGATTCGACCGTCCACGTAGGACCCGCTCCTGTCGATCCTCAATCTCCACTGGGGCCTCCATGAACGATGCCCCATCATCGATGTCCATCTGCCCGTGGTCGATGATGTGGGATGTTCCATGCACGTATCTCCTCAGCTGAGATACATGGAAGACATCGTGCACCCGGTGCAACTGAGGTGGAAGAGCCAAGTGGTAAGCCACCTCGCCTACTCTGCTGAGGACCTGAAAAGTTCCGATGAATCGCAGAGATAACTTGCCGCCTCATCCAAATATCCAAAGACCTCGTCGAGGTGAGACCCATAGAAAGACATGGTCACCATCCTCGAACTTTGGTGGTCTCCGGCTCCTATCAGCATAGGACTTCTGCCTGCTCTGTGCAGTCTTCATCCACTCCTGGATGATCTGCACCTTCTCTATCGTAGCCAACACCATCTATGGTCCCATAAGTGTTGTCTCCCATGGGTCAGTCCAACACATAGGATATATGAAAGGTTGGCCGTAAATTGCCTCGAAAGGTTCCATCCTGATGGTGGAGTGGTATTTGTTGTTATACGCAAACTCCACCAAGGGTAAGTGATCCTCCCAACTGCGACCAAAGTGGAGGATGTATGCAAAGAGTATGTACTCAAGAGTCTGAATGGTCCTCTCAGTCTGACCATCTATCTGTTGATGGAAGGTGGTGCTCAAGTGAAGCTGCATCCCAAAAGCCTCCTGCAACCCCTTCAATAGTCAAGAAGTGAAATGAGGATCTTGATCGGAGACGATCGTCGATGGCACACTATGAAGTCGTACGATCTCTTGTATGTAGAGGCTTCCCAAGCTCTCTACTAAGCCATGCTCTCTGATCGGTAGGAAGTGGGCCGACATGGTGACTCGGTCTAAGATCACCCAGATAGAGTTGTGTCCTCTGGATGTTCGTGGAAGTACCGTCATGAAATCCATGGACATCCCATCCAACTTACACTCTAGAACCTCTACAGGATGAACAAATCCTGCTGGAACCTGGTGCTCCACATTCACTTGCTGACAAGTGAGGCATCGTGAGACAAACTATGCTATTGTCTTCTTCATACCTGGCCACTAGTGCTGTCATCGGAGGTCCTGATACATCTTCGCCACTCCTGGATGTACTGCTAAAGTAGATGTGTGGAACTCCTTCAACACTTCCTCCTGAAGTGCAACTAGTACCACGGTACATCCTCTAATGAGAATTAAATGCTCCCCACCTTCAGAAAATCTATAAGGTGTCAGCCCTGTAGATATCTGATCTCATCGAGCCTCATAGTCAAAATCACCATGATGTGCCTCCCTGACTCTCTGAAGAAGTGGAGGAGTGACTATAAGAGACTGTAGAAAGGCTGCTCCATCTCTATCCACAAAGGATATCTACAATGCGGCTAGCTACTCCGTCGCCTCTCCTAGTAGCTGAATTCCTGATCTCCTGCTAAGAGAATCTACTACATCATTCCCCTTCCTAGGATTATAGACTATCTTGAAGTCATAGTCCTGGAGAAACTCAAGCCATCAATGCTATATCAGGTTCAGGTCCTTCTGTTAGAAGATATACCTGAGACTCTGGTAGTTAGAGTAGACTGTAAATCATTCGCCCAAAAGATAGTGTCGCCACATCTTCAAGGCGAAGACCACTACTACTAACTCCAGTTCATGGGTTGTGTAGTTCTGCTCATGATGTCTCAACTTTCGAGAACTGTACGCGATCACTGCTTGTTCCTGCATTAGGACACACTCGAGTCCGGTCCCTGATGCATCGCAATAATCTACGCACCCAACGCCATCCTCTGGTAGCCTCAAGATGGGCGCACAAGTCAATATCTTCCTCATATAATAAAAGCTCTTATGGAATCTCTCTGACCACATGAAGGGTTTTCCCTTCTTCGTTAATGCTGAAAGTGGTGCTACAACTCTGGAGAATTCTAGTACAAATCTCTAATAGTACCCAGCCAGGCCCAAAAAACTCTGTACCTCTATCACACTCATGGGTGGCTCCCAAGCAGGCACTGCCTTAGTCTTCATTGGATCCAATACAAATCCCGCCTCTGAGATGACGTGTCCCAAGAAGTGAACCTCTCAAATCCAAAACTAGCACTTCGAGAGCTTACCATAAAGCTGGTGCTCTCAGAGTGTGTCCAGTACTACCCGCAAATGGTTGGCATTCTCCTCCTCAGTAGTCGATTAGATCAGTATGTCGTTGATGAAGACTACGACAAAGAAATAAAGGTAAGTCTGGAAGATCCTATTAATGAGACTCATGAACACTGTTGGAGTGTTGGTTTTGCCAAAGGGTATAGCCAAGAACTCTTAGGGGCCATACCAACACCTGAAGGCCGTCTTCTGCACATCCTCATCTTGAACTCTGAGCTGGTGATAGCCTGGCCTAAGGTCTATCTTTGAGAACCATCGTGCTCCCTTGAGTTGATCAAAGAGGTTATTAATACTCGAAAGTGGGTACGTGTTCCTTACAGTCACCTGGTTCAGGTGTCGATAATCAAAAAACAGTCGCAAACTCCCATCCTCCTCCTTGGCAAACAAAATCGGGGATGCCTAGGGTGAAACATTGGGTCGGATAAACCCCTTCCCTTGCAAGACCTCCAGCTATACTCGCATCTCACAAAGCTCAGCGGGAACCATCCGATATGATAGAGTATATATCAATGTCATCCCGGGATAAAAGTCAATGTAGAATTATACCTCTCTGTGAGGAGGTAGTCCTGGAACATTGCCAGGGAAAACATCCGCGTACAGATCCACCACAATAAGAAAACTCAGACTCCTCACATCAACATCTACAAGGATGAGACTAGCCAAATGATGTGTGATCGGCTACCCCCTCCTATGGGTAAATCCATCCTGCACTACAAATGCTCCCTTCTCACCGGTGAAGGTAAACCTCATTCCATCCTCACTGGTACACCGCACTTTCGGCCTAATACAGTCAATCTGAGCATGAACTGTAGATAAGTAGTCCATACCCAAGATGACGTCATAAGGCCTCGATGCTGCTACTAGGAGATCCCAGCCAAAGATCTCACATCCAAGAGTAAGCTAACACTGCCAGAACCAATGAGTAATCATCGAGTCTGCTTTCGTAGGAGTATCTAGTCGTAATGATCAAGCCAACGGCTCCGTCAGAATCTTTGAGCTCTAAAAAAGGGAAGCGGTAATAAAAGAATGACTTTCACCTATGTCTATAAGTACTGCAACAAGGGTGGATTAGACAAAAATAGTACCTCGAATCATCTCAGGTGCACCGTGGTCGTAGGCCTCGACTTACTAGAGCTAAGCCCACCCCTGTCTGCTAGCTCCCTGTAGTCAGGGTGGACCTCCGGGTGGTGGTGATGGTAGGGTCTTAAAACATCGTCCACCACCTGTTGCTCATCCAGCTCTTGTTCCACGTCCGCCTACTCCTGGAGGACCACCATGGTCGAACCTATGCCTCAGCCTGGGAGGTCCCTCTACTGTCTGCTGCACATCTTCAAGGTGGGTCAGGTAGTCACGAGCCATGTGACCCTACCCACTGCATGCATAGCACTTCATGCTCCTCGTATGGATGGGTTTATCTCATGTGCCCTACACAACCGAACCTGTATCCTGGGTTCGCCCACCTAACGGCCTGGTCTGCTTGGACCTCTACGACATCTGTCTATTGACAACTACAGAAGAATCTGCTACGTGTCACCCTATGGTGGGTCTCACTGCTGGTGACTGCTTAGCTATAAAAATCTCTTCAAAAAGGGCTCGCTCCAGTACCCCCGACTGTGTCGAGATGTTGAGGAAGATCATTGAAGCCCTGATCTCATGCCTGATTCCCTGGTCAATGTTCTGAGCCCTAAAGAATGGGTCTCGTTCCATATCTGTGGAGTAGCATGAGAGGTCAGTGAAACTCGCTGAGTACTGAGCTACCGTCATACTGCCCTGTTGCAGATGAAGTAACTCCTGAATCCGCACATCATGAAGGGTGGCTGGAACAAACTCTGACTGGAAGTGACTCTCAAAGTCTGCCAGAGTAATGATGCCTTGTAATGCACCTGGAGCATCAGGCTCGACCATCTGTCTGCTTTTGCATGCAGGAGACTCATGGAAAGGATCACCATGAGGTCGGCTGGTGTCCCAACCCTTCTGAAAAACTCTCACGACAGCCTCCAAGCAATCCTCAGCTGTCTGTGGGTCCATCTCTCCCCGGAACCAGGGTGGCCTCTAATGCTGGAACTCATGCAATGCACTCAGATGGCGTGCACTCTCTGCTGCTGGAGCTAGTGGTATCGGTGGCCCAGCGGGTAGTGATACCGCTAGTACCTCCGCTGTGATGGGTCCCAACACCGAGGCCTCGTCGCTCGGTGGGCTACCATCTCTTAAGAAACTCGGAACCCTAGCTGGCCGCCTTCGTGGGGCCATCCTGAAAGAAACCGGTGTGCCACAATCAAAATGATATACCTGGTGAGCTGACACAAAGTAATCATGATGAAAACATTTCCAAGGAAACACACATGCAATCAGTGTTTTCTGGCACTGAGTCGGAAATCAGAAGTTAGAGTCCTAGTGTATGGATACGTCGGTCGCCGCACCAACACTGGTTTCCCTAAACTTATAACCACACCCAAAACACTTAACATTGTTTCCATTAAAAGAATCAGAGTCCAAGTCCTGTGGTAGAACCGAATCCTTTGATACCAATTTTTCATGACCCGTCCTCAAGGCCCATTCCATGACTACCCCAAGCCCGCCTTCCATAGGCTAGGGGCTGGCAACTAGCACCAAAGGTGAATCCCCAATAAAAGGGAAGGAATTACCTTTAAACCTGTAACACTCACAGTCTGAACACAAGAAGTAGAAGAAAAAAGTACTAATATACAAAAGAAAAGTGTGCGGAAAGTAAGTGGTCCAGAATACAAACCCAACTGAACAACAAGTACAAGTATAGTAAAAAGGGAAAACAACTCTTGGATCATCCACCGGGGAATCCTACCTGAAGGGTAGGTACAAAACTCAAAAAAAATTCCTTTAAGTACGTCCCATCTAGTCCAGCTCCGAGTAGCCTATCGTTCGTCACCCTCAGCCAAGATCACTGCTGACCGTCATCTACACAGAACACAACAAGGTGCGGGCGAAGCCCGTGCAGGGGGAAGTATAACAATACTCAGTAGGGGACCCTGATACCCCTGAAGGTCTCCCATAATCCACAAAAGATAAAATCACAATGTATCAACCAACCCCACTTAGGTATATGCCCATACAGATATCTAAGTTACCAGTCACAGTTCGGCTCCAACTCTCGAGCCCAAGCACAACTCAGTCCACAAAGGAAGTAAAGTCAATCACCTTGATGATAATGATTGAAAGTCAAGACTCAGCTCACACAGTTATACAACACATGAAAAGGTGTATAGATGATTAGATGTAGCCTCTGAATTATCTCCTCTATTGAACCCATGTAGGATCCTGGAACATTATCAGCGCTGTCGAACCCACGTAGGATCCTGGTACAGAAGTTGTCACTATCGAACCCACAGAGGATCCTGGTAAATAAGTCACCGTTTTCGAACCCACGGAGGATCCCGGTACAGAAGTTATCACTTTTGAACCCATGGAGGATCCAGGTATAGTATCGTCACTGTCGAACCCATAGAGGATGTTGTCATCTCAGTCGCAGCCATTCATAGGGTTCCTGCACACAGCACGCTCGATTCTGGGAGGGTCCTCTCCTCGAGCCAAGTGTCGATACATCAACTATCACCAAGTCTTGAGTTGATGTATCTTGTAGTTCTATCTCATCATAAATAAACCAACATGACAGACAACACGTCAAACGGGCGCTCGGTCTGTGAGTTATTGGCATTTCCGTTCCAGGGGCCCGGTTGGTTTTTAGGCTCAAACCAACCCAACCGTATCCCAACCGTGTCCAAATCTCAAGTAGGATATGCCAAAAGAATCGTCCCTCTACAAGAATTTCATCTCTGTAGATGGTTCGTCGATTAGACAACTGTAGCCCAAGATGAGGGCAAAAAGGTGTAAATGGCCGTAGTGGGTCTGGGTCTGGTCCGACCTGGTCCGAACCGGGGTCTGACCCGGTCCGCGGATGCGGCCCGACCCGAGTGGCGCCTGAGGGCGGCCCGGCCATGACGGCCCGGCCCATGGTGGCCCGGCCGAAGGGCGGCCTAGCCGTGTGGCCTGGCCCGGCTGGCTGGCCCGAGTGGCTGGATAGATGGCTGGTTGGCCGCAGAAAAAGGGGGGGTTAGAGAGTTTGGGTGGGTCCCACCTAAAAAACATCCTCCCGATGGAGGTTATGTGCGGGTGGGCCCACCACTACCCTCCTCTTAGAGGTTTTAACCACTAATTCATTAACAATATGTTACACATATTTTTATTTAATTTAATTAGAAATACTCAAAATTAACTTCTGCTCTTCTTAGAATGAAACTGCGGTGAAGGTCTCATTAAGAGAATATCGGCGCTGTGAGTTCAATTGCGCCCTCGGATTTCAATTCCGAGCACCGATTCAAAGATATAAAATCCCACTCGTATGTTTACTGAACGTACCCGAACAAAACATTATAAATTGATTCTGGGCACACCGGGCATCGGAATCAAGCGCTGTTAGAAATAGCAGACTCGTAAAATTCCCATGTATTTAAAAATAATCCATGGAAATTCCGGGTCTTTACATCATATCTAGAAATTTTTTTAGATATTTCATGGTGTGAAAGTTAATGTCACTCTTTGACATTTCTTTCCTCGATCTTGATCCTCAGTTTTATTAATATTTTTAATTTTCTCATGATTTTTTGATAACTTTCACATTGTGAATAAGAGATTCATAATGTGAATACTTTTTTCTAGTTCATTTGACCTCATTTATAATTGATTATTCAATTTCAAGATTCAAACTTCAAACTTGAATTATCACTCGTTCTGAATCATTATTTTATGTTAGGAATTTAATCTATGTTCGGATCGTTTTCTCCTTTGAATTAATTTAACATATACCCCTGCAAAAATTAATAGAATAATGAATATCTAACAATAATTAAACAATTAAATTATAAATTTTATTAAATTTTATATTTAAAATTTAATACATTAAATATAGCTGTCAAATCCTCCCATGCTCAAACTCATACTCATCCACAAGAATAAAATTTTAACAAATTACAAAATAATGCCACTTTACCAAGATTGAAATATCAATGTGAATAAAATTAAATGAATATAATGATAAGTAAATGTTCAATCTTTACATGGAAAATTTTCACAAACTCGTCAATTTTTAAAAAGAAGTAAGTCAATAATGTATTATTCTTTTTCTATTTTGACATAACCATTCCACTAATTTCATCCATTTATATTTTTTGATATATTTTTAATGTGTGTTCCCCTATCAATTTACATTTCTTTAAAAAAAATCACTCATCAACAATGTACTATTGTAAATGAGGTTTTTCTCATACCTAAAATCATTATTTTTTCCATATTATTGAAATGAAGCTTATTTCTCCACCAAAATAGACAAATATCACAAATAATCATGATTAGTTCATCGTTAGGTTTAAATGACTCTGAGGTATAAGGGTAGGTGGGTAAATGATGTAAAACAATTTAAGCTCAAAAGGGTGTTTTTCACTAAAATAGTTTTCAAGATAATCAATAAACGCTCAATGAAAAATTCCCCCTTTAAAAATGACACTACCCTTTTCTCAGAACTCAAAGCAAGGTTACTTATCATTGAAGTATAATAAATGATGCACCATCTATTTTTTTTTTCTTTTTTAAATTTTTTTTTGTTTTTTATCAAAAAATTTAACATGGATAAGTCTGAAATATACTAGCCAATGAAAATTGATAAAAATCATTGGTTATGTAATTTTAAATTTTTTTTCCCTCCAAGACCCAACCAATTTTTTATTTTTATTTTTATCTTTATTTTTTATTTTTTAGAGGGTGTGAAATAGAATACCATAAATAAATAATCTCAAACCATCCCAATATCCTATGAAAAATCTCACCACACTTATCCATTTCAATATTCATATCCCTTCCACCATGTCTTCATATACACCACACTCATATTTTTGATAGTCATGCAGAAAAAATAGAGTAGGGTATGAAAGGAAAAAATTGCATTTAATATGGTTCATCCTTTAAAATTATATTCATCAATTCTATGGGATTATTAAGGATTAATATAATTTTGGATCTTATTATAAGAACTCAAAATAGTTGTCTAAATCATTTTATGTTTATATTTTTATAATCACATATTCGACAAGATGCAATGTATGTTCTAGGAGAATTCATGCCTAAGTTTAACTTAAGAAATATGCTCAAGAAATAATGAGAAAAATTGGGTTTATAAAATTCCATTGGAATAAGATACAGAAATTGGGGAAACTACTCATGGAAATTCTCATCAAAAATAAAATCAATTAACACAAATATATAAAATTAAAGGTATGAAAAAATCTCATAAAAATTTCATTTACAAAAAATTATGATTTTTCAAGTAAAAATATCATGTTTATATTTAATAATTAATTCACTAATTTTTATCATTTAATTTATTGAAAAAGAAATTTAAAACACGATATGATAGTATTTATGAGCAGTGAATGTCTTCTCAATTGATGACTAAAATAATAATTCAATTGTGGGGAATTCATTTTAAATTTGACATTTTTTATTTATTATTTTTTAGCATTTATATTTGGGAGTAATAGAAAATGTTAAATTAAAACTCATACTCCCTTGTTTCATGTTGTGCTCCAACATGTGACAAATTGGTTTCATTATTTTTATTATTATTATTTTTCACCTTGTGCCTATAATTTAGACCTATAAAATAAAATAGTTCATCAATGCATAAGGTACATTCAATAATGCTCCAAAAGATAAGATCAATTTAATCTAAAATTCATAATATAAAATAAATTTCTAATAATGAAATTAAAATAAAGTCCTAAAAAAGAAATAAAAAACATTGGTTTTTTCTTGGAAGCTCGGTTTTTATGATAATTTAGCTCTACCTTACATGGTTCACTGATGGATGCATGATACTAGGATAACCATATCGAGTTGACCTAATCATGACTATATTGGGAATTTGGATCATATTTTTTCTACCTCAATGTAATCAGTGTGAAATTTAGAGGAGGTGACTAGAGTCTAGATAGTTTGAATAAATGGATGAAGAATTCCACATCCATACAGTCTTTGTAAAAAAAAGTACTAGCTATAGTAGTCAAAATTATTCAATGGCCTATTTGAGTTTTTTAACAGTCTCCTAAACTTTTTATTCTTATTTTTATTCTTATTATTCTTCATTGTCAGTGTATATCATAATAGTTTCTTTTATTCTTTATGTGGTGCTTTTTGATCATTGAAAAAAAAATCAAAATGTCACAGTTGTCTCCTCCTCCTCTTCTTTCTTTAGCTAGATCCATGTTTTGGAAGGAATCCATGTAGAAACGTACTAGTTGAGGTACCTTATTCTTTCCTTTTCTTTGATCCTGTAGTATTGATTGTATCACATAAATGGAAAAATTATCCTATGGAAGTGGTACTTACCTCATCTTGATTAACCTTTCTTTCCAACTCATGTAACTCGTCTTTAAAATCTGCTTAATGGTTAGGGACAGTTTCCCTTTCCTTTATTGGGTATGTTAGTGATTTAATTTTTTTTTTGATGGTTCATCCTTTTTTGATCTTCATTTTTTTGTGTAAGATATCTTATAAGGAAGTTCAGTCATTCTTTGGTTGTCAAAATGCATTATAATCCTACCATCACAACCAAAACTTCCCCAGTGGATAACAGAAATTAAAATAATAAAATAAAATCCTCAATTAAAATCAATAAATAGAAATATATTAGGATATAATATATCTTAGTTATTAAATTAGAATATTTATTCTCACCTAACCCCAGTAACAGCACCAAAAATGTGGTAACACCTGAATGCGTCATTAATTCTTACAGGGATATCGAATTTAAAAATTTTGAAAATATAAAACTGTAATAATCTTATCAATAATTAATTAGTATAGGATTTGTGAGTACATAGGTCAATCTCATGAGTTCAGGTTAAAGAAAATAATTAATTTAATAAAAAACCTATATTATTTAATGATTTAAAATTATTGAAATTTATTATATGAAGCATGTTTATTTTGAAGATTGTGGTAGAAGAAAATAAAAATAAAATAACAATGCATGATGGATCATAGTTCATGTAATTAATAAATTGGAAATCCCATTATTCCTATAAATTTTCATCAAAATTATGTATAAGTAATTCCAATGGTTAGGAAAATTACTCATTCTCTCACTAACCATTTCATTTATCAATAGTCAATATACTACAGTTAATTAATAAAAGAGGTAACCTAGAAACATTTTTAAACATAGAATTTGTTCAATATATAGAAAACTTGGCTCCGGTAGTCATTTTCTTTAAAATATTTTTTATCCATCACCATTGTATATAATTCACATGTATGGAAAAATTAAAATAATAAATTTGGAATAATTGATGAGAAAAAAATCCTATTAAAATTAAAAATGAACAAGACATTTATTTATTACAATTCCCCTTCATGGTACACATATGGAATAAAAATAAAATCACCCCATTATACTAGCCATAATAGGGAAAAGAAAAATAAAGAAAATATAATACTAAAATTAAATAGTGGAGAAGGCCCAATAGAAGACTCTACTATATGAAACACCTCAACCTAAAGCTCTGGTCTTTAATCCAATGTCTTGAAACTCCTCCCCACACCATGTATTTATAGGCAGGAAGCCACCCCCAATATCCTAAATGTTATAAATTATGTTCATAAACCTTGAAAAGTAATATCCAAGGGTTACATGGCATTTATATGTAGGACATAGTCAAATTTGACACAAAATCAGAAGTATCTGGAAATTGTCAAGATGTGTCAAAATGTGACACTCTATCACATCGTAAAATATCAATATTCACCTATAGAGGATAGTTTTTACATCCTGATTCATGTATTGAACATTTTAGGATATTTCATGAGGTGAAAATGAATGTCAAACCATAACATTGTATTCCCACCTCTCAAACTTCATTTTTCATGTGTTTTTTCTTCCATTATTCATTTTTATTACTTTAACGATGTGAATAATAGATTCATGATGTTAATAGTTGTTCCCCAACATACTCATCTTGGTTTCTGGTTGATTCTCCAATTTCGATATTTATGCATCAGCCTTGACTTATCCCTCAAATAGAAGAAACAATTTTTACATGAATTTCAAATCTATTTTTATTATTTTATCCTTTTAATTAATTTAACAAGTGACCCCCCAAAAATTAATTAAATAATTAATATAAAAAAATAAATAATTAAATTATAAAATTATTTATATTTTATATTTAAAACTGAATTCATGAAATGTATCTATAAATGTCCCATCAACGACTACCTCTTATAGGTATTCTTGGTTCTCTTATAGATTTTAGAAATCATTGTGATGAGTAATGGACACACATTTGAAGTCCAAAACTACTTATCAACCTTAAATGAATTTCTTGTAAGAGCGAACCATACATATATTTGTAGTAAATTTTCAAGTATGTGTTTTTTATTTTAGTTGTTTATAGGAGGGACATCATCCTTTTATGGATTTATTATATAATAAAAATTATTATATTAATATTAGAATGTATCCATTTGAGGCATTCTTTGGGTGGCTATATCATTCTGCCTTCTGTTAACTGGATCAATTTTTTTATTTTTCATGGTTTGTTTGATATTTAGGTAAATGAGTCTTGATAAGTAAGGGATGTTAACCCCTAAATATGTGGGGCCATTTTACATTATTGATAATATCAAGGATGTTGAAGATATATTATAATTATATCCTCAATGTTGTGTAATTAATGATATGTTTCACATCTCCTAACTACAAAAACACATGCCAGATTTTTCACACATTATTTATTAGGATCCACTAGAGTTACACCTAGAAGTGATTTTTAACTAAAAATTTATAAATAATGCATATAACATAGAGATAGTGTTACACATTTGAGTTATTATATTGGTATGGTTTCTCTAGTAACACGGTATTAAGCACGAGGTGTCATGGGAAGGGGAAAAATTGATGCGGTAATAATGGACAGGGATTTTCACCAACCTAAATGTACACAAACTTCCCATAAAAGGGAAGTAAAATTTTGGGGTGTATTTTAGGGCCATGTTTGAGGTATAGAACTCTTACTTTGATATATATTGAAATTTGTGGTTTTTAAGTGAAATTGGTTATTTTAAAGGATTTTTTGATTTTGGGTTGGTTGTGTATTGACATAAATCAATCCAATATGTCCTTGATGTGGCCAGAATTAAGTCAAGAGTGTCACCTCAAGCCCACCTCCAATAGTACAAAGGTTGGTGACAAGCACCGAGTAGGAATATCTCATAATATGGGAGATATGTGTATTTGTAGTATCTCATGCGAGTTAGCGATGATGGAATTATGGGTAATAGAAGCGATTATGCAGGTTGGGTTTATGAGGATAGTAAGTCATTAACCAAATTTTTTCTACATAATTTATCAAAGATTTATATAGAGTATAAAATAGAGTTTTTGATTGATTTTTTTATCAATTATGACTCCCATATATCTCCTTTAATATAAAATGGTCTCTTATGAATTAAGAGAGTGAAATTTTAGTTGTAGGATTTGGAGAATAATGGATTCATCATAAAAATCACCTCACCTTGGGATACCCTAGTGGTATTTAAAAATAAAGTACATAAAAAATGTCACTTATGTATTAATAATAGATGTTTAATCAATTAATTTTCAATAAGAAGTATCATATTCCAAAAATTAATGATATGTTCAATTCGTTGAAAGGTTTTCATTGTTGTTTCCAATATCAACTCGAATTCAGGATACCAACAACTCAAATTAAATGAAGAGAATATACCAAAGATGTATTTTTTAAGTAGTTATTCCCATACATAGTATTTTGTTTTTACATTTGAACTTACTAACACTCTAGTTATTTTTATGGTGATCATGAATCATAAATTTCATCGATATCTCAACTCTTTTTATGGTATTTATCGATGAAATGATTATGTATTCATGATTGTGGGCCAATGATGAGTAAAATTTGGTTATTTTTTGAGAAATGTTTTAACCATAATCTCCATGAAAACTTATCCATGTGTATATTTTGGATTTAGGAGGTTGAATTACTCAAGAATGTAATTTTTGAGCAGGCAATTTTAGACAATAAAAAGAAGATTGAAGTAGTAGTATCACGAAAAGCACCTAAAAATGTATTTGATGTGTATAGTTTTATAAGGCTAGCTGGTTATTATCAATTCTTAGTTTATGATTTTTTTGGATTATCCCAACTAATGATGGATTTGATTTGGATATATGTACCCTTTTTAAAGACCTTGTAATTTCAAAGGTATTTTTAGGAGTTAGCATATGAAGCTGCATGTCCACTAAGGTGTCCATGAAAGGTGTCAGCATATATATAATCATTTGGTAAACCCTATTGTGCCTCAAATTAGTAGTCAATAAAAAATAATATACAAGAATATTTCTATACATTTATATACATATATGAAAAAATTATTTAGTAAGATGATATAAAATATAACAGTAAGACAATAATGAATAAATCCAAGGTTCGGTGTTCGATATAAACAATGGATCATACATCGGTAGTTAATACAAACAATGTCCCACAAATCATTCCCCAGAAAATAGATCAAAAAAATCATAAAAAATGGATCATAAGCAACGGATCACAATCAAAAAATCATAAAAAATCATAGAAGTATAAATCAAAAATGAACCAAAAATACACAAATAAAATCGGAAAGGCTACCTCGCCAGAAAATAATAAATAAGGTGTACACGTAGACCGAGGTTCACGTTCAGGGGTGAGAAATAATATCATCTGGAAACCCCAAAAATGAACCTATAAATATCCTACTATAAGTTCATACAATAGAAAAAATCTCAACCTAGCTGAGACACAAATGAAAAGATAAGTAAATCCAAACGTGTAAACACAGTCAAACCCTACATCTAAAATCCTAATCAACTAGGAATGTACCACCATAGATATCCATATATATATATATATATATATATATATATTCTTATCCATGTATAGTCCCATAGCTATATATATATACATAAATATGAATATTCATGAGTAATGTGAATGAAATTATATAAAACCAATTAGTATTCGGTCCTTGGGTCTATAATCCCGATTACCTAGACATCATGAGGAAGGGAATTTAGCTGGACAACGTTCCACTCAATCTCTATATAATTAAGTCGATCTCTAGTTCTATAATACCAATCGATATAAACTTGATTTATCTAATTCTACAAATTTCTATGAGAAAGCAACGTCACCACAGGGGGTACACATCCTAGCCCTTGATTCACCTGTACTCACCTACAATCATAGTAATGATGGAATCCAGGTAATTACATTGGTAAATCCTTTAGATGGCCACAAGTTAGATGTAATGCTTCTCATTCCATGAAAATCGAGTCCAATGTCTAATCCCTAGGTCATGGTCTATAGGTATTCATGACATTGAGACTCAGATAAACACTAAGGTTTTAACCCTTTGGTGATCTTTAAGGAGAGATCACTAGTGAGACGTTATACCCACCCATAGAGATCCAACTGTGAATGTAAATCGAAGGTGTGAGATACCAGGATCAACCACCCTGATAAATATAAGGGATCATAAGCACATTCATAAAGATAACCTTTGTAGATCCTAATCAAATGATTTATCAATGATAGCGTAGTCATCCTCCATGAGCCATAGGTTAAGAAGAGTGTAATAATCCTCTATTAACCACCATTCGTAGAGAGAGTAATCATCCACTGACAATCCCTGGTTGAGGGTAGCATAATCATCCTCATTTAACCCATGAAACAAGGAGAGTGTAATCTTCCTCATCATATAACAACATGAGGAGAGAATAAACTTCCTAATCACTCAAGAGAGAGGAATCATCCACAAGAACCATTACTAGGGATTCCATGCTCGTATATCATAGTAGTAGGCTCAACATCTATATTCTAAGTAGCACCTCTAGAAATACCAATAAATCTAATAATCAGATATATAGTCTCGGCAACCAATTACCAGGTAATAACTCTATATAAACCATTAAACATAAGAAATAACATGGATTAGAAACAAGATCCTAATAAGAACATCTAGGCATCCCAAGGAGAAAGAAAGACACCTCTCATCAGGCTCAACAACTGCTAACTAGAAAGCACAAATACCTATCATCGTTGCAACAGTAATAAAAAAGTGAAAGAAAAAACAAAAGAGTTGGGGTGACCAAATGCATAAACCCAACACTACTACCACATACCCATGGGCTTATAAGTTTGACGTGGGTTCTAAGGTGACACCCACTACCATCTCTACCACAAACCTGACATATTAACTCAGGGTCGATCAAACAGTAGGGCACCCACTGGGTCCCTCAAGTCTTACAAAAGACAGGAGTATTACTTGGGATCCTCAAGGTATACACATGAGTGAAGGAATCCTACTTGGGATCCCTAGCTAAATGTTAAAATGATGAATCCTATAGGGGATCCTCAAATGATAAGAAAGAATGAGGCATCCTACACAGGATCCTCAAAATAGTACATAAGAAAGGGCTTCATACATGGGACCCTCTCAACAGATTATGAAATAATAGGCATCCTACATGGGATCCTCTAATTGATAAATAGGCAAGGGGTCCTATAAAAGATTCCATAGGTCAACATGTAAGAAAAGGAATCCCATAGGGGATCCTTGGTACAGAAAGAAGATAGAGACATCATACATGGGATCCTCTAGAACAACAAGTATCATGACCTCTTAGACCAGAAGGGAACATATCATAGGGGAGGAATCCTCAAGGGGAAAACTACAAAGTATCCACCAAGAAAGATAGATTGTGGATCATTTTAGAATAGGTGTCACTCTAAGGATACTGTTAAATTTGAGTATCAAATGAAGAACCTGTCAATTAGGTAGAATCCCCCAAAAACCATTAAGAGTTCTCAAGTCACACTAAGGGTTTCACTATCATTATATATTTGAAAATACACTCAAAATGGACTAATCATGGGTTATATTATCAGTCCTGAGTGAAAATACACAGAAATACAAAGAGGGTTGAAATGGGGAAGTACTTGTCGTGTCGTCCTGAGCACACGGTGTGCACTCCTAAATCCCCACATGGGTGTGTACTCTGGCTGAACCTAGCATGTAAATGCCCAAGTACACAGTGTTTTTGGTGGGTTAATGGAAAGTACCCAACTCAAGGTACCTACCTATGTACCTCAAATGGTCTGCCCGTGTATTTGGCCAAATCGTGTACTTCAACATAGCGTGGTATCCATGTGGGGTCTGTTCATGTACTCTACACAGCCATGTGCCCCAACATAGGCAACCTTGTTGGGTTCTAAGTTATACATATGAGTCCCTGTGAACAGCATATATGAACCATACATGGTGTGTACTTCAAAAAGTTTATATTCCCCAAAAAATGAAGAACACGCATTGTGTTTTCATTGAACCATGCACCATGTACATGGGTTTTCCTAAATGGAAAACCCTCAAATCACCCAAAAACTGTTGTGTCCACCCCAAAAGTAGTAGATCTAACTAAAAGGGTACATAAGTAAGGATAATATGGATTTAAAAGTTGAAAACACTAAAATATGTGGATATATAGTGAAAACATAGAAACGGTATACTGTTGGGTGGAATTAGGGGAATTGTTTCCTTTTCTATGGCCCATGATTGTTTCACAACGATCCGAGAAGTCCTGAGTTATATGGAGGTACCTCCTTATCCCCCTATCTATTTCACACTCTCTCCCTATCCCTCTCTCTCTATCATCCAATGGAGGAAGTAGTAAGGGTGTACATGAGAATCCAAGGAAGGAATAGAAATAAAATAAAGAAAATAAAAGTAAGAAAAGGAAATAAAAGAAAAGAAAAGGAAAGGTAAATGGGGTCTAGGTTGGTCTTAGTGCCCAACTCGGGTTTATGCCTCACCTTGGAAAATATCCTTATTCTAGACTCAACAGCGGATATGGAATATCAATCTGATGCTCTATTCAAAAGATATGATTGGAAAAACCTATGTGAATAAATTAATATTTAATTTATTAGAAATTAAATACTAATTATTTCAATAAAATTTGAATGTCTTGTAATTCCACTAAACTCTTGTCCTAGGGTAAACACCTCATTTTGGGACCAATGGAGTGGTTAGATAAATTATCTTAGATCATATTATAGGGTAAAAACCATATTTTCCTATACAAGCATGTGATTAAAAAAACTCAAATTTCTGCTCAAAATTCTAGTTTGGAAAAACAAGGGACCATAAAATATCCCCAACATAAACCTTCTCTTACTTAAGAATCCTAGTGGTAAGACTAGAAGGAATGATCTCAACCCAAGCATCTACACAACCGAGCTACCTGTACTATCCAATGAACATTATCAAAGTGTCAACAACGGTCTCTAACATAGGTGACATTTTACTATGACTGATTAGGTACTCTCCACACATATAAATACCCTTATTGTCATCTAAAAACTAAGACCTAAGCTCAAAAGCCCATATAAAATTCTTAATTTAAATGGAAAATGAGAGTCATCAGCCTCAGAAAACCAATGGTGAACTCCCCACAATGTGGCTTACCTTATACCGCTCCTAGAGAACAACCTCTATAAGTTTCCTTCCCCAACCCAAGAAGACATTCAAATGAAAAGAAAGTCATTATAGGTTTGTATCTCCCTTAGTTTTATCAAGAATAATTTAAGGTAGATCATGGTCATACCTAACCAGTAGTACACTTATATTCCATCGAAAGTCATGTAAATCTCTTCTAATCCATGCTCACCAAAAATAGGCTAACTCACCTTTAACCGAAAATTGACACCACATCTCCTAAAAAATATTTTCTGGGTCTTTCCATGGGTCGACCATCCTATGGTATCTGGTCATTCCTTCTCAATTTATCCTCTTCCAAAAATGAAAATTCTTAATTTAACCATGACTTGCAAGAAACCAATCCTATGGAAAGTCTTGGAAACATCGGTACTCAGATCTCACTCACCCACTCACCGGTTAAGATTTAACGGAACTATTTGCAAACAGTATATACCTTTATCACATGAATCATGCTCTAGAAAGTCATATAACACAATGATAACTTGATTATTCTATATAAAGCATTATTATAAACAATCCAGAAGCTACCTTGGAACACCTTTTCAAAATCAAGAACCTCACATATGCCATGATTTATTCCGCGACTTCCTGTGACCCAGCATTGTTACAATCATGAGTATCTACCCACACTCTAACTACATTATAAATAGTGGAAACACTATTAGAACAGTCTAGGAACCTAAATAGTCCAGCCTATTGAATCCAATTTTGAAACCAAATCACATTAGGCACTTCACTAAAAGCGGAAGGCATCAACATTCCTATAATGAAAAACTAAATCACCTACCATACCAAAATCTCAAAACATAAATATAACCAGGATTACTAACTAAAAAGGCATCTGATATCATGGTCCAACCTCTCTCATGCAGATTTTCATTGATTAAAATAGACATCGGCCTACAAGCGTCTATGTCAAACCTAAGGGTCTCTAGGTTCCCCACCTATCCCTATAAATCAAGTCTCACAACTAGTTCAGAAGGTTAAACCACCTATCCAAAAAAATACAACTACTATAAAGAAGGTAAATATTACAACGACCTACGAGGGTTAAAATTGAGAACATGAACTAATGGGGCCTGATCCTTATAGAGCATCCTCGTAAGTAACTTCTCCCTGGAGTTCATGATACCCATGCGGAAGATACACTAAGATGACACTCATTGGGAATCTGTGTATAGTAATACCCCATGGAGGTCCAGTTCATAAGAAAGGTCCTAGTATCTATCGAAATCATACTCAGTGATCTAACTAGATAACCATGACCGGATAAATAACACCCTAAAAGGGGTATAACATATGGTAATCACATTCCATATCGAACTAATAGGGTCAGAACACCTCCCGTGTGTGAGGACTGAGTCAACATCCTCACACTAATGCCTCAACCTGGATCCTCATAACCAACCATCATAAGGAAATATATATATATATATATAAGTAGGCCCAAATGAATAATCATTATCCATGAGTAAAAACCACACACTAGCAAGACTATATGTTGTGAAACCTATATTCTAAGTATAATGCATCAGATGCCTATTTCCTTTTCCATCCAATCATCAAAATCCATCCCTGACCTCTTTCCAAGGGCTAAGATCCATAAATCTATAGTAAATCATAACACCCACACTACTTGTGTTCTAGTCAATGGGAAAATCATATACAAATATAATATCATGGATCATAACAGCAATACCATACCCTGGTAACCAGGACTTCTTATCAAAACAATTGTTCTTAATACATTAGTTTGATATCCATCATAGGTTCCAAAATATTCCTAATACTCATGTATACTATATATCAAATAGTGAATCCTAGGAAAAGAATAGATCTAATACCACTTTGTAACATCTCTACCCAGATGTAACTAAATTTTTTCTTTGAGTTGGTAGGTTACAAGTCTTGAAGCGTGCCTCACTGTATGCAATAGGCTATCGATTAGCAGTGAGATCCAAGGGTGTGATAGTGGGGAGATGATACCCTAATATCAGAGCAAGAAAATAGTGAAAATAACTAAGTATCACACACATTAGTAAATAAACATATTGAGTAAGTAGTGAATAAACATAGATAGAAAATTTTGTAATAATAAATGATGATTATATAAAATCCTGAACAAATATGTCATACATAAAATAATGTTCACCCACTGGGCCAACCATACAGATATAGGACTACAAATAAATAAACTGAAATAAAATTACAGGGCTCTACTACTAACTATGAGCCAGACCATATACCCGGTCTCTAGATACTTTTGAACTGTACCAGCCTGATTAGAATAACCCACACAAGCAACTCTGATCAATCATGCCACTCGGGGCCTTAGCCCTATCCGCCATGAAACTATGCTCAACCTGAAAAGAAGGCCCAAGGTATATAGACACACACACACACACCAAGGTGAATGTATATGGGTGATAAATAATCTCAGTAGGCCAACCCAATGATGAACCTCTAAATACACTACTATAAGTGCATGAAAAAGAAAAATGCTCACCCTATCCAAGACACAACTGAAAATATATGTAAATACAAACATGTAACCGTAGTCAAACCTCGAGTCCTAAATCCTGATCAATTGGGAACGTGCAACTATGGATGTCCATATCTATATGTGTATACATGTATAGTCCCATACTTATAAATATATACATAAATATGAATATTCATGATTAAGGTGAATGTAATAACATAAAACCAACCATCAATCAATCCTTAGGTCTGTAATCCCTATCACTTTACATTTTGTGTAAGGTAATTGAGCTAGACATTGTTCCACTAAATCCATGCCTAATTAAGTCGATCTCTAGGTCTATAATACTAATAAAAATATTCTTTCTTCATACAATTTTTCAAATTTCTCTGAGCATGCTATGTCACCATAGGAGGATACTCATCTTAGGCCTAGGTTCGCCATTACTCACCTTCAATAACTGTAATGAAGGAATCTAGGTATGTGCATTCGGACATCTTGTAATTGGACAAGACCTAGATTCCATGTCTCTCATTCAATGTAAATGCAATCCAATGTATGACCCCTAGGTCCTGGTCTATAAGAAGTCATGACATTTAGACTCGAATGAACCCTAAGGGTCTGACCCTTAGGCGGTCTATAAGGATATCTCACTGGGGATCCATCATGCCCACCCCTCGAGGTCCAAATGTGAATGTGAATAATAGGTGTGAGACTCCATGCTCAAACACCCTGATAAAGAGAATGGATTATAATCTTGATCTAATAGAGAACATCTGAAGATCCTCATCATATGAAAATCGAGGAGAGCATAGTAATCCTTCATGAGCCATAGGTCAAGGGAAGCACAATCATCCTCTATAGATCACAAGTCGAGGAGAGTGTAATCATCCACTGATAACCTTGGGTTGAGGAGAATATAATCATATTTATTTAACCTATGAGCGGAGGATAACATAATCATACTTATCATATAACAATATAAGGAGACTGCAAACATCCCCATCACTCGGGAGAGCAGAATCATTCAATAGTATCATTGCTAAGGATTCAATGCCCAAATATCATAGTAGTAGGCTCAACAGTTGGATCCCAAGAATCACCTCTAGAAATCCAAATAATCTAATAATAAAATATACAATCTCAACAGCCAAGTCACAAGTAGTAAATCTGGGTATACCAGTGAAAATAATAAATAACATGGCTCTAGAGCTAGATCCCAGGAAGAATTTCTAGGAATCCCAAAGAGAAATAAAGATTCCTCATGTCAGGCTCAACAACCACCAACCAGGAAGAACCTTTGGATATCATCATTGCATTAAAAAAAGTGAAATCATAAACAAAATATTGAGGGTGGATGAACATCTAAACCCACCACTATTACTATAGCCCAATGGACTTAAAATCTTGGAACTAGTTCTAAGGTGACACCTGCTACCATCTCTACCCCAAACCCTGCGTACTAACTCAGGGTCGGTCAAACATAAGGGCACCTGCTGGGTTCCTCAAGTCATACCCAAGATAGGCATCATACATAGTATCCTCAATGTCTACACATGAGTTAAGGAATCCTACTTGAGATCCTAAGATAAAAGGTAAAAGGAGGAATCCTATAGAGGATCGTCGAATGGTAAGCATGACTTAGGAATCCTATATGGGATCCTCAAAAGAGTACATAATAAAGGGTTTCATACAAGGGACCCTATCAATAGAGTATGGAAGAAGATCCATCCTACATGGTATTATCATAATGATAAATAGGAAAGTATCCCTATAAGGGATTCCCTGGGTAGGTATGTAAGAAAAGGCATCCCATGGGGGATCCTTGGTACATAAAGAAGATAGAGGAATCCTACATGGGACCCTCTATGAAAAAAAGTCTCATGAACTCTTAGACCATAAGGAAACATCTTAAAAAGGATAAATCCTCATGGGGAACTCTGTGAAGCATACTCCAATAGATATAGCTCATGTATCATCTCTGAATGGGTCTCACTCTCAAGATACTACTAAATTTTATTGTTGGAGGTAGAACCTCTCTATTTAGTGGAAACCTAAAAAAATACATTAGGAGTTATAAACTCACTACAAGGGTTTCACCATAATTATATACATCAAAATATACTCATAATAAATGAATTGTGGCTCCGATTTGGACTCTTGGGTGAAAATACATGAAAAACACAAAGAGGGTTGAAAAGGGGTAGTAAACAGAATGTCTCCCTAAGCACATGGTGTGCACTCCCAAACCCCACTTGGGCATGTAAACTGGAAGGACATGGTGTGTAAATTCACAATTTCATGGTGTTTGAGGAAGTAACATGATGTTCAACTTACACGGTGTTCCTTCCCATGTCCCTCATATGGATTGACCAAGTATTTGGCCTAGTCGTGTATTTCTACATAGCATGTGACCCATACAGGGTTTGATCATATACTCTAAATTGTCGAGTCCTTGTACGTGGAGTGTATAACCCATGTATGGTTTTTACTTTGAAAATTTCATCTTTCCAAAAAAATAAGAACACACAATGTGTAATCCCTAAACCACACACTATGTACATGGGTTTTCCCCAACAAAAGACCCGTGAATCGCCCTGAAACCACATTTTTCGCCCCAATAGCGGTATTTTGGGCCACATGGGGCCATAATAAATAATAATAATATGGATTTAAAACATGAAAAAAAAATTAAAATATGGGAATCTATGGTGAATACTTATAAATGGACCACATTTAGACGAAATCCATAGAAGCTTTGCATGTTTTTGTGGTCCATGGTTGTCTCACCATGATCTAGTGCGTCCCAAGCTCTACAGCAGCACCTCATTATGTCTCTCTATATCTCTCTATCTCCCAATACACATATATATCTATCGCATGGTGGAGGAATACACATGAATCGAAGTAAGTAAAAACAATAAAATAAAGAAAATAAAAGGAATAAAAGTTAAGAAAAGGAAAAGGAAGAAAAAGAAAACGGGGTTCAGGTCAGCACCAAGTCTCAACTCATGTTTATGCCTCTCTTATGAAAAAACACCGATTCTAGTCTCAACTAAAAAGACAAAATCTTAATCTGATGCTCCATTCAAAAGATATTACGGAATGAACCTGTGATAATAAATTAATATTTAATTTATTAAATAGTAAATACTAATAATTATGCTAAAATTGAAATGGATAAGAATTCTATTAAACAATTATACTATGGTAAACACCCAATTTCAAGACCAATGGAGTGGTCCAAAAAAATATCTAAGATGACCTTCTAGGTGTGAAGGACTATTTTACGACTTATAAGCATTTGATGAAAAAAATTAAAAATTTTACTCGAAATTCCTATTTGAAAAACATGGGACCTTACATAGGGATTCCATTCAGATTAGGGAATTGACTAATGATTCCTTTTATGATATTTTTACTAGTAATGTGAAGGAGTCAATATACATGAACTCTCCTAGTTGTGTAATTGGATTGCACGTGAATGTTGGCCCTGAATATTCCAAACTAGTGGTTCTTGCTCCCAATTTAAATATGAATGTAGATAAGGATGCATTAATGAATCATGTAGGGAATCATGTCATTCTATTAATTGATATTTCTATGTTTGGTGGTTCAAATAAGGATTATTCCATGGAATATGAGAGTCAAAAGGGTAGGTTTTCCCTTGAGAATGTTGATGATGCTGAAAAGAAATCCAGAAGTAGTGTATTGCCTATAAACCTTATATGGATTTTAGGATATCTCAAGGATCGAGTCTTAAAGAAGATGAAACATAAGTTAGGGACCTTATAAATGGATTTTGTAAGGTAATTTGGTCTGAGATCTGGAAAACAGCCATTAAAATGAGAAGGGTAGGGATTCCCTAGAAACTATTGATAAAACTCTAAACTGTTTTCAGAGAGGAAATTTGGGGAAATATGGTGGCCACTTCCAATCCTTTCGGAGTTATAGAATTGTATAAGGACGTTCCCTTAGAGTTAGTTAATAGGGGGATTCCAGAAATTCAATGGGAACTGAATATGATCCTCACATGTAGGGGAATATTCATGGAGTGGTTTCTGGTGATATAGGTGCGGTGGACATGGCTGAATCATATCCAGATGAAGGCCATGATCCTTGGAAAATAGTGAATAATTGGAAGCATGGACAAAATATGTGGGGAATATCCCCTCATATGAGGGATTTTAGGGATCCAATTCTAACTCATATGGTTGTTTTTTATTTTTAATGCTTATTTTGGTATTTGATGTTTGTGTCTTCTGGCACCTCTTGGACTTGTTGATGATGGCTATCATTCCATTTCAGACCCTTCTCCCTATTTAACATTTTATTTTAATAAACAGGATAGGGTATTCACCTTATCCCAAACTTCTTCATATATATATATAATCTATATAATTAATAACAATTATTAATTTTTTAAATTAATTAATTCTTATTATTTTTTATTTCATTAATAGAAGTTACATATTATATAATGTAATTATTAAATTTAACGTATATCAAACTTTTATATATATACACATTAATTTCACAAAAAAAAATATTTATGTAATTAAAGAAATCTTATACAGAAACATTCACACCTGATATTTATGAAATTTATTCAAATTTTAATATTTATTTTAGAATTTCATTTATTAACATAATATATTTAATATATTATATTTCTAATCAGTAAATTTGTTTTAATTTAATCATTCTCTAATATTTATTTACGATGCTTTAATATTATAAATTTTTATTTATCTTTATTTCAATATATATCCATATTTTATTTTTTAATTATTTGAATAATAAATAAAACTTATCCATTTTTTATTATTTTTAAAGTCTAATCCTTTTTAATTATTAAATTTCACTCATTCTTAACATTCATGCATTTAAGATTATATATTCATCCATCATTTTAAAAATATATTTGTAAATAAATATTTATAAATCAATATATCTATAAATGTATAATTAATATATTTATAAAATTATATATTTATAAGTATAAATAAATAAATATATTATCTTTTAAAATTATTTATATAATTATAAATATATATTTATATATTTAAATAATTATAAAATTATAATAAATATATTTGAATAATAAATATATTTACTATATTTATATATATACTTATATATTAATAAATATATATATATAACTATAATTTTATAAAAATATTTAAAAATATATTTTCAAATTTACTTATTTGTAATTATAATTATAAATATATAAATCTATAATTATATTTATAAATACAAATTTAAAATTATTTTAATATATTTATAATTACCTATTGGGGTGTGTCTGAGTGGTAAACCCCATAATCCTACTTCCAAAAGACCAAGGATTGATTCCTAGAAAGCCTCTGTAGGGATTTATGATGTAGGCACTAATGTGGGCATTGGAAAAGAACTACCAAAGTTCATCCCTTTAACAACGTGCAAAAAAGTGCTTTACCAACAATAAAAAGTGATGTTGTCCTCACGCTGTTAAATGAGGGTCCTATTATCAATGCTAAAAAGCTATGTTGTGCTCACCTCTATTAAAGGGGTCCCTTTATCAGTTCCAAAAAAGATCTGATAAAGGGGGAGCTTTATTAATGCTAAAAAAGTACTGATTAAGGTTCACATTTATCAACGCTAGTTTAGTGCTCATAAAAATCCCCCTTTATCGACACTTTCATTAGCACTCATAAAGGGGGGATTTATTGGTGTTAGAAATATCACTGATAATGTTTCTACTATTTTAGTTTGTTATTGGAATTATAACACATTTCAGTATCAACCTGAATACATATTCCAAAGTCATAATTTAATTGAAATAAAAATTACATCACAAATACAAAACAAACACTATATTATAAACATTTCAAACAATGTTGTGTATAGTTACATTATGATGTACTATCACAGAAATTCAAAAACATCAATATTTCATTATCCTTGGCACCCGATCACCTCTTAGAAAATCCCAATCAAGGTATTAGTTTCCAAAAAAACTACTCCAAATCTTGAAAAATAATACACCTATATAAGAAAATAATTCTTATATGAGTAAAGAAATAGAGAAATAAATCAAAAAAAATTGAAGCAATACAAGAAAAAAAAATTTAATTTTAAATAAAAGGATACACTTAAAATCATATTGGTCACATCATGAATCATATTGAAGTGGGTATAATTCCTTCACATCACAAATTACATACGTATCATTTTTATAATGTATCAAAACAATATAAAAGTGTTTGATCAGTTATGAGTATGTCACTTGTCTTTTTTACTAAAATTTCATTTGAAACTAAAAACATGCACTTTATGTGATACTGGTCACATCGTGTGTCGGTTTGATGTCAAATTAGTTCCTACACATAACAAATTACTTATTAATATTCTTCCCAAATTATCATGATAATTTGAGTGTGTTTTCTTGGTTTTTAGTGAGTGACACATGTTTTGAACTAAAATGTAATTTTTAGACTGATAATAGACACTTTGTGTAATACCTAGAACACTGTGTATCAAATTGAGGTGAGGATGATTCCTAAATGTCACAAATGACTTATAGATTTTTTTCCCAAAAGTATAAAAATAATCCTAATTCATTTTCATAGTTTTGAGTATGTCACTTTTCTTTTTTACTAAAATATATTTTTTAAATAAATGGACACACTTAAAGTCTTACTAGTAACACCATACATCATATTGAGGTGGTTCTAATTCCTAAATGTCCCAAATGAGATATGAATTATTTTCCTGAAGTATCAAAATAATCCAAATGGGTTTGATTGCTTTTGAGTATGTCACTTGTCTTTTTAACAACAATGTGATCTGAAAATGAAAACATTCAATTTTTGTGATACAGCTCACATAATGTGTCAGTTTTATGTGAGACTAATTTCTACACAACAAAATTGACTTATGAATCATTTTCATAAATTATAAAAACAATCTAAGTGTGTTTTCCAGGTTTTCAGGGAGTGGCACACATTTTGAACTAAAATATAAATTTTAGATTGATAATGGAATATTTGAGTTATATCGGGAACACCATGTATCAGATTTAGGTGAGGCTAATTCTTAAATGTCAAAAATTAATTATGGATAATTTTAAGTATCAAAACAATCTGAATTTTTTTCATGGTTTTGAGTATGCCATTTGTCTTTTTTACTAAAATATTAATTTTAAATAAAAAAGAAATAATTAGAGTCATAATGATCACACTGTGAGTCAAATTGATGTGTGGCTAATTCCTACACATCAAAAATTCATATATATTGTTTTCATAAATTATCAAAACAATTAAAATATGTTTTATTGGTTTTGAGAATTTCACTTGTGTTTTTGTTAAATGTCATATTAAACTTTAAATGCTCACTTTGATTCATACTGGTCAAATAATATGTCTTTTTTACATGATATTGATTCCTACATGTCAAAAATTACATATGAATAATTTTTATAAATTATCAATACAATTTGATCATGTTTGATTGGTTTTAAATTAGTGACATGTTTTAAACTAAAATGTCAATTTTATGCTAATAACAGGCACATTGAGTCATACAAGGAACACCGTATATTAAATTGAGGTGAGGCTGATTCCTACACATCAAATATTAATTAAGGATCATTTAAATAAAGTGTAAAAATAATCTAATTTTTTTTTCTTGTTTTTGAGTATGTCACTTGTCTTTTTTACTAAAATGTCAATTTTAAATAATAAAACACACATGGAGTCATACTGGTCACATCGTGCCTCTGATTGAGGTGAGGATGATTCCTACAAATCAAAAATTATTTTATTATCGTTTTCCAAAAGTATCAAAAGAATACAAATGTGTTTTCTTGATTTAGAGTATGTCACTTGTGTTTTCTACTAAAATGTCGTTTTAAACTGGAAACACACACTTTGAGTCATACTAGTCACATCGTGTGTCGATCTGAAATGAGACGAATTAATTTATATTATAAATTTATTATGAATAATGTTCCTAAATTATGAAGAAAATATTAGTTTGTTTTCTCAATTTTTAGTGAGTGACATACATTTTGAAATAAAATCTCAGTTTGAAACTGTTAATGGACACTTTGAGTCATACTAGTCTCACTGTGTACTGGATTAAGGTGAGTATAATTTATAAACATAAAAAATTACTTATAGATATTGTTCCCAAGATATAAAAACAATCCAAATGTGTTTGATCAATTTTGAGTATGTCAGTTTTATTTGTTTAGTAATATGTCAATTATAAATATAAAGACACACATTAATTCATACCGACCACACTGTGTGTCGGATTGAGGTGAAAAAGATTACTACACATCAAAGATAAATTATGGTTTTTTTTCCTAAATTATCAAAACCATATTAATGTGTTTTCTTAGTTTTGAGTATGTGATGTATGTTTTGAAAAAAAATGAAAATTATAAACTAAAAACATATAGTTCAAGTCATACCGAGCATAGAGTGTATTGGATTGAGGTGAAAATGGTTGATTATGTGGTATGTTTTTTATTTCAAATATATATAAAAATTCATAAAATATTTCCATTATTATAGAAGATAAAACCCCATGTTTCCTTAAACCCTTCACGTTTTAGGAAACATGGGGTTTATACTTCCATCATAAATGAACATGTTCTTTCTTTTATAACTTATTGTTTATAGTTAAAAGGAAAATATGAATTCCTATAAGATCTATGAAAAAACTAAAAAAGTATTAGATAAAAATGATAAGTAAATTAAATTATAAATAGTATATAAAATAATGAAAAAAATAACTAAACAAGTAGTAGAAATTCACCTTTTCATGATGGTTTTATACATTTTTGACCTATTTCCTTGCTTTCATTATCTCAGTTGCGTCCTCAAATTCCAATCTCTCATGAGAACAATACACTTCAAAAAAACACCCAAATCTGGGAAAAAGAATCCACCTGTATAAGAAAAAAATTCTTATGTTAGTAATACTAAAAATAAATAAATTAAACATAAATATGAAACAATACATTAACAAAATGTCAATTTTAAACCGAAACCATACAATTTTAGTCATATCGGGTACACCATGTATCATATCATGGTATGTATTATTCCATTATGTATTTTTATACTAAAATTCATTCAAAATTATGGGTTATATAAGAATATTTTTGTCAGATAACTCAGAATGTTGAATGAATTTGAGAAAAAAAATTATCATCATGAGTGCATCATCCTTATTGAGTGCATGTTCATTGTACATTATTGAATAATCCTTGTTGACAAAGCCATTTCTTTATGATCATTGTGAAAATTAATAAATAATTATTAGATAAAAAGGATGAGTAAATTATCTAAAAAAATAGATAAAATAAAGATAAATCAACTAATTAAGTAGTAGGAAGTCACATGTTCATGATATTTGTGTACATTCTAACACTAGGTATACCTCCTAGACAATAATAAACAAATATGTTTCATCTTGTGAATACGAGGACTATTGAAATTCAGGTAGTACTATAAAAATATAAATACATAAAGGATTAATAAATATTTTAAATGAAATAATAATTATCTTTGAAAATAACTCTACAAGGAAGCTAGTTTATTGATGGTATATAATATCTCTCATAAATTTTCAAACATAATAACCACAATATTTTCCATTGGCTTGTTTAGAACACTGTAGAAACATTGGTTTGAATAAATAATTTATTTTGATATGTGTGTTTATAGTGAAATATTATTATATATATCCTTATACTTATCCACTTGTAGAAGTTGTCGAGGTCCTTTTGTGCATGGACTATCCACATGTCATGATTTTAATGATATATAAACACATCCCTATCAAAAAATAATTCTTAGAAAAACATAATATCTCCTCAATCCATTTTTTTATTTTTTGAAAATCCACTTTTTGGTTAGGTGGGAACCTACCAACGCATACACTTCCATGCTTACAACCACAAAAACCATATTCAAAATTAAAATTCAAAAATTCATAATCCAAACTACATCATCACCTCAGTCCACATCCCACCTCGTGTTGCATACCCTGATACAAATCAAACTTGTTGTCACACTAGATCACTGGTTAGGAATGACCACCAGGATCCATAATCATCATTGTTAGATCACCATCATCATCATTGTCATTAGATCGCCATCATCATCATCGAAAAAACACACTAACATCAAAACCATTAAGTTGAAGCCAAACAACAATCCATCATGAATATCAAAACCTCTAGGAGCCTAGAGATAGAGATGAATCCTCCATAAATAAATTCTTCCTGAAAACCAATTGACTCCTCAAACTTCACATCCCATAACTCCTTGATAACCACCATAAAAATCTGACTGGGAGAAGATTTGTGGAAATTATGGGTCGGTGTAGAGTATGGAGGAGACAAAGGCCTAAATAGTGATATGTGACCCCTACCGTGACCACTAAACACTACCTCATGAGCCACCACCATCCAGAGGATGCCATGAAGAAAATATTTATGTCATTGAAGAATAAAAAACATAACCATCTAAAACCAAGAAGAAACAAGGAAATGACGTCTTCATCGACATCTCTAGTTGTTGAATTTAACCATTCACCAAGCCCCAAGAACTTCGCCACTATAAAAAATTAGTCTTGATTAGAAAAACAATTAATCACAAAGAACATCGGAACACACTAAAAACAGAACTAAAAAACCCTGATATTAAAGAATATGAACACAAAATACATAAATTGAAACACCATTGCTTTCATGGATCCTAGACCACCCTCATACACTCAATAAACCCATCCCATGAAACCAAAATATCCCCCACACTGGTCCAATATGGGGTCTAAAATTAACGTTCAAGAAGAAAGAGCAGAGAGGAAGCAATATAAGGGATCAAAAATAATCCATGACCATAGGAAAAGAACCAAAAAACAATAACCAAAAAATTTGAACACTGAGAAAGAGGGGAAACCCTATATCTAGAAGGGACTGTCAATGGATAGGAAGAAACATAGTGAAAAAACTAGGCCCCAAAAAATTCTCCACCTTCACCATTCCGAGCCATTGTCAGAACCATCACATTAGACCAAGATGGGGTTAAGATGATGGGGAAGATGAAAAGGGAAGAGGAGGAGGGGGTTCAAAAGTCCATCTAAAGAAAACCACTCAAAGAGATGACATAGTTGAGAAAATCCTTGATATAAGAAGATGGAAATAAAAGTGATAACCTGAGATACTAGAAAATGAGTAGGAATCATAGTCGAAATAGGTTTTAGAGGGAACCCTAATAATCCCTTAGATAGAAGGGTGCACTGCTCCCAGTATAGTGAGGGGCCATCGGGGTTTTTTATTCTAATTCACACCAAATACATAATATAAAAATAAAACTTGATGTTTATTTATAAATATTTCTATGTATTTTATTAGAAATATACAAATGTCATCTCATGTGGTTGTATTTTTCGGTATCCATGTAGTGAATCTAGGAAATAAATCATTGGATTATCCAAATTGACTGCATTGAGTACCCAATGATGCCTAAAAAAGAATAATCAATGAAATTAATAAAAATATAATTGATATGATTATATTGAAAAGTTTTACTCTCAAATTATTGATAAAAAGAAGAGTCTATCATAAGTAAGTTTTCTTTCAAACAATGCAGATAGTTTTTCCATTATTTCATCAGTTTTAGTTGATTCCTTCTTGTTTCTACTGCATAAATGATGTAAGGACTAATGAGTCCATATTTATGTTCATAGGGTTTTCCCTTAAAATAGTATTGATATATATGTCTACATAAAATATGAATTTTAATTAGTCATATTTAACATTGTAGATCTTCTATTAGAAAAAAATCAGGAAAACACACCTCATGTATAAATTTACCATTGAGACTCCTATCTATTCATACACGAAGATTTAATTTACATTTTCAATATCAATGATGTTTTAAATGGCCACTCTGTTCTTTTTTTATTAAAAACAAACTATGTGATTACTTACAGTTTGTAACCTTGTATCTACATGAACCTTCAATGTTAGTAATGCATATATTCAGTGGGTGGGGTAAAGGTTCTTTGTGAATATTTTTTAAATTGGTCAATTGAACCTTTAGATCATTTTGAATAAACCTTTCATTCTACCACCTTCCCTTTACCCATTTTTAATAACATTTATTGGATCATACCTTTTTTATTAATTATTAATGGTTTAACAAGAAAAATAAATTGGAAATGAATATGTCCTTATCGATATATTTTGTACAAGATCTGATGTACATGCCATGATTGATCCAATGTATTGATCAACCACATAAATATATGCATCATCAAGTGGAATATGTATCTTGACACTCATCTCATGAGATACACTACTCCCCACTCCCACATGACCTGTTAAAAGTTGTATGTTTTGTAGAGTGTTTTCTTGGATATGGAACACAGTATCTATCGCAGCAAGGTGATGGGTGGGTGTTGATATATATAAATCACATTAATTTTAACCATATATAATAACAGTAAAGGAAATGTATTAGTGTATTTATTATTCAAATTTCATAAAATAATTATGAGAATATTGATTACCTAATCTAAGATGGTTCTTTGAGGGGAATGGCTTGCCTCAAAGCTGGTGGGAGTGGGTATCTTTATGTAGTATTTGTTCTTGTGTTTTTTCTTCTCTTTTATTCACCCCATAACCTTTTCTAGAAACTGATAATACTAATGAAATTTTTATTCAAGGTAATTTAATCCTTCCTGTATCTCTTACATTTGTTTATATTTACCCCCCAACTCTTTTATTTTATCCAAATACGTCTGGGGTGTCACCCCAAAACCTGCACCTCTAACATGACCATATTGTTCTAGATGATACAAGGCCACTGATAATAGGTGTTCATCCAGTACAAGTTTTTATGATTCCTATGTCTATTTTGGATATAAAATCTTGTAAATTAAGTAATCATTATTATATAATAGTGATTTAAATTAAAACAAATTTTTGTTATGTCATACTTACACATGATTCCAAAACTTTTTCTATATTTTGAACTATTAGTGTGCCAAATTTATTTACACATTCCTACTCAATATCACATGATGTAGGACGGAATTGGATTTATATTTGGATTAATCAATATGAATATAAATACAGGAACATAATTTTTTTCATGAAACATAAATGTATTGTGGTAAATTTAAAATATGTGCCATTTTTAAGTGAAACATACTTTGTCCTTTTTTACGGTAGGTGTATGTTTGTTTTGTTCCCCATTGGTTATTTTAATGACTAATTTTCTATTTTATAAATTAAAAATTCTTAATCAAAGTTATTAATACACAAATTTTCAAACAATTCTTTACTAACATCAATTTACCTAAAAAGATATCTCATCTAGATGGCCAGTAAATGCATCCCATGCTTCTTGGCTTATCATTTGTGCATACATATGTGATGGGTGCCGGTTTATTTTTCCATTAGAATCATTGAGAGTAAATATCGTTAGAATTGTACAAAATCCACTTTGAGCCTTTAGATTAAACATTAATACAAATTTCTTATGGGAATCATCTATTATAAATACACTATATAAGTGATTATAAAGATAAATTCAATGTTTTAATGTTTTATTTTTTAGTAAAATAAATAAAGGATATCATAATGTTAAACTAATCATTTCCCAAATTAGTGTCTTAAGCGTGAACACAACATAGTTCCACAAATCTACATCAATCGGTGCAAGCTTCCAAGTGGGGATTCTAATTAAACTGCTAAACATTTCCTTTTGGGGTTGACATGTTAGTCGTGCACATTCAATCCGTCCTTGAATTTGCTGCCTTTTCTTTTCACCTTAATAATTTTTTCCAACACTATCACACTATAGCACTCTAACATTTGTCGAGACATTAGTTCATTACAAACTATCCTTTACTCATGTTCAACATCTTCAATATTTTGTTCCTCTCGATTGGTAGCATCAGTAAGTGAAGAAGGTCATTATACCTCTACACTGGTTGCAACAACAGGTTGATAAACTGGTTATTCCTCATGATTTGGAGCATCAATACAAGAATAAGTCATTATATATAGAATTTTTTCAATATTTAATTTATATTAAATAAATTCATTAGTGAATAGATAATAACATTAGGTAACACAATGTATATTTCAAAAAACTATAACCTGATTATTGAACTCTCACTTTTTTTATAAGGATGAAAGGATTTGACCCCACTATAAAGTATAAAAATTCATTCATTATAGTATCCAATAAAATACAATACCCCATATACATTGGGACCACTATGAAGTGATTGTGATGTCCTAATGAAAGGGTCATTTTCAATTTAATTTTCATTTGAGCATTTAGTGGTTTTGGTCAATAACAGAACAATTTACCACTTTTATTTGGTGGGATAGGGAACATAAAATACTTGTACTACCGGTTATTACATTATAAATGGTAAATATTTATACCCTTCCTTACTGAAATGCACTTTCATGAATCCCAATTCAAATATATCAATATCAATCCTACTATTTACCTGCTTTCATTGAGAAATCGGCACTTGGAATGTTGTATAACCCAACTGCCATATTTTTTTGATGATTCCAAAGTAAGAAATATTCCCATAAATTGGATTTCTATACTTGGTACCATAGACATATATTGGTTCAGCCACAAGTTTAACTCCACTATTTTTCATGGTATTGCCTTCATCATGTTCATCTGTATAAAAATTATGACCATTAATTAAATAACTGTTATAAGATAATACATAAACACTTGGAATTATGGCTATCCATAAAAGCCTTTATGAAATTGAATCTATATTTCCATGACTCATTAAAAATATGGCCTTGAAACTGTCTTATAAAGTGTTGATTGTGTGTATTTGATATCCAGATTTCAGTCCTTGATGGATTCAAATGCCTAAGAATTTCTTTGTAGAATTCAATATATGTGAAACCTCTAAACTGTTATAAAAAAAGGTAAAAGTGTCCCTTCTCCTGATCTATAATATTGATTATGGAAAAATCTATTCCATAAATTCTTTCACCCATAAGCTGACCAGTGGGATGAGATTTTGATAGAACAATGCTTTCTAGACCAAATAGATATTTGATACAGAATTCAACGACTTCCTCAATAGAATATCACTATACAATAAAACCCCATGGACGACTTCAATTTTTGACATGCCCTTTCAAAATATTCATATACCATTAAATGGGGTGCATCCATCTAAAATGTATAAGACCACATAGTCTAATATCTCTCACCATGTGAAACATCAATTGAACCATCATTTCAAAGAATTTTCGTGGGATGAACATTTCCAATTCACATAATATTATTGTAATTTCCATTTCCATGGTTAGATATTTCATTAGGTCTATAACTTTGTGGAATATATATTTGAAAAATAAATAGATCTTGGTTAATGTATGACATAAATTCTTGGGTAAAATGAAACATAATGTTACATGAAATAGATATTGCATAAAAACATTAAAGTCATCTGATTTCTGACCCTTTAACTTTAAATCGGTCATTGACATGATATTCTTGATATTAGATGAATATCACTATAGAAACATTACATCATTCAAGGAGTTTAAAAACTAATATCTCCTCTTCTTGGAAATAGTGTAAGTATTCGGAGGAAGAAAAGTTTATATTTCACCCTTCTCTTGCACCATCTATTCTCATATTCCCATGTTAATCATTTCTAACATATCCTTAATTACATCATTTTTTGGGTGAATTTAGTAATGTTCAAATGACACTATCACATACATTTTTTTAACAAGCATAAAATCAAGAAAAGGTCTAATGTTCAAAAATTTACAATGTGTTAATTCAAAAAAAATTGATCTGTTTTTACAATTATTTTTTTTGTAAGGTTTTTATAAAAATGTTTATCAAAAGAAGAATCCATATATTTTACTTTCTCAAATAGTTGATCACATATTAGTGGTGAAAATTTTTATGTTCTTCTAAACTCCCATCGAATGATGTCGTCCATGATTGGTACTTATTTCACTGTGGTATAAATCTATGATGTCCAAGAAACAAAGTCATTAATGAATGTTTCAATCTAATTGATGGTGTACCTTGTTCCCAAATAAGACACCCTCGAGTTCCTCTAATGATATATACTAAAAAACATACATAATAAATAAAGTCATTTATCATCCCTTACAACATGGATCTCAATGTGAAATTCTCATTTCCATATGTATAATACAACATAATTCCTAAATCCCACAATAATTTCAAATCTTCGATCAATGGATCCAAATAATCACCAATATCATTATCTAGTTGTTTTGGTCTTTATATATGCATCGATAACATAATTTATTAACATTATATAAATAACCATAGTGGAAATCTATAATTTACCAATATAACCAGCTATGTATTGTGAGTGATACTTTGAAAAAAAAAGGATTCACTATATCTATAGATAGTGAAAGATGAAGGATTCTCGACTCATTTCCAAATTCAGGATACACATGATCAATTATCGTGTAATGAGGAGAGTCTTTCAAGTGATGAAGTTACCAAAATTTATGTCATGTATTTGTGTGACATATCAACTTCCTTGTAGTCTACTCACTTCTATATAAACATTTAAACCTTGTAATGAATAGAAATTTCTATACAACTTTTATAGGACCTGATTCATGTTTCTTGTATCTAGAAGCACCACACATTGGGAATTCTTTAAGAAATTTTTGGCCCTTTAAAAATAGTATACAGTCATTTTGATAGGTATGTTTTCTCTCAGATATCATACCCATTTAACATAGAATTCGTTTAGCATCATATGTTCATTTAGGAAACTAATTATCTTTTGGGATCATTTCATTAAAGAGAGAAAGAGTTTTACTAAATCAAGAATCACTCCATCTATTTCTAGATTTTAAATTATAGAACTTCTTTATGGATAATAATGTTGTATATTTAGTGTAACCAGCATATAATGGAATCTTTGAAAAACTCTTTAACTTCTCAAAAAAAATTGGACAATTAAAATTTTAATCTTCAACTATCATTTTAATTTCTCCAATATGATATTAATCATAATTCACACCTAAAATCACATCCTCAATACAGACTTATTCATTTTCCACACTTGTAATCAAATTAGATGATCCATAAAATGTAGTGTTATCCTAGTCACTAGCTTCATTTAATTTTTCCTTATGTTTTTTACAAAATTTAAAACTTTTATCTATTTTTTAAAATATCAAGTGTTCTTCCAACTCCTCTGGACTAATTAGTATCGAATAACAATAGCATAAACATGGGAAAAGGACTTGAGAATGGTCATATGAATGATATTATTCAAACATGATAAAATATTTTACCCTATATTAATACTCTTTTTCATATGATTGGAATCCATACATTTTCAATTCATATCCATCTGATTTGATTTGGTAATTTTAATATTTGTCAAAATAAATAAATGCACAAAAAGTGGCCATTTAAATAATGGGAACCAAACATTTTAATGTTTAAAATAATATTATCATGCTTTGTGTAGTTCAAGAAACATAAGTGTGTTTCCAGAAGAGATGGGGGATGAGTTTAATGAAAAAAAATCGAAATAATAATTGTTTGGGAGATAAAGACAATGAGAATGATAGTTTTCTCCTTAAATTTAAAAAATCTCATGATGAGGAGTTAGCGAATCATCATATAAAATTTCATAGTTTTTTGTATAAAGATTAAAAATTATAAATATGATTCTAATCCCTATAAGGGGATCCTTGATTGGAGTGTATGGTCTTCATGGATGATACTAAGGTAAAACACTTTCCCATTTTCTAGTTTCATAAATCATATTAAAACAAAACAATCCCAAAATTTATGGATGTATTTTGATAAGAAGTCAATGAAAAAAGTGAAAATATAATTCAAGTGGGTGATTCAATAAATTAATTAAACTTATGTCTTAAAGTAGGAAGTTAATTATGGAATAGAGTGCTTTATCATAATATCCGAAAAAATAAAAACTTTACCCATTAGTATTATGAATAAATTATTTTATTAAAATTATTTTTAAAAAATGGGTGTTACACTAGGTGTTGTGGATTCATAAATATTATTACTAATTCTATTAATTTCTACATTTTCCCTAACTGAAGAACTAAAATAGTTTCTCATGCCATCTATCCATGAATTTTCATTGAAATCAACCCAGAGAAACTAACACCGAAGGTTGCCTGGATCGAAATCAATGGTGATTAGAAATTTAAACAATCAATTTAGTTTAAATTATAGGTGATTAAACTAAAATATATTTCAATCCATAACTTTGAATCAAATATCATCAACTATTTAAATCAACTTTAAAGACCACCAAACTGATAATTATTCATTAAAAATTTCAATACCCAATTTTGAAAATTGCATTAATATTAAACTAATGCTTCATCATGCTTCAACGACTTTAAATATATCATTTCACATTATAAAAATAATAATTCAAAAAAATTAATAATTATTTCACTGAAATGATTCCATTTTATGGAAAATGATATATGAAAAACACCTTATTTGATAACAAACATTATGAATCTTAACAAAAACTTATTAAACAACTATTAAAGAAAAAACGTTGAGTCAAATATAAAAAAATCATAAATAAATACTTATGAAAGAAGAACAACATTATATGGAATGAAATATAGATATATATATATATATATGTAAATATATATAACACATATGTTCTCTAAAAAAATATTTATGTCTATATAAAAATCACTTATATTCATAAGAAATATTTTTAAAATAATATTAAAACTGTTAAATTTATATAATTTTTAAAATTATCGAAATTACTCAAAACAAGCAATTATTTTTCATTAGTCAATAAAAACTAAATTCTCATTCAAAACATTATTTTAAAACATCCTTAGATTATATTGGTAAAAATTATTAAATTTTAGTTACCCTTGAATAATTTTAAAAAAGAATCCATATAATGATACTCATCATATTAATTAAATTAAAATAATGATATTGCATCAAATAAATATCCCATTTATTAAATTACACTACGAAACTTTTCACATATATCAAGAAAATAAAGACTACTTAAAATTAAACATTTCTAATAATCTCATCCTTTAAAATTTGAAAATAATGATTCTACAAAAATACATATCTTAAAAAAAGATAAATATTGAAAAAATATATATTCAATCCATTTTTACTAAGAACTATTAACAAAATAAATTCCCATGAATAAAAAAGAAATATATTGGTATATGTATATGTAAAAAAATCACAATAATCAAAAAGGGTATCATAATACATTAACCAAATATATCACTAATATAACTAACCATTTAACCTATGTTATATTCTTCTTAAACAATATTTAAATTAGCATTGGGTTTGTCAAATATTATGATATCATAATAACCAAAAAAGCATACTAAAAAACACCCATCACAATTAATATATACTTATAAAAAAGAACAATTAAACATAAACTTTCTAATCACCTCCACAGCACAAATAAATTCATAAAAATACACCTATGGAATTTAAGATCAATTCACAAACACTGAGGAATGAAAAAAATGAATATATTCATAGTTAATTTATATGAAACTAAATTATAAAATATTTATATTTTCTCATAAAAAATACCTAACACATTATCACCATTTTAAAATAATCCCCAAAAATTCCATATACTCATTAAAATCAATAAAAATTCAACCTTACACCTTTAAAATCAATTTATATCATGATAAAATTTAATCATTTAATTTAAAATCTTAAAAATAATTTAATTTATAATTCTTGGGTCTTTGTAAGAGTTAAATCATGAAGAGTTTAAAATATAAACATCTAGAAAAATAAAATTAATTCTTAATAAATTGAATCATTACATTGGAAAAATATTATTTTAAACATCTTGAAAAATCATATCATGATAAACATAATTAAAATAATCCACTATAAAAGGGATGAATTGATTTCTAACAGTAATTTTGAGAAAATCGTTGAAAATGAAAACTATAAATCCCTAAAAGGGCCATCATGGCCATAAAATATGCATTGAAAATAATACTTAAATTATAACATATAATTATCACAACTGTACACACAATACATATGTGCATGACGCCTACTCCACAGAATCCTTGATGAAGCTATTTTCAAACCCCTATCAAAATTAAAGTCTTCTAATATAGGAAGAGTAATTTAATATTAAATCGACATATACACTATTAGTGTACATGTATGGTGTGGGTATATAACTAATGGGGTTAATTTAGTCAGGACGACATGCATGGAAAATAGAGGGAGAAGAGAACTAGATGGAATAAGTAATTAAAGAGATGAATAACTAATCTCAAACGGTTACCACGAGAGGATTGATTTGTTGATAAAGAGCAGTGAGAGTTTGGTTCCATGAGAGAGCGACGACATTAGGGAGCGATGGAGATAGAAGAGAGCGACGATGACAGTGATAGAAAAGAAAGGGTGAAACCCTAGGAAGAGTGATGGCGATAGAATTACAGTTCTGTAATATCTTGAAGGTGTAAGAGAGGGTGAATCTGTTTAGGGTTATTTATATAATAATGTGCACTACCACAAAAAAAAAGTTTTTCTTGGAGCTAAACTTTATCAGCGCTAACAAAAAAGGGCTGATAAAGGGTACCTTTATCAGTGCTAAAAAAAGCACTGATAAAAGTACCCCTTTATCAACGCTTTTTTTAGCGCTGATAAAGGTGCCCCCTTTATCAGTGCTTTTTTTAGCATTGATAAAGGGACCCCCTTTATCAGCGTTTTTTTAGTAGCACTGATAACGGGGGGTTTTATCAGCGCATCTTTTAAAAGCGCTGATAAGGGGTCGAATTCAAAAAAAATTAATTAAAAAAAATATATTAATATATTAATATATAAATATAGTTATATTGATATAAATATAATATATAATTTTTAAATATATTTTAGATAAGTATAAATATACATTTACACTTAATATACTTAATATATAAGATATTCAGTGAAAATGTCTTATTAAAAATTAATAAAAGGTTTTTAATTAATAATTTTCTAATTATTATGGAGTAATATTCATCAAATAACAATTGGAAGACTAAAAAATTAAGAAATTAAAAAAAGATCCAAAATATGTTGAAAACGCAACTCAAACTTTAAATGGCCATAACTTTTGATCCGAGTGTCCGTTTGAGATCTTCCACATATAAAATTGAAGCTTGCGATGATCTATACGCGCTAATGACTTAGGCTAAGCCTTTGTCACATTTTTCGAGGCCAAAAAAGGCCTAGAAGGCCTCAAAAACTGAGTTTTTAGTCAGGATACCCTGATTTTTTAACATTTTGTGGATTTTCAGCCTCGTTTAAGGGGGTATTATTGGCTTTTTTTGTAGGGAATAAATTTATTCCAAGGTATTACATTTATATTTATATTTATATTATGTCTTTGAAATTTTATCATTTTTTATAATGAACTGCTATTTATAATCAAATATATAACAATATATACAAATTTTTTATATATTCACACATAAAAATTTAATTATAAATATAAATAATAAAATATATTTACATATAAAATATATTATCTTTATCTAAATAATAACTAATACCCATTTTATTTAAAATGCAAATAAATGAATATTTATATACCTATATATTAATCTAACTATATATATATATTAATCTAACTATATATATATATTAATATAACTACATATATATATTAATATTACTATAACTATATATATATTAATATCACTATAAATATATATATTAATATAACTATATATATATATATTAATATAACTATATATATATTAATATAACTATATATATATTAATATAACTATATATATTTATATATTAATATAAATATATATTACTATACGAATAAATATAACTAAATATATAAATAAATAAATAGAGATACCATAAAATGGAAAAAAACTCAAAATAGAGGAGTGGTAAGGGCTTAGGCGCGCAAGGGGGAGGTCTCGAGTTCAAAACATGATGGAGGTAGGGGAGTTTGTCAGGCACTGGAGGGGGGTGGAAAAGCACTATAAAAGGGGGCTCAAGCGTTATAAAAGCACCCCCGATTGGAAGGATTTTTTAAATTTTTTATTTTATTTTTTTCTATTTTTTTATCTTTTATCAGCACTTTTAAAAAAGCGCTGATAAAAGTGGTCCATTATCAGCACTAAAAAGAAAGCATGGATAAAGGACCCTTTTATCAGCGCTTTGTTTTAGCACTGATAAAAGACCCCTTTTATCATGGATTTTTTTTGCGCTCATAAAAGGGGTCTTTATCAGCACTTTTGGAATGCGGATAAAGGGGACCCCCTATCTTCGCCGACTTTAACAGCACTTTTCTAGTGCTGATAAGGGCCATTTTTAGGACTGAAAAAGGGGTATTTGTAGTAGTGGTGTAAGGTTTTTATCATTGCTTTCAAAAACCGCTGATAAAGAGTAGTTTTATCAGGGCTAATATAGAAAGTGCTGATAAAACTTCTATTTATCAGCACTTTTTTAGCACTGATAAAGATACCCCTTTATCAGTACTAAAAAAGTGCAAATAAAATGATTCTTTATCAGCGCTGATTGAGTGGTTTTGTCACCATTTTTTTGTACTGGTAAATATCTAATCTTAATAATATATTTATTTACTTATAATTATAATTATAAATATATATATTTAAAAATATTTCTATACATTTATAAATATTTTTATATATTTATAAATATAATATTATAATTATATATATTTATATTATTTTATAGATTTATAAAATTATAAATATAATAAATATATTTTTTATTTAAATATATTTATTATAATGTTATTAATAATTGTATATAATTATAAATATATTTATATATTTAGATACATATATGTATATTCATATAATGATACATATATTTATTAATATATAAATATATATATTTATAAAATTATAATAAATATATTTATTATTTAAATATATTTATTGTAATTTTATAATTATTTATATATTTATTTATTTCTAATTATAATTATAAATAAATATTTTTAGAAATATTTTTATATAATTCTAAATATATCTATATAATTATATCTCGTGGTTCGCACTGTTTTGGTATATTTATATAATTATATTTATTTATATCAATATTTAAATATATATAACTATAAATATAATAACCATATTTATTATAATTTTATAATCAATTAAATATATATATATATATTTAATTTAAATTATAATTAAATATATTTAAAAATATTTACATATAATTATAAATATATAATTATAAATATAATAAATATATTTATTATTTAAATATATTTATTTTTATTTTATAACTATTTACAAATGTATTCATTTAATTATAATTGTCATTATAAATAAATATATTTAAAAAGTATATATATATATATTTATAAATATATTTATTAGTGTATAATTTTAAATATACTAAATATATTTATTAGTTTTTTATAATTATTCAAATATATATTTATTAATTTATAATTTCATAAATACTTTATTAAAAAATTATATGTAACACCCTGAGATTTTGTGAAAAAAATTGAATTAATTTAATCTTTTTTTCAATATTTTGCATTTCAAATAGCACTAAATATAGTTTGTACTATAGAAAAACACTAAGTTTATCTTGTGTTTCACGCAACACCGATTTAATCTTGCACTGCATGAAATACTTAGATTAGCTTATGTTACACGCAACACTATTTTTTTCTTTTGTTATACACAATGTTGAGGTCCCTCGATAGCTTCCATTACACACAAGGCCAAGTTTTGCAGAACTACAATTTATTATTAATATTGTTCTTAAAATATTATTATAGTTACCACATATCCATTAGAATGGAAGTTAAGAATAATATTAACTAAATTATGAAAATATGATTTATACATATATATAAAATGAATCCTTTTCTTATGAATTAGTTAGAAATGAATGTAATAACTTTTTGAAAATAAAGAAATTTCTTTTCTAGAAAAACTTTTTTCTATGTACAATCAAATTTTTTTCTCAATAAGTTAAACAAACCACTTTTCATGATTTTTTTTAAAAAAATTATATATTATATATTCAATCAATTTTTTTGGCACTCATCCAATTGATTTGATAGGTGTAGGATAAGAATAAATTCAATGTTATATAGTTTGTATTTTTAATAGGAATAATTTATAATTTATAATAACTTCAACTTATTTTTTTACCAAAAATATTAGTTAAATTAATTAAAATTAATTATAGTGATTAAAGTGAAAATTAGTTTACTTAGTTGTTAAACATTTACATATGGGGCCAAATAACATAGAAAAATGTTCAAAATATATTATATGGACATATTTCGACCATATCCTCTATTTTATATAAAATTGACATTTTTTTGAAAATTATGTATGGTAGAAAACTCAATTGTGTTTCCCTTTTTATATTTATAAGAATGTCACTTCTCCTCAACTATAAAAAGAGCACCCCCCCCGGCACTTCTTCACTCATCTCAACAAATTTGAATCATCTAAAACCTACCAAAATAAGATCTCAACTTTCCTACTCTCATCCTTGAATCCTCACTTTGGGTTGAAAGAAAACCATGTTATACTTTTGGTGAAAATAAATTGGAATCACAAAAAGAAGAGGTAACATCCTTCAACAAGCACTTTTGTTTTATTTATTTCTCCACTCCTTAAATTCTTCTAATTCCGTGATTATATAATAAATCCAATATCCTAAATATAATGATATATTTTTAAGTTATGGTTTATACCTACACCTACACACACTTCCATAAAATGGGATACACAATCATAGTTTGTATGTATGGATAACTACTAACTTACGAACTATTGTCATTCATTCCTCTATTACCACCATTAAAGGTTGCGAGAAATGATGTAATTACAATTTTTGTATGATATATATGGTATTTATGAGGTATATATTCTTTTTTATTTATTATATGACACATACCTTCATGATATCTATTTTTTGGGAATACAATAACTTCATTTGTGGGCTTGTGGGCTACTGCCTCCTCAATATAATGTGATTCGTTCACACTTTACATGGAATGTATTATGCATGTGTTTATTATAAATATGTGATAATTATAAAATAATTATTATTATTTAATTATAATTTATATATACATATATATAAATCTTTTATTTTTCATTCTTTTAAAATATTACATGAAAATGGAAACAATGTTCATGCGTATGTACGGCCTACCGTCTCCATGAATGGTGTATTTCATTTCATATTTCTATATTTTATATGTTATTATTAATACTTATATAATTAAAATATATGATATTTATATCATTTTTCAAACTTTTAATAATTAAATCATGATCTATGCAAGAGGACCAAGAAAAACAAGTCAAAACATATACAAAAAACCAAGCTGTTGTTACCTGAAACGTAACATTAACATGATTTTATTAATAAAAGGGTAATATAAAGACATAATTAAATTGTATATGATTTGATATATAAGTATATTTTTCTCTGTTAGATTTATATTAAACTCATATATATTATACAGGAGTTTTGAATGTGTTCGAAGAAATTCAAAACTTAAGGTAAAGGTTTTCTCATCTAATTTTTATTTCTGTGAGATATATGTTATATTCAACAATTTTTCTTATTGTTAGTTATATATAAATTTAATTAATTTAATTATATTTAATGTTTCAATTTATGTTATTATTTAATGTATCTCATGATTTAAATGTTACTCAAGTAGTAAGGGGATTTCTAGTCTCACTTTTATTTCTGTGACACATATGCCTGATTCACCACTTGTTTATTTTATATGTTTTATATACTACCCCTGAATGTATTATATGATTATTATAATTAAATTTTTAGGTATTTACATATCCATTATATGATCTCTATCTCATTGGTTTTACGGATCAAAATTTACCAAATCTGTAAAGTAATTTTGTCTCAATTTGCCTTCATTGAGACACATGTTATTTTATAAACTTATATTATTTTACAAGGTGTATATACTAACATTTGAAATTATGGATCTTGAAAATAATTCTAATAATTAAATTTCATGCCTCATGTAATGTATTTTTTTTATTTTGATCATAATTCCATGTTTCCAAAGTGGTAATAGTTTATTGTTACAATCTCATTAAATTGGAATTGTTTATGATTATGCTTTCATTGATGAAATATTATGATATATATCTCAATAACTATCAGTAATTTTCTTAAAATATATTTATTAATGATATATTCACGTAATTTTACCATTTTACACTCTTTTTTACTTGAGATAAATAATAAAATGTTTTTAATAAAATATGGAATTGTTTCACTCTTCGATCGGAAATCAGTGTTATTCAAGAAACATGTTTTCTAAAAATGTTTTATTTTTTTTCAAATTATATTTTAATATAATTTGAAAGAAAATGATTTAAAAGAATATGTTATTCAAATCTTTCTTTATAGGTTTTTAAATTTATTTTAAAATAAAAAAAATTCAAATTTTTTTCTGTTTTACAAAGTATTTTTCAAATAAGAAAGGATATTTTCCAGAAGAAATATTTTAAATTATATTTTAAAATAATTCTCTAACTAATATGACATAATTTGATATATTTTATACATTAATTGAAATATATTTTAAGTACACCATTCTTATTAATTATTTTAATGGTATATCTTTAAGATAAAAAGTTGTTTATGAAGCTTGTTTCTCTTCCATGGGTTATACCATGATAAAATGATTATTAAACCCACTTAATTTCATGAGTTATTCTATGATGAAATTATCATGAAACCTAACTCTTTTTAATAGTTTTTAATATGATTAAATTTTTATAATATCCATTTCATTTCATAGGTTATAATATGATATTTATGAAACCCATATCTTTTTATGGTTCATGAAATGACGATTATTTTATTATCTTGTTGCACATGTATATATGATTTCATTATGTGAAGGGTGGGACCTAATATCCCTAAAATAAATTGGGTAAATATTTATATATCATGAGAAATATAGGGATGAAATGAGGAGTGAATTCAGTTCAATAATTCAGAGATGGAATGAGGAGTGAACTCGGTTCAATAATAAAGGGCCAGAATGAGAAGTGAGCCTAGTTTAGTAAAACAAGTCTAGAATGGGAAGTGTACCTTATTCATTAATACTGGGATGGAATTGGAGTGAACCCAATTCAGTATATGACTTTTTCCACTAATATGGTTTTTTGAGTGAACCTTGACAACTAAGATGATTAGGGGAGTGAACCCATTCCACTAAGATAGCCTTGGTGGTAAGCCTTGAATACTATGAAAATAATTTTATATCTTTGTGTGTCTACCACTATTCCATGTATTATTCATGTGTTATGATTTCATGGATTGTTATCTTTATTCCCTTTTGAATCATGTCTTGTGAACTACCAGTATGTATTCCATGAATCATGTATACAATCATTGATATGTAGGGTATGATATTGAAATGCTATTCTCATTTTCTCATACTCTTTTGTTCATATTATAATTACATATCTTAATTGTTTACCCTTACTGAGCATCTAATATCACCATTTTTTATATTTCATTTCCCCAAGTTATAAAGAAAAGTTTTAATTAGGGGTACTAAATGGGGATAACTTTATGGGATACTTTGGAGATCTTTCACCAAGTTAGAATATATTGTTCCAACTTTTCAAAGACACTACAATTTTTTGGTCATCAAGTATGTATTTTTGTAATGTGATGAATATTCATATAAAATGATGTAATATCCATGTAGTTTAATCCCAGGTGACCAAAGTTGGTATCAAAGTAAAGGTTTAGTCATCCTTTGTTAACTCGGATGAGAAAACTATAGTGAGATATCTAGGGATACTTCTAAAAATATGGCTAGGGATGCATATAAGATTAAGTATAATAATGAGTTAAAGTATAGGAAAACGTCCTAGAATTTTGGTAATGGATATAGTGATTTTTTTCAAATAAATACATCCTTGTATGGATACTACAAGTGGATGTACCTTTGAAACAGATGTCCATAAGGGTAATAACCCCAAAAACATTGTATTGAGCTAGACTCGATTAGGAATTGGAGAATGACAACAGGCCTTGTTACACACCTGGTTTGACACTCTTGGTGATATTATTTAGAAATTCATGAACACATTACAAACCATCATGAAAGATTTCAATAGAATATGACTATCAATAACCTAAGATAAACATAAGGCTACATAGATTAAAGGAGTAAGTTTCATTATTAAGACATCCTATAAGTGATTTTTCATGATTATGAGGTTTTATGCAGTGATAAGAGTTTCTCACACTATACATTCTCGTTTTATTTAATGGATGGAACCAGAAGGAACTATTTTAACATTTAATGAGATAGATAATTTTTTGATGAGTAGTTAAATGGGATGATGATTGGAGTAAAGGAAATTGTGATTATGCATAATTGGTTTTCAGGGAACATGATTGACAACATGTACCTTAATAAAATATCAGACTCGCCAAAGAATATAAGAAAAGATTTTTTTGAGAATTAGGGTAATGTATACCACATAGGGAATAATATTCAGCTTTCTACATGTTAATAATGTGGGAAGAATCACCAAACTGAATTTATTAGGGGAACAAGAATATGTTCTGACTATGGAAAATACAGACACAAAAAAAGTAACTACAAAGGGAAAATGAAATTTTTGGTTAATGGAATGAATTAAAATTACGGAATCCCTAATACATAATTAACAATTCAATGATTTAAATGTGAAATGAATGGGAATTATGAAAATTGATGTCCTAAGTGGAAAGATCCGAAATAGAATTAGCAAGGTGGTAAAAGTAATGGTTATATTGTTGTTGATGATGAGACTACATGTGAAGTGTGAAAGGAATGAGGTAATATGTAATAGAATGAGGTAGCCTTGTTAGTAAGGATGAAGTTTTATAATCTAAGTGTTTATGTATTTATATTCAATAATTATGAATTGTGAAATAGATAATGATTTTTTATTTTATTTTTTCCGCTAAGGATTTACAAGAATCTGTTAAATAGTTCTGATGGAGTAGAAAAGTGATTTAATGGAAAGGTGATATTCATTGTAAACACAATATTAAGAAAAAGATAACATTAATATATTTCTAATGTTGAGATAATGATTTTTGGATAAATATATGTTGTATATGAATAAGTAAATTGGATGATACTTATTACCTTTGAACTAATTAATGATTTGTTGAAATAATATTTTATACTAGAGTTTAAAGCATTTTTGGATTTAAATAATATATCCAATAATCTGTATTTCATGTGAATAATGAATAATCATACATTTTTTTATTAAGTAATTATGTAAATTCAGATTATTACCATGTTTCAAGAGAATACTTGATGGAGGTATTCACATGTCTGGTATGTGACAACCAAGATATACTTTATGATATATGGGGTATCAATGCTAATATATTTTTAAGAAATTTAGTGACCTTATTTATGAAGTTGTGGACTTTCATCTTTTGGAAGGGTTATAAGGTTAACTATTTATTGATTGTTTTATGTTAAACTTCATATGTGGTTTTAAATATTAAATTATTATCATTCCATATAAGGATTTAGGAATATTGGAAAACTTTTGATAACCATTATTTTTTTATGTTAACTAAAGATAGATAAAATTAACTATCATTCTATTTAGGGATCTCATGATCAGGTAATGCTTCAGGAATGAAACATTCACCTTTAATTTTTAGAAATAAAGATGATGTGGAAATTGATCAAGGCATAACAAAGTGTCATGTTTTCAAGAAATCGAGTAAGTATATCTTCTCATGAAAATTATTAAACTATAGTAAAAATGGTATTGAAATACAATTTTGATATGTTATCATTATTTTTGAGGATATCAATGACCTTTTTCAAGCCTCTTTGGTTTATGGATATGTGATCGTTAACTTTATCCTGACCATGTTCTATATCACTCTCAATCAGAACTTGATGGTTATATTTCTCTTCCACATCCACATTTTAATTTTATGCCTATATTCTCTAGTGTGTAAACCTAGTAGTAAATTACTTTGGGTAACCATTATGTTTTTGACTTTCTTTTTTTAAAGGAAGTAATAGAATTTATTTTTACGTTGTCGGTTTTTACCAAAATAATATTAATGTATTAAACCATTGATAACCCAAAGGAATTTTGATGGTGAAATTAATTTTAAGGGGGGTAGAATGTAACACCCTGAGATTTTGGATTTTTTTAATTAATTTAATCTTTTCAGTAATCTTCATTTCATGCAACACTGAATATATCTTGTGTTATATGAAATCCCTAAGTTAGGATTTCGTTCCACAGAACACCAAGTTAATATTACACTAAAAAAATTATATTATATTTTGGTACACACAAAACTATTCTAGATTGTTTTACACACAATATATATATTCTTTGATATCTTGCATTCATGTAAGGTTTAGTTTTACCAATCTAAAATATACTATTAATATTGTTATTAAAATATTAATATAGTTACCACCTAGTTGTTGCAATGAAAATTAAGAATAACATTAACTAAATTTTGAAAATATGATTTTCACATGTTTATAAAATGAATCATTTTGTTATCATTAAGTTAGAAATTAAAGTAAGAACTATGTGAAAATAAAGAAACTCATTTTCTAATAAAACCATTTTTCTATCTACAAACAGAATTTTATCTCAATGAATTAAAAAAAATTGATGAATTTTTTTGATAAAATTCATATATTACATATTCAATAAAAAAAATTACACTCATCCAATATATTTGATAGGCATAATATTAGTATAAATCTAATGTTATGGATAAAAATATGTGTTTTTATAAAAGGTAATTTTACCACCTTTTAATGGAGAACCTATTTTAAATATGTTTTTTGAAAAAAATTAAAATTTATATTTGAAAAAATAAAACTCAGTTTTTAACTAATAATAGCAAAATTTACTTTGGTTAAATTTTGGTATTTTTCTGAGAAGATTCTTTTTTGATGAATAGTGAAAACACTGAATTTTAATTGAAAACTGGTTATTCAACTAATTTAGTTATATAGTTAAATTATATTTTAAATTGTATGTAAAGTATATTTAGATAAATTATACATTTATTAATGAAATTTATGTCATTTAAATCAATTTCACACTGAAATTGGATATAAAAACAACTCAAACTTTTGAACGTTTTCCCTTTAAAACCTTGTTGTTTTGTCTCTTCTATAAGATTATTTTTAAATTAATTTCTGCCACTTATGTGTTTTGAATATAGAAAAATGGATTATATATTGGAAATCAAAATAATTTATAATGTTTAAAATGTTCAACTTAGTTTTTGACAAAAAAATATTAGTGAAATTAATTAATATTAATTAAAATGACAATTGTAAAAAATGAGTTATCTTAGAGGTTAAACTTTATATTAATGGTCCAAATAACCTAGAATCATGTCAAAAATCCATTTTATGTCCATATTTTGATCATATACTACAATGGATCAAAAAAGTACCATTATTGGATGAACATGAAGTAAGGGAGACCTCTCAATAGTGTCAACCTTTTTATATTTACAAGAATACCACTCCTCTTCCAATATAGAATGAGAACTCACCCCATCACTTATTCACACATTTCAAGACATTTGTATCATCCAAACCCTATATAAATAATCTAAAAACCTCCCTACTCTCATTATATAATCCTCTCTTTTGGAAGAAAGAAACAAAATTCAGTTCTTTGGTGAAAACCAAAAGTAATTACCCAAAGAAGAGGCAACATCTTTAAATAAGAAATTTAGTTTTATTTTTTATACAACCCCTCAATTATTAGTATTACATAATTATATAATAAAATACATATCCTCAATATATTGAGATTTTTTTATGATAAGGTTTCGACCTACACCTATACACACTTCCATCAAATGAGATACACAATCTTTGTTCATGTTTTTTTGTTTAGTTTTGCATACTAGTGTTTTGGATGTTTATGGTTTCTGATGTGTTTTTCAAAGGTGTTTAAGAATGTCTCTAGATATTTTTGGTGACCGATCTGAATTTGGGATGTTGACGAAGACAGCGGTCTAGAGGACGTCAATGGTGGTGATTTCTTCTAAAAACGGTGAAGATGATGATGATGATCACACTGACGGAAGGCAGTGACGTGACTAACTCCCTTAGTTTGAGGTATCCTCATTATAGATGATGGTGCATGGTTAAAATTGGGTTAACTCATGGTTCATGGTGGATATGGAGGGGTTTTTTTATTTTTCCTATTGATATTTGTTTGTTAAATTTTTTAATTTTGAATGTGTGTGTTGTGTTTTAAGTGGATATGGGATATGCCTATATTGGTGGTGACTCTCTTGGTATAATTCCCACTTACCCAAAAAGTGTAGTTTAAAAAAAATAAAAAAAAATGGATTGGTGGTGTGTGTGTATGGAAAACTACTACCTCATGAACGGATGTCATTCATTATTCCATTGACACCTTTAAAGGTTGGTAACAATGATGGAATTACTATTTTTTATGATTTATAATTTATTTGTGAGTTATTTATTCTTCTTTAATTATTATATAACATATACCTTCATGCATTCCATTCTGTGGGAATATGATAACTTCGTTTGTGGATTTGTGGACTAATGTCTCTTCAAAGAGAAATGATTTGTTCATATTTAACATCGAATCTATTAAGGATGGTTTTATTAATTTTTTTTATATTTATAAAATAATAATTATAATAGAATGATAATATATATAAAGATTTATATACATTATTTTATTTTCATTATTTTAAAATATGACAAGAAAATTAAAACAGCATTCAAGCGTACATACGACCTACCATCTCCTTGAAAGATGTATTTATTTCATATTTATATATTTTATATGTTAATATATAAACTTATATTTTGAATATATATGATATCTATAACATTTTTTACATTTTGGAAATAATTAAATCATAATCTATGTAAGAGTACCGATAAAAACATGTCAAAACATATATGAAAAACGAAGTGGTTATTAACTGAAATATAACATTAACATTAAATTTTTAATAAAAAAGTAATATAAGGTCGTAATTAAATCATATGTGGTATGATTTATAATAATAAATTTTTTTCGTAGATTTATAATAAACTTTAATTATTATATAGGAGGTTTGAACGTGTATGAAGAAATTCAATACTTAAGGTAAGGGTTTTCTCATCTCACTTTTATTTCAGTGAGATATATGATATATTCATCACTTATTCTTATTATGTGGTGTATATACAAACTAATGAAATTTTAAATCATGAATTTATTTTATTTCATGATATTAAAATATTTAATTTATGTTATTATTTTTGTATCTCGCGATTCAAAAGTTACTCAAGTAGTAAGGGGATTTGTAGTCTCACATTTATTTCTTTGAGACTTATGCTTTATTCACCACTCATTTATCTTTTGTGGTGTATATAATTCCCATAAATATATTATATGATTATTATCCTTAAATTTATGGGTTTTTACATATCCATTTTATGAACTCTTTTTGATGGGTTTTATGGTTCAATAGTTTCCAAATTGGTAAAGTAATTTTGTCTCAATTTTCCTTATTTATGGCACATGTTATGTTATACACATATATTATTTCAAAATGTGTATATAATTCCATTTGACATGTTTTATCATGAATCTATTTATTGTCATGATATTTTATGCATCATTTAATGTAATTATTTCATAGGGGTCATTATTCAAAGCTACCAAAGTGGTAACAGTTTATTGATTATGTTTCTTTTTTACTTTATCTTTTTTTTAAACTTTGGGTACCATGAGATAAAACTCATGGTCTACACTATTTGGAGTTTCTTTTACAAGTGACTGTGGAACACCACTATAAAAATGTAACCCTTTCCTTTAACATATATCACATATATCTATGTCTATATATGCAGCAATGTGTATATGTGTGGTGTGAACAACGATCCTGGTAGGATATCATCAAAAAAATTATACCATTTATTTTTTAAGACAAACCAAAAATTATATTTTTAGTGAAAATAATGAAAATAATTTTATTACATAGGGTTGAGTAAATAAAACTAACAAAAAATACATTTTTATTTTAAAGAAAAAATAATTTACCAAGATACAACCATAAGATAAAATAATAATAAAATATCAAGAATCAAGAATTAAGGGGTACCTACCAAATGCCTAAGGAAATAATCTAAGTTAAAAAATTAAGAGAATAATCACACTAGAATATTATTGCAATATAAATGCAACACAATTAACTCACCATTAATGGCCTCATCGAGAAGGAAATTCCAGTAGTTGCTATGAGACCTAAGATAGGGGTACTATTAATGTGTGACTATAATATTATAAATCATGTCTCTAAAATTCCCACATATCTAACTATATATTCTCATGATGTTTTTCTAAAATCCCAAAACTAATAATCGATGAAACATATTTATAAAACTATCTTGTCAACATGGTATAACATTTATTGAAGCATCCACTTACAAATCAACACCCTTAATTAAACATGATAAAATTTCAAATATATTTTAGAAATAAAGAAGTGCATTAAAAAGAAGATGTAAATAAAATAATGACATTTTTAATTGAATCAAAACAAGTCATTATGTTTTGGAAAAATAAATTAAACCACGATTTTTTTTAATCAATAATAAATCATACCCTTGATATATGTCCAATAATTTCCCAATGAATTTAAATTAATTAATCACCCTAGGCTATGTCAAATAGATGAAAGAGTATAGAATCACCAATATTGGACAATTTGAATTTAAACACTTCCTTAAAATGAAGGTAGATAAGGATAGATAGGGAATCCATACACCCTATAAACCAAAAATTCCATGTTTTAGAATGTAATTAATCATTTATTTGAATGTCATGCCCATTTAGAGAAATATAAACAAGAAAAAGGAAAGAAGAAGGCGCAAATAAGAACATACCTTAGATTTGAAGGTCAGGTGACAACAGCAAGGTCCGACGACGGCAGATTCGGGGTCAGCGGTGGCGGAGTCGGGGTTTGTTGCAGCGGAAGATGCGAAGGGCAGTGGAAGCCGCGGAGTGCGGCGGAGGCATATGCGTCGGTGGCAGCGGCAGAGGCACCGGAGGCAATAGAGGAATGAGGCAGTGGTGATAGGAGGAAGCAGCGGTAGAGGTCATGTTCCACAGGAGCTTGAGCTCAAGCGGTGGTAGGGTACTGATAGGGTATCTTTTATCCTAAAACAAAAGTCTTTTATCAGCACTTGTTGTAAAGCGCTGATAAAGGTTTATTTTACCAGTGCTAAAATAGAAAGCGCAGATAAATTGAATATTTATCGGCACCAAAATTATAGCGCTAACAAAGGTCTATCTTTATCAGTGTCAAAAAGCGCTGATAAGGATCTAATGGTAATAAATATATATTTATTTAAATAATTTCAAAATTATAATTAATATATTTGTTATATTTGTAAATATATTTAATAAATTTATTAATTATATATATTTATATAATTATAAATATGATATAGATATTTATTATAAATTTAAATATGTAAATTTATTGTTATAATTATAAATAAATATTCAATTACTTAAATAAATATAAAATTATAATAAATATCCATATTATATTTATAATTATATAAACATATATAATTAATATATTTATTATAATATTATAATTATTAAAATATATCAATATTTATTTATAATTATAAGTATAAATAAATATTTTTTTATTAAAATAATTGTAAAATTATAATAAATATCTGTATTATATTTTAATTAATATATTTATTATATATTTATAATTATTTAAATATATCTATATTTATTTCTAATTATATGTATAAATATTCATCTATATTTATAAATATACTTATATATTTATATATTTATAAAATTATACATCTAATAAATATATTTATTGTAATTCTATAATTATTTAAATATATATATATATATTTATTTATTTATAATTATAAGTATAAATAAATATATTTATAAATATTTGTATGTAATTATATATATATATATATATTAATTAATATATATAAATATTTATATTTATAAAATTATAATAGATTTAATTATCGTAATTTAATAATTATTTAAATATATATATATATATAGTTGTCATTGTATGTAAATATATTTAAAAGGTGTTCATATATAATTAAAATTTTATAATTATAAATATAATAAATATATTTATTATTTAAATATATTTATTGTGATTTTATAATTATTTATGAAAACATAATAGGTTCATGGGTATAACATGAATCATATACATAAGTATTGATATAATTATAAATATATATATATATATATTCATTAATATATATATATATTTATTTATTTATAAAATTATAATAGATGTATAATTGTAACTATAAATAAATTTATATTTATTTAAATAATTGTAAATTTATAAACTTAATTATATATATTTATCGTTCCTCGGATCTGGGAACGAGACTTCTTTCCTTAGATCTAGGCACATGACTTGGCACGAGATCGCCAGATCTATGGTATAGTCTTCGTTCGATCTACGATACAAGACCTAGGATTTAGTCTAGAGTAAGTTGGGTCTTGTCTGTGTGGGATTTTCAAATCTACAAAAATCCTCAACACTGCTTCGTTTGATAAATCTAGGCTCATGATCTGGTATGGAGGTTGGATCTTGTCTGTACAGGACTTCCATATCTGTAGTAATGGTTACCCATGACGCTTATAAATATCATCGTGATATGTCATTATGGGGATCCTTTTCCTGAATCGCTTTCTTCTTCTCAAAATCCATGGCAGAACATCTCACACAAGGGCATTTTGACAGCTTCAGAGGGATGGTATGCGGTGATGATTTTTGAGTTGTTACGTCTGGTGCTTATCATGCAGTGGTTTCCAAGAGCAGTGATGGTGTGGCGATCTCAGGAGATCGTGTTGTGTATTCTGGTAGTGGGGTGGTGGATTTCAGGAATGAGCCTATGGTGGTCTCAATCATTGCACCAGTTCATGTGGTGGCTTCCAGCAAGCCTTTTTCTGTGATGGCCTCTGAGAAAGATGGGCCTTCAACATTGGCATTGAATTATTTCTCAAACTTTAAAGGGTCCTCTGATGGGATGATTTGTCAGAACGGGTGCACCATCCATGTGAGAGAAGATGATGGCATTGTCTCTGAACGGATGAAGTTAGGTACGCACTCGATTATTTCCAGACTGATATTACCCATGGGTTCAAAACCCTATAAGTTCAATGATTTGGTTAATCAATATTCTACGATTTAGAGATTCAAGGATTGGAGGTGTGTCTCATTGGGAAGTATATGCTTTCATATTCTTTTTCCCATGGAGGAGTAGAAATTGAAAGCATGGGGATTTGGTTCTCTTTCCCTCAAGCCCGGTATTCTTCACCTACGGGAATGGTACAAAAGTTTCAACCCTCTAGAGGTTTGTAACACTTCCATGAAATTATGGGTCAAGGTATTTGGTCTCAATTGGTTTCTTTGGAACCCAAAGATTCTATATGATCTTGTGCTTGAAATTGGTGTTCCTATAAAACTTGATGTTGAAACCAAACATGTCCGCTTTAGGTATTATGCCAGATTCATGATTGAAGTTGATTTGGATTCCACCGTGATTGATCGAATATTTCTCTCTACTACCTATGATGATATTGATCTAAGAATTGAGTATGAGAGAGTTCCCAAACTCTGCTCAAATTTCAAGGTAATTGGTCATGAATTATTAAATTTTAGAAAATATATTATTCTTTCTATTTTCTCTACCCATGACCATGATGGTATCAATTGAAATAGTAGGGATAAGACTTTTCGTGCTATAGCTACTAGTGATTCTATTAAAAACCAACCAGATCAGAATAATTAATCATCAGTGTTGGATGATGATAGATTAGACATATTGGTGGATGATTGACCTGAGACTGGCATGTAGAATGTCTCTGTCTATAATGATGAAGGTGGTGGATCTTGGAAACTGGATAGTGTTTCGCGGAATGAAATTGCTCTAATTGATGATGTAAAATTGGATGGTGGGCATGATGATGGTCATAATGATGATGGTATTCATGCATATATATGTATTGAAGCCACAAAATCCACACTTTTCCAATGTTCTGACAGGTTATGATCATATGTTGTTGCTGATGAAGAGTTAGCTAGACCCAGGAAGAGGATTAACCTTCAGGTTTCTCCCGTTACTATGACTATGAATGCATATACTTTGTCAGACAGATTGATTCTCACTAAGAGAGAAGCTTCCACTGTAGATGATATCACTTTTCATAAAAAGATGGATTCTATAATCATTATATATAATCATGAAGTAGACAATAATGGGTTTCAAATGACAAGGAAGATAGGCATTGTCTTTGAGGTATAGTTTGATCAGTCATCCAATGTTAAAGAGGTTAAAATATTTGAGGTTATTGATTCTATTAAAAAAGACATATGTTATTTTTCAAAAACATGGAAATGTTGTAGGCACCCCAAATCTCATGGCCAAGGGCGTGGTGAGGCTTCTCAGGGGCATTGAGGGTCTTCTTGATCTCTCAGGGGTCAGCTTACACCAGAGCAGGTGAAGATTAAGGAGAAATACATTGAGCTTTTCCACTAAAGGAATTCACAATAAAAATGGGAGTCGGTTGATGACACAACATCTTTTGATCATGACTCTGATCATGATTATAGAGATTCTTAAGTTGTTTTTATTTTTGTGTGTGATCTTTCTTTTGTTCTCTTTTTCTTTCATATACTATTTATTTTTCTTAATTTTTATAATAAGGGGACTGACCTCAAACCTTCTTAGTATATATATATATATATATATATATATATATATTATTTTTAGATATTGAAGATGGTGAACAGGAGCTCATCTCGCATGGCTTTCCTTTGGGTTTTTTTTGTATGGCATCATGTCATGATCCTGATTCGGCTGAATGATTTCTAGATCAGCAAAGATTCGAGTCGCATAGGTTTAACATCTCTAGATCAGAAGATGGTGTGGTTGATTGGGGTGTATCCAAGCCATGTTCTTTTCATACTGTTGCTGCGATCGGTTCTTCCTTCTCTCTCTATGAGTATTCTTCAGCTGGGCTGTTTTTCGGAAGGGGATTATCACACATGTTAAAGGTGATGTTGATGCGGTTTTGGAGCGATTGAATCTTGGTAATCATTTGATTATTTCGTGAATTATTTTTTCTAGGGGATCCAAACGATGGAAAGTGAATAATCTAATTGTGCAGTTATCCATTGTATGGGGGATTACCAATTTGAGATCCATATCACTAGTATGAGTCTTCTTCCACATCCTTTTTCCCATGGATGATCTGAAGCGGCATGCATGGGGTCTTATCTCAATTTTTCTCAATCCCGATGTCCTGCACATTCTTGAATAGGATGGAAATTTCTACCCATTTGAGGAAAAAAATTCATCCATTCAACTTTGGGTTAAAATATTTGTCCTAATCTGGCTGTTATGGCACCTGAAAATCTTGTGTGACATCGCACTTGTGATTGGAATCCCAATTAAACTAAACAAGGAAACTAAGCTCGTGTAGTTTTGGCACTATGCTCTCTTTTAGGATGAGGTTGACCTTAGATTCACCATGGTTGATAAAATTTTCCTCTCTACTGATTCTTATGAGTTTAAACTAAATGTAGAGTTTGAAAAAGTTCTCAAATTCTGTTCGGACTACAGGATAGTTGGCCATTAACATTCGAACTAGAGAAGAAATGTCTCTTGTTCCCTTTGCGCAGCTCATGGGAATAAAGAAAGTCACTACAATAAGAATCCTTGGCCTATTAAGTACCCTTCCCATGATGTAGGAACTATAGAAAATCCTGATGATGATATCCTTGAAGGTGGAACTGAATTGGGTGTCTCTTCATAGCTTTGGGAGCAACAGTTGGAAGGGTATCTTAGACCGGATGCTCGTGTTGTTTCTTTCCCGTTTCCCAATCGGTCTTGGGCTGCAATTACAGTAGAGGAAGTTCTCTCTAATTTCAACAAAGGGAATTTTCCTAAACCTTGTGTAGATAATAATAAAATCCTACTAGAGGAAATGATGGAGATGAATGCCTTTAATGAAAGTATGTTAACGAATATGAAATACAATAGATAGTTGATGCACATTTGTTGCGGGAATAAGGTCTTGCTTAAAAAAGTAGAAATGGTAAAAAAATTTCATATTTTGACTTCTCTGTGATATGTCATGGGGAAGTAGCTGATAAGATGTCATCTAAAGGGTAGAAATCAATAAATATTGAAGTATTCCAAATGGTCTCCTACAGGAAAACCAAATATCCTTATGAGATGAGTTTGGCTGATTTGCAAGTGCCTACTTCAAACACGTTTGAAGTGTTTGACTCTCAAAACCAGATGACAAGGCCAAATCATTCTAATCTATTATAAGTGGATACTACTTTAAAAGTTAATTTGAACATCATTAATGGTCCTTATATGGGTATTGATATCACTGATAAGAATCAGCCCCCTTTGGAGGCACCAGAAGGGACTTGACAACAATCTAAATCCTGAGGGCGGGGTCATCATACAAAATGTAGTGGTTGAGGGAATTGATGATATGATTGGACTGTTGCACTAGTGTGTGGATGAAATGTGTCTATCGGGTCTTCTATGAGGTCTTTTATCAAGGAAACTAAGCTTCAGCTCACTCCAGAGTAGAAAAGGATCATAGAAACTCGAAGTCCGAGTGGGAAACTAACGATGAAAACTCCAAGTATGATTATAGTAATAAACCCAATCCTCTTGATTTGTTGTCATTATTATGGATGAGGACTTTCTCCTTTGGTTTTGTTAGGTCTATACTGCTTTTTGTTGTGTCTTGATGGAGGGAAGGAATGCTTGTTTGTCCCCATCTTTCTCTTTTTATGTCTTTTACATTTTTCTATTAAATTTGATGGGTATGGGTTGGCTTACCAACTTATACTCAGACCTATATCAATATATATTTATTTATATCTATGACTATAAATATATATATATATTTATTTTTAATTTTAATTATAAATATAATAAATATATTTATTATAATTTTTTAATTATTTACATATATATATATATATTATTTATAATTATAATTATAAATAATTTTATATTTGTATAAATATTTGTATAAATTTATAAATATATTTATATAATTATATATATTTATAAAATTATAATTATTATAAATATATTTATTATAATTATATATATATATATATTTATGATTATAAATAAATATATTTATAAATATTTGTATATAATTATAAAAATATTTATATTTATATATATGTAAATTAATATATAAATATATATATTTAGAAAATTATAATAAATGTATTTCTAATGGAGTCCAGATCAGTTGGTGATCTGGATGATACCCCTAATTCATCTAACTTGATAGACGTGGGATCAAACCCCGCACTCACCCAGTATTTTTCTGATTAATAATCGAGGTTTGTGGGCACCCGCTGGAGTGGGGTTGTTGTTTGGCTGAAGTCATTCGACGTTAGTGTGTTGGGTGGTGGCCTATGATACTTGAGTGGGGGATGACTAGTGGGCCAACATCTATAGATGCTGGTGGTGTGGTGATGCTTTCGATGACTTCGGGGGACAAATATCAGCTACAGATGGTGGACATCAACGGCGGAACAGGGTCGGTCACAGGTTCGTGATATGATTACAGAAGGGTGTGTTGGGGGTTGTTGCCCTGATGGCGGGATTAATGGATACTCGGTCGGAAAACCTTTGTCGTCATGATCATGGAAGACATTCTGGATGGTGGCTCGTGTCTGCGGGCGGTGCATGGATGGTTCTCAAGTGGCGACGAACCAGTGGGGTTGCGTACTTCTTTCCATTATATATATAATATGTATAAATAAGTTAAGGGTATTCCAGATCTATACCTGGGGGTATATATATATATGTATGTATATGTATAAATAATTATAAAATTATAATGAAAACATCTATTGTATTAAGGTGGTACTTAGGGGTACAATGACATCAAACACACACACACATGTGGAATGAAACCCCTTCCTTACCCAGTATTTGACTGATTAATAATTGGGGTTTGTGGGATCCTACTGGAGTGGGAGTTGACGTTCGGCTAACGTCATTTTATGTCATTGTTTGGGTGGTGGTCAGTGATACTTGAGCGGGGGATGAATAGTGGGTTGGTGTCTACAGACGCTGGTGGTGGGGTGATGCTTGAAACGACTTCAGAGGTCAAATACTAGCTGAAAACGGTGGACACCAATGGTGGATCAGGGTCGGTCATATCTCTATGACCTGATTATAGAAGGGTGTGATAGAGGTTTTTTCCTCGATGGCGAGCATCTTGGATACTTGGCCGGAAAACCTATGTTGGAGTGATGGTGGCAAGAATGCCGGACGGTGGCCCATATCTACAGGCGGCGCATGGATGGTTCTCAGGTGGTGATGAACTAGTGGGGTTTCATATTGTTTCCCATTATATATATATATATATATTATGTATAAATAAGTTCAAGGTATTCATGATCTATCCCTAGGGGACTATGGACTGGGTCTGACCCTAACATGTGGGTGTGTGGGTGTGTGTTTCGTGTCATTGTACCCCCAAGTACCTACTTAATACAATAAATGTATTTATTATAATTTTATAATTATATATATATAGATATAATAATAATTATAAATAAATAAATTTAAAAATTATTTCTATATATTTAATATTTTGTAATTATAAATTTAATAAATATATTTATTATTTAATTATATTTTTTGTAATTTTGTATGTATTTATTAGAACATCACAAGTTAATGGGTATAACATGAATGAATCATAGAAGTGTTAATTTATAAATGAATATTCATAATGATTAATACATAACATAATCATGTGTGAATCACCATAATATAGGCAATCTTTACATTTAGAACATAACTACAATCACATCCACAAATAAACTTTATGATCATATGTGATAAATTATACTCACGCATCAATATATACACAAATAACAACAATCAATATCATCATTATTTCATAATATATATATATATATATATATGTAATAATAATTAATATTATAAATAAATATATTTAAAAAGTATTTATATATAATTATCAATATAATGAATATATTTATCATTTAAAAAAATTATAATTTTTTAATTATTTAAATAGATATCTTTTTATTTTTAAACTTATAAATACTTTTTTTAAAACATTATATATATATTTTAATTATTAAAAAATATATATTATAATATATCATATTTATATTAATTATAAACATCTGTTTTCTAATTAATGTATATAAATAAACATTATTTTTTAATATAAATGTAATATGTTTATATAAATTAATAATATTTTTTATTAAAAACTTTTATGAGCATTAAAAAAATGTTGATAAAGGGTGCACATTTATCACTACTTGTTTTAGCATTGATAAATGTGACCTTTATTACAACTTTTAGCTAGCACTGATAAAGGTGCGCATTTTATCAGCGCTTTTTACAAAACGTTGATAAAAGTAGGTGCATCACTTTCCTGAATTTGTGGTAGTGGAACAATGCAATTGATTAGGATTGGTTGTGCAAACACCCGACTATTCTATGGTGTTGATCAGATATTGCGATGCACATTTGTATTACCATGAGAGGGATTATTCACTTGAATCCAGTAGCGCAACGATGGTGTGATGAATTCTATTCTAGAACATCATCAACGAAAGCATAAATATAAGTTAGAGGTTATTTTTTATCTTCTAATAAATAACATGTGAATATCTTTCGCTTTTGGTTCCAACATTTTAATCTAGTCAAGATATATATTGTTTTCATTGAACAAGATGTTTTGATCATGTAAAGTAATGATTATACAAGATTTCCGACTAAAAGATGAGTTGTTCATACCTTTAAAGGACACTTCCACTACACCCAGAATCTAAAAATGGATGCAAGGGAGGTCATGGGATGGACGTATTACCTATGAGTTAATTGTGGTTGTTGAAAATATTGTATGTATATATCAATTACTATGGTTATGAATTGACTAATGTGGTGTGTATATATATATATATGACTGGGGATGTACGGTTGTATATGTATGATTATTTAGTTTATTTTATGATTTAGTTTTTTATATGCATATTATTTTTTATGAAATATTTTAAAAATAAAATTTTCTGTAATATATTTAAAGGTAGTTTACACAATATGCCGCTAAATAGATAAAATAAAATCTATTTAGCTATGGTTTCAATAAACAGACGCTAAACACAACCATCATTAGAGTACTTAGCGGAAATTATGTTCGTTTTTCAATTTTTATACTGATTTATATTTAGAAAAAAACCACCACCAACTGAATAAATAACCTCCGCCAAATACCAAAAAATGACACATATAAAAACTGCCATCAAACTAGAGAAATTGTTGCTAAATGATTCTTGACAGTGAAATATGTTATGGTTTATGTAACTGCCACTAAACAATGTAGCGGTGGTTTAAACCACCACCAATAGTAAAAAACTACCACTAAACCCATTTTTTATAGTGTCATCTCATCTCTAAAGTAGCCTCTAATGGGAAAATGGTGTACATCCTGACTATCCATGGGGAAAAATACTCCGAATATGATATTAATTTTTCTAAAATGGTCACCTGATGAAAAATATGCATTTCATCGTATCCCGGATGAAAGCCACAACCTATGGGTACCTGAGACTCATGTCATGAGTTGGAATTAGTTAGGTACCAATATTTTGTTTTGATTCATACGTCTCAAATTCAGAGTCACAATGAAAAAAATGGTTCATCAATCCCGTAAAAATTTTCAAACAGTAAAAAATCCAATAATAATAATACATTTATTATTATTATTATTTTAATATATATATATATATAGTCTAGGCTATAAGGAGACCATGATGGACCTTACCCATTCTTTCTAATCTCCAGCCTCACCCACCTCTCATTATTTCATTATTTTTTCAATTAAATTCTATCTTTATTCTACCTTTCCAAAACCTTAACTCACAAAATCCACCCTAAATCATGCATCGCCGCACCAATAAGTTCACGTGACACTTTATTTTTTTAATCTATTTATTATAATAATTAATTTACTTATCTGATTAATGCATTTCCATGCCATACCCTTTGTGCCATGCCAAAGACCAGCCACCCAGCGCTGCCTGTCAATACAATAGTCTAAAATTTTGACAAAAACTCTCATCCGAACCCCCCTTTTATAATAGAGTTTTCCTTGAAAATCATTCTACATTTCGGTTTTGGGATTCAGGTTCCCCCTTTTCTACGCAGAATCACTAAAATATTATTATTAATCATTTTAAATAAATTAATAAATATTACTAATTACTATTTTATAATAATATTAAACAACTAATAAATTTTTCAAAAGTTAATAATAGATAATAGGTTTTAATTAATTTTAAATTAAATAATATATAATTAATAAAAAATAATCTTAATAATGACTAAATAATATTATTTAATTATATAATTTAAATTTTTAAAAATAATAAAATAATTATTAATTAATAATTAATTAGTAATTAAGAAATATTAAATTACTTGTTAAATTAATTAGTTAATAATTAATTAGTTAATTATAAATATAATTATTAATTACTTAATAATTAATTAGTCAATTAGAAATATAATTATTATTTACTTAATAATTAATTAGTTAATAATTAATTATTTAATTAGTAATTTAATTATTAATTATATAATAATTAATTTTTAATATAGTTATTAATTTTAAAATTATTAATTATAAAATAATTAATTAGTTAATTAGTAATATAATTATTAATTATATAATTATTGGTTATATAATTAAGTTATATAATTTAGTTATTATTAAGATGATTTTTTCTTAATTATATATTATTTAATTTATAATTAATTAAAACCTATTATATATATTAGGTTCTTGGGGGTTCAATTACAATAAATTCATACACCACACACAAAGGCCGGAAAGACTGGCCATAACCCCCCCAAGAGATAGCTCACTCATTAAGCCTTATTTATTCATTACATAACCCGAAGGCCCAGTGGGCATGAAACCAGTTACATGGCCCAATGACCTATAAGCTGGCCCGAAGGCCCTGCGCAGAATCATGCATGTATCATACCTATGTCACCAATTTCTTGCGCCGTGCATGGGTCACCGCATGTCTGTGCCATATTTGTATCATTCCTATGTCAACGTTTGAGGGTTTATATCAGAATACCATACTGTTGTAATGACAGTAATTCTAGATATTAAATAGCCGATAAATTCTTCTTCTTATATATATATATAAACAAAACAAAACAAAACAAATTATAAAATTTAAATATAAAAATTAGTATATTTAAAATAGTAATTTTAAAAAAAATTGCCTTAAAGGTGCCAGGCCCCCTGCTGCCTTGTGGAATTTTGTCTGAAAGGTGGTAGGCGGCCTTCCACCATTCATACACATTTTTTTAAAAAAAAATTATCCTATGCATATTTTTTTAAAAAATCTTGAAAACCCATAAAAAACTCTTGAATGATCCTCAATCATCTAATGATTCTCCCACTTACCACGATCTCTAATATAATTCCTTAATTCACCCACACCATTCAAGAATTTGATCTCATATCGAACCCTAAAAACAAAAAAAAATCTATATCCAAACTATGGTCAACGATCAATAAGATGAACATGAGTAAGAAAACAAATTACCTTCAAGGTGAGTATCAATGTTTTTCATCATGAGTAAGGTATCGATCAAGAGTGATAGGGAAAAACACAAAATGTTTTGGTCAAAAATGGTTATTTGTAAAATGAGAGGGTCCTACAAAGTAAAATCGGGATCTGATGAAAATCATCAACCTATACCCAAAAATCAAATAAAATGGACTCAATAATAAATCTCTTCCTCATATTAGGGTTGATAACAAGGAATAATGCATCTGCATCAGGTGATGTTGATGATTATGATGAAATATTTCATTGAAGGATCTCGTTTTTCAATCTATTATCATCACTATCAGAGTTCAGCTTCTCCTCCCTTTTCCTATCTAGGGTTCACATTGTTGATGGTGACTAATCCAAGGAGAACCCCATAATGAAGTTTATATAGAGGAATCACTAAAGATAATATTAATTAAATAGTTTAATAAATTATTTATTTAATATTACTCCAAATCTACTTGGGACTGTTTCAAAGGACCTCATATGAGAAAAAATTATATCATTCCTAAGGTTAATTTCCCATTCTAAACTTAAGCACAGTCTCAACTTTTCCATATGAGGCCTCGTTAAGGAGATAAAATCATTTTATCAAAACTTATGATGAATGAAAATACTACAAAATAGTATTTTATCAGTACTGAAAAAACTTTGATAATCAAGGTGGGTCCCTTTTATCAAGGCTAAAAAAGTGCTGACAAAGACCCCTTTTATTAAAACTTTTTTTAGCGCTGATAAAAGTCAATAAAATAAATATTTTTTGATTTTTTTTCTGAAAATCAAAGGGTGGACCACCCCCTTTTTATTAGCGCTCTACCCCTTATAATAGAGCTAGAATCCCCCCCCCCTTAGAAATGCTAACCTCCCCCTCCCCTTAATAGTGCTAGGCACCTGCTCCCCCACTTGTGCACCCTTGCCTTTACTGGGTTTCGAACCTGATACCTCCTCATACACCTGCAACTCTTCCACTCGCTTCTATTATTTTTTTGGTATTTTATGATATATCTATATTTTTAAATATATTTTGTTACATTTTTTATCCATATATATATATTTATTTATTTAAATACATATATAATTTTTTTGTGTTTGTATTTATAAATACAAACATACATATATTTATATATATGTGTGTTCAACTATAAATATAATTATACATATTTATATTTATTTACATATATTATATATTAATTTTTATATAAATATATTAGAATATATAGATAAATATATATTTTTTCATCAATACACATGCTCAAATATATTTATACATATATAAACATTATATAAGCATTAATTTTATATTTATATAATTATTCATACATTTTTATTTTAAATAAAATGGATATTATTTCTTTATTTAGATAAGGTTTATATATTGAGAAATATATTTTATATGTAAATATGTTTAATTATTTAATTATAAAATTAAATTTTTATTTGTGAATATATAAAAAATATGTATATATTGTTATATATTTGATTATAAATAATAGTACATTATGAAAAATGATAAAATTTTAAATCCATTATATCAATATGAATGTAAGACCCGAAAATAAATTTATTCCCCATTGAAAAAGGGGGAAAAGAACCCCTTAAAACAAGGTTAAATATCCTTCAAATGTTAAAAAAATTGGGGTATCCCAACTAAAAACTCTGTTTTAGAGTCCATATGGGCATTTTTTTACTTCAAACAATTTGACAAATGGTATCCCAATTTTATTAGGATGTAGATAACTCTCCAGGATTCGATTTGATATATGGTAAAACCCAAATGGAAAATCATATCAAATGTTATGATCGTTTGAAGATCGAGTTACATTTTCAACTTATTTTCAATATTTTATTGATTTTTTGATTTTTTTATATTAAAATTCTTATTAAATGACTATTACTCAATAATAATTAGAAAATTATTAATTAAAAATGTTTTTAATTATTTCATAATCCATTTTCAATAATTATCTTTTATATTAAGTGTAAATGTGTATTTAGCCTTATCTAAAACATATTTAAAATATATATATTATATTTCAATCAATATAAATATATTTATATGTTAATATATTATTTTTCATTATTTGTTTTTGAAATATACCCTTTATCAACACTAGTAAAAAAGTGCGGATAAAGGGGCATCTATATCATCACTTATAAAAAAAGCGCTGATAAAGGGGTTCCCTTTAACAATGCTAATAAAACATCGATAAAGGGGGTACCTTTAACATTTCTAAAAAATCAAGGATAAAAGGGTACTTTTAACAGTGTTTTTAGCACTGTTAAAAGTACACTTTATTGGTGATTTTTTTATCACTGTTAAAGGGAGGTGATGCGAAAAGCCATTTTTATTGTAGTGCGGATTGGAAATAATATAATATTTTTATTATACCATTATCTACACTCTACAATGCTTGAATTCATACACTGACTTAGCAATTCATCAAAAAATTCAAGGTTCAAACATTGAAAACCAAGCTTATCACATTACCATCTAGCTCATGAGATAAATATTTATTTTATTAATAAATATAAAATATCCCATAAAACTCAAAATTCTTGGAAATTTACTAAAACCCATCTTAGGGGAAAACACCAAATTGTGAGATCAATAAAACCATTGGAAGATTCTTCTGAGATCGTCTTCAAGGATAAATTTACCATTTTACCCCACAAAATGTCATGGGGCATCAAAACTCAAAATTGAGCCAAGTCTTGATCGAGAAAAATACAAGTCACTATAAGGTCTTAGGGACTATGTTTTAGGAGAATAATAGAGAGATGCACAATCCAACCATGGTCATCAAAACTATGCATGTTGACCATTCATGCCTAAATTTTGTTTTTTGGTGAGAGGTTCATGGTTGTTTCAAGATCATTAAGACCCTGTGGTTAGGCTATGAAACCACTTAAAAACCCTCCCAAATATCATTTATTTAGCAGATTTTGGCGATTTGGATCTTATTTATCTTTTATCTCATATAGCTTTTGACCTTGGGTGTTCTTGGAATTGATTCATAGCAATCCTCTCCACTTAGAACTCACTTGTCTTAGAGACTTTGGTGATTAGAGTATATATATAAGGTAAGTTCCATTTAGATCGTTCCTCTTCTGTTATTATTGGTTTTATCTCGGTAAAAGCCTAACTTGTAGGGTTTTTGGTGAAATAACAAGTATGGGCTTGAATGGATTTTGGGATTTTGATTCTAGGTGTTTGAGAAGGGCGAGAAGAACATAGAACTTGAGTGCGATGGAAAATTTTCACTCTGTTATCAAGTTGATTTAGGTGTCATCATTTTCACTTGATTTTGTGAGAATTTTTTTGATCTCTTATGTGTTTATTTCATTATATATTTTCATATATTTTAAATTATTTAATGATTATGGTTTGTTTTTTGAACAAAAAAGTTTTTGGCATGAGTGTTTTTGGAGAACTTAAAAATATTGAATCTTAGGTATAAGTGTATTTTCTAGAAATTGGGGGAAATGATAAAGTGAGTTATGATATTAGTGTTAATGGTTGTATTAATTTGTATGGTTATGAATTATGAGATTTTTATTATTGGGATGATTGGATGAGGTCTAATACATGGGTTGGAAATTCCTACTTGAGTGTAAGTTCCTTGCACTACTGGAAAACCAACCTATATCAACGGTTTGGAACCGTTGGTATAGGCCTCCAAACCGTTGGTATAGCCTATACCAACGGTTTGGAGAACCGTGGCGAAGTAAGTCGTTGCGATAGGTCTATACCAACGGTTCTAGAAAAACCGTTGGTATAGACCTATACCAACGGTTTTGAAAACCGTTGGTATAAGTAATATGAAATACATATACCAACGGTTATAAAACCATTGGTATATGTATTTCAAAAAAAAAACCATTCGGTGGGATTTGATCCCAGGAACCCCGTTTATAATTGAACTACTTAACCAATAACCTAACATGACTTTTGTAAACATAATTTCATAAATATATATATGTATTATCATGATTATTTAAAATTTTGATTTATATAATGTTCTCGGGTAGTAGATCTGGAAAAAAATCAAAGTCACCTATCCCAACGGTTTTGAGAACCGTTGGGATAGGCGGCTTTGTTTTCGGGTGAATGTTGGTTTTGGGGACACCCTTTTCCAACGGTTTGGGCAAACCGTTGGGAAAGGTCCACTCTTTCCCAACGGTTTGCCCAAACCATTGGGAAAGGGGATCAAAACACACCCTTTCCCAATGGTTTGGCCAAACCGTTGGGAAAGGTGCCTCAAAACACACCCTTTCCCAACGGTTTGGCCAAACCGTTGGGAAAGGGTGTGTCTTTCCCAACGGTTTTCCCAAACCATTGGTAAAAGTGGGGAAATCCATGGCTTTCCCAACGGTTTGGCCAAACCGTTGTGAAAAGGTACCTATACCAACGGTTTTTACAAACCGTTGGTATAGAAGTGTTGGGAAAGGTCCAATTCCTAGTAGTGTTGTTGGTGCTGACATAGTTTTAATTCCCACTTATGTGTGGGTTCTTCACCAAGTTGTATAGGGATGTCAAAAATGGTTAAGTACTGGTCTAATAATTTTTAAGATATACCCTTTGTGAATATTGGAGTTTTCCTAGGATTTTTTGTTCCCTTGGGTTTGGTTAAGCAATTCAATGTGTGTCTGGTTTGTAAAATTAAAATTTTGATAATCTCAAATTGTTTTTTATAAAACTAGTTTACTATTAATTTATAAATGTTTTCTTAAAATTTTATATTCTCCCATGGATTGGGTAATTTTTTATTAAAATAATCAAATGTTAATTAATTTATATGTATAGTGTGTATAGAGAAGTCTTTGGAAAATATTATTGGGTCTTGTACTCACCCCCACTCATTCACTTTTTAGATAGGTAGATTGAATATAAAATAATAGAGGTAAGGAAAAATATGTCTTACATCACTAGTAGTGATCTATAGTCTTATTTTTGGAGCTATGATGGATTGTTTTTTTTTTTGAAAATGGGTTGATTCATGGTGTTTTTTGGAGGCATGAAGGAGTTATTTGGGCACAGTTTTTTTGTGTCTCATTTTGTGGCCTTATCATCCTTACTTTTTAAGTTGTGTACATTTATGAAAAGGTTAGGTTTTTTTAACTATTTTTTTAGTTTAAAAATAGTTTTATCATGCATCATATATGATCTTGGTTAGAATTTATTCCATTAAATCATTTTATCACTGTTTATAGGTAGAGAAAGTCTGGAACACAAATACCTCATGCCAAAATTTGTGCAAAATCATGGTACTTAGAGTGTTATTTATACGAGTATAAACCACCATAATAATATTTTAATAACAATTGTCATTTATTTTCCAAAATTAGCGATGGGAGTGTACATAAGTCCAAATATCATTCTGACTTGACATAGGTAAGTTTCAAGGGTGATTGGTTGGGTTAGGATGTGTTCTAAAAATGGATATAGAGTTTTTTGAGCTGGAAATTTGGGTGGAAAAGGATTTAATAAAATTTCATGTTGTTAATTAAATTAAAAAACAATGGAATGGGTTTCAGGTGACACTAAATACCAGATATAGTGCTATAAAGTACCTAATGAGAAGGTCTGTGGTGTTATACCACTTGTCATGCCACCAGGTGGCCAGTAGTGGACCATTGGGCTCCATAATACCTATAATATTTTTTAAGAAGAAAAAACGGGTATTTCGGGGTTTTTAATTCAAATACCACTTTGAGGTATCTCTTCATGTGTCTTTGAAACTAAGGAGGAAACCCCCCTTCTACTCCTCTTCCTCTCATTCCATCATGGATGTTGATGGTCTGGGATGGGTTTAGCTCATCGTTTTAGGTATTATATTTCCTCTATATTCTCTTCTTCTTTAAACCCCTCTCCTTTGATTAAGTGTTGTTACCTTTAGTTATTTAAGTCAAATTTCACTAGATCATGGTGAAATATGACCAATATTATGGGGGATTTCATATGGATAACAATATGAGACTTGGGAGGGATGAACACATAAGGTTACTAACTGTTTCTCTAGAGTTAAATCACCACATCAATTTGTTTTTTGTTTTTTGTCTAATTACTATGAAAATGGTTAATGAATAAATATTGTAAATTTAGTAGTTTTCTCCTAATGGTATCACGAGTTTATAATGATTACTTTAGATTTCATTGAGTTTTCACCACTTGGGGAGTTATATCCTATTATAGCTAATTAAATTAAATATAAATAAATTTTTAAACTAAATATAAATAATTTATAATTAATTAAATAGTTTCTTTGATTGAGATAGGTACTCATGGATTTGGGATATGGATGATGTGATCTTAGGTTAATGGATCATGCATTCTAATATAGAGGTCACTCTATAATTATAAATTCACTCTTGTAATTTACCACTTTATATGTGTTAAAATATGTTATGGGATTTACTAGTGGCGGTAAAAGAGTATGAATTACCAATGGTTATTAGATTTTAATGAAAGGAATGTGAGATCTGTTAGACTCATAATGGTACCTTCTAGAATTTTACCTTTATTACACGACAATATAGTGTTATGTTACATATAGGAAGAACTTTGGTAGAGTAAAAGTGAAATATAAAATGGGTGTAAAAACTTGAGTGATGGATTTAGTGACCTAAGAAGGTCTTTTTTATTGTTGTGTGATGATCACCTAGAGTTATGGTCTAGGTATGAATTCATGTTAGGATTAATTGAGCTAACCATATGGGATTAAGGGCTTTTTAAGAGAGATAACCTATGGAATGAATCAAAGTTAATATGAAATCCTTAAGAGGCTTATATGGGTTATAAAGGAAGTTTCATAAATTTTCATCTAGTGAGATTACCATCCAATGAATAGATCACATTAGGGGTTAGTGTATAGTATAGGTTAGTGATGAACTATTTGAAAAAGTTTCCAAGAGTGTGATAACAAGTAATGTAACACCCTATTTTTAGAATGAAATCCCATTAATAAATCTCTTGTGTTGGAGAACATGTATTATAAAAAAAAGTGAATAAAAATGAACTAAAGTTTATTTCATTAAGGAATAATATTACAATAAAAATTAAACATTAAAAAATTATTAGAAATATATACGAAACATAATTATTACTAGAGGAATAAATCCACATGTAAATAAAAAGACTATGAACTTGAAATTTTTATCCTCATAATCTTCCATGAAGATCATACCACTTATTATAACTACGTAAAAATGAAAAACTTTAGAAATATTATAGACATATAAAGATATAAATTAATTAATTGGATTAATTAATGAATAAAAAAGGTTTATATGACTATTATAGGGTCATTGGGTATATATCTGACCTTTAGAAATACATATAACAAAAGGATATATTGAAAATGTTATAATCGGAATATAATAATTTTGTAAAAATGAATAATTAATTATAAATCATATAATTATGATTAAAAATAAATAACTATTAACTATTAAGTAAATAAGGAATGATAATAAATCAAAATATAATCATACAACATATAAGACATTATTTTTATTCAAGAAAAATTATTTTTCTAAAGTATTATGTATTTTTATTTAAAAGTTAAATTTTGAGTATTTATATATTAAATTTTAAATAATGGAATTAATATTCGTAACCATGGATTAAAAATTTTATAAGAGGATCAATTTAATTATTTGGTAAAAAAACAATTTGCTGGGGTGAATAGTGAATTACATGAGTAAATAGTTAAAATGGTAAAATGATATATAAAACTTGTAAAAATATAAATAAATTTCCATAATGGAGGTAATCTCAAAACTCCTTGGTAGTTTCTACTGATTATAAACTTTTCATGTAAAAATAACCTTCCATTATCATTAAAGAATGAGAAATTGCAAATATGTCACTCAACCTAATCTATAAGTAAACTCTTATTCTAACTATCCTATACCACTTCTATACTTTAGTTTCTTCTTTATTACCTACCAAAATTTCCACCTCTAAATTACTATATCGTATTTGGTATCTTTTGGTTGTCAATTGAAGGAGGTTTAAACCAATTTTTATGAAGGAATTCTTTACGAGAAGGAGTGATTCCGTCAAAGTAACAAGTTCAACAACATCTCTTTAATTTATCTTCTCATATACATTCTTATTAAATACCATTAACCACTCTAATGATGTTTTATTAACATCATTATGCTTCTATACAAATTATATTAATATAATATAATTTTTTATTTTTACTTCTTTAATCATATAATATGTTCTTGTTTGGTTCGATTAACCACCTATATAAATGGAGATATTCTATATTCATCATTTTCATTGTGGGTGAGTATGAAAACATAAATACTGATAATATTTGATATATATGAGCAATTTATCTCATGATTATTGTTCTAAAATGGTGTAATTCAAGTGAATTTTTTGCATCCCACTCTCTTATAGTGTTTTTGATGATAAAAACACTTAATATAAAAAGACACATCAAGTGTAAATAATGAGTGAATCATGAATTCAAAATAATTCAATATATTAAGGTTCAATATATTCTAAAAAAGATAGTCAATATGTGTAAGAATATAATATATAAACATGTCAAGAAATAAGTTTCCCCCTATGAGATAGTATTATTTTTCCATTAAATAAAGCAAAAAAAAACCCCCTTTGGGATTATCAAAAACAAAGAAGGGAAAGAAAAATTTATTTTAAACAATGATATTCAAATTAACTTTCAAAGAATTGAAAAGAAAATTATAAGATTTAATCTCAAGAAAATAGAAAGATATAAGATAATATTTAAAAAAATATGAAAAAAATTAAAAATAAGATTTAGAAACTAAATTTGAAAAAGATAAAAAGGTATTGATTACAAATTCAAGGGAAAATTAATTAAAAGAATAATAAAATAAAAAAAATAACTTCACCTCTTCGATGAAAATAAACCATTGAAAAAGAATACATACATTTTACTTATATATAGAGCATTAATGAACAATTAGATATATCAAAGAGAGAGAGAGAGAGGAAATAAAAGTTCAATAAAGAAATAGAAGTGATAAGGGTAAATTTTAAACCAAGAATCACTTATCCCAAATTAAGTAAGTAGATCCCTCCAGATAAGGATCCTCCACAATTAATGCAACTAATGAGGAAATGGAAACTTTATCATAATATAGGGTAACCTAAATAATAATATCAATGATTTCAAGAGAAAAATTTAAAGATATATCAATAACTTCAAGAGTTAAATCTAAAACTATGATATCAAAAATATATCAAGCTCCATTTTATAAAATAATAAATTTCAAGGAGAATAAAATTATATTCAATATTTTTAATAAAAATATTTTCAAAGAAGATTCAAGAGGGAAATTGAAATCTACAAATAAAAAACATTCTAATTTAAAACAAATATGATGAATTTGTTTAAAAAGGGAGAACTAAACCTTAGAAAAATATTTAAAGAGAGGAGTCATGAAATTATTTAAAAGAAACTTCAAGGATGTATGCTTTTAATCCATTCTATAAGATAATATTTTCAAGCACAGGTTAAACATAAATGATATTATAATAAATCACATGTTCTTTTCTAATACAAGATATAAAATATTCAATGATATAAATAAAGAATATTGAATAAGTAATAAATAGGGATAAGTAATAAAATAATTATTAGATTTCCACTACAAAAAACAATAAAAAAATAAAAAAATATTGAACTCTTTCATTCTCTATGGATCATCAAAAGTCAGTGCCCTGTGGTACCCATTTCATATTGGGTCTGACAAATTTAGCTAATAAACATTTTGATTCTATAATAAAATCGGGTCCAAAATTTTTGGATAATACATATTTACAATCCCAAACATGTTTTAATAAATGAATGAGTAAGAATTTGTTTTTTTATTACTCTAATATAAATTCTCTAGGATAATGATGATTTCAATTACAATTTGTTAAAATATTAAATAATATTCTATGAGTTTTAGATGAATAAGATGAAAAAATTATTAATGAAAAGATAATTATTACATTGAATAGTTGAATATCCCCAATTTTTTCCTCCTCAGTGTCGAGCCCCTTTTTCGAGTTGGTCCAATCAGAACCCATGGTTGAACTGATAAACCTCTAACTATCATTTTATTTGGATATTTAGAGACCTCATTTACCTAGGGTTTACTCTACATATGAACCTATAATTACCCTAATCTACCCCACCCCTAAAGCATCAATTTCATTCATGGGGTGTCCTACTATTATCATTTTATCTACTGAGTTCTAGGAGGAGGATTCATTTATTAAGGTTCTAGATGTAGTAGAAATTACGTTGGGGCATTCCTAACTAAGAGTTTTTCATAATCAATGATCAATATGATATGTAAATCAATGAAAAATGTCATTAAAAACATAATAAAATCAACTATTAATTGAAATAATAACACCATAACCAAACATAGGATCATCACATAATAAATTTATAATTAATTTAAGCAATTAAAGAATAACCTTGTGATAAATTATTGTTTCGTTGATGTATCTGAAAATTTATCTGCATCATACTTTCATTGAATCAAAGGAATAAAGTGTAGATTCCATCTAATGATGATCCACACATGTACCATGAACCTATGATCATCACTGTAGAAATATTTGAGTACTAACATGAAAAATCCCAATGCTTACATCATTCATCCTTGATCATCATGCCAATTGGTTCCAAGAAGAATTCCCCTTGATATCTCTATAATAAAGAGGGTTGGTGGAGGAGGATCACTCTCCATTATTGAGAGATTTCACAGAGAGGCACTCTATAGGGTCTAAGAGAATTCTTCAGAGTCATTGTGCACAACTAATATAATGGTTTACGTTAGAGTTGGAAATAATATAATTGGTTTTAAATATTTCCAAGGTTAAAAAATAATAATTGCCCATGTCCCCTTATTATTTCCTTAATCCCCATAGAACCTCATAACTATAATAATAATAATATTATTATTATTATTTCTCAACATATGCCAAAATAGTGAATTAATTAAATATTATTTCATCAATAAATTATTTAAAATTTATTAAAATAATAATTAATATATATTATTTATCATCGAACCTGTGAACTCGGTCCTCTATTCCTCCATAATATTTATCAAACCTTGAAGAATTACTATTTACATAATAAATAAATTTCATTGCATTATTCATCGATATATAAAGAATTATTATTCACTAAATAAAAATTAAATATTTATTAAATATTCTACTCAAAAAATATTCTATAAAATAAATAGTAATAGAATATATATGATCAAGAAAAAATTGATAATTATTAAAACATGTATGATAATAATATTTATTCAACATGTTAAATAAAAAAATATTATTATTATTTAATTAAATTTTTGGACACACTTAGTGTGTGATACTCTTGGTCTCTTTCTCAATGGAATTGGGTGGAAATTCCCAAAGTCTAATGTTAGATTCTAGTAACATGTTGAGGAACCCATAAAGAAATTAGTTAATGTCAAAATAACATAAAACCTTATACGAACATTTAGTGTGTAAAATAATCCCTTTATAATGATATCTATAATCAAGTAGGTTTCATGCCAGTGTTATTAACCTTAGTGTTTGGTGTGTCATTCTTTGAATTTCTAGAAATAAACATTACCATAGATCACTATGGACATGGATTTATTTAGGTTGTTTAATTTCCATCAAACTTCCTAAGATATCAAATTATTTTAAAGAACCAAATGGGAAAAATCCTTTGTCTCATTATTCACTAATTGAATATTTCTTGGGACATAGCCAACATATCTTACAACTCCATGAAAATATATGGTCTCGGTTTTCATCAATACATAATGGTATGATACTAATAATATCAATTAATAAAAATATCAATCAATAATAATATTAATATTTAAGTACTAATAAACACATCCATACATAGGAATATCCCATCACATATATAAAAGTTGATTTCCTACCAGAGGATCATATCCTCATAATCCCCAACCATGAAAATTACCAAGAGAGAACACCATGAGAAAGGTCCAAAAATTCTTATGAGACTCTACCCCTGATATCTTGTATCTTTTTTATACCATAAAATGATATCATCTGTCTATAGAAAATATTTTTAATAATACTATCATGTTACTTCTGGGTTCTTATCATAGCGTAGAACAACGACCTTTCAGTGAGACAGTTACTCTTAGGACATTATTACATACTATGTCACATAGAAGAACAATTATGATTTGATAATATGTTAATTAAAATTAAATAAATGAATACATGTAATCATAAAGTATATATAAGTTGGTTCTAGGGAACCAACACCAATAGAATCCCACTTTCACTAGAGCTAGCTACTAACAACTTTTGGTCTACTATCTCTCACATAATAATTATGATTCTACTCCGACAATGATTTATTAAATGGTTACACCTTGTCTTTATTACATTAAAACTTTTTTTATTGTAACTTCAACCCTACGAGAAAAATCTCACAAGAGGTGATACTTATAGAGTATGTTCTTTTTCCATTACTGTGACCCTGTCTCTTTTTTAGGAGTCATCATTATATTATTATTACAATATAATATGATAAGGTAATTACTACTAAGTACCACATCAATATCCTGTATAAAGTTCTTTATCCAAAACACTTATTTGGGTGCATCATAAGCCACTATATACTCTCAAAATACATTGTATAATTGTTGAAAAATAGTTGATTTGATGACTTCAAAATCATAGCTCCTCCGTTGAGATGAAGACATATCCTGACCGCGACTTCATATAATTTTGATTTAAAAAAAATTGGCATCATTATAACCCCAAATCACTATTTCCTCATGTCCTCTATACGATGGGAACATATATGTATTTCTTCTCAAATAATTATGAATAAACTTAATAGAATACCAATATTGTTCACCCATATTGTTTGTATATCTACTTACCATGATTAAGGCATAGGAAACCTTGAGGGTAGTATATAACATGTCATATATAATTTATCATGAATGATCTCGATCCCTAGGATGTAGGCTGTTTCACTTAAAACATTCATGGAGAAGCACTTATTTAACGAATTCTTAACTGATTTTAAGTCTAGTATGTCATTTAATGTAAGTAATATTTCATCAACATATACTAATATTACAATGACTACATTCCAACTAAACATCTTATAAACACATTTCTCACATTCATTCTTATTGAAACCAAATTATTTTACAGTTTCATCGAACTGAATGATATTTGACCTTGATGCTTTCTTCAATCCATAAATGGATCTTTGAAACTTTCAAAACTTTCTATCATTATTTGTAGTCACAAACACCTTTGGTTGTGTCATATAGACATCTTCATAAAGTTTCCCATTAAAGAAATTTGTTTTGAAACTCATTTACAAAATTTCATAGTCATGGTAAACTGGTATAACAAGTAGAATTTTGATTCATTTAAACATAGAAATTAGAGAAAAGGTTTACTCATAGTAAATTCCTTGATGATTTTTAAATCCTCTATCCATTAGCCTTGATTTATAGGTAATTATTTTACCTTCCATGTCTAGTTTTCTTTTAAATACCCATTTGTACCCAATAGGATTTACATCAACTGTCTGATTTAACAAAACCCAAACTTGGTTCTGATATATGGAATCAATCACAAAATTCATGGGTTCCTTACATCATATAGATTCTGATATCTCTACTAAATATTGATAAGATAGAGGTTCATTATTTTCAACCAATAATAATCCACCATCTTCGGTTACTAGAAAACCATATCTTTCAAGTTATCTTACCTCACTTGTGCTCCTATGTTGTAGTTGTGTTTTAGGAATAACTTCTTCCATGGGGACCTATGGAATTTGTTCTTATACAAACTATTTTATATATTTAGAATCAACTTCATCAAAATCAATATTTATCCCACTATCTTTCTTGAGTATGTGCTCCCTCTCAAGAAATATGGCTTGTCTTATCACTACTAGAAAAATGGGTTATTGCAACGGGTCATTTGCAACGGGGCCTCATCACAAATGATTCATTGTGGAAAAAAATCGCAAATAACACCTTTTGTGACGATCCATTGCAAAAAACTTATTATTTGCGATGGGCAGTAGCACCAGCGCAAAATCGTTTGGAAAATTTATTAAGAAAGTATTTGCGACAAACCAACTACCCATCACAAATAGTTTCCTGTTTTTTACTTTTTTGCGATGGAACATCATAATGACCAATAGAAATATAAAAAATCTATATTCTTTTGCAATGGACCATCGTAATTAGTATTTTCAATGGGCCCGTCACAAATAGTTGAAAAATTAAAAAATAATAATAATATAATAGTAATATAAATAAAATCATAATATTAATATTAATAGAATAAAATTATTTTTAAAATAATAAATATAATATAATATTAATATAAATAATAATATTATTATTAATATTCATAAAAAAATTAATTATAAAATAATTAATTATTATAATAATAATATTATTAATATTAATGAAATATTAATATTAATATTAGTAATATAATAAAAACCTGAGTATTCACAAAAATATAAAAATATATTAATTAATAAAAAATTAAATAAATAATAAAAAACTGTAATATTTGAGATGATATAAAAAACACACTATTCAAAACATCAAATAGTTAATATTACAAAAAAAATACATTCAAATTTTTCATTATAAAATAAAAATGCATCAACGAGGGGGAGGTTCGTCTAGAGGAGATAGAGGAGATGGTGGAGGGAACTCCATCCCTAAACAGCGAGTTAGAAATTGAAATTACTCTATCTGCTCGTGATTCTTCTTCTACTGCCATCGACGCATCTCATCCTGCATCTACTGTTGTTGGTGCTACTATCATAGGATCTCTTCCTACTTTTTCTTCTTCCATTGACGCATCTCCTCCTGCTCCCTATGCATAGTATTTATAATCTCACTTCGTGCTCACAGTTACTCCTGATATTGTGCATGAGATGATAATGACTCTATGTGAGCTCCTCTCGATATGGATGCCAACATTCCAAAGGGGCAATAAACACCCCCAGGGGTCAATCAAGAGTCTATACTAACAACTCAGCCTTTCTCAAAGCCATATTGGGTCATCTGTATCCATGATGCCACATCAAATTGGGGGGCACTTGTTTGACCATCAGTCTCAGCATGACTCTTAACATATGTTTGAGATGTCGCGGCCTCATTAGACCCCTTCAATTGAAATTTAAAATTTAAATAGTTAAAATATTATTTATAGTTAAATTTATATCTCAAAAAGAAATTATGATGACCATAATTTGAGGCTAGGGAGCACCTCTAATCTTTCTAGTGGCTGGATCACTATACATCATCATATAAATGTCATACTCCTTAATATTAGGCTATATGAATACTTATATGAATATAAAATAAATCATTTACATTTAAAGTTATATAAAATATTTAAAAAATGTACTTACCATATGCTACCTATGCGTAATTAATGTACGACAACCAGCTCGATGTGTTACCTCCTTTCTCCCCCGATTTTTCCAATCTTCTAATGATCTACTCTGAAACCTCTTACTCAAAAAATGTGTACATAATCCATCTGAAACCTGTGATGAAATATAATTAGGTCGGTGGATGTGACATTTCTCATCAAACTCCTTCAATCATGCTTTCTTCCTTACATTACTTTTCAAATTGAGCAAAAACTGAGTGCAATGAGGACACATAGCTCCCCTCCATGCCTTACAAAGAGCCTCACACATGCTCTCATCAATGGGATACAATAAACCCTACAAATAATTTATTATATAATGTTATCAATTAAATTAATTTTGAAATAAATATTATTTATTTACATACCAAAATATTATCGAACATGTGTTGCTTAACATCAATGAAAATCTGATCCCATGACACCCATGCATCAGAAAAATAATTGTGAAATATAGAACTCCCCTATCCAACAGCTATATGGGTAAAGTTATGATAAAAAGAACAATTAATCAAACAATTAAAATATAAATAAATTAATGAAAACTAACTAAAATACATAGGTAAACATACCTCTGTGTGCGTTGATTGAACCCAAGATGTGGACGTCACTCGGGGATAGGGTCAAAAATCATCAATTGGGCAAGACCACTCCCTCTCTGAGTGCCCCCTAAACTGCCAACAGTCTGAGGGTTGGCTGATCCAACCTCCTTCTCGTCCAAAGTTAGATCAGCCTCCTGTACCAGATCATATAGATCCACATCCATCTACAAATGAAATTATTATTGTTAGTAAATATTTTAAATACAACTATTATATATAGATATATATTATATATGGATCCTTCATCAACATCTATGGAGGTAAATTATAAGGAATTATAAATAAAAGACAACATGACTACTGACTACCGTAAGAACCAAATGGATAGAAATTGTCAGTAGACACATCTAATCACACGTTTCGGTCTTCTAAATAAAACGATGAATGAACTTGGTCAAAATGTTTCCCTGAATAACCATCATAGGGATGATTTAAGATCTTATTGGTCGAAATATTAGTTTTGTTCCATGACATCAATGATGTTGTGTTTTGAGTCATAAATAAATGCTACAACCTGGGTGTGAGCAAGAAATATCTCAATTGTTTTATAGGAACAAATCCATACTTCCCTAGTTGAGATTCATTATACCTTGATTGTCCACATGTAGGAAAAATATCAAAAAACTCATTTTCACCATAATATAAGATGAATTCATTTGAACATGCATTAATCTTTGAATAAACAAGACCCAAATTATAAATCAGCCTCTTTCTTTTATATAAATTCGCAGGAAACACATTTCATTTAGGTTGAAGTGTTTTTAACAAAAAGAATATCTGATCAAAACAACTATTTGACATTCCATTAGCAAATTTAATAGCCATAAATTTAGCAACTACTTCAAACTTTCTTATCTTACAACCAAGATATAAGGAATATTAAGTAGACATTAACAAATCATATAAATGACATGGTTCCAACTTAGCAGTTAAATTAATATCATCATGAGTCTCAGTTTGTTGAAAAGATGGACCTACCACACCATGTACGCAATTTTAAAACTGTGATGGATACAAAACCAAATTATTAATATTTTCTCTAGAACTGTGTTCACCATGTTGATACCAAAAAACATAATCTGGTTAAAAACCAAAATGCAATAAATGACCAACAATGTTGTCAAATGTTTCATAAATCCTTAGAGCACATTTTTTACAACGAAACTTAATTGTCCCTTCTCAAACAAATTTTGGTTTTGATGATGAAAATGATATGAAATCTCGAACACCCTCAATATATACAAGATTTTAACCAGAACTGTTTGGATTCATAATAGAGTTATCCAAGAATGATCATCTAATAATGACTATTTTCGACTTCCTCATTCCATATTTTTCTAAAAATATATAAAATAATTAGTTATTTTGTATAATTAGATATAAGATAAACACTATCCAAAAAATAGAAAACAATTATATTAACTTTTCTAGGAATTTATAATAATTTTTATTATTTTTTAGTTATTTATAATATTTTTAAGCTTTTATACAAATTTATACTCATTTATAAAAAATTATACTAATTACCAGTAGTTATTATTAATTTTAGGTATTCTTTTAATAATTATTGTTAATTATCAGGAGGAATATTTCCACCAGAATTGAAACTACTCTTTTGCATGATGACTCATCCCCTTGCAACTTTCTGTGACTAAAATCACTGTAAATAGTTTGATTCGACGTACGAATATTCATTTTCATATGCACGAGAGTGGAGAGTAGGGAGGCCTCACCACGCTACTCTCCAGGCTCTCATGCATACGAAAATGAAAATTCATACATTAGAGCAGACTATTCATAGTGATTTCAATAACACAAAGTTGAAATGGGATGAAGCATCGAGAAAAAGAGCCTGTTTTGTCCGATGGCTCACCACCTTGAAACTTTCGCTGACTAAAATCACTATAAAAAATCTACTCCGGCATATTTCTAAGTAGATTTTTCATATTGATTTCAATGGGAGAAATTTATAAGGAGTTGAGGCGTCGATCAAAATGAATGTCGTTAATCCACTGGAAATTGTTCTAATTTATTAATATACTCAAATTTATTATGATTTATTATGATTTATTACTAATTATTACTAATTATTACAAATTATTAGTAATTATAACTAATTATTATTAATTATTACTAATTAATGCTAATTTTTAGTAATTTTTACTAATTTTTACTAATTATTATTAACTATTATAAATTATTACTAATTATTTCTAATTATTTCTAATAAATCATAATTATTACTAATTATTACTAATTAATCCTAATTATTACTAATTATTACTAATTAATCCAAATTAATTATAATTATTACTAATTACTTCCAATTATATATAATTAATCCTAATTATTACTAATTATTACTAATTAATCCCAGTTATTACTAATTAATCCTAATTATTACTGATTATTACTAATTATTCCTAATTTTCACTAATTAATCATATTTTTTACTAATTTATCCTAATTTTTACTATTTTTTACTAATTTTTACTATTTTTTCATAATTATTACTAATTATTTCTAATTATTTATAATTAATTTTAATTAATTCTAATTAATCCTAATTAATCTCAATTAATCCTATTTATTTCTAATTATTTCTAATTAATCTTAATTATTACTAATTATTACTAATTAATCCTAATTATTACTAATTATTCTTATTTATTACTAATTATTCCTAATTATTACTAATTATTGATAATCAATCCAAAATATTACTAATTATTGATAAATAATCCTAATTATTACTAATTATTTATAATTATTACAATTTATTTCTAATTAATCATTATTGTGGGAAATTATTACTAATTATTGATAATTATTACTAATTATTATTAATTATTACTAATTATTGATAATTAATTCTAATTATTAATAATTATTGATAATTATTACAAATTATAACTAATAATTACTAATCTTTTCTATTTATTACAAATTATTTCTAATTATTACTATTTATTTCTAATTAATCCTAATTATTGATAATTATTTTTAATTAATCCTAATTATTGATAATTATGAAAAATTATTATTAATTATTCCTAATTATTACTAATTATTCCTAATTATTCTTAATTATTACTAATTAATCCTAATTCATACTAATTAATCCTAATCATTACTAATTTATCCTGATTATTACTAATTAATCCTAATTATTACTAATTAATCCTAATTATTACTAATTAATCCTAATTATTACTAATTAATCGTAACTATTACTAATTAATCCTAATTATTACTAATTAATCCTAATTATTACTAATTAATCCTTATTATTGCTAATTAATCCTTATTATTATTTATTAATCCTATTTATTGATAATTATTTCTAATTAATACCAATTATAGATACCTATTACTAATTATTATTAATTATTTCTAATTATTGATAATTAATCCTAATTATCACTAATTATTAGTAATTTATCGAAATTATTTCTAGTTATTTCTAATTAATCCTAATTTTTACTAATTATTACTAATTAATCCTAATTATTACTAATTAATCCTAATTATTATTAATTATTACTAATTAATACTAATTAATACTAGTTGTTACTAATTAATCCTAATTAATACTAATTAATCCTAATTAATAGTAATTAATCCTAATTATTACTAATTAATCCTAATTATTACCAATTAATCCAAATTATTATTAATTAATCCTAATTTTAATTAATTATTACTAATTATTACTAATTATTACTAATTATTATTAATAATTACAATTTTTACTAATTTTTACTAATTATTCAATTTATTACAAAGTATTGGTAATTATATCTAATTTTTTCAATTTTTTCTAATTATTACAATTTTTTATAATTATTACTAATTTATTCTCATTTTTTCTAATTATTACTAATTATTTCAATTTATTACTAATTAATACTAGTTATTACCAATTAATATTAGTTATTACTAATTAATAATATTTATTACTAATTGATACTAGTAATTAATAATTAGTACTAGTTATTACTAATTATGACAATTTATTACAATTTATTACTATTTATTACAAATTATTTAAAATTATTAATAATTATTACAGTTTACTACTAATTAACACTTATATATAACTATTCATAAAAATATATACTAAAAAAACAAATATCTAATTCTTATTTAATTAAATTACATCTAATTAACAAAAATTATAAATCATTTAAAATAAAATAAATTAACTAAACAATTAAAAAAATAGATAAATACCTTGTAACTGAAGCTTTCGGAGTATCAAAGTCACAGATTATGCTCTGATTTAAAATTTTAAACTATGAAAAATTTTATAAGAAAATTTTCCAGAAGAGAGAGAGAAGTTGAGTAAAGAGTGAAATAAGAGGAAAAATGATAAGGGTATATATTGGATATATTATTTGTGATGGACGACCCGTCACAAATATTTCCATTTATGACGGGGCCCATCGCAAATAACTCTATCTGCATTAATTATAGTCGTCCATTAAATAGTTATTTGTGACGGGTCTCATCACAAATGGGTACATTCCGACAAAGTATTTGCGACGGGACAAGTATCCTGTTGCAAATACTAAAAACCATTATCATGTATTTGCGACGGGCCCCTGACCCATCGAAAATATCGTTTTTTTTTCGTAGTGTATGATAGTGACTTTCTTATCTGTTGGGTTGTATAGATAGTATCCCTTAATTTCCTTGGGATATCCTATAGATAAAACATTAATCCTTGGGGTGCTAGTTTGTTTCCAAAGGTGTCCTTAACAAATTCCTCACATCCCCATACACATGTATATGGAAAAACATGCTTCTTTCCACCCCATAACTCAAAGGTAATTTTCTTTTACACTTTAGTTGGCACTCAATTTAGTGTGTATGCCATAGTTTCCAATGGGCATCCAACAAAGGATAATGGAATATCCGCATGAATCATCATCGACCTTACCATGTATAAAAAGGTACATTTTCTCCTTTCACTAACTTCATTCCACTAAGGTGTATAATTAGGTGGAGTGAGTTGATAGAGAATCCCAAAATCCTGTAGAAAGTCGATAAACTCTTGGTTAAGATATTCACCACCTCGATTAGATCCAAGATTCTTTATCTTCTTACCAACTTTATTCCCTACTTAATTCTTAAATTAATTGGATTTATCAAAGGCCTCATACTTATACCTCATCAAGTATACCTAGACATATCTACTCATGTCATCATTAAAAGTTATGAAGTAAGAATATCCTCCTCTAGATTCTACTGGAAAGGTCCAAACACATTGGTATCCTTGGATATCTATTTCCATTTCATCCTATCCATCCAATGGTGTTTTGGTCACTTTTCTTTCTAAAAAAGCATGATATCTTTAAATTTCTCTTCGCATAAGGGAGTCTAAAAAACCATGTTGATAGATATTTATTAGACACTTTCCATTTTTGTTACCAAAATGGTGATGCCATATCTGAGTGTTGTATGTGTCGTGCAAACATGATTTTTTTTCTATTTCCAATATTTTTTTTTTATAATTTAATATATAAAAACCATTATATAGTTGTTCCATACCATAAAAAATGTTTTCATTGTTAAAGAATCATTCTTTATTTTAAAACTTGAAAATAAATCCATCCATATTAAGAAAAGAAATAGAGATTATTTTCTCAGTAACACTTGGAATAAAATAATAGCCCTTTAAAATGAAAATAATTTTGATTATAAATGGAAGGTATTAGTCTTATATATCCAAGGTAGTGCATCTCGCTTTATTGACTTTTCAAAAATCCACATATCCTCTGAAAATCATTCAAAATCTACTTGGTTCCTGCATTTGGATATAGATGTGGGAACCATAAGCTAAATACAATACCCAATATGTAGATAGAGATATATTGCACTTGATAATGAATGAACCTTTAGTTTCCCTTTTCTTTTGGGTGCAGTTCATCTTCTAGTAGCCTAGCTTTCCATATGTAAAACATACTGATTCCTTTTCCTTCACCCACTTTTTTATTTTCTTATTCATTATAGAATGGTGATCATGATCTATAGAATTTGAGTGTGTCTTAGACCCATTTTCCTTGTTCTTATTTTTCTTATTCACAATAAGCACTACAGGTTTTTCATTCCCCATTTCCTTGTCAACTTAGAGAATGAGATAAAGAAGTCCCAATAGTGTTTTTCACCATTTATCATGTTCCAATTCAAAATGAAATTGGAGAATGATTTAGGTAGTTAGGAAAGGATGAGATATTTGTGCATATCATCAGGTAATTTAATGCCCAAGATGTATAAGATCTCTATATAGCTAATCATCCGGACTACATAAGGCCCAGAAGGCATCGACTCTCAATGTTTTCATATGAACAATGCATTAGAGATCTCACATATCTCTTATCTCGCCTCATCTTGATAGAGATCACAATAGTGATAAATCATGCAATATGCATCCATATCATTATATTGCTTTGTAATCTCATTAGTTATGAAAGATATCATGAATCATTGGATATCTATGGCATCGTCCAAATGTTTCTCGTTGAGATAAAATTATTCCCCATTATCATGTTATCGAAGTGCGTTAGGAATTGGATTTTCAAGCATATATAATTTATTTCCATGGTATAAAATAACATGTAAGCACATTTTACATTCTTTTAAATTAGTGTTAGTGATAATTTTATCATTCTCAAGTATGTATTGTAGTTATATGGTTTACATCATGATAAATATTGTTTTTATAATTAAAAAGAGTAGAATTTTAGTAATTTTTCTGATAAAATTACATAATAAATATTAAATTTATGAATCTCCTACTATTTTATCAAAACCTAATTAACCTTACCATTGGATTTGAAAAATTATATTTCTTGAAAATTATAGTGTAAAAGACCCACATTTTCTTTCTCATAACCTTGAATTTTTCTTGAAAAGTTATTTGAAGGGTTTTAGTAAGGCATAATATTTCCAACTATGTTAAATCATAGTTCTTTGATCTATTGAGTGGACTCCTAAGTGATGAACTCTTTAAATTTTATTTTCTCAACCCTTTCTTATTAGTTATACCAAATCATACTTTGTTAGTCAACTATTTATGTGAACTAAGTTAAGTAAACACAAAAATCAAGTTAGAATTCCATGATAATTGAAATCTCCCTAACTTTGGATGATCAAGAACATTGAACTATAGTTAGATTTTAACTTAAGTAGTGGAACATCATACCATATTAATATATATAATTGAGGTTTTTTTATTCTTATAAATAAATTTACCATTTTTATCTTTATTACATGATTTTTAATATTAAGTGGATTTACTTAATTGATTAACCATGTCTAAGATAATGTTTACACATAATCCAATTTATTTTAGTTCTATCTTGCATGCTTGTTAATTCATTAATTCACGTGATTGTGAAAAAACATCTATAATTAAATTAACCTTGAAACTTGATAGAAATAAAATAATAAGAGTGGTATGATCACGAGATATTGCTAATGGTTAGTTTATCTAGATGATGATAAAATAAATGTTGACCTAGGGGAGAAACACCTTGAATCGTGACTTGGTTTGTGTTGTATCTTTTCACCTATCCACCCATGTATATCTTGTATTTGTTTCACATCATCTCTAAACTTGAACCACCTCCACCTGCTTGGTAACTCCATCCATTACATAAGCTTTTACAAACATTCAGGTGAGGGGAACCAAAGGATTAGTTAAGGGGGTTTAAATAAAAGTAAACCGTGGGCACAGATGACCTTACATAATGGGAGGAGGCATAATGCACAGACCATAAATTTAATTTAATAATAAATAAAAATTAATCCAATCATATACAAATGTCTTGTCTATTCTCATGATCACCTACATACATGCAACAAATTACACATATAATAAAATAATATTCAATCCAAATTGTTCTTATTTAAGATAAATCATGCTTGAATAAATTAATTATCTTTCAATTAATAAATTATTTTATCTTAATTATAATCCAAACATTTCATTATATTCTCAAGAATCACAATTTTAAACAAATTAAATAAATTTATTTAAAATTTACAATGTAAAAAAACATATACCTTGGAGGAAACACAACGAGTACCCGCCCGAACCACCCAATGTGTATTATATTCATAGACTATTTAATCATGTGGCATCTAGCATACACATCTTATCACATAATTTTATATAATGTATGATTCAAATGAATGAAACACAAAACAAATATTATTTGCACAATGTGTTATGTTTTAATGAGAATATAGTACTTACTATATTATGACTTATACATGATATGCAATTATGAATATTATAAAAAATAATTAGAAATTTAATATATATATATATATAACCCAACACATGGAATGTACGAGTCAACTAAATGACAAACAAAACACATTTTGATCAGGTTAAAATATTATAATTAATTAATTTTAAATTCTATGTAAACTAATAATATACACTATGTGTACTATCCAGCTATATGTCTTGCATAGATCTTCACCATCTATCCACAACACCCACCAAGATACTGGGTGTGTTTCCCTTCAACGAAAATTAATAGAGTACACGGTATATTTGTGGGATACATGTCATGTGGTCTCCAAGTGACATAATCACCAGTCATGTTAGTTGTGTAATAAAATAAATAGATCATCCTTAACTAATGGACTACATGTCCTGAATGCAAGTTACACATCGTGTAGTCTGATTAACTATGCACCAAGATGGACCGGTCAACACACAATGTATTAAATACACACAATTTTTAATAAATTCACATTTTCTAAATTAATTTTAAATTAATTAGTGAGTTTTTTTGGTGCATTAAACATATGACCATGATGTGTACCATTAAGATGCACACTCTGTACTCTAGTGTTGTACAACTAGAATACTTTGAACATATGGTTAAATTATGTGAATGCTATTTATTCAAAATCAATCCATTTATTGATAATATTTATGATAATAAATAATAAGAGAAGAATATATCACAATTTGGATTAAATAAATATTAAACTAAAATTGTAAACAAACGATAAATGCATAAATAAAACAATTATCTTTATATAATTATAAATTATTGTGCAACTACTTTGATATAACTTGAAGGTTTCATATGAAGTGGAAGTACCAGTAGGTCATGCCCAACTTAGTTTTTATCACAATCGATGATTAATCTAAGATGAATATCGATGAACAACATTGTGAGCAACAAAATTAAATCAAATATTAATTAACATAAAATTACGAAAACCAAACGCAATATCATCACATAAGAAATTTATAATTTTTTAAAAAATTAAATAACTACCTTGTAGTGAATTTTTTTTTCATTGATGAATCTAAAAACATCCCTATATCATACTATCATTTCATTATAGGAATCAAGTATAGATTCCCTGTAGTGGTGATCCATATGTGTACCGCAATCCTCTCACTGTCACTATATGAATCTTCGAGTACTAGAGCGGAATATCCTAATGCTTATGGCATTTTTCCTTGATCTCCATGATTATCAATTCCAAGAATAATTCTCCTCGATCTCTCTAGAATCAAGAGGGTTGTTGGAGGAGGAACACTCTCTATTATTGAGTGATTTCTTGGATTGGTCTCTCATGGGATTGAAAGAATTATCCAAAATCTTTGTGCATAACAAACATAATAGCTAGTATTACGGTTGAAAATAATATAATTGGGTTTAAATAATGATAGGGTTAGAAATTAATAATTGAACATGTGACCTTATTATTTCCTTATTCCCCATGGAATCACAGGTCCATAATAATTAAATAATAGTATTTCTTGACATGTGTAAAACTAATGAATTGATTAAATAATATTTATTGAATAAATTATTTAAAATTTCTTCAAATAATATTTAATATATATTATTTCTTACCAGACCTATAAAATCATTAATCCATTCATCCAAAATATTTTTCAAGCCTTGAATAATGAATATTTATTTAATAAATAAATATCATTACATTATTCACTAATAAACAAATAAATATTATATTCACTAAATGAAAAATAATTATTTATTAAATATTCTACTCACAAAATATTTTCTCAAATAATTATTGACAAAATATTTGCGATAAAAAACATGAATAGTTATTAAACCATGAATGAGAATAATATTTATTCAAATTAAATAATAAATAATAATATTATTTACCTTGGGTTCTGGACACACTTAGTGTATAACCCTCTAGGCCTTTTACTTAGGGGCATTAGGTAGAGCTTCCCAAAGTCCATGGTTACTGTCTAATAACATGCTAATACACCCATAGATAAAGAAGTTAACGTCACAATGACATAAAACCATATATGAATGCTTACTATGTAATATAATCCCATTATCACGATATCTATAATCTATCAGGTTGCATAATGGTGTCATAAACCAATGTGTTCGATGTATCTTTCTTTGAATTTTTAGAAATAAACTTTTCCATAGATCACCATGACCATAGATTTATTTATACTATTGTATTTACTTCAAAGATCATGAGATATCAACTTATGTTAAAGTATAGAAATGATAAATCACTTGTCACATTATTCTTGCCAGGAACCAGGCTGGAGTGCCATCAAACCCGACATCTGACCCGGACCAAGACATGGTCCGAATGGAATTCCTGATCCCCACGGGCTAAGAACTAATGCCAGGAATCAAATATAATCCATGTGGGAATAATTTTATCCCAATAAATAACTATGATCAAATAAAATAAACCATACAATCCACATTTACCAACAACTAATCATATAAATAAATATACAAACAGGTCTAGGTATAAAGATATAATAGAGAAAAAGAAAAAATGAAACTGAAAATAACTTCAACTGGACCATGCCAACTAGATATCCATGTGACCTCTTGGTCACCACCAACCATAATCCAACCATAAGACCAACTTTCCCCACGAGCAACCATGCAAGAGACCTGGATCTACAAAATATCTTGGGTCTACCGACAACAAATGGTTTGAGTAGGGTGTGAGCTAAAAATATCAGTAGGAAACCACCATAGAATCCATGCATTATATTTCCCAAAAACAGTCCATAAACACTAGTTTGAAATAAATGTATAAAAATATTTCTTTCTCCTTTTAATAAAAAACACAAATTTTCCTTTTAAATCAATAAACACCATGTTTCCATCTTCAAATCAGATTACCAATTTAAAACGAGAACCTAAACCAGATTCTAAATAGAACAATACTAATCTCTAATAAATATAAAAAATTAGTGAAAAAAAAAAGAAACCAAATGTAGCACAATATGAGCAATAAAATAAAGATAAAAACCATGGGCATTATTAAACATCCCTAGAGATATCCCTAGATGTACTCGTGTCGGACTCACCTATCGGTATATGGTGCAACTCCATAGTTTATAACCAACTGGCCACCCTAAACCAACCAATCCAGTGGAACATCCTACCAAGCCCTATCAATTAAAGGGGGTACCAACCCGTCTAATTGGAGTTGATAAGAAACCATCACTCAACCTTCTAAAGAATCACATGAAATCCATAGTAATAGTAGACTATGTAAGTAGGAGGCCCTCGTGCACGTAACTCACCTTACCTTACACCATCACACTTGCCTACCCCAAATGATAACACCACCTATATGATATCCCACAAGGGGAAATCCTCAATATGGTTTCCCATCATATAACAATCGGATCACAAGTTCTAATTGGGTTGTCACATCACATAATCTTTCAAACCACTTCAAAAGACACCTTAAGTTTCCAACTAGGAGTTCACATTTGCAGAACCCCATTCATTTCCCAACTTTAAAAAGTGAAAACTGAGACTTACATCATCTCCATATCAAATATACTTTCAAAAAATTTCTCAACTATTTTCAAATTCAATATAATCATCCACTCTTAGGAGCCTAATCCCAAATGAGCCTTTATACCAAATCCAACTTCATTTCTAACATTATTTCAAGACCAAGATGAAAGCACAAAACACACTTAAATATTCTTAAATGAGCTTCCATAGCATTTAGAAATTGAACATATTTTATAAAATACCAAGTGGGCCATAATATTAAACATAACATTTGAAAACTCAATTGAGTTATTTGGAAACAAAGGGAGTTTAGTTAAACACCAAGAGTATAAAAGAGACACCCAATTGTTTTGAAAACCAGGTTTTATGTTAAAATAAGGCCATCATCACTTATATTCCCATACATGTGTGCACTCCAATAACACATGGATATTCCCACAACAAATTCCATACCATAATTATCTTTTCTCCAAAATATTTTCAAAGAAACAACACATGATTTCCAACTAACATAATAAACCATACTATAAAATTGACCATGTTACACATATCTAGCCCAAATCACAATACAATCAATTTATTAAATTGTATCTAAGAAAAAATACAACTCAAATCAATCAATTTTACTCTAAAAGATCATTTTACATTTTATCAAACACATTATGTGAGCATATACATAGGCATATTTAAAAAATAACTTCAAAACCCATTTTTAACAAATTCTACCAACACCAAAAAAACCACAATAAACTAAAAAATGCGTCCCAATAATGAAAATAATATTTATAAATTTTTAGAAAGAAATCAAGAATCAATGGAATTAATCGGATAGGAAATGTATGGATACACCTACATCGATGGTGTGCGAATGCGATGAAACTTTGGAAGGAGGAAGAATAGGCCCCGAAGATCAATCTACACACCCTAAACATCAAGAAAATAAAACTGCACATCAAACCTAATATCTATGGTTTAACCAAACAAGAATCACACTAAGAGAGAACCCTAAAACACGAGTGGAAGTGGGAGATACGTGGAAATCGACCCAAAAAATCAATGGATCTTACAATAGATTCAAAAGAGAAGCATCCGTTGGTGATTAAAAGAAAGGGTTTAGGGTATACAATGTCCCCTAGTGAATCTAGGTTAGAGGATAGGTAGATCCCTGATTTTGGGTTAAATTAATCAAGGGAAAATAAGGCAATTTAAATATTTTTAATGACTGGGCAGCTCACATGGTTTACCAAACCGTGGCCAAACCCTGCGGTAGCTACTGCCTAAGAAGGAATCGACTGCAAGACCAACTCACATGGTTTTACTTACCATGCCCAAACTGCACGATATATATTGTCCAACTCAAGTACCTTCCATATAGTTACCTAGTTTGAGGTCCATAGTTTCTACTAACCGTGCGCTACCCATGTTGAGGTAAAAAATTCACCCAAAACTCAAAAACTCAAAAATTTAATCTTGGACTCAACCTGAACCAAAAAATAAAGATCAAAGACTAGGAAAATAATAACATAAAATAATATCAAAGTTTGGGGTGTGACAATTCTCCCCATCATAGACACTTTATCCCCTAGAAATTCACCCAGCTAAAGGTTAACCCAAAACCGGTTCCATGCTCGACCAAAACCAAAATAATCCACAACCCTTGGGGAAACCTTTTACTCCACAAGTCACATTCAAAAAACACTAGAGGAAATCATAGCACAAGGAACAAGGGGATAACATGAAAGGTTTCTCCCCACCATAGTAACTCAACTAACATTGTAATTTCAAAACCCAACAACATCACCAAGACTTAAATTGGAAACCCCTACAAGTAAACTAAGAAAACTAGGACCATGGACTAGGGAAATACCAACATGAACTAACCCAAATTCCTTATCATGGGAAAAAACTACTACTAAAACAAGAAACTTCATACACAACGTGATCCCCCAATACTAGGGGAAACCCACAAAAAAACTTGATCCCGGTAGTGAACCGAAACCACAACCCATCAATTTCATATAACTCAAGAAACTGAAAATGATCCCAACTGAAAACTAAAATCCTAACAAACCCACACAAGGGTTATGCATTCCCAAAAAACCTCAACCAACTTAATACCCACATTAAAAAGGCACCATCCAAAAATTACAATAAAAATGAATGAACAAGTTTCTTACATAGATGAGAGAAACACACAATGAGAAGAAAATTACAATAGGAAACTTAAATCGTATCTAATACAACATTAGATATAGAAAATGGGACTAGGTTTCCCACACACCCCTGATAATTCCTGACTACGTATGAGATTCACTCCAAGGCCTGTGGATGAATCCCTGATGACTAAAGCATCTCTTTCATCACACTCAAGCATGATTATGCTCTGATTGAAACATTTCTTTAGGATATTCTTCCTACAACACTTCTCTAGATAACCTAGATAGACACTACAAAGATATGCCTTTTGGGGGATTGTTACAAGACTAATTCAAATTCCTGGACCAGCCACACTGGTGGAACACAAGAAAACGGTATGATTAATTCAAGATCAAAACCAATAAAGGATACTCCCCAAGGATAGGTTGATAGGGCACACACTTCTCACTAGATGGAGAACCTTTATGAGAAATAAAGGACACATGATTTCCAACTGTCTATGATCCAGAAACCAACTCAGCTAAAAACACTTCATCCACCAACCTCTCAAAATGAAGATCTTTATTAAAGAGGACACACTCCTTGATCTCTGGGTGAAGACCCCCAATGAAAATATAATTCTCTAATAGATCCCATCATGTTACCTCCATATAACAGGAAACCAAATCTTTGAAATGTTCAACATAGGCCTTCACCATCCACTGGTCTTTCTAAATACTCATGAACTCTTCCCTTTTTCTCATCTCCACCTCCTCAAGTAAAAAAAATTGGACAAAGACGGACTTAAACACTTCCCACATCATCCCAAATTACATTTATGGTGGGGAAAACAACACCCATTAATCTAAAGTTGGACCCACAAACAAACCTAGGATAGCACAAACCCTACCAAATTTGGGAGTTCCCAACAATATGAAGACACACTCAACTTCATCAAGCCACTCCATTACCTCTAACTGGACTCAATCACCACAAAGGATATGAAACTATTGAGAAGAACCAGACACTATGCATAACTCATTAGAAACTTTGGGGACATTTATAGGAATAATTTTCTTAATAAAATAAGAAACACAAGACCACAACCATCATCAACCCAAAACATAGCCAGTAAGAGAATCTGAAGCAAAAAATAGGCTCCCAATCCAAACATATATAAGCACAACCAAAATTCATCTTTTCAAAAATACCTCTTATATTTCAATTTTTCAAAATAGACATATTTCAAGGACACATTAAATGACCAAAAATCTCTTTTAAATCCAAATATAGTTTTCAAAATCATTTTCACATCTTCGAAATCACCTTAGAAAAGAATAATGCTAAGACTTAGATCTCAAATACACACCCATGGAATCCCATGAACCATCACACATGTTTTCATCCATTTCCATCCATAAATTCCAACATTAACTTTCCATACATACCCACACATATGAGAACTTTCATATGCATTACAAAGGGTCACACCCATGTAGGATCCAAGTACAGTCGTCATCACTACATAACCCACGGAGGATCCAAGTACAGTCGTCCTCACTGTCGAACCCATGTAGGATCCAAGTACATTCATCATCGTCGTCGCAGTCGCAGCCAGCTCTAGGGTTCCCGCACACAGCGTACTCGATTCTGGGAGGGTCTTCTCCATGAGTAAAAGAGGGTTGATATATCAACTATCATGAAGTCTAGAGTTGATGTATCCCGATGTTCCGTCTTGTCAAAAGGAACCCAATGCGACAGACGGCGCGTCAAACGGACGCCCAGTCTAAGAGATATTGGCTTTTCCGTTCGTGGGGCCCAGTTGGAAATATGCTCGTTCCAAACCCAGCCATTTACCCAAGTTGTCTAAAACTCACTTAGAGTATCTTAAAAGGACTACCTCGTCAATAGGATCCCAGTTTCACAGATGGTGCATCGATCGGATGCACGGTCCTTAAGTTATTCATGTTTAAGTGAATAACGGGCCCAACCCGTTTTTCCCAGTGGGCACATGGGTCGGGTTAACTCAGTTTTACAGGTCCGACCCGGCAGGGGTGTCAGACCGGTCCGAAGGAAAACGCAACTCATCCCGAAGGGTGCGTCCCGGCCCGAAGGGGCACGGCCCAACTCGGCCTGGCCCGGCGCGGCCCGGATCGGCCCGACCCGGCACGGCCCGGCTGGCTCAGCCGACTGGCCGAGCGGCTCAGCCCGAAGGCCAAGCAGTTCTGAGGGTGGCGTGGCCCCCTAGCTTTCCTAACCGGTGGCGCCAAGCAGCGCCGCCCTTCCCAAACGGGTCGGCCTTCTGGTGCACACGGCTCGCACGGCGGGTCGCAGGTTTCTTCAGCACGGCGCCCTCCTAGCGCCATGGTCCGGCTCCGCCAGGCCGGCCGATGAGCCGGCCGATTCTTCTGCCGAAGCGGCCCGCGATGCAGGTCGCGGTTCCTCCCGCACAGCCGGCGCGACGGCGCCGGCTTCCTTCGCCGTGTTCCCGGCATAGCGCGACGGCGTCGTGCCTCCTTCTCATTTGGTTGCTGATTCTAAGAATAAGAAACAAGTTCAAACAGAGGGTCATCGGGCTATGTTTGTTCAGCCCGCACCCTCCGTGTAAGCGATATTAATAGTCCAAGGTATTTACTTGAATATAATGAGAATGAGGGATTAATTTATTTAAATAAATTAATAAAACCCCCTACCTCAACAACTGATGACGAACGATAGCATCGCGATAGATGGCGTCGCGAGGTGAGGATTCGTAGACGTCGACGGTGTGCGTCTGAGGAGGAAGCAGATTCTCCTCACTTGTCGCGGAGAAGAGAATGGAAGGTTCATTGTCATTCTTTGTGGAACCATTGTTCTTCGTCGAAGGATACGTCATTCTTCATTGGAGGCCGGTGTTCTTCCAAAATCTCAAGATCTCTCCCAATCTTCCTTAGCACAACAAAAGCTCTCCTGAAAATAAAATAATAGGCTTCCCTATTATTTTATTATCACATGAAATTTAAAATTAAAATTCGAACCACTTCATTTAATTAATTGATGTGGTTGAATTTATTAAATTAATATTTTGGAAAGAGTTGAAAAGGGAGAGAGGAGGAGGTGAGAGGTCTCATAAATATGGGAGAGTTGTCAACATTAACATTGGAGTTTAATGGGGGGGGTTTAAATAGGGTTAAGGAGTTTAGGGGGAGGTGAAAGGTTAGGGATCATGTGGGCCCCACCTTTCAATTATACACACATGGGATGTTGGGTGGGTGTGGTCCCCACCAACAACTTCCCATCAGAGGAATTAACCTCCTTAGATATAGAATAAAATTGTACAAACAATTTTATTTACTTATTTAATTAAACCCCAATAAATAACTTCTCCTCCCGTGAAAATGCGAATACGGTAAAGGCCCCCTTAAGAAATTATTGGTGTTGCGAGTTCATCGGATCCCTTGGATTTAAATTCCGATCACTGCTTCAAAAGATAGAAAAACCCTCTCATTCATTTACTAAACGTACCCGTAATAAACTTCGGAAATTGATTCCGAGCACACCGGGACTCGGAATCAAGTGTCGTTAGATACCACAGATTCGTAATATTCCAAAGTATTTAAGAAAAAAATATCCTTGAAATTTATAGGTCTTTACATTATTCCCACCTCAGGGCTTTACATCCTCGTAAAAGCTACAACATAAACTAGGGAAACAAATGAGGGTACTGAGCACGCATCTGAGCCTCCCGATCCCATGTTCTCTCCTGGAGGTTCCCATGCTGCCAACGAATGCACACAAGAGGAATCGACCATCCACGTAGGACCTGCTCCTGTTGATCCTCGATCTCCACTAGGACCTCCGTGAATGTAGCCCCGTCATCGATGTCCAGCTCTCTATGGTCAATGATGTGGGACGGGTCTGCACGTATCTCCTCAGCTGTGACATGTGGAAGACGTCATGCACCCAGTGAAACTGAGGTGGAATAGCTAGGAGGTAAGCCACCTCTCTTACCCTTCTGAGGACCTGGAATTGTCCGATGAAGTGTGGAGATAACTTGCTGCCCCGGCCAAATCTCCGCAATCCACGTCGAACTGATACCCGTAAGAAAATGTGGTCTCCATTCTCGAACTCCAGTGGTCTTCGTCTCCTATCAACATAGGGACTCTGTCTACTCTGTGCAGTCCTCACCCGCTTTTGGATTATTTTCACCTTCTCTATCATAGCTTGAACCATCTCTGGTCCTACGAGTGCTGACTCCCCAAGGTCAGTCCAGCACAGAGGTGATCTGCAAGGTCGGTCGTACAATGCCTTGTAAGGTGTCATCCCGATGGTGGAGTGGTAGTTGTTGTTGTACGCAAACTCCACCAAGGGTAGGTGATCCTTCCAGCTACGACCAAAGTCAAGGACACATGCACGGAGCATATCCTCAAGTGTCTGAATGGTCCTCTCTGTCTGGCCATCCGTCTGAGGATGAAAGGCGGTGCTCAGGCATAGCTGTGTCCCAAATGCCTCCTGCAACCCCTTCCAAATCCGAGAAGTAAAGAAATTGTCTTGATCATAGATGATAGACGATGGAAGACCATGAAGACGTACGATCTCCTGAACATAGAGGCATCCCAAGTTCTCTACTGAGCCCGGCTCTCTGATCGGTAGGAAGTGGGCCGACTTGGTGAGTCATTCTACGATCACCCAGATGGATTCGTGTCCTCTGTAAGTACGTGGAAGCCCCATCACGAAATACATGGATATTCCTTCCCACTTCCACTCTGGAACCTCTAAGGTTTGTACCAAGACTGCTGGTACCTGGTGTTCTGCCTTCACTTGCTGGCAAGTGAGGCTTCGTGAAACGAACTCTGATATATCCTTCTTCATACCTGGCCATCAGTGCTGTCGTCTGAGGTCCTGGTACATCTTCGCCACTCCTGGAAGTACCGCTATAGGGGAAGTGTGAAACTCCCATAGAACTTACTCTTACAGTGCAACTGGTACCATGGTACTTCCCCTGAAAAGGATGTCGTGCTCTCCTCCTTCATAAAATCCATCTGGCGCCTGCCCCGTAGAAATCGGAGCACGTCGCGTCTCACAGTAAATGTCCCCACACTGTGCCTCTCTGACCCGCTGACGTAGTGGAGGAGTGACTGTGAGGGACTGTAGAAAGTCTGCCTCATCTCTATCCACAAAGAATATCTGCAAACCAGTTAACTGCTTCGTCCCCTCTCCAAGTAGCTGAATACCCGACCTCCTGCTGAGAGCATCAGCCACAACTTTCTACTTCCCCTGAGTATAGAATATCTCAAAGACATAGTCCTGGAGGAACTCGATTCATCGCCGCTATCTTAGGTTTAAGTCCTTCTCCGAGAAGATGTACTTGAGACTCTGGTGGTCAGAGTAGACTGTAAAGCGCTCGCCCATCAGATAGTTATGCCACATCTTCAAGGCAAATACCATTGCTGCTAACTCTAGGTCATGGGTAGCGTAGTTTTGCTCGTGCTTCCTCAACTGTCATGAACCATAGGTGATCAATGCCCGCTCCTGCATTAGGATACACCTGAGTCCGGTCCCTGATGCATCACAGTAAACAGCGTACCCTATGCCCTCCTCCAGTAGCCTCAAGATGGGTTCACTGGTCAATCTATGTCTCAACTCCTGGAAGCTCTGCTGACATCTATCTGACCACACGAAGGGTTTCCCCTTTTTCGTCAAATCTGAAAGTGGTGCTGCAACTCTAGATAAGTCTGGCACAAATCTCCGATAGTACCCAGCCAGACCTAGGAAACTCCGCACCTCTGTCACGCTCCTGGGTGGCTCCCAAGCTAGTATTTCCTCGATCTTCACAGGATCCACAGCAACTCCCACCTCCGAGATGATGTGCCCCAATAAGTGAACCTCTCGAATAAAGAACTGACACTATGAGAGCTTACCATAAAGATGGTTCTCTCAGAGTGTGTCCATTACAACCCGCAAGTGGTAGGCGTTCTCCTCCTCAGTAGTCGAGTAAATCAGTATGTCATCGATGACGACTACGACAAAACGATTGAGGTAAGGATGGAAGATCCTATTCATGAGACTCTTGAACACTGATGGTGCATTATTTATGCTAAAAGGCATAAACAAGAACTCGTAGTGGCCATACCGACACCTGAAGGTCGTCTTCTACACATCCTCATCTCGAACTCTGGGCTGATGATAGCCTGACCTGAGGTCTATCTTCGAGAACCATCATGCTCCCTTGAGCTGATCAAAGAGGTCTTCAATCCTCGGGAGTGGGTACTTGTTATTTACGGTCACCTGAATCAGGTGATGGTAGTCGACACATAGTTGTAAGATCCCATATGCCTTCTTGGAGAATAAAATCGGAGAGGCCCAGGTTGAAACACTTGGTCAGATGAATCTTTTTCCCTATAAATCCTCCAGCTATACCCACCGCTCACGAAGCTCGATGGGAGCCATCCTATATGCTGGAGTAGATATTGGTGTTGTCCTGGGGGACAGGTCAATGTAAAAGTCTACCTCTCTATGAGGAGGTAGTCCTGGAATGTCGTCAGGATAAATGTCCGCATACTGATCAACCACAATAGGAAAACTCGGACTTCTCACATCAACTGCTACTAGGATGACACTAGCCAACTAATGGGTGATCGGTTGCCTTCTCCTCTGCGTAAGTCCTTCCTGCGCTGCAAAGGCTCCCTTCTCACCAGTGAAGGTGAACCTGGTCCCATATGTGTGGACACACCGCACTTTGTGCCTAATACAGTCGATCTGGGCATGAAATGTAGATAAAAAATCCATCCCCAAGATGATGTCGTAAGGCCTCAACGCCGCTACAAGAAGATCCCAACTGAAGCTCTCGCCTCCTAGAGTAAGATCACACTACCGGCACCAGTGCGTAATCATCGAGTCTGATCCTGTAGAAGTATCTAGTTATAAGGATCGAACCAACAGCTCTGCCGGATTCTCCGAGCTCTGAACAAGGGAAGCATCAATAAAAGAATGACTCGCTCCTATGTCTATAAGAACTGAAGCAAGGGTGGAGTAGAAATAGATAGTACCTCGAATCATCTCAGTTGTGTTGTGGTCATAGACCTCAACTGCCTGGAGCTGAGGCTTCCCCTTCCTACCTCTCATATGACTGGCTCTTCTGCATGTACCCCGCACATCCGAACCAATATCCTGTGGTTGACCACCTGATGGCCTGGTCCTCTTGGACCTCTGCGACATCTGTCTACTTCCGGCTGCAGTAGAATCCACTACGAGTCACCCTACGGTAGGCATCGCTGCTGTCGTAGGCTCAGCAAGAAAGCTCTCCACAAGAAGGGCTCGCTCCAATACTCCTACCTGCGTCGTAATGCTGAGGAAGATCATCGAAGCCATGATCTCATGCCTCAGTCCCTGCTCTAAGGACTGGGCTCGGAAGAATGGGTCTCGTACCATGTCTGTGGAGTAGTGCGAGAGGTCAGTAAATCTCACCGAGTACTGGGATACTGTCATGCTACCCTGCTGCAGCTATAGTAACTCCTGGATGCGCACCGCACGGAGGGTGGCTGGAACAAACTCCGAGTGGAAGAGGCTCTCAAAGTCCGTCAAATGTAGAGATGCCTCTTCGTGCATCTGTAGCATCAGGCTCCACCATCTACCAGCTGCTTCGTGCAAGAGACTCGCAACAAGGATCACCATAAGTTCAGCTGGTTCCCCTACCAATCTGAAGACTCTAACGATAGCCTCCATCCAATACTTGGATGCCTGATGATCCATCTCTCCGTGGAACCTGGGCAGCCTCTATCACTGAAACTCATGCAACGCACTCTGGCGGCATGCACACTCCGCTGCTGAGGTTGGTGGTATCGGTGGTCCAGCGGGTAGTGGTACCGCTGGTGCCTCCGTTGTAATGGGGCCCTACACCGAGGCCTCGTCCGTCAATGGGCTGCCATATCGTACGTAACTGGGAACCCTAGATGGCTACCTTCGTGTGGCCATCCTGAGAAGAAACATGTGTGCCACGGTTAGTAAAGTATACCTAGTGAGCTGACACAAAGTAATCACAAAGAAAACTTTTGAAACACACATGCAATCAGTGTTTTCGAGCACGTAGTCGGAAATCAGAAGTCAGGGTCCGGGTGTACGGATACGTCGGCCACTGCACCCACACTGGACTCCCTGGACTGAAAACCACACTCATTGTTCTTAACACTATTTCTTTGCAGAGAAGAAATTATCAGTGTCCTGAGTTCTGCGGTAGAACCGAATCTTTTGATACCAATTTGTCACGACCCGTCCTCGGGGCCCGTGTCGTGACTACCCCAAGCCCGCCTTCCATAGGCCAGGGGCTGGAGACTAGAACCAAAGGCGTAAATCCCGATAGAAGGGAAGGTATTTACTTTATATAAGTAAACAAACACATCAGATTATGCAAGTGAAGTAAGAACTAAGTAAAACTGAGTGCAAAACTAAGTGCTGAAAAGTAAATGGGCCAGAATACAAACCTAGTTGAAAGTACAATACAACTGAGAAAGAAATTATAAAAACTGTAAAGTAAAGGAGCCACCACTGAGTCATCCTCCGGGAATCCCACCTGAAGGGTGGGTAATGATAGTCTCATCGGTACCTCGGGTCTGTCTGTCTGCTCCGTGTACATCCTGCCAGGTGGTCCACCTCCGGATACTGTCCAGCTCCACAAGCCTCGACCATGATCAGTGATGTCCGTCGTCTGCAACCAACACAACGTAGTGTGGAAAATGCCGTGCAGGGGTGAGTATAACGATACTCATTAGGGACCCCGAGACCCCCGAAGGTCTCCCAGAATCAAAAAAGGATAACCACAAACGAAATATACAAACACGAAGTATCAACCAACTCTACTTTGGTATATGCCCATACATATACCTAAGTCATCAATCACAGTACGGCTCCAACATCCGAGCCCAAGCACAATCCAGTCCACACAGTAAATATGTCAATCATACCAATGATAACGATTGAAAGTCAAGACTCAACTTATACAGGTATACTACTCGCGAATAGGGGTGGGGATGATTAGATGTAGCCTCTGAATCATCTCCTCTTCCAAACCCACATAGGATCCAAGTATAGAAGTCGTCGCTACCGAACCCAAGTAGGATCTAAGTACAGTAACCATCATTGCCGAACCCATGTAGGATCCAAGTAGAGTCGTCATCGCAGCCAAACCCACGGAGGATCCAAGTACATTCGTCCTCACTGCCGAACCCACGTAGGATCCAAGTACAGCTGTCATCGTCATCACAGTCGCAGCCAGCTCTAGAGTTCTCGTACACAGCGTACTCGATTCTAGGAGGGTCCGCTCCATGAGTAATAGGGGGTCGATACATCAACTATCATGAAGTCCATAGTTGATTTATCTCGAAGTTCCGCCTCATCAAAAGGAACCCAACGCGACAGACGACGTGTCCAACGGACGCCTGGTCTGAGAGATATTGGCTTTTCCGTTCCAAGGGCTCGGTTTGAAATATGCTCATTCCAAACGCATCTGTTTACCCAAGTTGTCCAAAACTCACTTAGATTATAGCAAAAGGACTGCCTCATCGATAGGATCCCAGTGTCGCAGACGGCGCGTCGATCAGATGCGCGATCATTAATTTATTCATGTTTAAGTGAATAACGGGGCCACCTAGTTTAACCCAGTGGGCCCATAGGTCGGGTTAACCTAGTTTGACGGGTCTGAACTGGAAGCGGTGTCAGACCGGTCCGAAGGAAAATGAAACACGGCCCGAAGGGTGCTGCCCGACCCAAAGGGGCACGGCCCAGCCCGATGTGGCGCAGCCCGGCCTGGCGGGGCGCGGCCCGGCCCGGCGGGGCACGACCCGGCATGGCGCGGCACAGCTAGTCCCGGCCTGGCGCAGCCCGGCTTGGCATGTGCCCCAACTAGCTCGGCCTGAAGTCTGAGCGGTTCCGAGGGGGGAGCGGTCCCCCGGCTGTCCGAATCGGCGACACCACCCTTCCCAAATCGGCCGGCTAGGCCGGTCAGCCTTCTGGTGCATGCGGGCCATGGGTTTCTTCAGCGTCGCGCCCTCCTGGCACCACGGTCCAGCTCCACCCAGCCGTCCGACGGGCCGGTCGGTTCCTCTTCCGAAGCGTCTCGCGATGCGGGCCGTGGTTCCTCCCGCATATCTGGTGGGACGGCGCCGGATTCCTTCACCGTGTTCCTGGCATGGCGCGACGGCGTCGTGCCTCCTCCTCCTTTGGTTTCTGATTCTATGAATAATAAAAAAGTTCAAATGGAGGGTCGTCTGGCCATTTTCGTTCAGCCCACGCCCTCTGCGTAAGCGATAGTAATAGGCCAAGGTATTCACTTGAATACAATGAGAACGAGGGAGTAATTTATTTAAATAAATTAATCGAACGCCCTACCTCAAAAATTGATGACGAACGTCGGCATCACGGTAGATGGAGTCACGAGGTGAGGATTCATAGACGTCGACAAAGTGCATTAGAGGAGGAAGCGGTGTCTCGTCACTTGTCGCGGAGAAGAGAATGGAAGGTGCGTTGTCGTTCTTCGTGGAACCGGCGTTCTTCGTCGAAGGAGATGTCGTTCTTCGTCTGAGGCCGGTGTTCTTCCAAAATCTCAAGATCTCTCACAATCTTCCTTAGCACAACGAAAGCTCTCCCAAAAATAAAATAATAGGCTTCCCTATTATTTTATTATCACATGCAATTTAAAATTCAAATTCAAACCACTACATTTAATTAATTGATGTGGTTGAATTTATTAAATTAATGTGTTGGAAAGAGTTAAAGAGGGAGAGAGGAGGAGGTGAGAGGTCTCATAAATATGGTAGAGTTGTCAACATTAACATGGGAGTTTAATGGGGGGTTTAAAGAGGGTTAAGGAGTTTAGGGGGAGGTGAAAGGATGGGGCTCGTGTGGGCCCCACCTTTCAATTATCCACACATGGGATGTTGGGTGGGTGTGGGCCCCACCAACAACTTCCCATGGGAGGAATTAACCTCCTTAGATTTAGAATAAAATTATACAAACAATTTTATTTACTTCTTTAATTAAACCCCAATAAATAACTTCTCCTCCCGTGAAAACGCGACTACGGTAAAGGTCCCCTTAAGCAATTACCAGCATTGAGAGTTCATCGGTGCCCTCAGATTTCAATTATGAGCACCGGTTCAAAATATAGAAAAACAAGCTCATTCGTTTACTAAATGTACCCGAACTAAACTTTAGAAATTGATTCTGGGCACACCAGGCCTCAGAATCAAGTGCCGTCAAAAGCCACAGATTCGTAAAATTCCAAAGTATTTAAGAAAAAACATTCCTTGAAATTTCTGGGTCTTTACAAATATAATCCATGTGGGAGATATTTCAACCCAATAAATAACCAAGATAAAATAAAATAAAATGTATAAGCCACATGAACCAAAAACTGACCATATAAATAAATACAAAAACTGATCTAAGTACGAAGATACAATAGATAAAGAAGAAAAACTGAAACGGAAAACAACTACAACTAAACCATTCCAACTAGATCTCTATGTGACCTCTTGGTCGCCACTAACCACAAAACCAACTTGTTCCATGAGAAATGATGCAAGAAACATGGGCTTGCAAAATAGCTCGGGTCTACCAACACCGAATGGTACAAGTAGGGTGTGAGCTAAACAGCTCAGTAGGAAACCACCACAGAATCCATACATTTCCTTTCCTGAAAATAGTACATAAACACAATTTTGAAATACATGTATAAAAATAGGTTTTTCTCATTTTAATAAACAACAAATCTTTTCCTTTTAAAATCAATACAAACCATGTTTCTATTTTCAAAATAGATTACCATCTTAAAACCCAAACCCAAACCAAAGTCCAAACAGAACAATACTGATCTATACTAAAAGTAAAAAAGTAGTGAAAACCAGAAATTTAATATAGCAGAATATGAATAAGAAAATATAGATAATAAAACATGGTCTTTACTAAACAACCCCAGAGTGATCCCTGGACACACTCGAGTCAGACTCACCTGTTAGGATATGGTGTAGCTCTATAGTCTATAACCAACTATTCACCCTAAACTGACTAATCTAGTGGAACATCCCACCAAGCCCTATCAAGTCAAGGGGTACCAACCAATCAAATTGGGGATGATAAGAAACATTCACTCAAACCTCTAAATATGCCCAAGAAACCCATGGTAATAGTATACTTTGTAAGTATGAGGCCCTCGCACGCATGACTCACCTTACCTGTCGCCACCAAACTTTCCTACCCCAAACACTGACACCACCTATACGATAACCCATAAGGGTAAATCTTCAATAGGGGTGTATATCATATAAAAAACCGATTACAAGTTCCAATCGGGTCATCACATCACATAAGCTTTCAAACCATTTCACACAAAAAACCATAAGATGCCAACCGATCATTCACATTTGTAGAACCACATTAATTTCACAACATTACAAAGTTCCAACCAGGATTAAATCATGTCCATCTCAAATACACTTTCAAAATATTTCTCAACCATTTTAAAAATTAGTATAAACTACCACTTTGAATAGCGCAATTCTGAAAAGGCCTTTATACCAAATCCTACTCCATTTCCAACCTTATTTCAAGACCAAGATCCAAACACACGACACAATTAAAGATGCCAAATAGTATTACTTATCATTTAGAAACCAAAAATATTTTATAAGATACCAAATTGGTCATAATATTAAATATAACATTTGAAAACACACTTGATTCATTTGGAAATAAAGGGAGTTTATTTAAACACCAAGAGTTTAAAAGAGACACCAAAGTGTTTTGAAAATTGGATTTTATGTTAAAACATTTCCATCATCACATTTGGGACCATCCATGTGTACACTCCAGGCACACATGGATATTCCCACTTCCAATGGAATACCACAAGAAGTTTTTTCTTCAAAACATTTTCAGAGAAACATCACAAGCTTTCTAACTAACACAATAAACCATACTATAAAAATCACCATGTTCCACATATCAAGACCAAATCACTGTCTAATAAATTTAATAAAATGTATATAAGGTAAAATAACACTCAAATAAATCAATTTAACACTAAAATCTGAATTGACATTTTATTAAACACAAAAGGTGTGCGTATACCTATCCATATTTAAATAAACACTTTGAAAACCATTTTTAACAATTTATACCAATACTAAAACACCACAATAAACTAAAAAATGCATCCCAAACCTGAAAATAATATTTAAAAATTTATTTAAATCATTCAAAAATCAATGGAATTCATTGGAAAGGAAAAGTATGGAGAAACCTACCTTGATGATCTGAAAATGCGATGAAACATAGGAAGGAGGAAGAATAGGCCCCGAAGATCAATCTACACACCCTAAACATAAATAAAATTGAACCACACATCAATCCTAATATCTAGGGGTCTTCTAAACAAGAACCACACCAAGAGAGAACCCAAAACTAAGAGAAAAAGTGAGAGAGATTGAGAAATTGACCCAAAAATTAAAGGATCTTACCTTAGATTCGAAGGAGAAGCATCAATGGGTGATTGGAAGTAAAGGAAGAGGGTCTCCATGGTCCCCCTAGTTCACCTAGGTTGGAGGAGGGGGAAAACCTGATTTTGAGTTAAAATAATGGATAGGAAAAGAGGTAATTTCAATATTTTTAATGACTATGCAGCTCTCATGGTTAGGCCGCACAATTTACCAAACCATGTGCCAAACCTGGGGTAGCTACTTATAATGACCCATAATTTACATACATGGTTATTACTTAAAAATTGAAGTACACTTATTACAACATATAACAAAACCATGAAAGGACCGTATAGGTATTGTTTCATTAGAAACTGGGAAACATAAACAACTGGTTCATAAATCATCTACGTTGTCTCCCATTTATTTCATCATATATAGAGTCCCTTTTTGGCATATCATACTTAATTTCCTTCTTCCTGACCTGGGGAAAATAAAACATACAAAAGTGTGAGCTCAAATGCTCAGTAAGGGTAAACAAAAGAAATATCAATCACATCATATTCATAAGAACATATCATTTTGGAAATCTTAACCTGCAAAAGAGATCATAATTTCATAACATGGGATAAATCATAGTAGTGAAATGTAATCCCAATAATCATAACTTAAAACATTAAACTTTGTTTCATACACAAATAATCATAGAGAATCATTTCTTAGTATTCAAGACTCATATCAAAGACTATCTTAGAGGACAAAGTCCATTTCTGAACCGAGTTCACTCCTCGTTTCAGTCCTGTTTCACTGAATCGGTTTAACCTGTCGTTCCAGCCATGTCTATCTTATGAGATATAAATCTTTACCCAATGCATTGGAGGGAGATATAGTTCCCACCCATCTCATAATGATACCATTCTTATGTTTGCCACAAAATCATAAACCATACATCATAGCATAACCCATGTAATAAAAATGGGATTCTTAAACATCATGTCATCATAACATAATCCATAAAAGGATATCGTAAAAATAATTCCATCATAACATAATCAAAACAATTTAAAAATAGGGATATAAACAGAACCCTATATTATCTTAGATGGAAAATAATTTTGATAAAACACTTGAACTCCATTCTTGAGGAAAATATCATTTATACTTCAAAAACATTTTTCCTTTCTTAACATGTCATACAATTTTAAACTAAAAGAAGTTGATTAAAAATAAACATTAAAACTTGTAAAGTAAGATTCTTAGAAATAATTTTTTAAAAATCTATTCATGCCTTATAAGTTAAAAAACATTCTTCTCGTACTTATGTCGGAAAAGTCAAAAAGTACCTCGTATGAAAAACGACAAAATATTCCTTTCATATCTTTTACTAAAAACTCACCGAAGGGTAAAATTGGATTTAAAAAATTGTAGGAGGATATAAATAATATTACATAATGAGGAAACATGGATGTGGATGATAAATATTCCCCAGTAAATTCTGAATTATAAACAATCTCGAATAAAAATTGAGATTGCGAGATTGTCCCTTACCTTAGGTCTGATTTGCTTCGTAAGTGTCTGAACCTCCTGTATAATGATTTACATAATGTTGTTGACTTATTACAGAATCATACTAATTGTTATGATATCATATATGGTCATATTCATAGCTTCTTATTAGTAATATTTCATTGCTACTTGTTATTCGGGTGTTTATTACTTTTTGTTCTTATGCGTGTTTTGTCGAATAAATTATTATTCTTCTTTTTAGGTTATAGATACCTTATTTACAGAATTTTATTAGTGTATACATATCATATTTATTCACTCAATTCATTTATGTAATCATTATGCAATGAAAATCATGTAGAATGAGTCGCATCACATCGTGGAGACGGTATTCCGTACGTACGCACGAGCGATGATATCGTTCCCATGATTGTGGAATTGTATTGGAGTATATGTATACTATTTAAGAATCAATGTCACTTTAAAATAATCATATATAGTTATTCTTTACACCATTATACCCATTCAAGTAAGGTGGTGGTGGAAAAGAGATTACACCACGGCGTGGAGACGGTATTCCGTACGTACGCACGCGCGGTGATTTCATTTTTCGTAGGATCGATAGATGGTGAAATAGGGTTGTTTCATACTTATAATAACATATCATTATATGAGTGATACTGATTTTATTACTTCATAATTAAACATCTAAATAAGAAGAAGTGGAAGAAGAAATAAAGTTGAAAGAATCAGTAACTGACATTACCTCTTCTTTGAAGCGACTCTTTGAGACCTCCTCTTAGGGCACTAAAATTGGTCTTTGAATAAGACCAGTACCTCTAGGATGTTTCTAGGTAAGTTTAGAACATAATTTGGCAGGTTTTTTCTGATCTTTAATGCTCAAAGTGGTGTGAGGAAGAGAGGGAGGAGGTGCCCTTTTATAAGGGAGGAGAGGGGCACCTTAGGAAAAACTAAAAATATTATTTTATTATAAAGTCATATTAGGTTTTTAATAGCTCCAAATTGATTTATTTTGAAGATAAGGTGGGTATGGGTCTAAATACTCTAATGAAATAGAATTTAGACATTTTTAGGTATCTATTTTAACCTTATCATTTAGATTTAACTTTAAGTTATATAATTTAACTTTTACCGTGTCTTCTTGTTTTCCTACACTATAAGGTTAATAAACTTACTATAACAAGCCAAAATAACCCCAAGTTGTTTATTATTAATATATATAACCATATCTTTGTCATTTGGCCGAAGATTATATTTTTAGGAATAAAATAACAATTATTAATATAATATTTGTTTTAAAAACTATTTTATGTCAATTTTGACACTATTTGGTAATTGATTTTTGTGAAAATCATAACAGACAGATTAGTTCGAAAAAAGTTAATTAAATAAATAATAACATGTCATATTAACATATAAAATTATTGGATTTCATAAAAAGTCTCAGATTACATTTATTTGGGTATTTATAACATCAATTATGTCAATATTTCATTAATAATATAATTACTGCATCATCATTGTGTCATAAATAAATTAAATTATTTAAAGTCTAAAAATTACAAATAAAATACAATTATGTAGGAAATATTTTTATATTTCTAATTAATATTTATATTATAATTTATCTTATGAATAACCCTATATTAAAAATTATTTAGTTATTAAACTTTGATTTTAACTATTTTAACCCTTCTTTAAATAAATTAATAATAAATGTCCTAATCTAATCCAAGTGGGCCTAAATGGTCATATTTTATTCCTAAGGTTGTTTTTGGCCGAATTAAACTTATCAAATATAATTAGGACATGTGTTAGGGTAATAATAATAACATTTTTACCCTTAATTACCCTATTTACTTTTAACCGTGGTAAAAAAAAGTAAAAAGTTACTATTCAACAAAAATTATTTTCATCTCATTGAACCACATTTTAGTCCTTGATAATAACTTTGTCTCTCGGATATTCGAAATTCCACTCATAAAAGCGGTAAAATTAAGTTTTACGTAAATTTGCAAATTCTCCTAGGAGGTGGGTAAAAGACGGTGAAAAGTTCAATAAAATTTTTATATATCTAAAATTATTATAAAATGACTCCAATGAATTGCATTGAACTTATATAGGTATTTTTTATCAATTTTAACCTAAAATAAATTTAAATAAAATATGTAATTGTTTAAATAAAAATTCAGTTTTTAAATAGTAACCCAGTGTTTTCACTATTCATCAAAAATTGAAAGTTTTCAGAAAAATACCAAAATTTCACCCTAGGTTAATTTCGATATTCCAAATCCAAAAAAGAAGTTCATTTTGAAAGATGAAATTTAAAAAAATTCAAAAAGTGGGTATTACTATTCATAACGGCTAGTTTTAATAATATTTTAATAGCATATTGTTGTTTAGTGAAACTCGGTATTGCGTACGATGCAAGCTATCGAGAAAGGCCGCGATTGCGTGTAACGCAAGCCAAGCTAGTGTTGTGTGTAGTGAAATATTCCTTTGATGATTTATATAACATAAAAACAAAATATTTCTCATAAAAGTCTCGGGTGTTACATTCTACCCCCCTTAAAATGAATTTCGCCCTCAAAATTCGTCACTTTGTAACAAACAGATGAGGATACCTCTCCCTCATCATATCCTCAATATCCCATTTAGCTTCTTCTAATTGTTGGTTCCTCCATAAAACTTTCACCAAGCGAGTGGTCTTGTTCCATAGGACTTTTTCTCTTCGATCCAGAATCTCTATCGGCTGTTCTTCATAAGAAAGATCTTGCTCCAGCGGTACAACTTTGGAGGTGAGTACATGTGAAGGATCAGGTATGTACTTTCTCAGGAGAGATACATGGAACACATCGTGAACTTGGGAGAGATTCGGTGGAAGCACCAATCGGTAAACTACCTTCCCAACACGATCCAGTATTTCGAAAGGACCGATATATCTAGGGCTCAGCTTTCCCTTCTTTCCAAATCTCATTACTCTCTTCCAAGGAGATATTCGTAAGAACACTTTATCACCCACTTCAAACTCTAGGTCTTTTCTTCGGTTATCGGCATAACTTTTTTTTCGACTCTGATCTGCTCTTATGTGTTGTTGAATAGATCGGATCTTTTCTGCCATCTCATCAACAAGATCGGGTCTTAATAGCTTTCTTTCCCCAACTTCATCCCAGCAAGTTCGAGTCCTGCATTTATTTCCATAGAGAGCTTCATAAGGAGCCATCTGAATACTGGAGTGAAAGCTATTATTATAAGAAAATTCCACCAAAGGTAGGTGTTGATCCCAACCACCTTTGAAATCCATAGAGAAAGATCTCAACATATCTTCTAGAATTTTAATTTTCCTCTCAGACTGACCGTCTGTCTGAGGATGATAAGCAGTGCTGAAACTCAACTCTGTATCTAGAGTATGCTGAAGACTTCGCCAGAACTTTGAGGTAAACCTTGGATCCCGATCAGATATAATAGAAAGTGGTACTCCATGCAATCTTACCACTTCCTTCACGTATATCCTGGCATGCTGATCCAGAGAGAAATCCTCTCTAATAACGATGAAGTGTGCTGACTTTGTAAGATGATCAACTATGACCCAGATAGAATTATTTCCTTTGGATGTTTTAGGAAGTCCAGTGACAAAGTCCATAGTGATGTTTTCCCATTTCCATTATGGTATGGGTAATGGTTTTAACAACCCCTTAGACTTCTATCTCTCAGCTTTAACTTTCTGACAAACCAAGCATCGAGAGACATATTCAGCAACATCTCTTTTCATGCCATCCCACCAGAAGTACTCTTTCAGGTCCCTATACATCTTCGGGCTTCCAGGATGAATAGAGAATGAAGAACTATGAGCCTCATCCAGTAGCTCGTTCTTTAATTCGGGGATGGGAGGAACACAAACCCGATTCCTGAACTTTATTATCCCATCACAATCAAGGTTGAATTCAGGAACATTTCTAACCTTATTTTGTAACTCCACATCTTCTTTCTGTGCCTCTTTAATCTTTACTTGTATAGATAGTTGAACATTCATTTGATAAAGATATGATTTTTCCCCTTCCATTATAATTACAAGATCCATCCTTTTTAAATCGATAAATATTAAATCTTTTGTGATCCTCATCATGGATAAGCTAGCATGGTCTTGTCGACTTAATGCATCTGCCACCTTGTTTGCTTTCCCAGGGTGGTAATGAATTGAGCAGTCGTAATCCTTAATCAGCTCCAACCATCTTCTTTAGCACATATTCAGCTCCTTTTGTGTGAAAATATACTTTAAACTTTTATGATCAATATAAATATCACACCTTTCTTCATAAAGATAGTGCCTCCAAATCATTAATGCAAAGATTACTGCAGCTAACTCTAAATCATGATTTGGGTAATTTTTCTCATGGATTTTCAACTGCCGTGAGGCATAAACTATCACCATATCATTTTGCATAAGAACACACCCCATCCCCTTCTTGGATGCATCCCTGTAGATCACAAACCTTTCTCCACTATAAGGAAGTGTGAGTACATGTGCACTGGATAGCCTTCTTTTCAACTCCTTGAAATTCTCTTCATATTCCTCTGTCCAAAAAAACTTAACTCTTTTTTGAGTCAACTTGGTGAGTGGATTAGATAATCGTGAAAAATATTTCACAAAATGTCGATAATAACCAGCCAAACCAAGAAAACTTCGGATCTCGGTTACTGTTGTTGGTCTTCACCATCTTTCGATAACCTCTGTTTTTGCTGGATCCACAGATATCCCCTCTTTTGAGATTATGTGACCCAAAAATGCAACTTTTTAAAGCCAAAATTCACTCTTGGTAAATTTGGCATAAAGATTCTCCTTTCTCAGGGTCTTCAATATAATTCTCAAGTGATCTTCATGTTCTTCCTTTCTCTTTGAATAGACAAGAATATCGTCTATAAAGACAACCACAAACTGATCAAGATAGTCTCTAAAGACTCTATTCATCAGATCCATGAAGATAACTGGGGCATTAGTAATACCAAATGGCATCACTATAAATGCATAGTGTCCATACCTTGTACGGAAAGCCATCTTTGGTATATCATCCCTTTTGACCCTTAATTGATGATACCCTGAACGAAGATCAATCTTGGAAAAGTATTGAGCTTCGCATAGTTGGTCAAATAAGTCATCAATGTGTGGGAGAGGATATTTTTTCTTGATAGCGATCTTGTTAAGTTCTTGATAATCAATGCAGAGTCTCATTGATCCATCTTTCTTCTTAACAAATAGAACTGGTGCTCCCCAAGGTGACGCACTAGGGCGTTTGAATCCCTTATCAAGATTCTCTTGGAGTTGCTTCTTCAATTCCTGCAACTCAATTGGTGCCATTCTATAAGGTGACTTTGAAATAGGTAAAGCACCCGGTACGAGTTCTATTGAAAACTCAACTTCACGATTTGGTGGAATACTCGGTAATTCATACGGAAAGACAGCATCAAACTCCCTTACAATGGGTATATTATTAATCATGAGTTTCTCACCAACCATTTGAGATAAATAACCTTCATTTAGTGGAATCAAGACCCATAAGATGGAAGAAATTTCCACTGGAAGGTTATGTTCCTCCTTGCATCGATAGATGATCAAAGATTGATCTGGAATATGAAATGTGACTTCCCTTCTTTTGAAATTGATATTAAATCCATATAAAGAAAGCCAATCCATGCCAAGAATAACATCAAATTCCACTATAGGAAGGATCACAAGATTTTCAGGAAGCACTTTCCCACAAACTTCAATCGGAGAAGAATTATAAACTTTTGATGCAACTGTTGTGCCATTAGGGGTTGTCACAGCTAACTCAACATCTAATTGTTGAGGTAATACAGTGATACCCTTAGAAAATTATTTAGAAATAAAAGAGTGGGTGGATCCAGAATCAAATAAAACATTTGCTACTTTAGAGTGGATGGTAAGTGTACCTTTCACCACTTCGTTATCGTACTCCACATCACTGATAGAAATTGCATGTGACTTTCCTTTGTCTTTATCCTTAAGAGTTTTTTGACATCGATCATCATCAACAACCCTTGGATTATGGAATTGATTAGCATAATGACTTATTTCCTTGCACTTGTAACATTTAAGTGTAGGAGGTTCACTATCTGTAGCCTTTTCTTTGATCGCATCTGTAGACATCTTCTTCCCATCATTGTTGCATTCAAATGCCCGATGACCTTACTTTCCACATTTGAAACATTTACTTGTCCCTTTAATACAAGTCCCTCCATGTTTCTTTCCACACTTTGAGCATAAGGGAAAACCCATCCTCTTTTCAGTGTTCTCTTTAGATTTTCCATTGAATTCCATTTTCCTCTTCTTATCAAACCCATATGACTGATGGGTTACTCCAATCTCCATATCAACCTTTAGAGAACATCGAACAATTTCCTCGTAGCTATTGAAGTACCTTATGTCTAACGCCCTTAGAAGACTTGGTTTAAAGCCACTAAAGAATCGATCGATCTTACTCTTAGGTTGGATAATAATCCCAGAAGCATACCTTGCAAGTCTTGTAAAATTTGCTTCATATGTACCAACAGATTCATCATCCTTTAGCTTCAGTTCAAGAAACTCCATCTCCATCTTTGTTCTAAGAATACGAGAGAAGTACTTATTGTAAAAATAAGTTCTTGAACTCATCCCATTCCATGAACTCAATTTCATCTCTTGGCCTCGTATTCTTGATAAGATTCCACCATTGATCAGCTTATCCTTCCAAACGATACACTGTTAAAATTACTTTATCATGTTCAGAACATTGAAGAACTGAAAATATCTTTTCAGTAGTACTGATCCATTGTTCAACAACTAATGGATTAGTAGACCCGCTGAATGAAGGTGGACGTTGCCTCATGAAGGATTCAATAGAATATTTCTCCTTCCTTTGCTCGTTTGGAAGTCATGCATGATTCATAGCTTGAGAAGGTTCTGTGAGCATGGCTACAAGATTTTTCATTCCAGCTCCCATAACATTTGGTTTCTCAGGAGGAAAATCATTGCACTGCCCGTCGCATTCTGCATTAACATGGTTCCTTCAGGTTCCAGAGATTTACTAAAACCAAGAAGAATAGTGTGAGAAACACTAATTATAATAGGAAAACCACATAATCAAGAATAAAATTTCACACTTAAGGTCTTATAATAGGTCGTTCATGGCCATTTTTAAAACACTGAGATTGTGTTCTATTCTTAGACTTATCCTTATGGTTCTTACTAAGGCTTTCACATCCTAGTTTCCAAAGGTTGACTATACCTTTCCTCTGATACCAACTATAACAGTTCGGAATTACTTCCAGTGGACTACAATTGATACCTATCAGGGCACTCCATGGGCAGATACACCCCTTGGGCAGGACACACCACCATCCCCAGTGGCAGCCATTTCCTCATGAAGCCCTTGGGCGGAGAGCCATGCTTCGTCCAACGCTCACATTTGAGAGTTCCCAAGGATCGCATTCATTCCTACCTCCTTTGCCTCTGATACCAAATATAACGACCCATAATTTACATACATGGTTATTACTTCAAAATTGAAGTACACTTATTACAACCTATAACAAAACCATGAAAGGACCGTATAGGTATAGTGTCTTTAGAAACTGGGAAACATAAACAACTGGTTCCTAAATCATCTACGTTGTCTTACATTTATTTCATCATATCTAGAGTCCCTTTTTGGAATATCCTACTTAATATCCTTCTTCCTGACCTGGGGAAAAGAAAACATACAAAAGGGTGAGCTCAAATTCTCAGTAAGGGTAAACAAAAGAAATATCAATCACATCATATTCATAATAACATATCATTTTGGAAATCTTAACCTCCAAAAGAGATCATAATTTCATAAAATGGGATAAATCATAGTAGTGAAATGTAATCCCAATAATCATAACGTAAAACATGAAACTTTGTGTCATACACACATAATCATAGAGAATCATTTCTTTGTAGTCAAGACTCATAGAAAAGACTATCTTAGCGGACAAAGTCCATTTCTGAACCGAGTTCACTCCTCGTTTCAGTCCTGTTTCACCAAACCGGTTTAACCTGCTGTTCCATCCATTTCTATCTCATGAGATATAAATCTTTACCTAATGCATTGGAGGGAGATATAGGTCCCACCCATCTCATAATGATACCATTCTTATTTGTGCCACAAAATCATAAACCATACATCATAGCATAACCCATGTAATAAAAATGGGATTCTTAAACATCACGTCATCATAACATAATCCATAAAAGGATATTGTAAAAATAATTCCATCATAAAATAATCAAAACAATGTAAAAATAGGGATATAAACAGAACCCTATATTATCTTAGATGGAATATAATTTTTATAAAACACTTGAACTCCATTCTTGAGGAAAATATCTTTTCTACTTCAAAAACGTTTTTCCTTTCTTAACATGTCATACAATTTTAAAGTAAAATAAGTTGATTAAAAATAAAATTGAAAACCTGTAAAGGAATATTATTGGAAATAATGTTTTAAAAATCCATTCATGCCATATAAGTTAAAAAAACATTCTTCTCATACTTATGTCAAAAAAGTCAAAAAGTACCTCGTATGAAAAACGACAAAAGATTCCTTTCATATCTTTTACTAAAAACTCACCGAAGGGTAAAATTGGATTTAGAAAATTTTATGAGGATATAAATAATATTACATATTGAGGAAACATGTATGTGGATGATAAATATTCCCTAGTAAATTCTGAAGTATAAACAATCTCGAATAAAAATTGAGATTGCGATATTGTCCCTTACCTTAGGTCTGATTTGCTTCGTAAGTGTCTCAACCTCCTGTATAATGATTTAAATAATTTTATTGACTTACTATAGAATCATAATAATTGTTATGATATCATATATGGTCATATTATTAGCTTCTTATTAGTAATATTTCATTGCTACTTGTTATTCGGGTGTTTATTACTTTTTGTTCTTATGCGCGTTTTGTCGAATAAATTCTTATTCTTATTTTTAGGTTATAGATACCTCATTTACATAATTTTATTAGTGTATACATATCATATTTATTCACTCAATTTATTTATGTAATCATTATGCAATGAAAATCATGTAGAACGAGTCGCATCACATCGTGGAGACGGTATTCCGTACGTACGCACGAGCGATGATATCGTTCCCATGATCATGGAATTGTATTGGAGTGTATGTATACTATTTCAGAATCAATATAACTTTACAATAATCATATATAGTTATTCTTTACACCATTATACCCATCCAAGTAAGGTGGTGGTGGAAAATAGATTACACCAAGGCGTGGAGACGGTATTCCGTACATACACACGCGTGGTGATTTCGTTTTTTGTAGGATGGATAGATGGTGAAATAGGGTTTTTTCATACTTATAATAACATATCAGTATATGAGTGATACTGATTTTATTACTTCATAATGAAACAACTAAAGAAGAAGAAGTGGAAGAAGAAATAAATTTGAAATAATCGGTAACGGACATTACCTCTTCTTTGAAACGCCTCTTTGAGACCTCCTCTTAGGGTACTAAAATTGGTCTTTGAAGAAGACCAGGACCTCTAGGATGTTTCAAGGGAAGTGGAGAAGAGAATTTGGGAGGGTTTTTCCGAGCATGAAGGCTCAAAGTGGTGTGAGGAAGAGAGGGAGGAGAGGGGCACCTTAGAAAAAACTAAAAATTTTATTTTATTATAAAGTCATATTCAGTTTTTAATAGCTCCAAATTTATTTATTTCATATATAAGGTGTGGATGGGTTTACATCCTCTCATCCAATATAATTTAGGCAAGTTTAGGTATCTATTTTAACCTTATCATTTAGATTTAACTTTATGTTAGATAATTTAACGTTTACCGTATCTTCTTGTTTTCTTACACTATAAGGTTAATAAAATTACTATAAAAATCCAAAAGAACCCCAAGTTGTTTATTATTAATATATATAACCTTATCTAAGTCATGTTTCCGATCCTTAGATTTTTAGGAATAAATTAACAATTAATAATATAATATTTGTTTTAAAAACTATTTTATGTCAATTTTGACACTATTTGGTAATTGATTTTTTTGAAAATCATAACAGAAATATTAGTTCTAAAAAAGTTAATTAAATCAATAATAACATGTTATATTAACATAGAAAATTATTGGAATTCATAAAAAGTCTCAAATTTCATTTATTAGGGTATTTATAACATCAATTATGTCAATATTTCATTAATAATATAATTATTGCATCATCATTTTGTCAAAATTAAATTAAATTATTTAAAGTCTAAAAATTACAAATAAAATACCATTATGTATGAAATCTTTGTATCTTTATAATGAATATTTATAGTCTAATTTATCTTATGTATAACCCTATATTAAAAATGATTTAGTTATTAAACATTGATTTTAACTATTTTAAGCCTTCTTTAAATAAATTAATAATAAATGTTCTAATCTAATCCAAGTGGGAATAAATGGTCATATTTTATTCCTAAGGTTGTTTTTGGTCGAATTACACTTATCCAATAGAATTAGGACATGTGTTAGGGTAATAATAATAACATTTTTACCCTTAATTACCCTATTTACTTTTAACCATGGTAAAAAAAAGTAAAATGTTACTATTCACCAAAAATTATTTTCATCTCATTGAACCACATTTTAGTCATTGATATTAACCGTGTCTCTCAGATTTTCGAAATTCCACTCACAGAAGCGGTAAAATTATGTTTTATGTAAATTTGCAAATTCTCCTAGGAGGTGGGTAAAAGACGGTGAAAAGTTCAATAAAATTTTTATATATCTAAAATTATTATAAAATGACTCCAATTAATTGAATTGAACTTATATAGGTATTATGTATCAATTTTGACCTAAAATAAATTTAAATAAAATAAACAATTATTTAAATAAAAAGTCAGTTTTTAAATAGTAACCCAGTGTTTTCACTATTCATCAAAAATTGAAAGTTTTCAGAAAAATACCAAAATTTCACCCTAGGATAATTTCGATATTCCGAATCCAAAAATGAAGTCCATTTTGAAAGATGAAATTTACAAAATTCCAAAAAGTGGGTATTAAAATTCATAACGGCTAGTTTTAATAATATTTTAATAGCATATCGTTTTTTAGTGAAACTCGGTATTGCGTATGACGCAAGCTATCGAGGAAGGTCACAATTGTATATAAAGCAAGCCAAGATAGTGTTGTGTGTAGTGAAATATTCCTTTGATGATTTATATAACATAAAAACAAACTATTTCTCATAAAAGTCTCGGGTGTTACACTACTGCCTAAGAAGGAATTAGCCGCATGACCAACTTGCATGGTTTGACTTACTATGATCAAACATTATAGTAGCTATTGTCCAACTTCGGGATCTGCCACATGGTTACCTAGGTTGGGTTGCACAGTTTCCACTAACTGTTCGTTGCCCATGCACATGCCAAAACATCATCTGAAACTCAAAAACTCAAAAGTTTAATCTTGGACTCAACCCGAACCACAACCCAAGGAACAAATATTAGGAAAAGAAAAAATAAAGGGATAAACAATGTTAGGGTGTGACAATTCTTTAATTTAATATTACTTGTGACACACCCAACATATCATACATCATCGTGAACATATGTTGTCATGGTTTTCATAAATACACCCAAGTTCATGACTAATAATATATATTAATAATAAAATTAATGTTTAAGGACCAATACACATGTCCATAGATTGGAATATCCCATGAAATATATAAATGTGTATTTCCTACTAGCGGGTCATTTTCCCATAATCTCCTGCAGTGGAGATTACTAAGGGTAAACATTGAGAGTAAGTGCCTCAAAGTCCTATGAGTCTCCATACTTGATATCATGTATCTTTAATGTCCCATAAAATTATATAATCTAACTATAGAACATATGTTTAAGAATTTTTTCAGGATACTTCTAGGTTCTCATTATAGTTGGGAACTGTTATGACCATTCAGTGTGCCAGTTACACTTAAGTCATTATCACATACTATGTCATATAGAACAACATTAATGACATGATAAGATGTTTATTAATATTTAAAATAATTAATACATGTAATTATAAAGTACATAAAATTTAGTTCTAGGGAACCAACTCTAACAATTTCACTCACAAACCCTTGTTTCCAGGTTTTTCTTGAATTGTCCATCACTGGAATGCTTTATGGGTTTTATCAATGAAGGTTGAATATTTTATTATCTAGAAGAGGATGGTGTACTATAAAACCACTATATTTTTTTAAATATTTCTTTAGACTCTGATTTTTCCCTAGCATGGTCACTGAAAGTTCATTTTTTCACTTCCCGGCTATTTTATCTCTTCCACTGGATAGAGAACTTCAACAAATGGAGCAATTGAAATAACTCTTAAATGTGGACCTTCCTACCTAAATTGCCTCTCCCCTCCTAGAATCCATATATCCTCTAAAGTATGTATTATCATATTGGATGTTTTATGTGTATCAATTATCGTACATTATGCTTGAGATATAGTGGTTTTTCTTTCATTTGTGTCAAGATTGATCACTCCCATCCCCTTCCTGTTCCATGCAACTTAGGGTTAATGGGGATGGTAGCTTCTAATAGAATATTATTTTTGATAATGTGGTAGGTTTTTTATCCTATTATGGTTGTTAAGGTCAAAACTTATCCAACTGTTGACATCATGGGAGGTGTGGCTAGGCTGAGGTAGGGGATCCTAAGTCGCTCGACCATCAGTCGCCCGCCATGGATGAAAATTTCTAACAGTGTTCTTCTATTAGTGTCATTACTTCTGATGAAAACCCTATATAGATATACTTTATTTCTCATAGGTCCCTTATGGATCATTATACCATTGGAGGGTTACCTCCATCCTCTGTATATTCACCCTCGTACCCTTATAATTTTGAGGAACGTAAGGTAAAATCCTATGCAGTGGTGGAGGATGTTATATCCATGGTTTGTATAGGTCTAGGGTCTTTATACTTTATAGCCACTGTTTTTAATAGTGAAAGAACATAAGGTAATGGTACGATGGGGAATTTTTATTTTTCTCATTCTTTTTCATTAGATGGGGAATGAAAGAGATTCTAGGAGTTCTCACTCCTCATTGAACAACATCAGTTTTATGAGGTGATCATAGAAGGAAAATATGTTCTAGTGAGATCTCTGGTATCCACTTGAATGATTTACACATTCTTGTGAAGTTAATCTCTGAGGAAGTTATTGGTAGACAATCCCATTAAAGCAGGAAACTTAGGTTAAAAGGGAAGAAATGAGAATTTTTAAACCATGGAATACATCAAGGACCTTTAGTCAAATAGGAATTGGTTGATTTGTATGGTAGAACCCACACTCATTCTACTAAATGTTATTTTGAATTCAAGGATGATGATTCTGACATTATTTCTAAGGTTTATTCTTATTCTTCTGATCCTGTTTATAATGATATTCCCTTGTTGAAATTTAGTCATTTTCCCCATCACTGCCACAAATGTGATGTCAACTCCTTTACGGGTTCTCATTCAACTACAAAAGTGATTTTTGTTCCAAAAATTAATAAAAAATTGTAGTCAGTAAAAAGATCCCAAACATGATAAAGGGTTATTAGGGATACAAATTGGGTAAATGTTGTAGAGGAAAATAAAGGATAAGAGTTTTTTTTATAGTTGATAGAGGATGGGTCTTTCAATAGATGATTTTGAGTGGTATATTTTCCAATACATGTTCCTTAATGTGCAAAGAATGTAATTTTACAAATAAAGTGATCAAAAATGAAAAAATTATATATATAGGTTATGAATTATCTCATAAAAATATATTGTTGATTAGGTTTAGAGATATTTAATCACCTCACATATAAGTTTTTTCTTTTACCTCATTTTAACATTTACAATTGTAACTCACTTTTTACCATGATAACTTATTTTTCACCAAAAAAATAAAATTGAACTTATTACATAATTTCAACATCTTTATTCAAAATAAAGAGTAAATTTTTTTTAAAAATAAATTAAAAAATGATACAAATTGATTTTAAAATAAAAATTCATATAACATTAAAAAAAATATTTTTAAAATATTTTTAAAATATTAAATTAATTTTTTAATATTTTAAACCAAGTAATAATAATAAAATTAATATTAATATATTTATCTATATATAAAAATAATAAATTTCACTAAAATAATTCTTTAAATGTGATATATTAGATAAAAATACATATATTATAAAAATATAAATAATAATACTAATAATAAAATAAATATACTTTTTTAATATAATTTTTTGAATTAATAATTACATATTGATAGCATGCTAACTTATACTTAAAAAACCGGTCATGTCTTCTACATAATATCTAAGGTAGTGATAAGAAATTATTTTAGTCTTGGGTTGTGATTCATCTTGGATGGATCTCATAGAGATTTATACAAACTTGAACTTGTTTTGATTATGATTTAGTAAAAGTCATACTTGCTAAAGTTTAGTTTAGGATTGGTCAAGGCCACACCCTAGTGATGCTACCCACTTCCAAATCATAGAAAAATGAGCCTCATATGGAAGACTCCTACTACTTCATGCCATATACTTTTCCTTTCTATAAAAATTTCACAATGTGATTACATCTATTTATAGTCACCATGTTAATGTCTATATTATAATGGTCACATCTCATGATTACTTTAATTGTCCATTTAATTATATTTCAAATAATAAAATAATTTATCTCATTATTAATTTTACGCAATTATTATCCATATATCTAAATAATAGTATATTGTTAATGGGAATATATTCTTAATAATCATATATTCTCAATGACCATATATCCAAAAGTCATATATCCATTGACCATATATCTAAATGCCATATAATGGTTTTATTACATTACATTACTATATATAATCATGCATACTTGACTAAAAAATTTCATCTTATTTCCTTCCTTAAAATTAATTCTATTTTTATAATATTTTTCATTACTTCCATGGTTATACTAAGTGGTATGATCTTCATGGGTGACCAAGATGATAAATAATTCAAGCCTATGGAAATTTTATTTAGTTGTGGTGTTTTTTCTATTATAATTTTTATAATTATGTTTCATTTAGATTTCTTGGATTGTATTTGTGTTTATTTAATTCTATATTATAATATTCTACCTTAATGAAATAATTAATTCTTCATTTTAGATTGTTTTTCATATAATACAAGTCATCCAACACGTGAGATTTATTAATGTAAATTTCACACAAAAAATATGAGTGTCAGATTCTACCCAATTAAAAAATTACACTCTCAAAATATCATTACTCAAATGAAAATAGATGAGGGATTCTTTTTCTTATTATATTTTTTATGTTTCAATGTTTTTTCCTCAACCTATATCCACCATACAATTTTAACAAGTTGAGTGGTCTTGTTTCATATTACATTATCTGTATGGTCCATAATCACCACTAGTTATTCCTCAAAAGAGAGGTCATATTTTAATTGTTCAAACCTTGTGTTCCATGAATTAGATAGATCTGGTATGTACTTACTCAGATGTTATCCGTGGAACACATCATTTAATTTTAATAGGTTCTGTAGAATTAAAAATCTAAAAGTTGTAGTCCCAATGGGATCAGAAATCCTAAAGGGGACAATGTATATCGATCTTAGCTTCACTTATTTTAGAATCTCACAACCCTCTTCTAAGGTGATATTCAAAGTAATGAAGTATCTATAACACTATGATATTTTATAATATATTTTTCTTTAACCAATTTTATTTCTTAGATATCCTCTATTACATGAAACACTGAGTTTAAAAAAACCATGATATACTATTAAAATATTTAAATGTGATTGATATAACCTAGCGATTAAAATTGGTGGTATAAAAAAATAAACAGTTTTTTGAAAATTATGTTTAAATATTTTAGATAAATCAAATATATTGGTAAATAATTACTTAATTTTTATTAAATTCTTTAAATGCTTCAAAAATACATTTTTCATCAAAAAATGTTATTATTTGTTTCTGTGAGAAACTAATTTAATTATTTTTTATATTTTTTAAAATTTTATTATAAAAAATTAACTTCATTTTTGATTTCATCATGTAAAAATTTACTTAGGGTAAAATTTTTATGTTTTTTGGAAAATATTGATTTTTCAGTGAATAGTGAAAAATATAGATTTTTTTATAAAACTGTAATTTATTTTCATTGAAAAATCCCCATAATATTTTGAATTTGATCCTAAATTAAAATAATTATAATTTATTTATAAATAATATAATTTAATTCAAATGAATAAATATTATACTTGATCTTGGTATAAAATACTTTTAGACTTAAAAGGCATTTTTTCAGAAAACTGTTTTTCGTCGCGCTTTGCTGGATACTTATAAAATAAATTTATTCCACTTATAGATATTGAAATTGGTAAAATTTATTCCATATTTATAATCATAACAAATAATATTATTTAATAAGTTCAACTTAATTTTTGGCCATAATTAATAGTAAAAACAGTAAAAATTTATCACCATGGTGAAACGCGTAAATCGGGTTAACCTAGGTTAAAACTAAATTATAAGGATACCATTTGTCACCATTAATATTATTGGATGAATTTATATCGACTCTTATCATTTTATTCAATATATTTATTTGTTTATGATCCACTTTTCCATGAAAGTTACTTTTATTATAATTTAAGCAAGGGAAAAGGAAAAATGTCACACTCTTTTAAAGATATATTATGTGTCCACAAAGGAATAAAGTTGTGAAAGGATATTAATGGTTATTTTGGAAATAATTAAATTAAATTATTTATGTCTATTTATTTAAAAAATTTATTAATTTTATAATTACCTTAAATTCTTACATAATGTTGTTAGAGTATTTATTTAATTAAAAGTAAAATAAAGTCAATGATTTTAAAAATATTAAAAATAATATAATTTAAATGAATAATTATGTTCAAAAAAATTATATCTAAGTGTAGAATATTTTTTATGTTTTAAAATAATATATTACAATCACATATTTATCTTGGTGTCTTTAAAGTCAATTTAAATGAGTAGTTCAAAAATTGACATTAATAATATTTTTAATAAATAACTTTTTATTAAATGATTTAAAATTCATAAAAATATTATCTTTAGAATATTTAATGGAATATTCTTTAAAATATAAACCATGATAAATTTATGATTCATTTTCCATTTATGATAACATTCTGAACCCTTTAAGATTTAAATAGTTTTTACCGGGGTTAAGGTAAAAACAGAGTGTTGCGCGTTACTTTCACTTGTATTAAAATTAATTTTCGACACACATAGAATTTTTATTTAATAAATTGAATTTAATATTTATTATATGTTGGTATAAATCATATAATTTTATTTTTAGTATTAAAATATAGATTTCCTAAGTAAAAAAACTAGTTATAGTGGTGAAAACTAAAATGGTAAAAGTGAGTAACCATAAAAGTAAAGGAAATAAAATGATTAAAAAATGTGTATTTATTAATTTTTGAGGTGTGTATCTACTTTATATTTTATAAAATACATATTTTATTAATTTTTTATTCATTTTTATTTCGAGTGACTTCCCATTATTGAATAGTTTTGGGTATTTACATAAAATGGCACTCCTCAACTATAAAAGGGGACCTCCTCTCCTCTCCTCTCCACACATAATTTTTTTTTGATAAGATAATACCTGACCAAATAAATAAATTAATTCCATTAAAATTTCTTATAGTCCTTGTTTTTATTAGAAAATATTTTTCGTAAGGATTCTCATGCAAACATAAAGTGATTGTCTAAATAAGTGGTATCGTATTAAACCAGGTGTTCTGTCTTACTTTTTCTACCACGTCCTTAAAATATTATTTAATCATGATTATATAATATAATAATTCTAAAAAATATAATTATATGTTATTATTATAATTTAATAACCTACATAAATCTTCTCTTCCATAAAATGGGAAATGAAACCATCGTTCTTGCATACGGCAGACTACTGCCTCATGAACCGATATAATTTATTTTCCATCGTCACCTCTCATGATTGTTTATGATTATGGATTTAATATATGTTTATAATATATTAATTAAATACTCATCATTACTTAAATATAATATATCATGTAACTCCTTAAATTTCCATTCATTAAAAAATGATAACATTGTTTGTGCGTACCAATAGATTATCACCTCCACGAAGTGACATGATTCATTTATTATAACCACATCACATGATTGATTTAAATTATTATATTTAAAGAAATAACATTATATTTATGTTATTATTATAATTATTTAATGATAAAATAATACACTCCTTCATTCTATAATGGTCTTTGAACAATGGAAACGTTACTCATGCGTACATACGGCCTACCGTCTCTAGGATTGTAACATAGTTCATTATTCATAACCATATTTCATGATTGTTTTTAAAAGTATAATTTATATTTTAAAGTGATAATTTTTTCATTAATACTATTATTTATATTTTTAAATAATTATCACTTTGACCATAGTCTACATACCAAAGTCATTTTGGATATATGAGCTGAATATCAACAAAACATCTAACATGAACTTAATTTATTATGTAATTTATTATAACATGTAAATAAAATGAATAATAGACATAAAAATATTATTAATAAATTAAATAATAAACTAAATTTTATTATTAAAGAATATAAATAATGCATGTGATTATTCAAAATCAAGGTAAGGGGACTTATTTTTTTAAAAAAATATTTTAAAGTTTCCCTTCCAAATATTTCTCTTCCATGCCCACGTTATTATAATATTTTCAAGAAAGTTATTATTTATGATTAAATGGATTATAAAGACAATTTTTGAACAATTTTTACTTCTTTAATTTGTTTTAAAATGTAATATTTTTTAGGTTTTACACAGGGGATTCTTTATTTTAAAAACCTCATGTAAAATGTTTTAAAGATTTATTTTCTAAATCATTCTATTCCATGTCCATATTCATAAAATTATTTTATAAATGTATTTATATAGAAATAAATTAATTATAAATGATATTTTATATCTATTTTTACTTTATTTCAATGATTTTGAAAAGTAATCTTTTTATGTATTTTATATTGGATGCTTTGATTTTCTTTACAAAATATAAATGGGATGTTTTATTTTAATGCATATGATGTCAAAGGTTTTTCCCACCACTAAAAAAATTATTTTATATTTGGATTTATTTATAACATTTATTGTTTTCTTTAAATAAAAACTCAATTTCATTTTTTTCTAGGTATTTCAAAAAAGGGTTTTAAATGGAACACATATTTTGACATCTGGAATTGTTTTGCTTATGGGTGTAAGGGATCTCTCTGAACCACCCTTTTTCATTGGGTTATGACCTTTATATATCTAACTCACTTTATATCTCTCATTAATGTTATGAAATGATTTTAAATTATGTATATATGCCTCTCACATATATACCTAGGTTATTAAATCTTCCTTTTATGGGGTAATACATGCCTTTAGTTCATTTCTCAATGCCTTATTTATGAAATATCCTTTTATTATGATATTAGGAAAGATTATGAAACCTATTTATTTCCATGGGTAATTCTAATTCTTATGACTTACGATTTATTTTATTTGTAATCACACATAATCATGAACATGTTACAATGTGTGTCCCTATATAACACTCTAATTCATTGGGTAAAGCTTTTCTCTTGATACATTATGTATGCGATTAGGGAGTATACCTAATCCAATATGGTACTATATCCATCATATGATATTGTCTTGGAAGTTATCCTTGAATTATTGTTATATTATGTTTTTTTCCACTTTTTCTATGTTACCATGATCTTATGATACCATTTTTTTATGTTATGCTCACTTGTGATTTCTCAAAATACTTCTCTTTTTATAATATCATGTTATACCTATGACTCACACATTTTTGTTTCTTATTATGATTATACCCTTACTGGGATTTTTAGCGCACCCCTTTGTTTGATGTATTTCCCAGGTTATCCTATGCAATTTTAGAAGCTCAAAGGGATTCTGGAGCTCATTACGGTGAATAAAATAAGGATTCTATTTTTAAGTTTTCTTTTAATGTATTATGAAACTAGTATTACAAAGACACTAGGCCTCATGATCATTTGGTTGTTTTTATATGATGTTTTTGTTAAAAATCCTATAATAATATTTTTAAATGCTTGGATTTATATAGTTGGTGTCAGATAAAGGTCTAGTTATTTCTGGGAAATAAGATTAGATAACATTAGTAAAAACATTGGGACATATCTAAGTATAGGATAACATCATACATTTTTTATAAGGAACATATTATGTGGTTTTAAAAGAAATATAATCATTTATGGATACTAAAAGTAAACATGGTTTTTGAATAGATACATCTAGGGTTAATAACCATTAAAGTAGTTGGTTGAGTATATCTTAACAAACATTTTGATGTACAATGAGTGTGCCCTTACCATGCACCTGGTTTGATACTCCCGAGGGATATGCTTGAGTTAATTCAAATTTCATTTATGAACTATCATGATTAATGAGAGATTAAAACCTTTGAAAACCAATGATATGTAATAGTGATATGTGATAAGCCTAAAGTGACTTGGGTTGATAAGTCTAAGGTTTATCATAGGTTTAGAGAAATAAATACCTCTTTTGAAGTTTTATGTTATAGAAGTCTAAGATGATAAAGGGTATTGGTCTTATTAAAATAAGGTATTTGAAGAAGAATGAATTTATATTTTGTGGAAATAATTTTAAAGGCATGGTAACCTTTAGTTTTTATCTTATCTTTGATGTTAGTTAATAAAGGTCAATTAAGATTATTTTATTTTTTTGTAAAAAAATAATCTATAAACAAATCCTGTGTGGTTACAAAGTGATTTAATGATTAATTCTATTTTTTAGGATATTCATCATATTTTTGGGAATTTTATAATAATCATATTTTTATATTTTTATAAAAAGGACAACATGCATGTCAGGAGATAACTTGTCATGTACAGTAAGGTCATTGGGCTTGAACCCACAACTGAAGGGTGAAAACGGAGAAATACCAACAACTAGACTACATGATGACTTGATTAGTATGAAACCGTTTATAATTAAATTAGTTAATTGATAAATATTAATCTTATTTTGGAAACATATTATAGGATTTTTTTGAATTTTTGTGATTTTAAAAGTGAATAATGATATTTTGGGAGACTTTTTATTAGGTTTAGGTATATATAACCATTAGGTTTAATATAAATGATTATTTACTAAAAATGATATTATGTTTAAGTTGAAGGGTATGAGATAAATTTTGAGGTTAAAACATTATTTAATTTTGAGTTTATTGGGGTTATTTGGGATATAGGGTTATTTATTTAAGAAATGATATATGTTAAACCTTTTGTTTTATTATTTAATTTTGGAAATTAATATATTATTTCTTCATACGAAGTTTCATTAATTTTTTATATTATCTTATATTGTTTTAATCATTTATGATTTTATTGAATATAGGAGGAATATCTTGTTTTTTTGGATTATGTGATCCATTGGATGATTATTTTAGTGATTTAAGCATTTAGAAAAATCATCTTGAATACTCATAGCTTGGATAAAAAGAAGATATTGTAGTGAAAATTGTTTAAAGGATGATATTATAATTTTCAAGAAATTATAATTTTTTTGTTCATATTATATATGGAAAATAATTTCCAAAATCTAGGAAAAGGATCTTGAAACTAAAATATTGTCAAATTAACTTTATTTACAATGAATCAATGGCCTTTTGACCCATCAAAGATTTGTGACCTTATATTTGTTAACTCTATCATTAACATGTTATATATAACTATATATTAATAATTGGACTTTATTATACCCTTCTATTTATATATTTTAACTTCCTATAAATTTTTTCCTTATCTAGGAACCTTAATATGTGATATTTCAGGTAACCATTATGATTTTCACTCTCTTTTTTTTAAAAAAGTTTTATTATCCCTATGTACGGTGTGGGGTTTTAATAAACGTTATAACTTTGATGATCAAAATATAATTTAGATGGAATAATTTACTTAAGGGGGTAGAATGTAACACCCTGAGATTTTAGAATTTATTTCTCTTAAAATAATTTTATTTCTTAGATATCTTGAGTTATTAGAAACACCAAGTTTAAGGGAATTGAGATATACTATTAAAATATATAAACATGACCATTATAACCTAGACATTAAAAATTTAGGTATGAATAAGAATAACCAATTTTTTAAAATTATGTATAAAAATTTTATATAAATCAAATATATTGTTAAATATGTTCTCAATTTTTAGTAAAGTCTTTACATTCTTCAAAAATATATTTTTCATCAAAAATGTTTTATTTATTTTTGTGATAAAATAATATAAAACATTTATTCCAATTTTAGAAATTTTATTGTATAAAACTAAATATATTTTTTAATTAATAATTTCAAAATTAACTTAGGGTGAGATTTTGGGATTTTCAAAAATTATTTATTTTAAGTGAATGGTGAAAAATATAAACTTTTTTAAAACTATCATTTATTTTTATTGAAAAATCCACATAATATTTTGAATTTTATAATATATTAATATAATTATAATTTAGTTATAAAAAATATAATTAACTACATATTAATCAATACTACACATGATCATGTTATTAAAATACTTTTATACTTAAAAAGGCATTCTTTTCAAAGAAAAACCATTTCATCGCGCTTTGTAGGATAATTGTAAAATGAATTTCTAACAGTAATATATATTGAATTTAGTAAAATGGATTCCATATATTTAATTAGAGTAATTAATATTATTTTACTATTTCAACTTAATTTTTTATCATAATGAATAGTAAAAACAATAAAAATTCATCACCATAGTAAAAAGGGTAAATCAGGTTAACCTTGGATAAAACTAAGTGATAAGACCTCAATTTTTCATCTTCAATATTATTTAATGAATATATCTAAACCCTTATTTCCTTAGTCCGGATATTTATTTCTTTATGAGTCACTTTTCCTTGAAAGTGACCTATATAATAATTTAAGGAAAGAAAAAGACAAAATGTTACTCTCTTACTTTTAAATATCTATTATGTGTCTATAAAGGGACAAAATAAAGTTATGGATGAATATTAATGATTATTTTTAGAATAATTAAATTATTTTTATTATTTTTATTTATTTATAATTTTTATTAATTATATAATTGCCTTAAATTCTTACACAATGTCGTCATAGTATTTATTAAATTAAAATAAAAATAAAATAAATGATTTTAAAATATTAAAATTAGTATAATTTGAATGAATTATTATGTTCCCGTTTTTTTAGATAATTATAACATACTTTGGTTTTTTAAAATAATATATTCAAATTCCATCTTTTTCTTCGTGTCTTTAAAGTTAAAATAAATGAATAGTTCCAAAATTGACACCAATGATAATTTTTATTTATTAATATTTTATTAAATGATTTAAAATTCATAAAAATATTATTTTAATCCAATTAAAGGTAATATGGTTTAAAATATCTACCATGGTCCATTTATAATTCATTTAACCGTTTATGATAACATTCTTAACCCTTTAAGATTGAAATACTAATTACTGTAGTTAAGTTTAAAAGAGAGTTTTGTGTGTTACATGCACTTGTGTTAATATTAATTTTCCACACACAAAGATTTTTTATTTTTTAAATTAGATTTAATATTTATAATTAGTGGTTCCAAATTATCTTATTTTATTTATAGTCTTAAAGTATAAATTACCTAACTAAAAAAACAAGTTAGAATGGCGAAAACTAAAATGGTAAAAGTGATTAACCATAATAGTAAAGGGAATAAACTGTTTAAATTTTTTTTTTAATAATTTTGTAGATGTGTATCAAACTTATATTCCTTAAAATATATATTTTTTCAATTTTTGAGGAACTTTTATTAATAGTTACTTCCCATTATTGAATAGTTTAGGTTATTTATAAAAATGTCACTCCTTCTCACTTATAAAAATCCACCTCTTATCCTCCCATATCCAAACTTAAAAGCCTTATGTTTCATAAAATAATTACCAAAATACATTACTTACATCCCCTACCACTTCCTAGATTACCTTTTTAATTATAAAACCCTCCTAGTAAGGATTTTGGTGCAAACACAAAGAGGTTGTCTGAAGAAGTGGTGACGTTCTTAACCGATCATTTTGTTTTATTTATTTTTCCACCTCATTAAAATATTATTAACCCATGATTATATAATTTCATAAATATATATATTATACTAAGATGTTATTATGTTAATTTAATAATCGATATCCATATCCTCTTCTATCAAATGGGAAATAAACCATCATTCGCGATTACCGCTTCACGATACGATGTAATTCATTTTTCATCATCATCTATCATGATTGTTTATGATGATAGATTTAATATATATATATATATATATTATTCATGAAATATTTATCATTATTTTTCTATAATATATAATATAATTTAATACTTTCTCATTCATTTAAAAATGAAAACATCATTCGTGCCTATGTGCGGATTACCACCTCTACAGAGAAATGTGATTCATTTTTCATAACCACATCAAATGAATGTTATATATAAGTTTATTTAAATAAATAATATTATATTATTATTATTATTATTATTCTTTAAATATAAAATAGTACTTAACTTATTTTCAAAATGATCGTTGAAAAATTGAAACATTACTCTTACGTATGTAAGGCCTACAATCTCCATTATTGTAATGTAGTTCATTTTTCTTAACCATATTTCATAATTGGTTTTGAAAGTATAATTGATGAGTAAAAATTATAATTATGTTATTTTTATTATTATTCTGAATATGTTTAAATAATTTCCTCTTTGACCACAGTCAATATACCAATGTCATTTTGGACATATGAGCCGAATGTCATCAAAACGTCTAACGTAAACTTAATTGATTAAGTAATTGATTATAACATGGAAATAAAAGGAATAATAAAACTGAAAAATGTTATTAACCAAGTAAATAATTAACATAGTTTTATTATTTAGGAATATAAATAATATACGTGATGATTTAGACTCAAGTTATGGGATTTAATTTTTTAAAAAAATCATCCTTTAAAGTTTCCCTTCCAACCCTTTTTCTTCCTTGTCCATGTTCTTTTAAGTGTTTCAAAAAAAAATATTTATGATTGTATGGATTATAAATTTCATTTTAACCATATTTTACTTTATTTAAATTGTTTTAAAAAGTAATATTTTTTAGGTTTTACATAAGGGACACTTCCCCTGAATGGCCCAAAGGCCTTCTTTTTTATTGATTTCTGATAACCCCCCTTTCAAGGGATAAGGGGGAACCATTACAATGCCCTTAGGCTTAGATATTAAATGAAAAATAAGTCTTAGGAAATATACATAATATACTTGGAACTCCTTCTCCAAGATTCTTCATTATGATATCAGATCTCCACCCTCACATGGTTGTTCGGATAGGCTTCCCGTACTAGAACAGGCTAGTCTCGATGGAAATGACATACCCTCTATTTCTAAAAAATACTATTAACTTCTACTATGTTGAATGGGCCTACTCTAAATCCCCATATAGAGTCTACTCCTTTTAGAGTCTATCTGATCATTTAAGCACAATTTTAGGTTTCCCAAAGGCCTTTAGGTGGCCCTAAGGCATTGAGGTGGCCCGAAAGCCTTACTAGCCCAAAGGCCTTTGGTGTCCCGAAGGCCTTGGGTGGCCTGAAGGACTTAAAGGACCTGAGGCCCAAACTGGTGGCCCGAAATCCTAAACAGATGAATAGTTCAAGCTATTATAGAACCAAACAGTGTCTTCTACAGTACTTTTGCAGTTCCCAGAAATATACCTCCACCCATTTTTGAACTTGGATCTCTTGGATTCACTTATCGAGTCCTTAGCAACTAGGTTGCAGATCTTGTGTAACATAAGTGAAACTTTACATTAAAACACTCTTGTTAAATGTCTTAAATATTTATTTTATAATTACTTCTCTTTCATTTCCATATTCTTAAAATAATTTTATTAATGTACTTTTATAGAAACAAATGAATTATAATTGAATTTTTTTGTATCTTTTTTACTTTATTTCAATGGTTTTAAAAAGTAATATTTTTATATATTTTATATGGAATGTTTTGACATTATTTTTATAAAAGACAAAAGGAATGTTTTATTTTAACATATTTGACATCAAAAACGTTTCCCACTTCCATAAAAATTATTTTATATTTAGATTTATTTATAATATTTTATTTTTTCTTCAAATAAAAACTGTTTTCACCTTTTTTTAGGTATTTCCAAAAAATAGGTTTTAAATGGAATGGATATCTTGATATTTGGAAATGTTTTTCTTATGGGTGTAAGATATATCTTTAAACCACCATTTTTCTTTAGATTATGACATTTTTCTCTCTAAATCACTTTCTCTATCTCTTTAATGTTATGGAATGATTATAAATTTTGTGTATATGTCTCTCACATATATACCAATCTTATTATCCCATCCTTTGATGGGTTAATATATTACTTTAGTTCATTTCTCAATGACTTATTAATGAAATATAATTTTATTATGATATGAGTCAGGATTATGAAACCTATTTCTTTCCATGGGTAATTATTATGTTTATTCCTTATGATTGTTTCCTTTTTTGGAACACATAATCATGAAAATTGTATGACAGTGGAACCCAGATAGCACTCCAGTGCATTGGGTAAATCATTTTTCTCATGAGATGTTATATATGGGATTAGAGATTAAACCTAATCCACTATTATAATTTTTCTTCACTGTTATGTTGTCTTGGAAGTTATCTTAGACTTATAATTATGTTATGTTTTGTGTTTTTTTCTACATTTCCTATTTTTCCATGATATTATGATTCCATGTTTCTTATGTTATCCTCCCTTATGATTTATCATGATCCTTATCTTTTATTATATTATATTATACCTATGACTCACACATTATGATTTTTTATCTTGTTTATACCCTTATTGGGATTTTATTCCCACCCCATTCTTTTATGAATTCCTCAGGTAATCTTATGTAGTTTTAGGATCTCAAAGGGTTTTAAGAGCTCAATATGGATAATAAAATAAAGATATCATGGTTTAGTTTTATTTTATTGTATTATACACCTATTATTCCAAATACGCAAGGGAAAAAAATCTTTGGGTTGTTTTTATTGGATGCTTATGTTAAAAATAATGTTATAACCTAGGTAAAAGGATTGGTTCTCTGTATTATCCCATACTTATAACTCTAAATTTCATCAATAATTAGTAACATAACTCTTATATTAACTTTTTTCTACTTGAATATTTATTTTTTTAACACTTTGGATATTATCTATAATTTTGAGATAAATGTGTAGTCCAATAACTTCCTTTCTCCAACTTCTTTCTAGTATGTCAATGTTCTACATCTCTACCCATACAATGCCTTGTATGATTTCATTTATTTTATTTAGTGGAAACTATTTTTATTTGATAAATTTTCCTATAGAAGATATTGACTCCAAAATATTTTTGAATCCACTGAGAAAGGTATTAGAATATATTTTAATGTATAAATGGTACTTTAAAATTGACCATCGATTTGAGAAAAATTAGTAGTGTTAATCTTTATTTATATATCTAATGCTTGATTAAGATTTCTCCATAAATTTGATGTAAACCTTTTATCTCAATAAAATTCAACTAAAAGTAGTACTCAATGTTACCTTACCACTTATTAAATGTAAATATTGTAAAGTTGGTCGAGTGAGAAATCCAATCCAATTGAAATTATGTGTACTGGATTTTTAAGGATATTAACCACAACCCAAATGTAATCATTTCCTTTAGAGGTTTTTTAAAGACATATAAAAAAAATGGTGATATTCTCCCATTACAATACGAGTATGGGAAATGATTATATCAAACCATTAGAATTGAGATATTATACCATAACTTGATGGAAGACCATGAATCAAGATATATACTCCATAATATCCCTTTTCATTTTTTCCCATCAGATAAACTCCCTAACATCTATATACATATTTTTTCTTACTAGATGAATAGATATTTATGATTTATATACATCATTACAAATATCCTTCTTTAGTTCTAGAATGGAAGGGAAAAATATTAGTGTTATAAATCTTTTATCTCCACATTTTTTATGTTTAATTCTAAAATATTTCTTACATTATTTTGTATATCCATGTGATACTTTTATACATCCTTGATCTTCACATAAATGGATGGTTGAACAATCATTTTAGAAATTAGGATTCCATACATTCCCTTATTATTCCCTAGTATATCATTTTAATATCCATAAATGTTGTATCTATTTCAATACTTATCATGGATAAGGTATCATAATCCTTTATATCAAGATAAATATCCACATTGTTTCCTTCCCATGATAGCATTTTTTATCTATTATAATCCTTAATCAACTCAAAATGTCTCCCTTGGAACATGTTCATCTCCTTCTATGTGAATATTTAATTTAGTATCATGTTATTAGTACATATATAACACTTCTCCCTATATAGATAATGCCTCTAACTATTTAATACAAAAATAATAGAAACCAACTCCAAAATCATGCATCGAGAAATTTTACTTGTAAACATTTAATTGATGAATGGAATAATCTATCACACTATGTATTTATATAAAAACACAACCAAATACCTTAAATGAATAATAACTATATATTAAATACTATTCTCCATTATAGAGTATTGTGAGTATAGGTTTAGATACCAACCTATTATTAAGCTCTATCAAACGATCTACACATTATTCTATCAAGATAAACTTTACCCCTTTCCAAGTTAAGTTGGTTAGTGGATTTTAAAATCAATAGAACTTTTTCACAAATCAATGATAGTATCTATTCAATCAAAAAAACTATCAGTATTTATTAAAAATATTTTTCTAAGTCATTATTTATTAACCTCCATATTTTTAGAGTCCATAAATATAACCTCTCATGTGATTACATTACCAAATATGGATACTTTTTATAGCCAAAATTCAAACTTTTTGAATTTATAATATACTTTCTCCTTTCATAAATTTTTTAGAATAATATTAAAATTCACTTTTATATTCATTCATGATCTTAGAATATATAATAATTTCACCTAAAAATATTACCAGTATGACACCCTTTAGGTCACTAGTACATATTTATCTTGTATTTTATCTCAATTTTACTTACTTTTGGAGTTTCCCGAAGTTGGAGGTCTGAATTTGAAATTTTGAAGAAAAAAGGTTGGGGTAAATGGTTAGTATTAACCATGAACCAACCCATGTAGGGGGGAGACTAATACCATTTTACATGGTTGGAGCATAGTTTTTTGAACCATGAGAACTCTATAGGTTAACCATGTGGCTTGTTTTATGTGTACGTATGACCCACATGGTTGACACATAGTTTTCCTAACTGTGTTTCTAAACCATGAGACCCACCCAATTATCTTAAAATTGTGAATTTACCCATTTTAACTTGATGATGTTTAAATAGTTTTCTTTTTTTCCTCCTCTAACTCCTTTAAAATAGATCTCCCCAGCCACAGATATCTCTTTTCCTTATATCCTTTACAATATCCCTTGAATTATTAGTGAAATATATTGAGGTAACTCCTATTTTTCCATTAATTTCCTCTTCTTCTCCATATATTATTCCTTATTATTTTATATTATTTATAGATAGAAACCCTATAGGGACATGGGGTTGAACCTAGGGTTAGGTGTGGAGATTTAATGTAACTTCTTATTGTTATAGTCTTGTGGGGTCCCTTTTTTCTACTTATAGTTTCTTCCAATGAAGTTTACATGGTTTAATCCACTATGAGTGGGGGTGTATTTACCTAATGGTACATTTCAATGACACACCTTAGGTTCTTGATTTTATATTAGTTTAAATTGATTAATGGACATTTTTATAATCTATTAAGGGATGTAATATGATTTTTTATTTTTATTGTTGACTTTCATTGGTTTTAATGTCTTTTTTAAATGGATTTTCTTGACAAATTGTATTTGTGCCTAAAAAGTGTTTGATGAAATTATTTAAATAAAAATAATGGTGTCAAATGGATTCTAAAAGTTAGTTTCAAAAAGATATTTATCATAGAATTTAATTTTTTACTACTTATGTAATAATGGGTGTGTATCATATATGTGTTTGATTGTATTCATCATATGGGAGACCTTTGGTGAGTTGGTAACCTAGGTGGATAAAACCCCTATATTAGATTGTGTGTTGGATAGGTTAGTGGCTTAGTTAGACTAATTTAAATAAAGGGATGAATTATTTTTATGACGATATGGTTGAGATTTTGAGAATGGATGACTAGGTTTATGTATGCTAGCTAGTGTTCCTAGGGAAAGTCCTAGTTAACATTCACACTTAGGTTGAGCCTATGATTCATATAAGGTTTGTTTGAGATATGTGATTTATTATTTATTATTTTATTATTTTATTATGCACATTACTCAATACTTACTAAACTCATTTCTAATTTTACATTCCATCATGTATTACTTTGCAACTTGGATTCCCTTTTTGAAAACCAAAGGATTTATATCATGTTTTCAAAGAAAGATTTTTCAAAACCATTTTTTCAATCTAGAACTAAATTTTTTCATGGTAAAGGTTATTGTATGGATTCATGGTGGTACTTTACTAGGAATTTACTCACACCCTACATATACCTTTTGGAATATATAAAATTGTGTTTTTAGATATGGATTAGAGAAAGATTTCCATATAATTTGATTGATCTTCCAGATGATGGTCTTCCGTATTCATCATTGTGATGGTGGTGATAATGGGTCATAAGAGGTTTGGATTATTTGAGTATTTTAGAGATCATCAGTGTTGCTTTTGTAATCTTGTATTGGAATCTCCATCCTTATTGGTTTTTAAAATCATTGGTATGTGGATAATGTTGGTTACTTCATTATTATTTATGGAATTATTTTTATGATCTTATCGATTGTTTATATTATTATTCTCTGTTTAATTGCTTTTATATTTGGAAACCATTTATTTAATGGCATGGATATCCAAACTATGGATGGGTCATACCAAAATTATCGGAGGAATCCATGTGATTTATATTTGGATTCGAAGAGTGAAAAAATTTCCAAATTCCATTTTTGATACCCTAGATCTTGTATCCATCCTATATTGGTTGAGATCACACTTCGGTTCTTGTGGAAATCCGAAATGGGTGATGTATATGGTTAAATTGAGTTTCTTAACACAAATTTATCATTAGGTGTGATAGAATATATTATTTCCTATGTTAATGTAGTAGTAGTAGTAACCATAGGTTGTATCCCTATAGGATTTCACTAAATATATTTTTCACTTATTGGTTCAGAATTAGAGTTTTTTAATTTTGAAAATAGAAAGAATGAAAGAAAATTTTAAGATAATATTATGGGTGAAAAGTGATAGGGTTATGGTGAGATTTCTGATTTCAATGCTATCATGTTCAGAAAAAGATAGTATCTTCCTCTTATTAATCGATAAGTGAGAGTTTCCATTGAAACTTCTACTTTCACCCTTGATTGGATGATATTGGTGAGATTAGCTTAACAAAAAAATATTTGATTCAGTCTATCCACCTTCCATTGTGTATAAGTGATGTAGTAATCACCCCTAGTTCACTCTAAAAAACCTAACCGGGTCTTTTGATTCCCAAGTAACAATATAGTAACCATTGATCCTTCCTCACATGTGAGAAACTCATTAAATCGTCACAACTTAACCAAGACCATTTCACTGAATATGATCTAAAACGAAGTGGATGGAGACTATGGATCCTAAACCAAGAAAAAAAATAGACATAATTAAATCAAACATCATCACACTCAAAATTAAATTCTATTAAAAAATATCAAAAATCAATTAACAATAAAAGATCATTGCATTAAAACACTATGACTAAAGCATTACATCTGGTATCCCTTCTCTTCCTTCAATTACTTATAAGTTTTACCCCTCCATTATAAAAGTAACGAGAATGAATATAAAAGTGAAATGAATTAAAAAAACTAAAAATAAAGATAAAAAATAGAACAATCCCAGAAATTCACACCAATCCATCAAATTTTCTTCCTCCCCCTTCATAATGAAGTCTCCTTTTATTTATGGGTGAAAAAATTCCTCCTTTATGTCTCTGAATATTCTCATTCAAATATCTATTCATGGTCAAACATTACTAATTCAATTATAAATATTTTGGGAGATATTTAATTCCTCATGACCCATGATTTTAAAACCCTCATCCATCATGGAATGATTTAGTTCGTTATCTTAGAGTTTTTAATTTTCACATGTAGGTAGTGCATGTGACTTCTTCCATGTAGAGTGTGCTTGTCTTCATGGTACTTATTCTATATCGAAATATCCATATAGACTTCAATATCATAAATTTAATTATGCATATATTTGTTTCATGTTATAACACTAAGGATTATATCAAAATTATCCCCCCACATCCCCTAAACTCATACCATAATATGGTCCCATGTATCAGATGATGATATTAAATCATTGAATTACATTCAATATGTCTCCAACCATACATGATCAAGCTAACCTATGGCATGAAGAAACTCAAATATCCCCACTGGACTCAATATTGGGAACCCATTTGAGCTTAAGTGGTTTGAAAAAGCTCTAATTTTTAATTCACTAGCTTCATCACTTTTAATGGTGATGCAAAATTGACATCTCCAAGAGATCCTTAACTTAACAAGTTGGTCTTTCAAAAAATGGATTTATCTGTACTCAACTATTTTTTGAATCCCTTATATTAACTAAGTTGAGAACATGAAATGAACCAAATTTCATATTTTAAATACTAAAAATTGAGAACTAATACTCCCAAATTATTAAATAATTTGAACCTATAAAAAATTATTGATCAAAAAATCATATTTAACTTAAAGATCCTTAATTATATAGCTTATTTGTCCTTAAATATAGAGATTTTATTCTTTTTACATGAATTTAAAACCTCAAATTTCTATTCTTAAACTATCAAGATAAATCCAATGACCTAGGGTTACCCTTCAAAAATCGATTGGTGGAAAACAATTAACTGACATGGCTTTAATTTCAATGGACATGAATCATCATTGTGGATCTGACAACTTTTGAACTAGTATCTAGATATTTATATTTAGTTAGGACTGAAACCCTAACTCCGAACTAGAATAATTATCTTCATCATTGTTTTATACTAGTGTTTTGTGTTCCATCATTATTTTATGTTATAGACTCGATTTAATTTCCCCAATTTTTTCACTCCATTTCATCTTTATATTCGATAGGGGCTCTCATTAGGCTTCGACAACATCAGTTTCATTGATAAAAATCAATATATGGTGGTATAATATTTATTATCAATAAAATAATATTGATTTGACTAGGAATACCCATAATAGTATTAGCTTAATAGTTAAATTTTATTTGATCAATATTCTCATTAATGTTTGTGTCGATGTTACTATAGTGATTAAAGATTGAATTTTGATGAAGGTGTAAAATCATAGAAAATATTGATGAGGATCAATATCAAGTACCTTACTATGATAGGTGGTTCTCTTAGCATCCCCTTGTCTAATAACACTTCAAGAGGCAGAATTATGGTTTCAAGTTAGGCATAGAGAGGCAAGAATATAATGAAATTCACTATTGGGGCATATACCTTGTGGTGGTGTAGAAAATGAGATGGTCTTTGTGTGGTTGCTTTTCTGACCGCATGAAGGGAATAGACATGTGATATTAGGTTGAAAAATTCATTCTCATAGTCACAACACTCAAAGAAGGATGAGTGTTTATTGAAGGTGAGAACAGTCACTCATACATGGTTTCTTGGCCACTATAGTGTATTAGGAGCACAGTCGATGGCTATAGACTTCCCATAGAAGCATGTTTTATGGTAACAGGATCACAGTCATAGGGAATAGTCAATGGAATGTATAGGGATAGTCAAACTCTTATAGTTTCATCCCATGGATGATTTTTTTACCTTTTTTATTTTTTAGTCTTCCCCTCCTCACATTTAAAATTAATTTAGGTTTTTCAATGTGATCAGCCTAGAATTTGACATTATTCACAAATAGATATATTAAAAATTAAAGAACCATTAAAATTTAAATTAGTTGCCTTCAAATATATATATTAAAATAAAAATTGATTCAAATAATGAGGAGATTATTGAATTCTTGAAACAGTGCATTTCTAAAATGGAATAAGGTTCTAATAAAATTTTAATCTAGATAAAATTCATTTTTACAGTTAAAATTTAAAATTCTATATTATCATTTTAAATGATTTTAAAATTTTATAAAAAATTATAGAATGTTAAATTTAATTTTATGTGTCATAGAAAATACAATAATATTTATATTTTTATATTTTAAATCCAAATAATAGACATGTATTTACAAATTATATCCAATCGATAAGAAGTATTAAAAACAGAACAATTTCCCAAAGTAAAATAAAAATAAGGGACATAAATTGTGAATAATAATAAAAAAAGGAAAAAATTGATTCTAGATCACTCCCCTACCCTTATTTAATTTTACTCCTACGAAATGTTCAACAGTATTCTAAGAAAATGTGACGTAACTAGATTTTACTAGAAATTATCTACCGCTCAGAACAAATTTCAAACATCTTGTAGAATTATTTTCTGAGTGAGATTATTTACAAATTATATTCATAAATCATAAAAAATATAAATACATATACAATGTATTTTTTAATATTTTAAGAATGTGGGAAAAAAGTGACCACAATTTTAAAGTTCACATGTATGATCCATAAATTTGACAACTCTCAATGCAATTATTTTTAAGGTAGTATATGAAGATTCATTTATGTTATAGAAAACAATTTACCACAGTTTAAAAAAATAGTTCAATATAATCAATGCACATTTGATAGATTTCAAAAATTTCATGGATTGAAGACTAGTCATGGAAAATATATACTATGGAAATGACAAACCTATCTAGATAAGGGAATTTAAAATATTACTAAAGAGAGATTTAGATACCAGCCAATGCAAATTCCATTTTCAAAAATTTGGTCCTCACCCATATCATTCCCAAAAAAAAGATATAGATTCTATTTTCCTCATCAATTTTATTCAGTTAAATCCCACTTCTTTTTTCTTCTCATGTGCACTTATACCTACCTTCCCAGAATTTCTCAACAATCAACATGATCCTAATGTAATGTTATTCAAATTCCATGTTCATACAATTGTTACTATAAGATTTAGGAATTTCTTGATCTCGACCCAATGATTCAAGAATATATTCTTATCATGATGGATTCAAGACTAGTTTAAAAAAAATTTGAGTCTTATAAGTTGGTACGATTATATTATAAAATTATTGAGGCTGAATATGGAGGGTTTTCTCTATTATTATGATCAATGCATGATTTTCACTTTAATCAATGTATAGATTCCTCCTTTGCTCCCAATTATAAGATTTAACTTAGTTTATTTAATTTTCCATAGAAAACCCACACCTTTCATCACTTCCACAATAGTTAACATTCCTCTCTTTATTTCCTCAAACATGTTTCTTCTCACACTTTTGTTTACTTTGGTTCTTCTCTTGAAGGCAGGGAGGGACTTTAGAATTTATATGGTAGGTGTGGGACCTTATTTAGCTCCTTTAAAATTCTATACTCTATAAAATTATGTTGAATAATTATCATTACTTTTTATCCACTTTCTCTGTAGTATTATTTTATCTTTTTCAAACATGGATTTTTATTTAGATACATTTTTTAGGGAAAGAGAGGGATTTAGTTTTTTCTTCAAATAGTGTTAGATCTCGTTGCCCAGTCTAAATGATATTAAGAAAAAATTTCCACTATTTACATATTTATTTTTTATCCTATAATAGTATCATAAAATTTAAAGTAAATCAATCATTAAATTGAAATTTAATTTTCAGGATAGGTTTTCCATCTCCTCTCTTTCTTCCCCTACACTTGAATTCAACTTAGATCATGAAAAGGATTATAAATAGAGGAGGATGTAGATACAATGATTTTAATGTGGATTACTAACAAAATAATTCATTCCATTTAAGGGATACAAGGGTTAAATATAATTTTATTCCTGAAAATAGAGTTAATTGAAAAAAAGGTATTTTCAATCAAATGAATTTCTCAATCATGTATAACATAGAGTAGTCAAATGATCCAAGGTTTTTAAAAGATTACTTAACAAGTTTGGGTTATTAATGTAGTCCTTGGTTCACTCAAGAAGTTCCGGATTTTAAATAATATACAAAAATCATTGAAAAATCATCACAAGTAAGTGAACTTTTTTTGTTAAATTATGTTACGGAATTAGATTAATAAATCAGTGTCTTTTTCATGAATTTATTTTATTTTATAATTTTAAAACAATCTCATTTAATCATTAATCTAAGGTGAATAAATGGGTCAAACTTGTTTCTCAACCATGAAATGGATTCAATGTTTCATGGGTATTCAGATTAAACATAGAGGTTTCTAAAATTGACTAAAGCTGAAAAGAAACACAATTTTTTTGAAAAACAATGAAAATTTCCAAAAAAAAAAAATTAAAAAAGTACTAAAATAATGTTCCTAAAATATTAGGTTCTCATCCCCACAATTAAAAAAATGAATTAAAATAGATTAATCTTATAAGATGTTCTTAATTATAATCACAGCATGCAATCCAGTGTAAAGGAGAGGCATAACCCGGTGGGTTATTCTTAATAGATAGGTTAGAGGAGTGTGATCTCCTCCACTAGTTCTTATTATAGATTCCCATGGTAATTATTAAATAAATTCTCATTAATAGTGAATGTGTTTTCCTATCCTTAATTCATAATCTACCCAACACAAAAAGGGTATACATTAGTGACTATAAATGGACTTTACCATCTATAATGAAGGTTTCCTAACATTAACTTGAGTCTAGATTTGTAGAGATACTCTCGGTCACCAAGGTGAAAGATTTTGGGTTTTATCATCTTGCCATGATTCACTCTTGTTCTTTATTTATAAATTCTATAATTTTTATAACCCACTTTTTTAATTTCATCTAGTTCATGGAGTAAAAATGTTATCTCTTTTATAGCTCCTTCCAAGTCTAGTTTCATTTCTTTGACTTCCCAATATGCTTTGTGCTATTACTCCACAGGTAGGTGGAAACTATTTTCAAAGATTAAATGATAAATAATCATTCTTATGATTGTATTTATGATTCCCTATAATCCCATAAGGTTTCTTATAACCTTTTTTTCTAATCCTTTATACTGGGTTTCACTATATTTTTCATAATACATTTTATTACACCATTGCAAACTTTATATTGGCCATTTTTGGGGGGATGGTTGGGTGTATTTGTCTTATGATGTCCTCCATACTTCCTTAGAATAACATTTATTATTTTACTAAAAAAGTGGTTCCCATGGTCACTAATGTTGGATATTGGTACTCCATACCTACAGACTATGTTAGTGTTAAAAAAATCACACACAACTTTAGCATTATCAGTTTTGGTGGAGTGGGATTCCTCCCATTTTGAAACATAATCTACATCAACAAAATATAATAATTTACAAATGACATGGGAAATGTTCCCATAAATTATCTTCCCCATACGTAAAATTTGTGACATAAGATAATGGGTTTTTGAGAAATATATTGTATTTTTTAAAAATATTTCCATAAAATTAACATTTTTCACACTTCTTTAAATATTATGTGAATCCTTGAATAGAGTAAGGTCAATAAATATCAGATTCCAAAACATTTATTGTAGTTATTTGAGGTTCAAAGTGGCCTCCAAAATCTATTATGTGACAAAATTCAAAAACGGATTCAATTTCACTAGAAGGAAAACATCTCCTTATTATTCAGTAATTAGAAATTTTATAATCGAATAGATATTCTAAAATATAAATTATTGATTTGGATTTGATATTTTTTATATATTTTAAGATGATATGGTGCCGATAAGGTAACTAATTAATTTATTATATCTTCATACCGTGAAAAGTCCTCTTCTCTATGTAGTATCATTATCTTGAAATGTGGACATTCAATGGGATTTGGTCTAGAATTTATACTTCATCAGTGTTGGGTAGTCTTCTTATGTGATCATCCACCTAATTTTCACTTCCTTTATTATCTTTAATCTCTAAGTTGAATTCATGTAGAATTAGTATCCACCTTACCAATCTGGGTTTTTTATCTATATTTTTCATAATTTTTATAAGAACTATGTGCTTAGAAAATATAGAGACTTTAGTTCTAAAAAAATAAGATCTAAACTAATCTAAAGAGAAAAACAATTTCAAGTAACTCATTTTCACTGGTGGTGTATTATATATGGGTATAGTCAAATGTTCTTGAGGTAGAAATAATGGCTTTCCATCAATTATTTTGGATATAAATACTAAAATATTTTGGTTTAAAGCATCACATAGTAGTTTGAATGGATGTTCCCAATTAGGTGGTTACATTACTTGTGGGGTGACTAATCTCCTGTTAAGTTCATCAAATTATTCCCTTTATTCATCATTAGAATCAAATTTTTCTTCATTTAAATGTTTCCTTGAAAAGGAAAGATAAATCTTATTAAAATCCCTTATGAATCTTTTGAAGAAACCTATATGGCCCAATAAATATCTAACATGTTTAAAAAAAGTTGGGTAAAGTAAAGATTTTATTACTTCAATTTTAGATTTTTCTACCTCAATTACGTTTTATGAATTAATGTACCCTATCGTAATTACTCTTTCAAACATCAAGTGATACTATTAAAAATTCAACACAATATTTTTATAAATATATGTTTTCAACACTTTTTCTAGATTACTTAAATAGTGACAAACAAGAATTACCAAAAACAATAAATTCACCTCATAATACATCAAGGAAATATTCAATGTGATATGAATACTTACCATGCACCTTTAAAATGTACAAGGGGAATTCCACATCACAAAAGGCATCCTCTTATAGGAAAAAGTTCCAAATGGACATGTGAAGGTTGCCTTTTCTTAGTCTTCTAGAACAATGGGAACCTGAAAATATCCTAAAAATCCATATAAGAAATAGTAATGTGTTATTCCTACCAACCATTCTAGAATTTTTTTCAATGAAAGGAATTTGAATGTGATATTTTCAAGTGATTGGATTCAACTTTGTATAATCAACACACACTCCCTAGATATTTTGAATTCTCATATGATTCAATTCATTTCTCTCATTCTTTAAAATAGTTATTCCAGTGTTCTTAGGAACTACATAGATGGGTATGACCCATTACGAGTCATAAATGGGGTAAATGATGTTTTTTACAAAAAAATTCTCTATTTATTTTTTACTACCTCAATTATCGTGGGATTGATCCTTCTTTGGGGCCACCTAAATGGTCTAGAATATCCCTCAAGAATAATTCTATGTGAATATATTATGGAGTTTATGTTAATAATATCACCTAGGATCCACTCTATTTATTAGATATTTTATCTAAAAAGTTCAATAAAATTTTATTCCTAGGTTCTATATAGATTATTAGAAATTATAACTAGAAGTTTTCCTTATTCAATGAGATATAAATATTTAAATTAGTGGGAAGAATTTTTAATTCTCAATTTGGGAATTTTTAAGAGATGAAATTAAATTGAGGTTATCCACTTATAAGGCTTGAATTTCATAGACAAAATGTAACATTTCATCATATTCTTATTGGAAAAAAATCAAAACAATCATCTAAAAACTCATAATTTACCTATTTTCTAATTTGAAAGAATAATTTTTATAATTTCTTTAATTTCGAGCAAACTCATACTCCATGTTATTTTTAGTAATAAATTTTTTTCTAAAGCTAAATATTCATGAACATACCTGGTTCTTCTATAAACAGAGTATATTTAACATGTGAGAGTGTAAAAATTTATGGGTCATCTGGAGAGTTCCTTGTTGATTTGATAATATTGAAGTGTATAGTTCTATATCCAAAATCCATGGTGAGAGTTCCTTTATGTATATTGTTTATTGCCTTGGTTTTCTTCAAGAATGGTCTTCCCTGTAAAATGGGTGAGTTTCCTATTTCTCTATCTTTCCCTAGTAAGCACTTAGAATATAACTAAGAATATCAAACCTCTAACTCCTACTAAAATATATTTTAAAAATACTACTATAAATAAGTGGATCTATTTTCAAGATGTATCACCACTATTTTTGTTTTCAAGTCTCCAAAATGAAAATATGTAAACATCGAGTAAGACATAACATTTATCAAAGAACATAAACCACATAATGAATATGGAAATTTTAAAGATACAATGGTGTAAGGAATAGAGAATTTCCCTGGATATTGATATTTGGTGGGTAAATATTATGTTATAAGATATGAAACACTTCCTATTATAATATTTTCATTTACATAAAGTTTTGTCTTTTTGGTGAAAATTTACTATGATAAATTTAGCATATTTTTTATTTTATTGAAGGATTCAGGTAGGGTTATATTTATTTAAACATTCTGGAATGTTTAAAAAACCCATTAAATGTTTTTCTTCTTTAATATTCTTTGACTGAATCATCTCATATGGGAATGTAAGTGGAAGGTATTTCTTCTCCCTTTATTTCATTTTCATGGGTTTCACTATTCTTTCTTTCTTATACCTTCCAATAATCCTTTCTTCTTAATTATTTTCTTCTCTCACTTCTTCTCTATTAGGTTGATTTTTAGATTCCTATATAGAATTATCAACCATACTTTTCATAATTTATTATTTATTTTTATTAGGGTCGAGTGGTTGTATCTATTTTACACTTCTTTTTGTTTTTATACCCACATTTTACTTTGGATTTGGAACTATCTGAGAAGGTAGTTTGCTTAGATTTTTGGATAGAATCTCCATCATACTACTGAATTTGGTTGTTACCTTATCCATTTTATCTTTGATATCTTCAACCTAAACTATAGTTATTTCTGTTTAGAGGATGGTACACTGATTTAAGGTTTTTTTTAGGGTTTATTTTTTTAGAAGGTGGGGGTTGTGGGTATGTGGGTGGGTTATAAATTTGTTTATAGGATTTCTAAAAATGAGGAGGATTTTGGAATATCTATTTCTATAATGGGGGTTAGGGTGGGTATCATTCCTGACAGGGGGTTTATCCTGGTTTTTTTACTTAAAAATCATGGTTGCGCTTGTGGGTTATCTCTATATAGCTTCTTTTTTTTGGAATTTTCTTGGTTGTAAGGATGCTACACAACTCTATATGGCTTATATTTCATCCCACTAGTCATCAAAATTATTAAATAAAGAGTACAAACCATATACCTTAGTGGATTTTTTTGTTTATTGATTTGTTTAAAACCCATATGTCTTGTCAAACTAGTTATCTCTTTAGGTTTTGATTCTATTAAAGGTGATGATTCAAATTTTCATACCAAACGAATACCACTTGTACCCATACTTCATGTATCAAATTATTGGAAATTTTGTGTAATATTTTCAATTAGGACACTGGATTCTTTTTGTGACTTTTTTAATAAATACTACAACTGATGATGCATCTAAAATATTCATATCATTGTCCATCGGGCCTTTTTAGAAGAACATAGAAAATATTTTTCTTCCACAACATGATGTATATAGATGGCACATAACTACTTGAATTTATCTCAATACTCATAGAGTGTATCTCTATATGATTGTATTATGGGTATATCTCTTTCCTTAATTTTGTGCTTCTAGAGGTTATAAAAAATCTTTGTATAGAGCATCGTTTTTAAATCATCCAAGTCATTAATTTCCTCAGGTTGTAGGTTGTATAACCACTCATTTGAAGCTCCTTCTAGTGAAAGGGGGATTCCCTCCAGTTTACTTATTCATCATCTACTCCTTGAGGATTAAATATTGAGAATAAATGAGTGAATGATTGTATGTGATTTTTGGGGTCTTCACCAACAAGGCCATTAAACTTGGGTAGAATCTTTATCATGCCAATTTTTAATTTGAAATCATTTTTAACTCTGAAATAATAATTTGGTTTTTTTTTGGATAGTAAACTGACTTGTGCATAAGTATCTTAGGGTCCGGTTAGGATTTATAGCTATAATTTTGGGCACAAAGTGAGAACTTGAATTTTCAATTGATTTTGTAAGATTTATTTCTTAAAAATTAGTTTAAAAATTAATCTTCCTATGTCTATTCAGTATGGTTATTTAAATTTATAGATCTAAAGGGTAAATATTTTGTTATAATTCCTGGTCACACAATTATAAAATTTAGATTTGGTGTTGCCTCCCTAGAAATGGTGATAATTTTTTAATCACACTACACTTTAGAGACAATATAGGCTTACCACTACTACTACATTAACCTAGAAAATAATATCATTCTATATACCCATGAAGAGTGTTTTAATTTTGAAACAAAAAAGTATGGATTATTTTCAGAATAGATTATGGGAGAAAAGTGATCAGGTTTGGGTCATATATCCAATTGCAATGCTATCCTGGTATAAAAATTCAGGACCTTCCAATTATTAATTGATAAGTGAGAGGCTCAAAATATGATCCCCCTTTCTCCCTCATATTACTGATTTTGGTGAGATTATCCTAACAAAATCCCTTGATTTAGTTTACCCTCCTTTCAATGTGTAGATGTGATGTAGTAATCATCACCAGTTTACTCAAGAAACACCTAACAATGTCTCATGATTACAAATTAACCAAGGAGTTACCACTAATCCTTCCTCATGTGTCAAAAACCAATTAACACTTTACCACTTAGTCCAGACCATTTCACTAAATATGGTCAAAACTAAGTGGAGGGAGATTATGGATCTATGACCAAGGAAATAAATAATTGACAGAATTAAATCAAACAACACTAAATTAAAATTAAAATTCTACTATAGAATATTTAAACCAATTAACAACAAATAGTGCATTGCATTGAAACAATATGACTCGAGAATTACAGTAGGCCCGCCTTCCATTCCCTAAATCATATAGAAGTTTTAACCCTCTACTATATAAGTAATGATAATGAATGGATAAGTTAAAAAAATTATAATAACTAAGAATAAATACAAAGAAAAAAAATAAAATTGCATAATCTCATCAAGTCACACTTCCCATAAAAGATTTCCCCTCCCCATTCAGAATGAAATATCCCTTTATTTATATGCACAAAATTTCCTACTTTAGGTCTATTAATATTCCCATTCAAATCGTACTTCAGGATAAAACAATCCTAATTACATTACAAATATTTTAGTAGATCATTAAATCCTTACAACCCATGGTTTTAAAACATTCATCCATCATGTCATTGGATCATGCATTATCTTCTACCTAGTGTTATTAATTTTCTTGTGCAGGATGTACATATAACTTATCCCATGTAGAGTGTGATTTTCATCATGGAACTTATTCTTCATTTAAAGATGCATTTGGAATTCCACATCATAAAATTCCCTATTCATGGATCTGTTTCATGATGTAACACTCAAGATTATACAAAAATTATCTTAATGCATCCTCTAAATTCTTATTGGAATTTAATCCCATGTCTTATTAGATCATATTAAATTCATGAATTTCATTAAATATGTCTCTAACAACACATGATCAAGCTCCCCTATGGCACAAATCCACTCAATCATCCCCACTGGTCACAATATTGGGGAACCCACTCGAGCTTAATAGATTAGACCAAGTTCTAATTCTTGATCCACTAGCTTAATCACTATGAAGGGAACTATAACATTAGAATCTTCAAGAGAGCCTTATTTGGTCAAGTTAATATTATATATAATGGATTAATTAGTACTTAACCTACTTATATAATACCTCTCAAAAAATAATCAGATCACATGGTTTTCACTAAATTTATTCTTTAAAATCCTAATGATCGAGAACTAACACTCTCAAATTATTCAAAAATATGAACCTACAAATAAAAATCAGCTATAAAAAATTCATCTTAAACTCAGAGCTCCATCATCATATAACCTATTTATCCTTAAATATTGATATTTTATTCCTATCACCTGAATATACTACCAAAAATTCCACAACTTCAACTACCAATGCCAATATAATGACTTTTGGGTACTATTCACGGATCGATTGGTGTCAAAAAACTCAACCAGTGTTGATTTAATTTCAATTGACCATAAATAATATTTATATATTTTATAATTTTCGAACAAGTATTTTGATCTTCATCTTCTATTTGGATTGACACCTCATCTCTAAACCAAAATCTTTTTCATCATCAATGGGTCATACCAGTATTTTTGGTTCCATTATTAATCTATGCTATGGACTCAATTTAATTTCCTCCATTTTCTCACTTGATTTTGTCTTCATATCTTATGTTTATTCCTGTTCGGATTCAAAAACACCAGTTTAATCAAGCAGTAATAACATATGGGGGTTTGATCTTTATTCTCAATCAAATATCCTGACTTGACTTGAGTAACCTATGGTAGTAAAATCTTGAGAGGAAAATCTATTTGAATCAATATTTTCATCGATGATGGTGTCAATGTTCTCATAGTGATTAAAATTCTAATTTTGATGATAGTGTAAAATCATGGAGGATCATGGTAAGGCTCAATATTTGATATCTTTCTACTATAGGTGGTTCTCTTAGTATCACCTGGTGTAGTATTTATTTATGGGGGTAGGATCATGGTTTCATGTTAGGTGCATAATGGTAAGATCGTAATAAAATTCACAATCAGATCATTGAACATGAGGTGGTGAGGTTGAATGAGATGGTATTCTAGAATTTTCTTTTCTAACCACATGAAGATAGAAAACTCATGGTAGTTGTTGGATCAGTTCATTCCCATGACCGTAACACTAATAAAAGGATGAGTGTTTACTGAAGGTGAGAATGTGCTCTACTCTATGGTTTCTTGGCCATTACAGAGTAGCAAGAGCCTGATTAGAGGATGGAGACTTCTCGTGGAATCCTACTCCACTATCACAAGATCATGGTTGTAGGGAATTGTCGATGGAATAGAGGCACATGGTCGAAATCCTCATATTCACATTTTAATGAATTTATTTAGTCTCTCCATGCTTACATTAAAACTTAATTTAGGGTTTTCAATGAGATCTATCATGGAATTATACATCATTCACAAATAAATATTTTGAAAATTAAAAAACCATTAAAATTTAATTCCCCTGGTTTCAAATATCTAGATTAAAATAAAAATTAATTAAAACAATGAGGATTTTAATTGAAAGCTCAAAAAACCATATTTATAAAATAGAATAAGGTTCAAATGAAAATTTAATCCAATAAAATCATTTTCAAAGTTAAAATTTAAGAGTCTATATAAGCAGTTTCAAATGATTTTCAAACTTTATACAATATTATAGAGTGTTAAATTTTGTTTTATGTTTCCCATAAAATATAATAATATATATATATATATATTATCTAAGATCTAAATAATTAAAATGTATTTAAAAATTATATCCAATAGATAAGAATTATTAAAACCAAAAAATTTCCCAATTTCAAATATAAATATGGGGATAAAAGTAGTGAATTATACAAAAAAAGTTATAAAAATTGATTCTTTACCATTGGTTTGTTAAAACATTGTATTATAACCCTATTTTTATTAAATTAGTAAAGTTAGAATGGAGATTTTATCATCAAAGCTCAATAGTTAGGTGAGGGTGAGTACCATACCTACACTTCTTCATGTTAAACCTCAAGTTACAAGGTATTTTTGGGATTTGTGTCATATGTTTGAGATCTATTTTGAGTTTTTTTTATAAAATTATATATTAACTACTATTGATTATTTATTTCAAAAAGAAAAAATGTGTTATTTTGGGAAGTTTCATATTTTATGGTGAAATGGGGATAAAAATATAGAGTTATGGTTTAGGAATATAGTTAGTAGAAACCATGTGGAACCCATGTGACTAGGTTCAAAATTCTTCCAGTTCCATTTAGCACGGTTGGTGCGTGATTCTCCAAATTGTGAATACAAACCATACGTAGTGGGAAAATACTTAACTTTTCAATATTTTCACCCATTTACATATATAATTTTTTTGATAGATGTTATTACTTATTTAAGAGTAATTGAGTGTGTTTTTGAAATTTAATTGATGGTTTAATAAATAAATTGTGGTATTAATTGAGTTTTTTGTTTTGTGTTTTATAGATTATGCCTCTTATAAATTCCCATGTGATCAAAATAGAGGAATATATAGAGAATATCCTATAAGAAATCCCAAATATATACTATAATATTATAGAATCATTCATTTATACCACTCATAATTTATCCCAAGATTGTGGAAGAGATTAATATTGGAAAGTTTACTATGCCAATGATTTTACAAACAAAAATCCACTGACCTTCCATTGTTATAAGGGGTCTCAAAAGGCTGAGGAGTGGATCAAAAATATCAAGAATATCATCCATTTATTTAATACCTTGGATACCTATGAATTTAACTTTTTCACTTGTATGTTAGAAGGACCTAGTTGAAAGTTGTGTGAGTTCATAATGCATGAAAAGTTGCACAAGAATCTTACATGGGCCACGTTCAAGAAAATGTTTAGCCAAATGTTTTTCACAAAGACATTGAGGGTAGTGAAAGCATGTGGGTTCATGAACTTGGATCCAGAAAGTCATTTAGTAATATATTATTCCACTAATTTCAACAAGTTGGTTCATCTTTCTCCCGAGATAATTATGAATGAATATCTCAAGGATCAATTATTCAAAATAAGGTTAAAACCCAAGATCAGGTCAAAGATCATTATCCTTTGTCTACTGACCTACATAGAGATAGTCGAAAAGGAGGTTGTGGAATAGAATGATCTAGTGGGATTGACAGGGATCAACAATTCCTCTTCAGTGGTAGTAGGTAGTCAGATATTTTCTTTGGGTTAAGAAATAGTGTAAGAGGAATTTCATTAGCATAGTGGTGGGGAAACCCAATGTTCATCAAATTTTGAACCATTGTATTCCATATTGTGAAAGGTTATGACAAAATTTTAGTGTGGGTAAGAAGAAAACACTAATCAAAATTTCCACGAGACACCCTAGGCATGCCACTATTGCCACTATTAGAGATGTCTAGTAAATATTCAATGATTCTACAGAATTCCTCATCAGGGAAGTACAGTCATATCTTCAATATCCATGAGATATCAAGTTCAGTTACATGATTCTAAGGGTATGGGACCCCATTATTATACAAAATATTATTCACATTTGTATAAGAAGTTGTGGATTTTTATCGAGGTTGGTCATATGTTTGCAGTTGAGCATGTCCTTATGGACACCAATGCCAACCCATTTACTGTGAGAGGTACAATATTTATTGATTCTTCAACGGAAATTTCCTTATTTTACTCAGGTTAATACCATTATTTTATATCATTGAATTTGATTTATTCTTTGGTATAATGGTTTTAATTATTTGAATTTATAATGTATTTATCCATTTTTTTAGAAAAGAAGAAGGATTCAGTCTTCGTGTTTCTAGAGTGTTGGATTTTGATCACTAGTTTTGAGGTTTCCTAGAATTTCTTGGTCCTTAAGTTATATGTTTTTATATTATTATTTTCATAGACTAGATGATCATTTTAGAGGCCCATACTAGATTCTGTCATTATTAGTTTCAATTCCTCTCTCCTGACAGGAACAATCACTTATTTTAGAGTGAGTGGGTTCTTTGGACAGGGAGAGGACTTATTGTTCCAGATATTGAGTGGATCTCATGCCAACTATCTATTTTTCTTTTCAATTCGATAGATCCATGATCAATTGGTTTTCTTATAGTAGTGGTAGACAGGTATCCTGAGGTCTTTCTAAATATTTTTATAAGATTTACAATTTAGAAAAAGGTAGAGTTTTCTATCAACCTGCTTACTTGGATGAGCCTGATCTCTTTATCATATACCAAATAGCCCCCACCTAGATAAAAGAGTCGAAATTTCAGTTCAAATACCTCAAAGGTAAGGTATTTATTCACCCGAGTTGTAGAGCCCAAGGACCAGTTAGGTACCTCTAAGTGGGGGTGAATTAGTGGTACATAGTTTTTATGAATTATTTCCCTCTTGAGTTAAACCTATTAAACCTATCAGGATTCATGATCCACCCAATATAAACTCATAGTCTCAAATCATGTGAAATGATAATGAAAGGTAGAGAATCACACAATATTTACATGGTTTAGCCTTAAATCCTACTACGTTCAATGTAGGTTATTCCCCCAATAAGGATTATCCACTATCTCAAAAAAAAAATTACAATCAAGGACAATCCAATCCTATCTATATAGAGTCAACTATGTATTCCTTTAACAATTTTCCCAACATAGAATCCATTTTGTTTTCATTGCTTCCAAAAACCAGTGGAAGACTTATTCACTTTCTCAAAGAAGATGAAAAACTATAATGATCTTTAACATTATAGATGATTTTATACCTCCATGAGCTTACAACATTAGGATTTCTCATGTATAATTCTTTAATGTCTTTAAATTCTACATTAAACAAGTCTATTATCCTTAAAACTCTTCTCAGATGTTGAATTATTAGATTCTATCAATCTTCGAATACATAAGTGTGTCAATTTTAAGGACTCCTACATTCAGTTAACATTCTATCCTTGATAATTTTGTGTATCAGGATCTCAAAAGGATATATCAACATGAACCGGAGTTCTAAATTCTCAATAATATTCCTCATCACCTACATATTCAATTTATATTCACAATAATAATATAATTGATATTATCCTCATAATTATCATAGTAATTATTCTATAAGTGTGGAAACACCGCGATCACATCCAGTTGGTAATTTGTACTCATTTAATTTGGTCATGGAATCCAAAACTATTTCCTCATGTATACTATATATTAAATCATGTTTAATATCCTAAAATTATTCTTTATCAAATCCCATATGAATCATAATACCTGTATTGTGATATTATGTCATGAAAGGATCAAATTAATTACATCATCACAATTAAATACTTTTTCATTATTATTATGGTTATTTTGATTCCCCGTAATAAACAATAGGAAAAAGGCCATTTCTCGGCAGTTTTTTTGGAAATGGCGACGGTTTAAACCATCGCCATATGGTTCTGTGGAAGTTTTTTGAAACCACCGCTAAAGTGTGTTTTTTCATACAATAGGCGGTGGATTCCTAGATTTAGTGGTGGTTTATGGTAACCATCATATTGGGTGAAATTCGCGGTGGATTTAATGGTTTTAGCGGTGGTTAAAACCACCAATAAAAATATATTAGTTTCTCCAGGGAAAACTACCACTAAAACCATTAAAACTGTTGTGATATAATACCGGAATATGAAAACTATTTAGGAACAGTTAAAACCTCTGCTAAATTATTATTCATAGAGTTTATTTTAACCGCCGTGGATAGAAATATACTATAAGCTTCAGTTATAACTACAACTAAATATATTATATTTATTTTCAACGGCTAAAACTGCCGGTAAAGACAGATTTACAAAAAAAAATATAGCTGATACAGAAGGACCATTACCAATGACCTGGAAAAAACCCATTCCAATAGATATAAAATATAACACATCATAACCACAACACATCACAACCACATATCTCAAGTGAATCACTATTAAATACAATGAAAAATAAGACTCCATCAAAAACCACCCAGAAAAGAGGAGAATTACCAACATAATGAACTCTTGAATATAATAGAAATATAATAAACGAGTAATGGAGAAAGAGAGGTAAACCATGAATCAAATAACTTCAATCTAAATGATCCAATATGATCCAAGTGGTTTGGAACACCAAGGGAGGTGACTGGGGAAGAGAAGGATGAGTAAGGGTCAATTAAGAATTGAACGAAAGTCTAAAATTCAAAAAAAAAATGAGGTAATAAAATTCCTAATTATAAGTGAATCAAACTATAATCTACCAAAACATTGTTAATATCCAAAACTTATGTGGTGGGTTTGTTAAAAGTGTGATCTAGAACCCTCATTGTCATTTTATCTTTTTCCCCATTTTTAAATGGAAGTTGGCCTCCCACAAATCATAGAACTTGGAGTGGTCTAAGCCATAGTGGTTCTTCTATATTCTTCCATGTATAGAATCCATGATCTAGTTCCCATTTCGCAACCATTTTACCAACACCATGCCCAAGGCTACAATTTTTTGAGCTTGTGTTTCCTATTTTGGACAGGTGGTCCTTCGATATTCCATGCCCACCCAAGGGCATTTCAAGATTCTCATGGTCCATCTTGTAAGACTTGAAACTTCTTTGAAAAGTCTACCTAGTAAGACATATCTTCCTCTAAATATTATCCAAATCTACATAAGGATCCTTAGAATGTGGTTGTTTATCCATAAACTGTTGGGACAAAGTTCAATGGAGAAGGAAGTTTGAAGAGTATCCTTTTGGCAGAGTGTTGTCTTTTATTGTCAAAAGATTATAGATTAATTCACTTTGTAAAATCCTTGAAAATTTGATGATGCTTTACTGATATGTATTTCACAAATATCATAAGTTATTAGAAGTTTTCATGCAAGCATTATTAAGTAAAGGGGGAGAAACGATGATTCCAGTCATATAAAGTTTTGATTGGAAGGAATGATTTTGTTGGAAGATAGGGATGTTTCAGTACCTCCCATTGAAAATATGAAAATGCTAAAGCATTTTGATCAAAGGATACATATCTTGATGATGTATTTTGTGATGAAATATGAAGAATGGTTATGGGATGCAGTGAAGAGAGCAAAGAAAAAGGAATGGAAAATCTGGAGGCGGCACAAAAGAACGTTTTATGGTGGGGCCGTTTTCTAGTGTTTGAAAAAATTTAGGGCCTGAAAATTGGGAGATGAAGAAATGTTTTTTGGAAAAAAAAGAAAGTGGCGTGCAAGTCAAAAGTGGCACACAAGGGTGGAGTGCAAGTGTGGTGTACAAGTATAAGTGGCGTTCAAGTGTAAGTTGTGTGCATGTCATATTTCAAGATCATCACATCATGTATTACGGGTCATGTCAGGCCTTATGTATTAGGCCTACTGGTCATGTACGGGTTCCCCTTCAACCCTTAAAATGGGGATTATCTATAATAAAATAAAAATGAAGTACTTTGGGCCATTCGGAGGCGTGAAAGTGTGGTGCGCAAGTATAAACAGCATGCAAGGGTATGTTGTGCGCAAGTCATATTTCAAGATCATCACATCAAAATATTACAATGGAAATAAGGTGGCACGCAAGTCATAAAGAGTCACTCAAGTGTGGTGCGCAAGTATAAACGGCGCACAAGTGTATGTTGGCGCAAGTCATATTTCAACATCAACTTATCAAAATATTACAAAGGAAATAAAGTGGCACGCTAGTGGTGGAGCGGTACACAAGTGATAGAGCAACCTGCAAAGTGATGGAGAGGCACACAAGTGATGGAGCAGTGTGCAAGTAGGAATGGCGTGCAAGTGTATGTGTTGTGAAAGTCACCAAAATTCCTATAAATAGTGGGATACTCTCCTCATTTTTTAATTCTCAACACTTAAGAGAAAATTTGAGCTCTGATCGCGCAAGTAGTAGAAAGTGGCGCGAAAGCTGAAGTGTCGTGCAAGTAAGGAGTTATTTTTAAGGCACACAAGCTGGGTGGCTCCCACGTAGAGTGGTGCACAAGAAGAAGTGGAATGCAAGTTGTAAGAGGTGTACAAGCAAGGAGGTTTGTTCAATAAGTGTGATGTTTATAATCCAAAGGTGGCGTGCAAATTATGATATGTTCACAATAGTGGCGTGCAAGTAGTTAGTGGAACGCAAGCAGGTAGGCGTGCAAATTGAGTGGCACGCAAGCATGTGGCACGCAAGCAGGGAGGCGCACAAGTAGTGTGTGGTGCGCAAGTTGTTTTCACAGGGAGTTTCTTACCAGCTTCTAGGTAGGAAAATGAATAATTGTTTTGAAATATTTGATTTCTAAAAATTCAACAAGAAGAACATAAACATTTTTTCCCCATATTTTTGCTAAGAGGGAGCACACGCACTATTGGATTGTTTTCAAAGTGCTACACGAGTGTAAGGGAATATCATACTCGTTGTATTCCACATCAGAGGATTGTTTTCTAGTGGATTGTGTGGTACTGGATTGTTTCCATAACATACCAAAAACATAGCTACTCTTGTTGAGTAGTGAAGCTTGTAAATATTATGTTCATGTGGTTGTGTGTGTTCAGCAGGGAAGAAACTCTTTAACAGGAGGTGAAGGTTGTTTCAAAATGAAGGAAACCTAAAATGAAAAAGATATCACTAATTCACCCCTCCCCCTCTTAGTGATACTTGTATCCTGACTGGGAACTTTATAAACCAATGTTATGAAAAAAATGACTCTTACTCTAGGAAAGAACCTAATATTGATAGGGGTATTATATAAAAACTATATGTGGATTGATTCATGATGTTTAAATATATGTAATGATGTTGGGATCTCCTATAATAGGCCTTGGTGAAAATTATAATCACACTAGTTATACCCTAAAGGAAAAACCATTCTTCATTCACATAAATTTGTTTATTTATTTCTCACAGAATGGTTCCCATACATCTCATCATTCTCCTCCTATGCAAGAGAAAAATTCTTATAGAGGACCTTTTCCAAGAACTATGAATGGATTGATTCCTCTTAATATAGGATATGTTTTTGATCATTCATCCTTGGGTAAAAAACCTAATAAATTTCGGAAAAATGAATCATAAAACATGATTCATGCAAAAAAAGAATCGACATATATGGTGTATACCACACTCGAGAAATCAAAACATAAAAGGAAACATTAGAAATCAATAAAATACATAAAATGAAACATGAGAAATCAAAAAAATGATTGGTTATGAAACTGTTTGATGGAAACTGTGTGTCATACATGATACATATAAAAACCGAATATAACCATATTTTTCCAACATATCAACAAAACAACTAATCACAGTCCGATGATGAACAAAGCTTTTCACCCTCTCCACCTCCATCTCTACTTCATTCTACCACCTGAAATAACATTATATTGAAAATTAAATATAGTTTCATATTTATATTTAAACTTAAAACCAATAAAAGTTTGAAAACTAAATGATTTTGAATTTTTTTTATTTACCTTCTTACCAACAGTCGATGCAATACCACCAGGGGCAGATCCGGTCATCTTATGATATAAATCAATCAACTCTTTCTACAAAGAGGATATCTGAACCCCCTAGTCGTGAACTGTGTTTTGTAGAGAAGCAATATCTCTCTAAGTCTCTCAGGGAATGGACTGACTACAACCTGGAGTAGATGCAGCTGCAATCCTCAGTGGCCTACAAAAGACCTAAGATGGTATGGGTCCCAAACCCATCCCGCGCACTCTACTAGGATGCTTCTTCCCAAGGACATTATCAACCGGGTCATCCTGGGAGACTGAGTATGACTGCGCAGGGTTGGAATCCCACAGTTCTTTATTTTTTACCTATAAATCAAATAGAAGTCATATGAGAAGCAATATATATTAACATATTAACAACTGATAATAACTTATTATAATTAAAAATGAGCTCATACCCAAACTTCTTTGGTAGGCTCATTAACAAAACTTCCATTATATTTTTGGTGAACATTCAACCACACTTCTATTCGGGATGCTTCGTGCCCTAAACTCTGTTACTACATTAAACAAGTATAAATCAAAAATTTAATATATTGAAAAAAAATATTTTCTTATAAATATGTAATATAATGAAATTATTAACAGAGCAGATTGGATTCTAGAAAAACTCTTTGACCTCACAGTGTGAGGGACGACCTGCTTAGCCCGACTTGATGTATTATTTCTTAAAAGATCCTAAAATAAATAAATGAAATTTAATAGTAATGTATTTGATGTCATATCCTCTTTATATACATATATAAATGTAAAATTAGATAATTATAGTAATATATATTTAAAAACCAACTGCTTCTCATCACGATGTTTATTAACAAAAAATTTCCATTACTCTTTCGGTAACCCATCGGGTAGAATTTCATACATCTGTTGGTTGGTCAATGAAGTATCATTGACATCACCCCACAAACTACATTTAAATTCTTTCCATTTTTTGCCAAGATATTTCAATTTCCACTTTCATGCTATCACATGAGTAACCATAAAGTGGAAAAACATCTGTACACAGAAATTTATATTAAAAATAATAATAACATTACATTCAATTACACCATAATGTATTAAAATTATCTTTATTTGGGAATCAAAAACATAATTTTTCCAACAATCAGGCATATGTCTCCAATCATCATATGAAATAGGAAGGGAAACGGGCTTTGTGGCCAACTTCCCTAAAATCCGACCAAGTAATCATGCGGCATCATCCGTAAGGACCCCATATGAATCAAATGGGATAACTATCTTCTCTTCGGTCATATTCCATACATCTGAACTTTTTATATTTTTCTCCATAGTTTCATTGATTACATATTTAATGAACAAAAAGTTAGTATAAAAAAAGTTCAATAACTTTATTCATATTAAAATTTGTACCTATAACAGTAACCCTATAGTACCCCCTCAAAGAACTAGAAGTAGCATGCCACTCCCCCACTACTGAGTCTCCTAAAGCGGGAGGTGACGACTGAGCTGTTGAAGGGCCACTCATAGAGGGTGTGAGATATGGTATAGGGGGATATGGTGTAGGGGGGCAGGCAGATGGTGGCTCAAATGTCGTAGGGAGGGAGACAGATGGATCGTCATCTATTGCAGTGGTCGATGAAATAGTATATCACTTCCTCCTTGGCATTCTTGTCATTTAATCAAATAAAATTAAGTTCAGAACATATATTTCAAAACATTTTTTCAGAAAAAAAAAATTTAAAAAGATAATAGATGCATAGTACTAACAAACAAAATATACATAACAATTATTATGAATTATTGCACAAATGAAATAAGTGGTTGTTAAATGAATGAGTAACTATATATATAATCATTTTCTCCATCAATAATGTCTGTTTCCTGCTCCATTACATCATCCACTTCATTCGTCCTTTCTAGAATAATATATTCAATATCATGTTGGGAAAATAATTCTGATTCTTGTTATTGATGAGATTCAATGTCATAGGTAAAATCCTCCTCTTTATCACCCATATCATAAAAATCTATTTGTTTTACATGAGAATATTAAAAACATTTTCATTGTTTTTGAATAGAGGTTTTTTTGATAATTTCCTCCATCGAGTCTATGCACTAAAACTAGGAAGTGGTATCGCCAAATTACTACAAAATATCTATTAACACACTTCACACAAAATAAAACCAAATATAAAATAAATATTTATGTGGTTCGGATAATTCCATACATCTACAAGAGAATACTAAAAACATTTTCATAGTAAAAGATACAAGAAAAAACAAAACTCATCACACGCATCCAATCTATTATAAAGTCTCAAAAATTTAATCTAGAAACTTACAGTATTCATCATAATCTTATATAAAAACTAATTTTGGATGGAGAAATTTGATAAACTATTCTGGATGGTAAAATAACCACAAATAGGACTATCGATATTTAAATCCATTATATCAACAATTTAAATTAAAAAAACCATAATTAATAACTATAAATGGTTGATATGGAGTAAGAGGTAAGGATTTTAAACCAAGGGATATAAGATATAAAGGTACAAGTAGAAAAAACCACCTCCATGATTCAATATCTTATGTAAGAAAAAAAGTACACGTGGTGTAGGGATGGTGATCGATATACCTAAATAGTACTACGATAGAGCACTACATGACCTCATTTTCACCTCTCGATCACCAAAGGCTAGAGAATAGCATTGGGGTTCTAAGAAGACCAGTGGGATTTGGTTTACCCAATTTTATTAATAAACTAAAATACAAGAAAACTAACATGATCCAAATAGTTTGAATTCTATATGATAAATATTTACAAATCATATAAAGGTCAATAGTATAAAATGATCCTTGAAACCTATGGATAAATGAAAAAATAAATCTCTTGTGTCCATTTACAACACTAAATGGAACAAGAGTCATACAAAAATCAACCATGCTTAGAAAACAAATTCATCTGAACATGTACTTGTACCTATAGGTACCCGAAAAATAGACCATGAAATTTCATGTCCCCCCTAAGTGTATATGTTGGGTGTGAGCATATAATGCCTAGTAATAAACCACCTAGTTTCTAACTTATATGGAATATACTTACATAGGTCCTTATATCAATATAAACATTTATATATATTTATATAAAAATGAATTTAAAAATGGTTATCAATAAAAACATGTAACCATCAGATAATGTAAAACTTCATAAAATAGAATCAATTATAAACAATAAATCCCTATAATGGGAGGGTCTATACCTAACATAATTTCTTTGATACTAGACTTAGATATGAGACATAGGGTCAAGGAATCCATGATTTCATTCCCATATAACTAAGATCATATCAATACTTCTCATGGTTGAGTCATGGGAAAATAATTGTATTTTTTAAAGAGAAAGGTGTATACAAGAATCAAGGAACTATCATCACATGAATTTAGGGATAGGTGAAATGGGTATACAAGATCCAAGTCATTTTTATTTCATCCCATTCATCAATATTTATAAAATACATACCAACACACAAGTTATACAATAGAAAAATACCCCTTCTAACAAAATCATTATTTATCAAAACAATATCCATGGTCAAGGTAGCATTATTATTTATACTAATCAACATTATTGGTATAAAAAAGTTAAAACAAGCTCAACATATGAAAGTAACAGTCATGCTTAAGAAATAATTCCATTATAATGAATCTAATGCTCAAAAAAAGAAAAGGTAAATATTCTTGAATATGATACATTAACTATAATATCAATAAACCATAATTCCATGTCACACATGATAACAACATAAAACATGAATAAATAATTAATATTATATTATGGAATCCAAACAGGTATAAAAATAAAAAGTGTGCACTACTAAAATACTACCTAAGATCAAATATGGTATTTTTCATAACTAATTTGATAAACTACTTCTAAAATGGGTGAGGTGGTGAGGCGGTAAGGCGGCGAGGAGATAAGGCAGTGAGGCGGAGAGGCAGCGAGAGGCAAGGCGAAGAGGCGGAGAGGCTTTCGGGGGTCGTCGGGGGGGGGGGGGGGGTCTCCCGGGGGTCGAGGAGAGAAGGGGGGTTGTGTGGGGAGGGGGGAAGTATCGGGGATGTAAAAAAAAGTTTTAGAGGCAGTTTTTAAAAAACCATCTCTAAAACATTAATAAAAAATTCAATGGAGGTTTAGTAAACCACCGAAAACATATATTAATTATGTAGTGATAATTACTTATTTTAATACCCAAAAGACTTGATTATTCTTCCTTCAGTTTACTTATGTAATTTGAAATAACTGTAACCACATTTTACTCCCTAAATCACTCTAGTTTCTTTCTTCTTCAAAGGTTAATTTTAAAATTGTATCCCCTTTATTTTCTCACGTAGTTATCCTTAAACCCATGGCATGCATGATGTTTCATTTATTATCTTCTTCGAATGTGGATTGTTCTCATCACTGACAGGGATATTGTATCTTACCATAAAACACTTGCATGTTTCTTCTCATGACTTTCATGGATGATTATTCCTATGGACTATGTATGTCATGTTAACCCTCCATTGACATGCATTAATGTGAAACAACATGTTTATTATTGCATTAAACTAGTACCCAGCTTTTTATCACTCCTATCATCCATATTTTTTTATTTATGTACAATATGAAAGAGTGCTTCTTGCATTGATTTCCCCTTATAATGAACTGTGAATGTATGGATGCCTTGTTTCTTCTCCTCATTCGATTTACATGCATTCCAAGTGAACTTTCATGCATGGTTAGGGTTATCATGCTCACTCATCTGAGCCATCCTCTATTTATTATACCAAAACTCAAACTCTCTTAAATTTAATGAGATGTAACATTGTCTGAAAGATAAGATAAACATTAGACATTGTGGTATAATTTAATCTTCTTGTTGATGTGACCATCATGATAATCACACTAATTCAAATATCAAATCTATCATAAAAAACAGAACCCTCAAATTTCAATCATTAAAAACAATGAAGGTTTGTGTTTTCAATGTCACATGTCTTAATCACATGACTTCATAGAAGAACCATGCATCACGAAAGAACATAATACATATAAAATATATGCATTCACATAGAAGATTTGTTCCCTTAAAATAGTCTAATCATGCATGGATGGTTAATCCTCCATCCTCATGGAAGATGATCTATTCATGGAAGATATGCAGGGAAAGTCCTTCTTTATGGAAGATAATTGAACTCATTATTCATGGAATCATTTCATGTGCATAGATGATCTACGGCCTAATGGAAGAATCATAAATAAGATTAATATTATCATGCTCATGTTCAATCCTCAATTTGAATGTATGGTCTATTTATCATTTCTTATAGTCAATACATCAACAACATAGAAACCTGACACACAGAAACCTAAATATCCTATTGAAGAAGACAATGATGTGGTGGATTCTCATTAAGTGTAGTGTTATATCCATTATTTTAATAATAGAGGAATATTATCTAAATATATATTTTTTCCACATCAAAAAGAGATTTAGTTTGGAAGTCATTTTTAAAAAATTATACTCCATTAGCTTCTAATTTGTGAGTATCTAGGTCCACTATGGGCACCCTATCCTTCATCACTGGGCTTCTCCAAATGGAGGTGCTCCGCCACTCTTGTGCACATTGTGTTCCCACTATGCCTAACTGTGATGGTCCTTTTCCTTTATTATAAACCTCCTTGTTTCCTTAGACTATCTATACAGGCTAGATCCCATGTGGTTGATTGAAGATCTCACATGTGTGGTTGATCTGGCCTCTTTCCTTGCAAATATCTGGCCAATTTTTTACTAAACTCTTATAAAAATAGTAGTAAATTATTTAATATATAATTTCATTCCATTGATTTGTAAAATTATTTATGAAAAAATAAAATATTATTTCATGTAATTCTTAATAAATTGTAATAATCACATCACGCAATAATATAATAATGTATGTACATCTTCTTCAAATATTCTTCATGTAATAATTATATGGACTTATCAATAAATAATCTTTATAAAGTGGGAAATATGATTTCCTCAAACACCTTTAGTACATGTATATCTTAAGAATTAAGAATGGTTATATATCAATCATTAGATATAAATTTCCACTTTTTATTGAACTTCTCCACTTCAATTCTTCAAGATAAATTCCTCAAAATCCATTTCCATTAATCATGGATGCACCTCAAACATCTTATTAACTTAAATAGATGTTTTATCAAGAATGAAAACCAATTACTTCTTCTAAATATAAAACAATCCTATAAGAATCATTATCACCATACTAAACACATACTTAACCATTGATAACAAATTAAATACTCACTTAGTCACAATAACCCCCCCCCCCATTGATTTTGTTGGCAATACCAAAATTCATCAACGTCATATGTGTATACTTGGATGGATTTCTTCTTCTCCCCCATATTAAAAAACTAATGAAAAGTTAAATATAATGGTATTAACATATCTTCGTTTACCTTTAATGTCACTCATGATTCACTTCCCCCTTTTCTGAGAGAAGGATGGTACCACATGGTTCTCTTAGAAAATAACCTTTAGTTAGTCTTTTTTAAGTCTACATGGGATAACTCAATGTAGAAAAAAGGGAGATACAACCATGGTTTCCTATGATTTCTATAAACTAACATTCATGTGATATAAATCACAGAACTTCTCAAGTAGGGGCTATTTAATCATAGATTTATTGATAAACATAATCCTACATGCACTTCCACAAACACATTAGAATGTTTAAGTGTGATACATGTAGCTTTCCCTTTATTCATGTTAACATCCACCAACAATCACTCTTCATAAATATGCCTGATATAGGAAAAAATGGCATTAAAGTGTGATTGGAAAACCTATTTCTTTAGAATTATCAAATCTATCCAAAAATATCAGATTAACTTGAAGTGATAGGATGGTTGCCACTCCTCAAAATTATTCCCCCTCAAGGGATGCACTCACTCCTACACTTTAGGGTGGTTAGGATACTTAATTAAAGGCTTGCTTATTTATTGTATGGTGTGTATGGTCGTCATTATCTTTTCTATCCAAAGATGATATCCTCAAGTATCACCTTCAATTCCCTACATGTCAGTTTCAAAAATAAAATAATGTGGAATAAGTTGGTACCTTTTAGTGTCTTATAGACAACATTTAGGATGAGAGATTCCTCTCAACATGGGGTACTCTTTCATTCTTATATCAACCCTCCCTTTGTGCGAAACCTCTTTTTTCCATTATAGTCACTTAAAAAAATGAAGTTTAAAGTGATTCCACTTTATTCTTAAACATATAAAATGGTCTAGGAAGACACATCATGTATTTTCAGGTTGTATGTCCTAAAATCTTGAACATTTCACACAAGTCACTATCCATCATCACATTTTCATTGATTGAATACTTCCCTTATTTCGTTAACTTATTCATAGTATTTAGATTAATAATTATTTTATTTACTCCCCAAGGAATACCCTTTTTATTTTTTTATTTATTCTTTTATTCCACAGGTTCTATCACTTCATCAGCTTGTCTCCCCCTTTCCCATGGTATTCTATGATTTTCATGAACTAACATATTATGCCAGCATTCCAGTGATTTGTGTCTGGACTTATATAAACAAAAACAATATCCTATGAATATATTTTATTTATATTATGGTGAAATATTTCAAGATTTAATAGTTTGTGTACCTTTCTATTTTTGAGTGGACCCACCACCCTTTAATACACTCCTTGGGGAACAAATCTTCATAAAATTTCCCACATCAACCATTGACGATGCGTACTATGGGAAAAGGGTTATTTGTGACCAGTTATCTACGACAAGTTGGACTCCCATCAGAAATAGTTAAGAAGGTCGACATATTTGAAACTAGAATCTTTTCTCGTCACAAATAACTTTTTATTTCATGTTATTTGTGATGGGTATAGATTCTCATTGAAAATAATTATAATGGGAGGGTTATTTCAATGAGAATCATTTCTCATCGTTAACAATTTTGGTTCGATTTCACCCCATGTGGCGAGAAGGGTTATTTACCAAGGGAATTGTTTCCCATCTCAAATAATAAGTCAGCAGAGTACTATTTGTGATGAGATCCATTACAAATACTTTTTATATCACTTCCAAATCTATTTATGGTGGGAACTATTTGTGAAAAGACCCATCACAAATACTACTTTTTGAGAGGGAAAATCCATTGCAAATAGTCTATTGAAACTAATCTAACCTATATTTTTGGTCCCTTTTAGAATTATTCCACTATAATTTCTATGCTCATATCCTCTCTTATCTCTGATTTCTATTTGTATAAATTTTAAATTATATAATTCATTGGATGACATCATTGTTTTAATTTTTATAAAGCATCATTTTTAGGCATTTATTTTAATCTTTTTAATTATTAATTAGTTTTTTTTATTTATTAGAATTTATTAGCATTAATTAGCACTAATTAGTTATAATTAGTAGTATTTAGTTGAAATTAATAGTAATTAGTAGTAATTGATATTAATTATAGATAATTTGTAAATAATTAGTAATAATTACCAATAATTAGTAAATAATTAATAATAATAAGTAAGTAGTTAGTAATATTTAATGATAATTATTAAAAATTAAAAAAAATTACCGATAATTATTAAAAAACCTATATTTAGAAAAAATTAGTAAAAAGTTTCAAAAATTGCGGATAATTAACAAAAATACTGATATTTAGCCCACAAAATTAGTATTAATTACAAAAACATCATAATAATTAGTAATAATTACCAACAATTAGTAATAGACAACGATATTGTAGTTGAGTGGTACATGATACTGCTAGCCATCCAAAAGATAAAGGTTCAAAACTTGGCAATGGGTAAATTTCTGAGTTTCTATAGTAGTTACAGCAGTACCAAAACTATTCAACCGATTTGGGCCTACGAGCCATAGATTTGGGCCTTTGGGACACCCTTGGCTTCCAGGCCACAGGGACTCCAGGCCACTACAGAGCAACTGGTGTCATAGAGACACCAGCTGATCTGTGCATCGTATCAGGTAGACAGTGTAACTTGGCTTCTGGTAGCATTGCTAGGTGGGCAGCTTGAAAGAGTAGTTGGAGCTTTGTCACATGTCAACTCACCCTCTAACCGATTGGAACCGAGGGGTTCTCTTCCATGACATTGAAAAGGGTGTAAAAACATGATTTTTATTGATAGAGGGGGTAATGAATTGTGTGAATGGTGAGGACTTAACATGAGAAGTGATGCATCTTGGCAGACAGCGTGGCATGGAGACATGCAAGGCATTGCTGGGTGGGCAGCTCAAAAGAGTGATGGGTACACTAACACTTATCATCTTTCCTTATACTTATACGTGGGTTAAAGACGGGTGTGCTGCCATGTATTCATAGTGGGGTAGTGCAATGTAATGGCAAATGGTAAGGGGGTCGTCACAACGATAAGATTGAGATATTGATGCAAAGTTTGGCTAGTAAGCTTGGGCCTTTGGGTCACTAGGCCTTCAGGCCATCAAAAACTATAATGGTCCTTTCAGCTGGTGGGACTTCGGGTCATGTAAGGGTTACCTCTCAATCCTATTGAAAGGGGGATTTCTTTCCCTAATATAAAAGGGGGTGTTCCCCCCTTCGTTTTTAAAAATAAAACCAACAATTAGTAATAATTTCTAAAAATTAGTAATAATTAACAATAGCTAGTAATAATTCAGAATAAATTCTGATAATTATCAATAATTAGTAATAATCAATCACAATTAGTATTAATTAACAATAATTAGTAAATATTAGTTATAATTAGGAATAAATATTCATAATTAGGAATAATTAATAATAATTCAGAATAATTAATCATAATTAGGAATAATTGGTAATAATTACTATTAATTAGCGATAATTAGTAATAATTATTCATAATAAACAATAATTAGTAATAATTACCAATAATTAGTAATAATTTTTAATAATTAACAATAATTTGTAATGATTAGTAACGATGACCGAAAATTAGTAATAGTTAATAATAATTAGTAATAATTAATAATAATAATAAAATTAGTAAAAATTAGCAATAATTAAATAATTAGTTATAATTGCCAATAACTAGTCAGAATTGGAAACAATTAAAAATAATTAGTAATAATTAGTAATAATTACTCATAATTAGTAATAATTAACAATAATTTACAGTAATTAGTAATAATTAGTAACAATTATCAATAATTAGTGATAATTAATGAGAATTAGTAATAATTAAAAATAATAATCAATAATTAGTAATAATTACCAATAATTATTATTAATTAGTAATAATTGCCAATAATTAGTAATAATTACTCATGATTAGTAATAATTAATCATAATTAGTATTAATTAATCTACATTAACAATAATTAGTGATAATCACTAGTAATTAGTAATAATTAGTAATAATTATAAAAAAAATAAAAAAATAAAACAAATAACTAATTAATAGTCACAATTACCAATAATTAGTAATAATTACCAATAAATAGTAATAATTACAAATAATTAGTAATATTTACTATTAAATAGTAATAATTACCAATTATTTATAATAATTACCAATAATAGTAATAATTACCAATTATTTATAATAATTACCAATAATTAGTAATAATTACAAAAAATTACTAATAATTATCGGTAAATAGAAATAATTACCATTAATAGTAATAATTACCAATAAATAGTAATAATTACCAAAAAATAGTAATAATTATCAATAAATAGTAAATAATACCAATAAATAGTAATAAATTCCAATTAATTCTAAAAAAATAGAAATAAATATCAATAATAACCAATATATAGTAATAATTACCAATCATTAATAATAATTACCAATAATTAGTAAAATAAATAAAACAAATAACCCATAAATAGAAATAATTACCAATAAATATTAATAATTACTGATAAGTAGTAATAATTACCAATAAAGAGTAATAATTACAAATAAATAGTAATACTTACCAATAAATAGTAATAATTACTAATAATAAGTAATAATTTCCAATAATTGGAAATAATTACCAATAATTAGTAATAATTAGCAATGATTCATAATAATTACCAATAATTGGTGATAACTACAAAAAAATAGCAATAATTACCAATAATTGGTAATAGTTACCAATAATTGGTAATAGTTTCCAATAATTTGTAATAATTACCAATAATTGGTAATAATTGATCATCATTAAAAATAACTAGTAATAATTACCAATAATTACCGATAAATAGTAATAATTAACGATAAATTGTAATAATTACCGATTATTAGTAATAATGTCCAATAATTAGTAATAATGTCCAAAAATTAGTTATAATGTCCGATAATTAATCATAATTACCAATAAATACAGATAATTATCGAAAATTGGTGATAATTATCAATAATTATTAATATTTACCATTAATTATCGATAATTAGTGATAATTACTGATAATTTGTGATAATTACCAACAATTGGTAATAATTAGTAGTAATTAATGAAAAATAGTGATAATAAGTAATAATTAGTCATAGTTGGTGATAATTAATGATAATTATTTATAATTGGTAATAATTAGTAATAGTAGCCAAAAATTGGTAGTAATTTGTAATAGTTTATAATGATTAGCATGAAAATATTTAAATTCACTATTATTTATTTAGTTAGTAATAATTTATAATATTTAGTTGTAATTACCAGCAATTATCAATATTTGGTAACAGTTATAATTAATTTTTAATTTTCAAATTTTTTGATTTTTTTTCGGATCATCCCTTTATTCTATCAAATTAATCAAATAAGTAATATTTTTATTTTCTTTTTTTAGAAAAGTATGGAACAAGGAAGTAGAAAATAATGTTTATTATATGATCATGATTGGATAAATCAACATATAAATCCAAACGGTTCCAATATAAATCCCATATATATTTAGGGTGTTCAAAAATTTTTATCATATGCATAATCAAAATTGGAAATTGTTTCAGAATGTAAAATTATGTTTCCATGTAAAAAATGTGATCTGAGGATATTTGAAACATTTTATAGTGTTGGTTTTATTTATTTCATTTTGGTTTTCAATAACATTATGTTTCATGTTATCAACATGGTGAACACAATTCAGTATAATATAGAAATAATTTGTTTCTAAATCCATCACAATTTCAAACATTATTACATGAGGTTATTAGTCCATATTTTAAAAAAAGAAACTCAGAATAATTATTCAACTCCTGAGTTAGAACCATCTCATTTTTTTGAGCTACTGAATTTTGAGGAGGATCCCTTATATCTTGGTTATAAGATAAGAAAATTTAAAGTTGTTACCAAATTTATAGCTATTAAATTAGATAATGGAATGTTAAATAGTTTTTTTGATCAAATATTCTCTTTGGTTAAATCATTGTTACCTAAGGGAAATGTGTTGCCTATAATTTTTTATATAATAAAGGGGTTGTTCTGTAGTTTGGGTCTTGGTTATCATAATATCCTTGCATGGTTAAATGATTTCATCCTATATTATGGAGAGAAGGATTCATTTGTTAATTATCCTATATGTGGACAGTTGTGGTACAAAGAGGCATAATAAGGTAAGTCCAGATTGGTTACCATTAAGTAGTTGAGGTATTTCCCGCTTAAAGCTATATTGATTTGTTTATTTATGTATCATAAAACAACATCATTAATGACATAGAACAAATACAATATTTCCATCGATAAAAGATTAAATCATCCTTGTGATGGTGATTCATGGAAACATTTTAACTAGATGCATTCTACTTTTATCTTAAGAGGCTCATAAAGTGTGATTGGGTATTTCCACTAATGGTTTCTATCCATTTGATTCTTATAAAATTCAATATTCTTGTTGGATCATCATTATAACACCACAAAACATACCTCTTTGGATGTTGATTAATGAACCATATATCCTTTTGAAATTATTAATTCCAGGATATAAAAAAAATAATATTGATATGCATTTAAAGCCATTGATTTTTGAGTTAAATTTATTATGGAGTAATGGAGTTAGTACACATGATTGTTCTTAAAATAGAATTTCATAATGAAATATTCATTGATGTGGAAAATTAGTGACTTCCTAGAATGTGGCATGTTATCTGGATGGAGTACACATGGTCTAAAATAATATATGTACTATATAAGTTATAGAAAATAAGTTATTATTTTCAAGGGAATAAAACCTTATCCTTTCAAATTTTATCATAGATTTATTTCTACAAACCATACCTTCTGAAGGAACATAAATAATTTCATAAAAGGTAAAATTGAAATAGATGGACCTCCAACAATGATATCGTGTGGTGATTTTAAATCTATTATCTCTTCATTACCTCATATTACCTTTGGACTGACTATAAACCAATAAAAAAAGATAGATTTGGGAAATATCATAATGGAATAAAACATAGTATTTTTTGGGATCGGCCTTATTGGTCTTATTTATTAGTCTGTCAGATGTTAGATGTCATTCATAGTGAGAAGAACTGTTTTGATAACATATTTTAAATATTTTTAGAAAAACCAAGTAATACAAAAGATAATATAATAAAATAATTAGATCTTGGACAAATTTGAAGGCATCCAAAACTTGAGTTATTTGAAAATGACATATCATAGAAGTTAATGAAGAAAAATATCTTATACAGTTTCTAAAGAAAATCATTCATTATTATATCTATGGATTTTGTATTTGGGGTTACTAGATGGTTATATTTCTAATTTGGATCTATATGTTAGAAATGGTCATATTACTAGATTAAAAGTCCTTATTTTCATGTTATAATGGAAAGAATACTATCGATTAGACATATAGGTTTGTTAAATTATTCTATTTGGTATGAACTGATAGAAATATAATTTATTTTTTGAGACATATTTGCGGTGATATCATGATGCACTAAGTAGGCTATAAAAGGATTTTTTTTATTTATGTATACTTGAAGAAATTTTCCACCAGATTTCTTTGTTTCAATGAAACATTTAATATTACATTTTCCAAAAGAAGAAAAATGTAAAGGGATGGTACAATTCCGATGGATGTACCCATTTGATATATGCATGTAAAAATTGAATAAAATGTTATGTAATAAAGAATAGGTTTAAGGGTCAATTGAATAAGTGTATTTTCAATAGTAAATTTCATTTTTAAGCACTCATTATTTTCAACCCATATTTCCTTCAAAACATAATTGAATGGTTTTTTATGAGAGAAGTGTTGATGATGCAATGCGCCATCAATTATCTATTTTTAACTAGCCTAAACTTGAATTTTGTAGAGTACATGAATGATGCCTTTCAGATGATGAATAATGAAAAGATCATAAATATATTCTACTTAATTATGAATAAATTTCATGTTTGTATAGTGATGGATAATTTCACATATTATTCATATATTTTAATGAATTAATATTATTTCCTTTGAAGATTATATAATGATCATATCAAGATACAGTTCCAATAAATTACACTAGTTTCTATTGAAGTATATTGAAAACATAATTTTTACTACTGGTAAACAAAATTTTTTATGGTTTGATATATGAAATCAATTTATTATTTTTTATATTGATAATTTATTTTTAATTTTTTAAGTATTTTTATATATAAATAAAATTGATAATCAATTATGGGTATTGAGTAACGCAGCACCCAAATTGGTTAAATATTATAATTCATATATGGTTAATGGTCTTTTTATTTCATAAACATGCATATGATAAATAAAAAAACAATAAATAGTTATCTTTTCTTGAAAAGATATAATCTTAGATAAACTGAAGTTGAATTTTATGGAATATTGGATGAAATAATTTAGTTGTGTTCTCTAGGATGTAATTATGTAATAATGTTTAAATACCATTTTTTATATTGATAGAGGATTTCATGTTTATCCATGCCATGGAATCATTGAAATTAAACATAAAATCATTCTTGTAGTAAAAGAACCAGTTATGCTGGCTCATTGTGCTTATTAATTTTATTATGAAAATTATTAAGCTGGTTTAAGAGATTTAATTGACTAGTGGAGCATTATAAAAATGAGATATCATGAAAATAATTTTATACAAAGTCAAATTTGTTCTACTATAGTGCATGGATTTGAAAATATTCCTGTGGAAACTCCAAATACATCACTTATAAAAAGAGATACAAATATAGCTGATTAAACCCCATAGTTATGAGATGACAGTGTTGCTAATATTTACGATTTAACAAATGATTTTTAAATAGAAAGAGATTATGAATCTGAAGCTCCTATGGAAATTGATGATATTGAGGATGAAGATGGATATATTTACACTTTCACATATGTATATGAGGATGAAGAAGAATAATGACACAATTACATGTTTTTTATAGTCATAATTAATATATAATGCTCATTTTAAATTATTTTCATACAATATTATTTTTTTTTTGTTTTGGATGAATGATGATGATTTCAATGAGCTATTATATAGCCTCAAAGATGTTGTGCTTCTTGGTGATCAGCCTGATGTATCATCATCTGACCCACAGGTTGTATCTAGTTCATCAACAACATGGAGGGTTAATGGTTTAAAGAGATTAATGATTCCCAACCATATTCCTTTGTGAAATCTACCTCTATATTTCAATCCAATCATGAACAGGTATTTTCAGTTTTGTATTTATTTAATATTAATTAATTTTCATTAATTTTAATTAATTTATTTATCTATTAATTGTTTGATTAGTTTTTATTTTTCCCACATTTTTTCACATATAGCTATTGGTCAGGGTGTGCGATTTTTCATAATTATTTTTCCAGACCATGGGTGATGTGTGATTAGATTCCCATTTATGTTCATCGTCACATGTTTGAACATTTGATGGTATGTAAATAAATAATTATTATGAATTTATTTAATTATTAACTTTCAATAATTAATTATTTGTATGGTTTATGGTATCCCATTGAATATATCATCAGGTCCCCTATCTATGAGTCTTGATAGATATTCATTCATGATCGTTGTCATCAATTTTATCAACATCTGAAAAAGAGTTCCGTTGAGAAAGATGAAGACATAGTTTTATATCATTCTTACTACAACCATCGACCAGATTACAGATCATCTCATGTTTGAGATGGATTGTGCTCTAACTGAATGGGAGATTGTTTTTAGAGGAGGCCATCATCAGGATGGAAGAAACAAGGGAGAAAGGAGGACATGCATATATCCGGTAGTCATACATTTAGTATTCAATAATGACATATGGTAAGTAATTTTATTTAATAATTTATATATACATTAAATTTGAAATGTTTATTTTATATTCATATAGGCATTTGAGAATCCCAATGTTATGGAGTTAATTTTTTAAAGATGATTTATATTGATCCTACCACTAGAGATATTACTAGTATCTGAAAACATCAAACTATGGTTAGTATATTTTATAAAAATAGAATAAATAAAATAAACATTTTAATTTAAAATTGAATTTGAATCAGTTATATGAGGCTGAAACGTCTTACTCCTATTAAGAGATTCTAGCTGAGACTGAGGGTCAGGACACCAGTACACTAATATTTGATGAGGTATATTTCATACAGGAAAATCATTATGGTATTGTAAAATGATGAGTGGTTGGTATTAGTTCTAAAATAATGCATGTCAGTTATTATGGAACTGATGTGTGGTCATCATCTATCTCATGGGGAGTTTGTGTAGAGTCTTCATCAGCATCTAAAAAGTATGAGAAGAAGTTGTGATCTCATAATGAGTTTATAGAGATCATGCATAGAGACCAGGAGGATATTCTTCAACACCAGTATTAGGAGGAGGAATATCAATGTCAATGGAAGGAGGAGAATCATGAACAAATGTTGGAGTACATCCAAAAAATTGCATAGGGTATAGGGATGGATTTCCCTTCATTTGGTCCTCCAAATTATCCACCACCTCTATAGTGATTGATATATTTTTTTAATAAACAAATAATAATGAGTTTGGGATGAACATGTCATGTGTATGGTTATTAATTCATGTATATATAGTTTTATATATTTTGGTTTTTGAATTTCTTGATGTTTTTTTAAATTTTTTTATTTTTTTTGGTATTTTCGATGGAAATCATATTCAATTACAAATAAAAATTATTCTATATGTGGTATAAATTTATTTATGATAGATACATGTCCCATCATAATTTTTTATGGTCCATCACTAAAAAACTTATTTAAAATGGACCATTATAAAAAAAACTGTAAGGCCATTTTCATCCATGGGTTAATTGAGATGGAATCCCATATAAATTGACCTCTCAAAAATAACCGAATTTATATTTGTTATGTTGGATATTTTAGAAGTTTTTACCATATATATTTTACAATAATTTGATTTTAAATCTATACTAGTAATTGAAGTGGTTTAAGTACAATAAGAAATAGTTGGGTTATGGGTTACCTTCTTCTTGAAGGATATTTCCATTTTATTAGTGGATGATATCATGTATTTATTTCTTCAAGTATAAGTCCTCCTGGATCAATGATTCTAAATGGAAAATGAGTAGTAGCTTATTTCTTCTCAATAACTTAGGAAGTTTCATCTTGTGTGGATTCAAGATTTCTTAGTCTTATCTCAAGCCCAAGGTACTTCATGTTAAGGGCCCTCTTCTCATACTCAACCAATCTTAGGATGTCTTTATAATCATTTTTTATCTTCTTGTTTTTTCTTCATGTACTATTTTTAATTCTTATAAGGAATTTTCTATCTATTTGATTATTTTTCTCATTAACCTTCAATTGAGCATCTTATACATCCATAGAGATTTTATGCCATTTTTCATGTTCCTGGAAATATTATACAAATAAAATCTCAAAAACATTTTTCTCCCAAACATTACTTTTCAATTATTAAATGGATTCAACATATATTTCATTATAAAGAGATACTATTTCATCATTTTTTCTCACTATTTTTGTGAGATTGTTTCATATTCCAATATTTTTAGCCAATTAATTTTCCATTGCATTGACCTCTTCTTCTAGCTATAATTTATTATCCAAAAGTCCCTTCATAGTTCTAATTAAAAAATACTAGTTATTTGGGAACTTTATCTTGATAATTTTTAGTCTCTAAATGAATATCACTAAGTGATACATCATCATCCCAACTTAAAGAAGATTTATTAGAAGAATCATAATCATAATAATTATTGAAACTTGTACCACTATGATTACCTTTAGTTAATTGTATATATCAATTTAAAATTAAATCTTTCTTTAACTTCCTTAGTAATATGTTTTTATCATTTTTATGAGTTTTGGTGGAAATATCAAGATATTTACCCTCAATAGTGACAGAATTTTTTTCCATATGGGGTATCTAAAACACTTTCTAAAGTCTACACTTCATAAAAACTTTTAAAATTAGTCAGGAAAAAACTTTGGATCTTTAGAGGGAACATACCCTTTGATACCAAGGTCTGGTTAGTTATTAATGAGATGGGGGTGAATTAGTGGTACCCTCTTTTTATAAATTTTTTCCTTTTAAATTAAACCTCTTAAACCTATTAAGGATATCGATCCACTCTATATAATATTATATCCTCACCTCATGTTTAGTGATAATTAATGACAGAGAGTATCACACCATATTTACGAGGATCATCCTAAAATCCTACTCCTTACCATGTTGGTTATTACCCCAAAATGGATTCACCAATATCTATAATAATTTTTTAAAACCATGGAAAATCCTATTTTATCTATACCAAGTACACTAAGTCTTCCTCAAATAATTTTTTCCCAACATTGAATCTATTGAGTTTCCACTGCCTCCACAATCCACTATAATACTTGTTTACTTCTTCAATGATGATGCACAACTAGAAAGATCTTCAACCTTCTGGAAGATAGTCTTCCCCCATGAGCCTATAAGATTATATTTCCTCATGTGCAATTATCTAAGTAATTCAATAGCTACCTGAAATAAGTCTATTATCCTTGAAACTCTTCTCATTTCTTGAATGATCTAATTATCCAAATATTTAAATACTTAAGTGTTTCTCCTTCAGGGACTAATGTATTTTTCTCACTTTCTCTCCTCGATACTTTGGTATATCGATCTCTCAGAATGGTCTATCAATATACAATGGAGTTCCCAATTCTCAATAGTATTCTTTTTCACCTACATATTCAATTTATAATAATAATAATAACAATATCATTAATATTTCCATTATAATTATCATAGTAATTATTCCATAAATGTGGAAACACAATGATCACTACCAATAACCAATTCTTTCCATTTTAATTCTATTGAGGAATAGAAAATCATTTCCTCACTTATTATGGATATTAACTCATCTTTCATATCATATAATTATTCCTTTTCAAATGATGCATGAATTATGATACATGTATCATGATATACTTTCATTGATGGCTCATCTTAATTTCATCATCACACCTACACACTTTCTCATTATTATCATGGTTATTTTGAAGTCCCATAATAATTCATTATTTTAATAAACAAAAGACTTGGGTATTCTTTAATAAGTTTCCTCACATGGTTTTATATAACCATGACCTCATTTAACTCTTCGAAGCACTCATGTTTATTTCTTCTTTACATGGTTTATTTATAAAATATATACCTTTAATTTTATCATTTGGTTATCATAAAACTCATTTAATTAATGATGTTTTATACAAAATATTCTTTATAAATGTATTATTCTCATCACTAACCTGGATGTCACATCTTAGCATAAAAAAAATTCATGTTTCTTGTTGATAATTTCATGGTATATCTTGTGTATGGGTGCTGCATTTCATTTTCACCCTCTATTCACATACATGCATGTGAAAAAACATGTTTACTCTTGTATAAAACTAGTACATTGATTATTTTAAATCGTATCATACTTATAATCTTATGCATGGAAGGAAAGCATGAGTCTTGCTTGCATCATGTTTCCCTTGGTATGAAATGTGAATGCATGGATTCTATGTTTGTTCTTCTAATTAAATTTATATTCTTTAAAATAGAATTTTCATGCATGTGAAATATTATCACACTCACTTTTTTGTGTCATACTTTGTTTATTTTACCAAATCTCATGCTCCATTGTATTTACAAAGTTGCAAATTTTGCTGAAATCTCGACTAAAATTTAAGAAATTCCATAGAATTTATTCTTTATATTAATATGTACTTCTTGATTATCAAACTGATACATATATCAAATCACTCATGAAAAAAACCAAAGTCTCATATTTCAATCATTTAGTTCCCAAAAGTTCTATATTTGCATGATCATGTGTCTCAAGAGCACTACTTCATAAAAGAATTGTGCTTTTCAGAAGCACTTTATATTCATGGAAGATCTATATTCACATGGAAGATTCATACCCTTTATGGAATATTCTTAGGAATGGATGGCCCATGAATTGTCTTTCCTCGCAAAATATTCTTTTTTCAAGGAAGATGTGCAAAGAAGGTACTTTTTCATAGAATATTCATGACTTCATTATTCATGAAACAATTTCATACACACAAATGATTGCACCTCATAGAAGTACATAATAGAATCTTCCTCTACTCATACTCATGGTTGATCCTCAACTTGAATGTACAGACAATTAATCATTTCATAGACTTGATACATCAACCGTATATAAACCTAACATATGGAGCCCTGGATAGCTGAAAGAATGAGATGAAGACATGGAAAATTATCATTAGTGTAACATCATGTCCATCATTTTAATAATATAGGAACGATATCCATATATATGGTTATACCATATCGGAAAGATATTTAGGATAGAACTAATTTCTAAAAAAAATGTTCTATTATCCACTCAATTGCGAGTATCTATTTCCTCTATAGGCCCCCTCTCCTTTAAAGTCATGCCTCAGAGCACATAGGTTCCCCATAACTCCTATGCATGTTTTTCACCCACTATTTCTTCTCATGTAGGCTCTATAACTCTACAATTCATCTCCTTGCTACATTGGGCTATCAATGTAGGTCAACTCCAGTATGGTTCAGCATAGATACAACATGTGTGGTAAAACTAGCCCATTTTCTTACTAGTGGTTAGAATATTTCTTACTAAACTCTTATAAAAAGGGTTAATAAATTATTCAATATATAATTACATGACATGTTTTCTTAAATTTCTTCATGAAAAAATAATATATATTTTCATTCCCTTCTTGATAAATCTCAATATCCTCCTCATGTAATAATTTAACATTCCATGGCCTTCATCTTCAAATATTCTTCATGAAATAAATATATAAACTTCTCAATAAATAATTTTCATGAAGTAGAAAATGTTTTTTCTTCAAAAACCTTTAGCACATGTTTTTATTAAGCATTAAGAATAGTTCATCATCAATCATTAGATATCAATTACCACTTTATCTTGAAATTATCTAATTTAATTACTTAATCTAGAAACCTCACAAATAGTTTCTATTAATCATTGAAGCACTTCAAACATATTATAGACTTATATAATTTTTATATTAAGAATAACATCAAAAGTCTTCTCATAAATCCATAACAATCCTCCAAGAATCATTATCACCACACTATACACATACATAACCATTAACAACAAATTCAATACTCTCTTGGGCACAACACAAGTGTTTCACCATGGAAATCAGTTGTTCTCTTTATAATTAAGGGAGATAAGAGACTCTGAATTTGTATCAATTAATAGAAACTCAACCAGGTGACTATCAAGAATAAATACATGTTTCATCAAATTGATGAACTATTTGATTATCTTAGGGGGTGGAAGTTTTCAAAAATCTACTTGATATTGGGATACCATCAAATGAGGGTTTTGGAAGCAACTGTCAATTTCCAGATATTGTATGGTTACTATGATTATCTAGTTATTCCATTTATCTTTACTAGTTCTCTTGTGGTGTTTCAAGGATTTTCTGAAATAAATATTTAATTTCTATTTGGAATCCTTTTGGTTAGTGGTCATGGATGATATCCTGATATACTCTAATATAAAGGAAGATCATGAAAATCATATGGCCATTTTTTTAGAATCCATAAAAGAACAACACCTTTATGATAAATAGTCTAAATGTTAGTTCTTGATTTAATAATTGATATTCTTGAGATATGTGATATTTAAAAAAGGGTATCTTAGTAGATATCATGAATATCCAAGCCGTGATGTCTTAGGAGCATCCCAAGAATGTGTTTAAGATTATTATCTTACTGGGTTTAGCTAAATACTATAATTGATTCATTCAATACTTTTATAGGTTGGATTATCCCAATATTTATTTTACTTGAATGGGAGTGAAGTTCAATTAGAGTGAAAAGTGTCAAATATTAGTTGAATAGTTGAAAGTGAGGTTTAATTTATCTCCAACTCTGATTCTTCATGAGATGGATTAGGGTTATTCAATGTATTTCAATGCTTCAAGATTGGTACTGGGGTTCATATTGATGCATCTTGACCATGTGGTAGCCTATATCTCTCACCATTTATTCCCTCAAAAAAATAATTACTTCATTCATGGCCTCTAGTTAGCATCATTAATGAATTCCTTAAAGATGTAACACCACTATCTTTTTAGGGAATGGATTATAGTGTATTCAAATCATAATATTTTGAATAATATTTAAACATCGAGGTATTTTAATCTTAGATAGATACTCTTGGTGGAATAACTCGTTCATTTTGACTTTCACATAGGTTATACCCACATAAATGGGAATGTGGTACCCGACACCTTGAGAATAAAACTACCCATCCAAATAGTAAGTGAATTAGAAGATGAATAGAACCTGATGGGATTGTTTGTGGAGATGTGTTTCAATATGGAAGAGGAAAACGAGTGATTGTTCTTGACTGTTGTGCAACTCATGTCTTCCTTAGATGATCATACATGGAATGAGTAGGTAAAAGATCCCATATTTCAATATCTTAGTAGTGTTTTAAATTGTGGGGTGACCTCGATTTATTGGTCTCAATTTCCCAAGGTAGTTATTTTATTTCTAAAGAGGCTCATCATCCCCTTAGTCATAAGGTAGGTTTTGATGGGGGATGGGAACGGTATAGTTGGGTTGTTTACCCTGAGGTTTCCGAAATATTTTATGATATGAAATTCTGGTATTGGTGGCCCAATATGAGATTATCAATTATAAATTTTATGTCTTGGTGCCTTACCAATTAGATGATTAAGGTTGATCATCATAGGTCATATGGCCTTTTTCATCCCTTCATATCCCGGTATGGAAGTGGGATGAGATTTCCAGGGATTTCATGATCAAATTGCCTCATACTCTAAGTGGGAAAGATTGTATTTGCATTCTTATCAGTCAGTTGACTAAATTAGTATATTTCCTTCCAATAAAGGAGTTGAAGAAGGTTTAATAGCATGAGAACCAATACATTTGATATATCTTAAGGCTTCTTAGAGTTCCTTCGACCATTATTTCTGAGCAAGGTCATTTCCTCACTTCTCTATTTTTGAGTAGTATACATGAAGCAATGGGTTATTAGATGAAGTTGAGAACAATTTATCCCCCTCAGATGGATGTTCAGACTAATCATGCCATCCATATTATTGAGGATATGATCTGATCATGTGTTGTTGATTTTGAAAACACTTGGTAAAAACATTTTTGATTGTTTTATTTTTTCTATAATAAATGTTATCAATCTTAAATCAAGATGGATAAATTTTAGGCTTTGTATATAAAATTGTGTTTATTTCTTCTCTGTTAGAAACAATTGGTTGAGTGGTCCTTATTGAGACTTATCATAATTTAGAAGAAGATATAGAAGGTACATTTAATCTAAAAGAGGTCAACAATAGCTCAGATTTTTCAAAAATAATTAATTGATTGTTGGTAATATCAATTGTAATTTTAGGGTGGGGATTTATTATTTATATGGGTTTCACCTTGGTTGGGACACCATTAGCTTGGAAGGCATGGTAATTTATCTTTACATTATTTCATACCATTTGAATTTGTGTAGTGCTTCAGGAAAGTGGTGTATTGGATGGAATTACCATCTTAGATAACATCAATACATGATATATTCCATGTATCATGACTAATGAAATACCATCTTCACCCATATCATTTTATAAAATGGGAGGATCTATAATTGGATCTTGATACCTTTTTTGTTTGGAATCTAGTTCATATTATAGATTATTAGAATATAGTGTTACATAGAAAGTAGATTACCTTTGTCTGTGTGCTATGCAGTGTAGACAAGATATCTACTACATTTGGGAGCATGAATTATTAATGACAGAGAAACTATATCACCTTTCCACATATTTAGAACCATAAGGACTTCATAGGGGAATAATGTGTCATAGTGTGGAGAATTATGGAACTATCCAAGTCAAAAAAAATTATTTGTATTTTATTATTTCTGTATTTTACTTATTTTTAGAGTTTCTAAGATTTGGTGGTTGTAATTTAAAATTTTGGAGAAAATAGGTCTGGGCGCATGGTTAGTACTAAATGTGTACCAAACTGCATGAGAGGGGGGTTGGAGAGATTAATTTTGTTTTACATGGTTGGTTTATATTTTATTGAACTATATAAACTCTCTATTTTAACTTTGTGACATATTTTATATGTAGGGGTAACCCACACAATTGAAGTAAAATTTACCTAACCATGTGTCCAAACCATGTAACCCACCTAGTTCAATTAAAATAATGAATTGACATATTTTACCTTGATGATTTTTAACCTATTTTCCACTCCTCCTCCACTCACTCATTCAAACCAACTTTTCCTAGTTTTGGATCTCCATTTTACTTACATCCTTGTAAATATCCCTTACATTCTTTGTGATGTCTCCTAAGGTAAATCCTATTTATCTCTTGATTTCCTTCTTTTGTCCCCATGTTACCCCTTATTATTTCATTTTCAATAGATATTGAAACCCTAAAGGGAAGTGGGAACATACCTATGGTTTTTATGGAGGTTTAATTAAACCTCTTATTATTTTAGGATTTTGAGGATCCATTTCATATACTTCTAGGGGTTTTAAACAAACTCAATGATGTTTAATCCACTTTGAGGTAAGTATCTCTACCTAATTGTAACTTTCCATGAAAGACCTAAGCATATTGATTTTTCATTTGTTTAAATTGATTAATTATGATTTTTATGAGTTATTTAGGTATGTTATATGATTTTTTGTTAGTATTTTTGACATGTGTTGTATTTAAAGTCAATTCCAAAGGGATTTACTCGAAAAATAGGTTTTGTGCCTAATAAGTGTTTGATGAAATAATTTAAATTAGAAACATGGTTTCAAATGGATATTAAAAGGGTGTTTCAAAAAGGGATTTATATTGGACTTTATGTTTTCCTATATGTGTGATTATAAAAATAGATTATATATGTATTTGGTTTTTGGAATTACATGGGAGATATAGGGTGAGTTGTTAACCTAAAAGGATGAAACGCATAGTGTAGATTATGCACTAGCTCAGGTTAGTGGCCTAGTTATACTGAGTGTGATAATGGGAAGGATTATTTTTATAGTGAGGTGTATGAGCTCTTTGGAATGGATGACTAGGTCTATGTAAATCAGATAATGTTCCTAGGGATCTCCCTGGTTTCCATAGACCATTTCATTGAGCCCATGATGCATATATAGTTTGGTTGATATGTGTGACTTCTTATTTCACATTTCCTTATTTGATTATTCTTATTACTTGTGCTTTAATATGATAATTCCTATTTTCACTCTCCTTTTTTATTTATTTTGAACTTGGATTCATTTTATTATAACCAAATAATTTATATCATGTTTTCAAAGAAAGAGTTTTCAAAACCTTATTTTCAAACTAGAACAAATGGTTTTCATGGTAAGGGACATTATGTAGATTACTAGTTTTATCCTATTGGAAATTTTCTCAAACTCCTCATATGCATTTTTCTTATAAAAATTTGGTTTTTAGGGTAAATATAAGGGAAAGAGTTCAATGAAAATCAGTGAATCTTCCCGATGCTCATTATCCTACTTTATCTTAGTGATGATGGTGACCATGGTTCATGATGAGTTTGGACCATTAGGTAAATTTAGGATCCTTGATTCCACTTGGGTTATCTTATATTGGTGTCTCTAACCTTATTAGTGTTTTGAATCATTTTTATATAGAGGATAGTGATTTCTTAATTATTAATTATGGTAATATATTTATTATTTTTTCAGTTATTCTTTCTACTATACTCAATTTAATTACTTTTATATCTCAAAACTATATATTTGATTGTGTGGAAATACAACCTATGGATGAGTCACTCCATATTAATGGTATAATTCTGTGTAATGTTTATTTTTATTCTAAGAGTAAAATATCTCCCAAATGTTTTCCTTTGACACCCTGGTGTTTGTCACCAGCATGTGGTGATCAGGAATGCGCTTCAATCCTTGTAGTGATATAGAATGGGTGACATTTCAAGTTGACTTAAGACTATCAATTAAGACCATAAATTTATCATGGTAATATATAAAGGATAATGTAACTACCCGAGATTTTATGAGAAGTATTATTTTTAATTTATTTAATGTCTTGTGTTTTATGCTACACCGAGATTATCTTGCGCTATACGCAACACCGTATTCGCTTGCAGTATACGCAACACAATTCTTGGATCGTGTTATACACAATTTCAAGTTCATTTGATAGAAGTTATTCTATGAAACATTGATTGTATATATATATATATTGAATGTATAAATGAAATATGGTTGGATTCTGTTATATGAAACAACAAATGAGTCTTGCACTACACGCAACCCTGATATGGATTTCATTACATGCAATCGAGACCTTCCTTGATAGCGTGTGTTGTACGCAATACCGGGTTTCACTAAACAATGATATATGGTTATAATATTATCACGAACTAGCCGTTATGAATAGTATTAACTAAATTTTGAATTTTATAACATTATTATTCATCTTATAAATTTTCTAAAACATTTTATGTGAACAAAATAAATTTTTCGGGTAAAATAAGTATTTTTCATAAAATGCAGTTTTGCCGCCTTTTGATGGCGCACCCACATTAAATCTAGTTTTTGAAATGTTTATAAGTTCAATTTTACAAAATAAACTTCTTATTTTGAATTAGGATATAAAAATTTACATTGGATAAAGTTTTGATATTTTTCTGATAACTTTCAAATTTTAATGAATAGTAAAAACACGCTATATTTTAATTAAAAACAAATTTTTTCATCGTAATAATTTATATGGTTAAATTATATTATTGAATGGTTTTAAAGTATAAATAGAATATATTTTTACCATTTAATATAATGTATATAATTAGCATTGATTTTACCTTCATTTCATAAGTTAAATCAATTCAATCTTTTGCAATGATTTAAACAAAAACCCGTTTTATTTCGACAACGGGATTAATTTTAATTTAATTTCTGCAACTTTTGTGTATTGAATTTTGAAAAATGTATTCCATATTTGGAATCAGTGGGTCCAAATTATTTTAATAATATATTTTCTATTTTTGGGCATTATGAATAGTAACTACGGTAAATTTTATTTACCATAATTAAAGGTAAATCAGGTAATTAAGGGTAAATATAAGATAATAAAATTACCATAACACCTACCAAAATTCTATTGGATTACTAAAAGTCGACCCACATCACCTAAGGGTCGGATTAGATTCATTTAATGGACTTTTGTCTATGAAAATAATTTAATTATTATTAAAACCAAAGAAAGAGACAACATGTCACTTTCTTAAATCTTATAAGTATAATAATTTTAATTTAGTGATAAACTTAATGAAACTTCGAACATGAATTGTCTCCAGAAAGATAATACAATTATATACATCATATGAATTTATTTATAATATTTAGGGATTAAATAATTATCATTAAATATGACACAATAGTGATGTTGAAATTATTTTATTGATTGAAATATCAAATAAATTGTCTTAAAATATTAAAATAAATATTATATGAACTATTTAATGTGCTCCACTAATTTTTTAGATACATATTACATTTTATTAATCTATTAAAGATTTTAGTTCGAACATATCTTTGGTATATATTTTATTTAAATTAAAATAATTGAATAGTGTCAAAATTGACACTATTGTTATTTTATAAAAATAACATATTATAAAATTGTTTAAAAAAAATAATTATAAATTATAAATTAAAATTTATATGGTCAAAAATGTCATAAAGTGTCAAATTATTGAAAATTCACAACACATAGGTAATTATTTATAATAATTTAAAATTTAGAATATTATTACCACAAATAAAATAAAATTGATAAATAAGGATAAATCAAGTTGATAATCTTTAAAATAAATTCCTAACATGTCTAAATTTTATTGGTTGATGATATTAAAACCCTATCTCATATAATATTCAGATATGAGTCATTTTGGAAGTTTTTATGTGGGGTTGGGATTTAATATAAACTAATATTTTTTATATTTCCAAAGGTGCCCCTCCCCTCCCTTATAAAAGGGCACCTCCTCCCTCTCCTCCTCACACCAATTTGAGCCTTCAAGATCGTCCAACCCCTTCCCATTTCACTTTCCCACTTCCTTAGAAACCTACTAGACGTACTGGTCTTCTCAAAAGTCCAAATCTAGTGCCCTAAGAGAAAGATTAAAAGAGGCACTTCGAGAAAGAGGTAATACCTTCTACTGTTTTCTTCAAGTTCTATTATTCTTCTACTCCCTCTTATTTAGTTGTTTCATTATGAAGTAATAACATCAGTATCCATCATATACTGAAATTTTATTATAAATATGAAACAACCCTATTTCACCTTCTATCCATCCTACGGAAAACAAAATCACCGCGCGTGCGTACGTACGGAATACCGTCTCCACGCCGTGGTGTAATCTATTTTTCCACCAACACCTTACATGGATGGGTATAATGGTGTAAATAATAACTATATATGGTTATTATAACATCATACTGATTCTAATATATTATACCATCCACTCCAATTCTATTCAATAATTATGGAATGATATCATCACTCGTGCGTACGTACGGATTACCGTCTCCACGACGCGATGAGATTCATTCTCCATGATAACCATACATGAATGATTATAATGTTTATAAAATGAATAATAATGAAATATATGAAATATTAATTCTACTGGACTTATATATATATAGGTATGTCATCTATTTAGTTTCATTCAATTCAAAAAGGAAACGAAAACAACATTCATGCGTAGGTACGGCCTACCGTCTCCATGAACGGTGTATTTCATTCCTTTTATCGATCTATAATATATATGTATATGAGGAATATATATTATATATAAATCATGTTTTACATTCTGTAATTATGTAAATTAGAATATAAGTAATAATATCAAGAATGACAAGTCGAAACACATATGATAAATGAAATGATTTTACCCAAAACGATGCTTTAACATGGAATTTACAAAAGAACGGGTAATAAAAAGTCATAAGTGAAACATATATGATATGATAACAATGAATATTATTATTTAATAAGTCAATGACATTATTTAAATCATTATAAAGGAGTTTTGGATCCATATAAAGCATATCAAACCTAAGTTAAGGGATAACTATTCCAATCTCGCTCTTATCCGAGATTGTTTATTCGTAAGTATTCACCGGGGTTATATTTATCATCCATGTCCCTATTTTATAAAAATGGTTTCATGTATGTTTAAAGACCTTTATTCCCATTTTTTACTTTTACTAAATGGTGTGTAAGTAATCTTTCTTTTACAATGTACTTTTTGACTTTTCCGACAAAAGTACGACAAGAATGTTATTTTTTTAACTTATATGGAATGAATGGATTTTTATGGTTTTATAAAGCCTTATTTTCATGAAGATTCCTCCAAAAGATTTCATGACTATTTCCAACAAAATATCTTTCTTTTAAAATTTAATGACGTTTTGTGAAAAGAAATTTATTTTGAAGAAGAAAGGATATTTTCCTCAAGAATTCATTTCAAGTGTTTTATCAAAACCATTTTTTCATCTAAGATGACATTATTTCATATGTATATGTTTCAAATATAATGTCTCTATGATTTACATGGTTTCACTTTTATTATTATGAAATGATATCCATTACTTTTATATGGATTATGTGATGATGGGATGATGTTTATGAAACCCATTTTATTTGTTGGGTTATTATGAATGATATATGTTTATTTTGTGGCACAAGTAAGAATGATTTCATTATGAGATGGGTGAGACCTATATCTTCTTCCAATGCATTGGGTAAAGATTTATATCTCATGAGATAGACATGGCTGGAATGGTAATTTAATCTGGTTCAGTGTTACAGGATGGAAATGAGGAGTGAACTCGATTTAAAAAGGGACATTGTCCACTAAGATGGTCTTGGCAGCAATGTCTTGGCTACTATGGAAATCATAACATATGTTGAATGTTTTCCACAATTACATGTTTTATTCCCATTATATTTTATCATGTTTTATGTTCCATTATAATATATGCCTTACGTACTTCCACGATTTATTTCTTTGCTCAAGATTTTGATGTTTAAATTTCATGTTCAAGTTTTTTCTTCCAAATGTTTATAGATTGTTTTATGTTATCTAGGTTTGCCCTTAATGAGCATTTGAGCTCACCCTTTTTATGTTCTATTTGCCCCAAGAAATAAAGAAAGGTTTTAGCTAAGGAAACAAAAAGGGGAAGATCATTATGGGAGTTGTTGAAGATATTTCAACATGATTAGAAGTTTATATTCCGAGTTTCCAAAGACACTAAAATATTACGGTCCCTATGTGTCTGTTTTTTTTATGTATTAAGTATTATGCAAAAGTAATGTAATGTCCATGTACAGCAAGCTTCTGGTCTCTACATTTGGTATCAGAGGAAAGGTTTAGTTAACCTTTGGAAACTAGGATGTGAAAACTTTAGTGAGATCCCTAGAGATATTTCTATGGTATGTTTAGGGATGTCCCTAAGGTTAAGTATATGTATAGGTTATAGTCTTAGAATTGCGCTAAAGATCTTATAATTAAACCTAAGATGTTAGATATTGAAGGTACTCCCCCTTTATTATGTTGTTTTCCTAGCATGATTTTTTCCTCTCACACTATTCTTTTTGGGTTTTAGAAAATGGCTGGAAACAGGAAGATTCATGATAATGGAGGATATGATGGACAATGGGATGATATTTTTCATGAGAAACCAAATGAAATTGGATCTGGAGGTCCAAATATCATTATTAATCCTAATCATCAATCTCATAATATGATCAATAATCTCAAATTTGGTAAGTTTCCAGACTCAGCTAATAATAGAAAGATGGAGTTTCATGATGATCATAGAGGAAAGAAAGTTCAATTCCCCTCATGTAAATCATGTGGGAAGAGGCATCAGGGAGAATGTTTCAAAGGAACTGGAATATTATTTGGGTGTGGAAAAGAAGGACACAAAGCAAGTAATTGAAAAGGAAAAGGTTTAGTTAACACCATGAACAAGGATAATGGTATTTCTAAGACATCAACAATGATTAAATGTTTTAAATGTGGAATGTATGGGCATTATGCAAACCAATGCCCTAAGGTAAAATCTCATGAAGAGAATCAGCATGGTCATATGGGTAGTATTTATGGGGATGATGATAAGGAGACTACAAATGATATATGAGATGAAAGAAGTGTTGAAGCTCAGTCAGTTGTTTAAGAAGGTAGTGGAATGATTGTATGTTTATCAAGAGTTATGTTGTATAGTTAATGGTACTACGGAATAAAGAATCATCTAAGGATTGCTACACTATTGTTTTTCCTAAAGTATTTGAAAGTATATATTGAATGGTACCGGTAACCATTAAAGGTTATTCAAATATTTTTGGAAAGTAGATGATATGCACATAATGAAGGGACAAGAAGATAATGAGATGTTTTATTGTATTCATGAGCTCATGACTAATATAAGGACTAAGTGATATTATGGTTTGAGTATATAGAATTATTGGGATTTTGGTATATGGAAAGTGTTAAAATTTAACAACATTCATGTTTTCACTAAGGTTCAATGGTTATTCATTCTTCAAGAGAATACATGATTAAGGTATTCACATGTTTGTAATTTGACCAACGAGATATATCTTATGATATATGGGGGATAAATGATGGCATTCACGTGATTGTTATGTGACATTTCAAGTAATCATTTTCTTTATACTATGAGCTTGGACCGAAGTATTTTAGATAAGCCTAAATATTGGAATGGATTATGTTGGACATAAGTTAGTATTGTTTAAGGATAGAACTTTTTTCGATATTATTGATGGGATGTTATAGTAATATAGTTTTAGAAAAAGGACAACCTGCAGGACGGGCGACAGCCCATCGTGTCAGACAAGGCTGTGGGAATGGAACCCACAACCGAAGTACGACTGGCCTTTATCACCAACCACTGGCCTATAGGAAGTCCCTGGTTAATAGAAACTAGTTTTATTTTATTAAGCGGTGTGATATATGAAGTATAAGTTCATTTTTGGAATCGTATATGATTAACCTCACCATAGATGGACTTATATATATTTGATAACTTTTGCTAACCTTTTGTTTGAAACAGATGGAATGACCCATAATTCTATCACATGATCTGTTAACACTTCACGAATAACAAATTCAACTTCATTTCTTTAAGAGATGAAGTGGAAATTGTTCAAAGAATGAACAACAGTGTGATTGTACTAAAATCAAGAAAGTATTTCTTCTAATTCAAAATTTTAAACTTCAGGGAAATGGTGTTGAAAACCAAAAATTTTGTCCTAGTGCTCTTATATCCGATGAATCAGATGGTACCCTATATCATCACAAATTTATGGCTTTGTGATTGTTGGCTTTTTCATATCCATGTTCTCTATCACTCTCCATTAGAACGTGATGGTTAGATTTCTCTTCCATATCCATATTTTCTCCTATGTTCTCCTATGTGTAAACCCAGTGATTAGTTAATTTGGGTAACTGTTATGTTTCATACTTTAGTTTTTAAATTCGAGTTTTGGTATTCCTTTTTATGATGTGAGTTTCCATTAAAAAAACTTTCAAGTAGAAAACCATTTATAATCCCGAAAAATTTCGAGGGCGAAATTCATTTTAAGGGGGGTAGAATGTAACAACCTGAGATTTTAAGAGAAGTATTATTTTTAATTTATTTAATGTCTTATGTTGTACTCTACACCATGATTATCTTGCGCTATATGCAACACCGTATTAGCTTGAAGTATACGCAACACAATTCTTGGATCGGGTTATACACAATTTCAAGTTCATTTGATAGAAGTTATACCATGCAACCTTGAGTGTATATATATATATATTCAATGTATAAATAAAATATGGTTGGATTCTGTTATACGAAACAACAAAGGAGTCTTTCACTACACGTAACCCTGACTTGGCTTTCATTACACGTAATCGCGACCTTCCTCGATAGCGTGTGTTGTACGCAATACCGGGTTTCACTAAACAACGATATATGGTTATAATATTATCACAAACTAGCCGTTATGAATAGTATTAATTAACTTTTAAATTTATAACATTATTATTCATCTTAAAAATTTTCTAAAACATTTTATGTGAACAAAATAAATTTTTCAGGTAAAATAAGTATTTTTCAAAAAATGCAGTTTTGCCGCCTTTTGGTGGTGCACCCACATTAAATCTAGTTTTTGACATGTTTATAAGTAAAATTTTACAAAATAAACTTCTCCTTTTGAATGAGGATATAAAAATTTACATTGGATAAAGTTTTGATATTTTTCTGATAACTTTCATATTTTAATGAATAGTAAAAACACGCTATATTTTAATTAAAAACAACTTTTTTCATCGTAATAATTTATATGGTTAAATTATATTATTGAATGGTTTTAAAGTATAAATAGAATATATTTTTACCATTTAATATAATTTATGTCATTATCATTGATTTTACCTTGAATTCGTAGGTTAAATCAATTGAATCTTTTGCAATGTTTTAAACAAAAACCCGTTTTCTTTCGACAACAGGATTAATTTTAATTTAATTTCTACAACTGTTGTCTGTTGAATTTAGAAAAATGGATTCCATATTTGGAATCAGTGGGTCCAAATTATGTTAATAAGCTACTTTTTTATTTTTGGGCATTATGAATAGTAACTACGGTAAATTTTATTTTCCATAATTAAAGGAAAATCGGGTAATTAAGGGTAAATGTGAGATAATAAAATTACCCTAACACCTTCAAAAATCCTTTTTGATGACTACAAGTCGACCCATATCACCTAAGGGTCAGATTAGATTCATTTAATGGACTTTTATCCATGACAATAATTTAATTATTATTAAAACCAAATAAAGTGACAACATGTCACTTTCTTAAATCTTATAAGTATAATAATTTTAATTTAGTGATAAACTTAATGAAACTTCGAACATGAATAGTCTCCAGAAATATAAAACAATTATATATATCATATGAATTTATTTATAATTTTTAGGGATTAAATAATTATCATTAATTATGACACAATAGTGATGTTGAAATTATTTTATTGATTGAAATATCAAATAAATAATCCTAAAAATATTAAAATAAATATTATATGAACTATTTAATGTACTCCACTAATTTTCTAGATAAATATTACATTTTATGAATCTATTAAAGCTTTTAGTTCGAACATATATTCTGTATATATTTTATTTAAATTCAAATAAATGAATAGTGTCAAAATTGACACTATTGTTATTTTATAAAAATAACATATTATAAAATTGTTTAAAAATCACAAAAATATTTAAAAATAATAAATTAAAATTTATATGGTCTACAATGTCATAAAGTGTCAAATTATGGAAAATTCACAACACATATGTAATTATTTATAATAATTTAAAATTTAGAATATTATTACCACAAATAAAATTAAATTGATAAATAAGGATAAATCAAGTTGATAATCTTTAAAATAAATTCCTAACATGTCTAAATTTTATTGTTTGATGAGCTTACAACCCTATCTCATCCAATCTTTGGATATGAGTCATTTTGGAAGTTTTTAAGTGGGGTTGGGATTTAATATAAACTAATATTTTTTATATTTCCAAAGGTGCCCCTCTCCTCCCTTATAAAAGGGAACCTCCTCCCTCTCCTCCTCACACCAATTTGAACGTTCATGCTTGGCCAACCCCTGCCCATTTCACTTCCCCACTTCCATAGAAACCTACTAGAGGTACTGGCCTTCTCAAAAGACCAACTCTAGTTCCCTAAGAGAAAGTTTAAAGGAGGCACTTTGAGAAAGAGGTAATACCTTCTACCGTTTTCTTCAAGTTCCATTCTTCTTCTACTCCCTCTTATTTAGTTTTTTAATTATGAAGTAATAACATAAGTATAACTCATATACTGATATTTTATTATAAATATGAAACAACACTATTTCACATTCTATCCATCCTACGGAAAACAAAATCACCGCGCGTGCGTACGTACGGAATACCGTCTCCATGTCGTGGTGTAATCTGTTTTTCCACCAACACCTTACATGGATGGGTATAATGGTGTAAAGAATAAATATATATGGTTATTATAACATCATACTTATTATGATATATTATACCATCCACTCCAATTCTATTCAATAATTATGGAACGATATCATCGCTCGTGCGTACGTACGGATTACCGTCTCCACGACGCGATGAGATTCATTCTCCATGATAACCATACATGAATGATTATAAAGTTTATATAATGAATAATAATGAAATATATAAAATAATAATGCTAATGGATTTATATATATATATATAGGTATTTCATCTATTTAGTTTCATTCAATTCAATAAGGAAACGAAAATAGCGTGCATGCGTACGTACGGCCTACTGTCTCCATGAACGGTGTATTTCATTCCTTTTATCGATCTATAATATATATGTATATGATGAATATATATTATATATAAATCATTTTTTACATTCTGGAATTATGTAAATCAGGATATAAGTAATAATATCAAGAATTACAAGTCGAAACACATATGATAAATGAAATGATTTTACCCAAAACGTTTCTTTAACATGGAATTTACAAAAGAACGAGTAATATAAAGTCATAAGTAAAACATATATGATATCATAACAATGAATATGATTATTTAATAAGTCAATGACATTATTTAAATCATTATACTAAAGGTTCGGATCCATATGAAGCATATCAGACCTAAGGTATGGGATAACTATTCCAATCTCGCACTTATCCAAGATTGTTTATTCATAAGTATTCACCGGGGTTATATTTATCATCCATGTCCCTGTTTTCTAAAAATGGTTTCATGTATTTTTAAAGTACTTTTTGCCCATTTTTTACTTTTACTACATGGTGTGTAAGGAATCTTTCTTTTACGAGGTACTTTTTGACTTTTCTGACCAAAGTACGAGAAGAATGTTATTTTTTTAACTTATATGGCATGAATGGATTTTTACGGTTTTATAAAGCCTTATTTTCATGAAGCTTCCTCCAAAAGATTTCATGACTATTTCCTAAAAAATCTCTTTCTTTTAAAATTGCATGATGTTTTGTGAAAATAAATTGATTTTGAAGAAGAAACGATATTTTCCTCAAGAATTCATTTCAAGTGTTTTATCAAAACCATTTTTCAATCTAAGATGACATTATTTCATATGTATATGTTTCAAGTATAATGTCTCTATGATTTACATAGTTTCGATTTTATTATTATGAAATGATATCCATTAATTTTATATGGATTATGTGATGATGGGATGATGTTTATGAAATCCATTTTATTCATTGGGTTATTATGAATGATGTATGTTTATTTTGTGGAACAAGTAAGAATGATTTCATTATGAGATGGGTGGGACCTATATCTCCCTCCAATGCATTGGGTAAAGATTTATATCTCATGATATAGACATGGCTGGAATGGTAAGTTAATCCGGTTCAGTGTTACCGGACTGAAACGAGGAGTGAATTCGATTCAGAAAGGGACTTTGTCCACTAAGATGGTCTTGGCAGCAATGCCTTGGCTACTATAGAAATCATAACATGTGATGAATGGTTTCCAAAATTACATGTTTTATTCCCATTATATTTTATCATGGTTGATGTTCCATTATGATATATGCCTTACGTACTTCCACGATTTATGTCTTTGCTCAAGATTTTGATGTTTAAATTTCATGTTCAAGTTTTTGCTTCCAAATTTTTATGGATTGTTTTATGTTATCTATGTTTTCCCTTACAGAGCATTTGAGCTCACCCTTTTTATGTTTTATTTTCCCCAGGAAATAAAGAAAGGTTTTAGGTAAGGAAACAAAAAGGGGAAGATCGTTATGGGAGTTGTTGAAGATATTTCAACATGATTAGAAGTTTATATTTCGAGTTTCCAAATACATTAAACTATTACAGTACTTGTGTGTCTGTTTTTGTTATGTATTAAGTATTCCGTAAAAGTAATGTAATATCCATTTACATCAAGCTTCGTGTCTCTACAGATAAACTCATCAAATCCATGAATATATTTTTCAAATTTATAAGTTTAAAATAAATCACTATGAATTCATATTGCCCACATCTTATATGGAAGTTTTTCTTAGGTATATCTTCTATTTTCACCCCTAGTTGATGATATCTATATATAAGATCTACCTTTAATAAGTATTGATCCGAATGAATATAATCAAAAAATTTGTCAATATAATGAATAGGATACTTGTTCTTGATTTTTATATTGTTAAGATTATGAAAATCAATGAAAATACAAATTAAACCAAATGTTTTCTTAACAAATAGAATTGGTACACCCCATAGTTAACAACTTAGGTGTATAAAACCATATTAAAAATTATCTTTATTTTTGTTCTTAAATTCCTATAATGAAATAGGGTTCATTATATAAAGATACTTTGATATAGACATGGTATATATAAGTTCAATTGAAAACTCATCCTCATAATCTGTGCAGAAGACTGTGTAACTCTTTGGTAAATACATCAACATATTCCATTACAATTGTTGTATCATCAATGTTGAGTTTCTCCCCAACCATTTGGGCCAAATATACCTTATTATTGAGTATAAAGACCTATATTAAGTAATTGTTTACTATAACAAGTTCATAATCATATTTTCATCGATATATGGTTATGGGATGATTTGAGATTTGAAATGATATTTCTTAATCTCAAAAATTAATAAGATCTCTATATAGGAAGAAATAATCCATGCCTAATATCACATTTAATTATAACAAAGGAATAATAACTATATTTAAAAGAATTATTTTATAACAATCTTCAATTGGATAAGACTTATAAAATTATGACTTAATCACCACACCAACATATGTGTTAATTAATAAATCAATAGATAATATTTATGGCGGGGATTTAGAAATCGTATCAAATATTCAAGATATGAATGAATATGAAGAAATAGAATCAAATAATATGTTAATAGTTATTTAGTGGATAATAAGTGTACATTTAAAAACTTTTTTTAATTATCCACTTTGGGGGTAGTGATCGCAAAGATCATATTTTATCCTTTTGTATTATTGGTCATTAGCATCAATTTTTTTCATTAACCCTTAGATTAGTGAATTTATCATCATTGTTACCATATTTTTAACTTTTTAAAAATTGAAATATTGGAGGTGAATTATGTGAAACTTTATTCTTATCCATTTAGTTAATCATTCTATTTATATCTCTTTGAAACTCATGCACTTTTTGTCCTAGTATTACTCACCTAAAACATTTTATTGTTTTTTTGAGAAAAATTATTGTATGATTCTTCCAGCATATTCATCATGTATGATGTTGAATCTTCTTTCCTCAATTAGTGTTATAACGTGAAATTATATAAAACACAATTTTTATTTTCTTATTTTCAAGTCCATAGGTAAAATGATAGTCTCCAATTTTAATTTTCACCTTAAGATCATATTGAAAAATGTATTTATCTATATCAAAGTCACTTATAGATAATTATTTTTAAATACATGGTTTTAATCCTCTAATAGAATGATCAATTTTGATTTTACATTCAATGATAAAATTGGAGATGTACCTTGAAAGTTTCATTATGGTATCTTCATAGGAACCTATCAATTATTCCACATTTTATTTAACCTAATGTAATTACCTCTTGGTTTTGATTTGAGGAGTGTAGGAAAATATTTATTGAAAAATATTTTTCTTAAACTCATAATGATCAATAAAGTAAATTTACTCTTTTCCTTATGTTATTGATCAAATTACACCATTTTTTTCACTTAAACCTCCAAGTTATAAACTATAAATAAATCATACTCCAAACATCTAAGAATAAAAATTATCATTTCAATTGTGTGGATTCATTGCTAAAAATTATTATGTAAAAAGAACCACTAAGTATGGTAGTCATTATCACATGAATGACCCAGTATAAAGTTACTCCTTATTTTGTGTATTTTTGAGTTTGATAAGGATTGGGTTCTTATTAAAAACATAAGATATATAGTTAAGAATAATAATGAAGTTTTTCACACCGTAAAAAATCTCATTCAATTGTTTATTGGGATAGTCATTTCATTTTCCATAATATTCGATAATAACTTGGCTCCCCATTATTTTTTCTATTTACTAAAACCAAAATGGTATAATTGGTTAATAAATAATACACTATTAATTAAAAAATTGGAATAAATAATCACATGAATACAAAAAATCATTCCTTGGATGTCTTATCATATGACACCTACATTTCAACCAATGACACCTTAGGTTCAACCTAGGTTTATTTAAGTTTTATTCTCATATACTTTATAAAATAATCCCTAAAATTATCTAAAACCCACTATTTTATAAACTGATATGATCTAAATAATTCATACATATATTTTATATCATTTTAGATGTTCATACATAACAAATCATAATTAAAGTACACTCTCATAACCTGAAGGATCAATGTCTTAGTATTTTACATATATAAATATATTATTATACTATAAAACATACATTTCATCTATAATATTTCCTCACACATGAATACATTCTAGAGATATCATACACAACACTCATCTTCATTACCCATGGAAATAAAAGAGGTGAGAAAATGATTAGCATAAACACTCAGTGATGGGAAACACAATGAGTCCAAGAGGACTTAGCATTAGATAAAAAATATGCAAGGGATATTAATATTGAAGAAATTGAATAATTAATAAAATTAAATCATAAAATCATGTAAAGTGATCATGAGGCGTGATAAGATAATCAAAGTCTAGGGAATAAGAATGTAGAACCATAAAATGACTATCAAGAAAGCATGGAATATACTAGGGAATAAGAATTTAAAAACAATAACGATGAAGAATGGTAATATAAAATAGTAACATGGCATGAAATAGGAATTTTCTATATATATATAATCATATGATATCATAAGTGTATTTCAATATTAACAACAAAAACATTCATATCATAGTGTACTATGCTAACCACCAATGTCCTATAACATAATAGACTTGACTAACCACCCCTGTCCTATAACCCAATAGACTTGGATAACAACCCATGTCCCAGGCCCACCTATCACATAATAATAAATCATATATATGTTTTCCATATGATTTCAATAATACATTATATATTTATTAACCCATGGAAATAGAATATGTAAAAAACATTTTCATGAGGTATCACATAATAATTAACCATGTATTATATCAAATGATACCCAAAATTTTATCCAGAAACAAATTTACACTTACTAAAACCTCCATATTTCAAACAAACTGTGAACCTACTTATAACTTCTATTTTTCAATTATTTCATGTTATCTAGTATAATAAAAACAAGTGTAAACATGGACAAACAACAAGAAACATTCAAACTGGTTGGACTCAAATCATGGTGGATATCCAGGATACCAATATCATTCAAAATAGTTATTGTAGCAACTATATACATGATTTTTTGGTTTTAAAACGTTTTCATATTGTATTTAATTATTTCCACATGAAATTAACATTGGAATTTTTATGGAATTATCTTTTTCTTGGATGGATAAAACGAAATACCGATGGTTCTTTAAGAGGGAATCCGGGTCCTAAAGGATTTGGGGTTGCCTTCAGGCATCATAATTGGATGATCATGAGTTTCCTCTTTGGTTTTTGTAGTTTGGCCTCATCTATTGAAGTTGAACTTTTTGGGTTGATCAAAGAGGTCGAGATGGAAAGACAAAAATATGGATCAATTTATGGTTTGAATGTGATTCTAATACTATTGTTTAAGTTGTTATAACTGCTAAACTTATTTTATCTAGGAAGATAATATCCAAATGTATGAAACGCTTGGAGACTATCTCAATTATGAATTACATCATCACTCATGTTTTTTGGGAATCAAATTATCTTACTGTTGGACTCACAAATAAAGAGGTAAACTGTGATAATCTCACTGATTTTTTGGTTCTACTGGAAGAATTGATACCTATGTTTCTCAGATGAATTTATAGAATACCATCTTTCAGACTATTATAACTTCATATGTGTCTTAATAAAACTCATTTTCCAGTAAAAAAATATGAAATAGTCAAAAATAATGGATATTCTATAGAAATAAATGAAAATTAAAGATAAATCATGGAAAGATTTTTCCAAAAAAATTAGTAATGTTGTTGTAAAATTAAAGATACAAGACACTTTAATAATTATTTTAAAATGGTTAAAAACGAATTTTAAAAGAGTATGATAATAATAAAAATTAAAATAATGGAACTATAAAAACAAATAAAGATAATTTAGAATAAAAATGGAGTAAAAGATACAAAATGGTATGAAAGTTGTTAGTAAAATCCCCCTTGGAGTGTGTATTGGGTTGTTCTTGTTGAAAAGTTTATTTAAAGAACCCTTAAGGAAGCATAAAAAGTCATAAGGGATGTGTATATTGAATCCTATAGGTGTTTTGGAGTAATTTCATAAGAATCTAGTTTAAAAAAATTTATATGAAATTTTTTAAGTCTTGTATGTAAGGGTAATTAACTCTCTGTGTAATGGTAATTTTGTGATAAAGGAATAAATTTAAGGGTCATTCATAGAGTTTTTAAGAGTCATTAATATCTCTCAAGGAAATTTTTAAGATTCATTTCACATTAAAGGGTTAAAATGAAAGAGTTATTAGACCGCTATCTAAGATTATTTTCTAATATAAAAGAAAAAACATAAGAGTTAGTTTTTAGGAACATGGGAGAGTGCACAAGATTCATTCTAGAGAATAGGATAAATTTTTTAGGATCATACACTTTGTCAATTTAGGAGTAGTATGGACTATAAATAATTCAAAATATATTTGATTAATCATTAAATATGATTAATGTTTCGAATATCTATGATAGAGAAAATAATTACAAGATTAAATGAGGAATTTCAATGATATTTTGGTAATTTAAATATAAAATTAAGGTAAATTCGGTTGATATAGTGTTTAGGAAAAATTGCATAGTGAATAAGGGTTTTACACTATAAAAAATAGAAACAATAGCTTTGGTTTAATTTAAAATTACATATTTTACCAAGAAATATGGATTTAGTTATTTATAAAGTAGTATAAAGATTCAATTAGCATTTTAATATTTTAAAATATTATCATTTCTGGAATGGAGTGGAGACTAAATAGAAAGAGTTTTTAAAGTGGAGAAAATTACCCCACAAAAATCATGGAATTATAAAATTTAATTATGGGAGATATTTCAATGTGAATTTTAGTGATTAAAAATAATAATATATCTTCTATTTAAAATAAAGGAAAACGGAGGCTTTTGAGAATTAAAGACACATGAATATAATGGAAAAACAAGGTGGAAGAGTTTTAGGAGATCACTGTAAAGTTAGATAAGACAAAGGGACTTCAAGGAATTGTGTGGGAAAGTCATAAAAATGATATCCATGAGATTTTCTTATTGTAATATCAAGGGGTTCATCATATTGGTGAAGGTGGAGAATATTGATAAATCGTTTAAGGTGTAATTATATTCTTGGGTCATGAATATCGAAGAAAAAAAATTAGAGGAATAGTGAATTCCTTGAGTGAGTGATATAATTGATTTCTCAATCCTATGAAGGTTGTAAATCTAGAGGGTAAGTGTGATTAGTCCATATTGTAAAACAAAAGTAGTGCTCTTAGTGTTTCAGGTGTATCAACACATCATTATTTCATGCACCATGGATTATTCTAGTTGGGGTAAACAAAGTAAATTTATCATTTCCTTATATTTTACTATTTTATGATTCATATCTACTACAAGGGACAAATAATGTTCATAATAATCATGGAATAATATTTCTGGTGAATTTTTTAAGAGAAATAGATATACTCTGATTCACCCTACCCCACCTGTATGGTATTCACCTTTCCTGGGATTAAAAATTGATATCAAAGAAAAGGTTCCTGGTGATTTTTTCTCTCTTTGAAGTTATGGTAGTGGTCATTAATCATTATGGAATTCTATTTTTTAATGGACATAGTTTTTAGTTTTATAAAAATACATTGTAACACATTCTAATCATTGGGAATGGACGTATACACATCTTCCATCCATGGGAATTTAGCTATTATAAAAAGTGAATCATGATCAAAAAAATACCAAAGGGAGAATGATGACAATGGAGACGGATTAAAAACATTAATGGTAACATCATCTAATAATATATATATAAAAATTTTATTTCATGTAAATCCTTACACTCTATGTGGAAAAAACTCCTCAATATTTATGATGGTGATTCCAAGGTACGTGAAGCTATGAATCTAGTACTATGGAACAACTATAAGGACTTGAGAATGAACCTGAATGAGTCTATTGATGCCTTTTTTATCATTTAACCATCACCAACGAAGAAATATATAGTCTTAGAGAAAATATCAATGATAAAAAAAATAATTAAGAGGATCCTGATGGGATTACCATCATGTTTTAACATGAAATTATCCACACACAAAGATAAATACCCAAATAAGGTGATATTGGATAGTCATTATAGAAATATTGTTGTATGAAAGTGGAAAAACAATGAAAATTATTATATGAAAAAAGATAAATCTCAAGAATTAGAATTCAATGAGGTAACGAAACTTAGAATGGAGGATGATCCTAAGTATCTAGATATTGATAAGGTTATGTATTTTATTTCCTCAAATATAAAAATAGAAGGGGGGAAATTCAATTGTAAGATACCAATTTATTTATTTTGGTGTGGAAAATTTTGCAATCTCACTAAAATACATCTAAATAAATTTTTAGTTAATTTTAAAAAGGAAACCCCATGAAGAAATCATTTAAGGGATAAAAAATAAAGTAATACCATTAAAAAATTCTTTAAAAATAAAAACATGATTTATCACAAAGTTGTTATCTCGGAAGAAATGTAAGTAGAATAATTTTGATACTACAAAGTCCTTAGTTATTAAGTTATTATGGATATCATATATATACTAAAATTAGAGGGAAATTATGAATAAGTTCATCAAGTTGAGGGAAGATTCGACCTTATGGATGAACTTGAAGCTACTGTTGAAGAAGTTTTTGTTTTTAGGGTCAAAATGATGAAATCTAATGGAGTGGTGTTTGAATCCAAACATTATATGAAATAATAAAAATAATATAAATCTGAATTAATGGATCAAATTCAACAACTTAAATTTTTAAACCTATAAAAACTTAAAAATAAAGTTTTGATAAAGATTAAAATTTAATAATAGTATTGGATTATTGATGGATTTTTGAATATAGAGGAATATCATGTCAAAAAATTGGAGGAACTAAAAATTTATTTCATGATAAAGTGATTAATACATGATGATCAAGAGAGGATTTTAATTCTTTTACAGGCATTGAGAAGTTTGAGTTAACTGGTTGTAAAAGAAGTTAAGGTGGCACATGAGGTGTTAACTAAAAAATTAATCACTTGACCAAAACTGTAGTGGTTCAAAGATAAGGTTAAATCCATTTTAGGGTTTTATCATATGAAAAAATTAGTGTTGGATCATGTGAAACCACAATCACTCTATCCCCTAAAGAAGGTTGTTTTGAGTTATCATAATAGTCTCAAAAATCAAGAATTAGATCTGTTAAGACACAAAAGAATGCATCAAATATCTAGTTTTACTATTATAGAATGATGGGGCACACACAATATATATATTCCATAGTAAAGAAGAATTTTAAGGCTCTATTTAAAAAAATACATATGAGAATAATTTTCTATTCTTGATTTGATTTTAATTGATATCGATTTTGGTGTTCTAGTTATAAACACAAAGTTGTGAATTTCTCATCAAGGGTATAAATAAATATACCAAAGGAGACCCAAATAAGGATATCATTTTAGTTAGAAGAATTATCAAGATGTGTAAAAACATATAATAAATCTACAATGTTTCAAGATGAATTTGATTCAATAGAGCTAGAGGTGGAATACTTTCCTCTACCACTAAAGTAAGGAAAATAGTAAACATGGATAAAGAAAAGAAAAAATGGGAAGGAAAATGTCACTGATATTTATTTTAAAGTAAAAAATTGAGCTGGTGTATATTTTTTAGATAGTGGTTGTACTTCCCACATGATGGGAAATGATGATATTTCAATAGCCATTAAGCATGAAATGGAAAGTGATGTTTTCTTTGTCAATGATAAAGGGTTTATGGTCACTGGATTTAGAAAAACTAAAATTTAAGGAAAATACTTGAATAATAGAGATGTATTGGTGGTTAAAGGTTTATTTTACATATTATTAAGTGTAAATGAATTATACAACTTGAGGCATCAAGTTAATTTCAAAAAAAAACTTTCATCATCAAAGGATGATATAGAACTATTATAATGAAAAGGAATTAAACCAAGGGGAATCACTACCTCATTGGTGGAGAATAAGGAAAGTTTTTTCTATCTAATGAGTATGAGAATGAGTTATGATGCAAAAGTATTAGTCACTTGATTTAACATTCCTTGGATGACTTAGTGAAGAATTAATGATCACATGATATCCCAAAGTTCTCACAATATCTCACTCACACATATGACACTTTATAAAATGGTAGGAACATTTGGAAGAACTATAAGCTCAATGGAATAAGATCCATTATTTTAAATGGGTTAATGCATATCAATGTGTGTGGGAAAATATCACACCAATCAATGGATGGAAAGAGATATTGTATTCTATTTATTGACGGTTATAGTAGTATGATATAGAGATGATAAACTCCTAGAAATCCAATGTATTAAATTGTATTATACATTACAGTAGATTAGAAGAGAATATTCTCAGGCTAAAAATTCAGAAGTTCTAAACTAATAGTGGTACAAAATCTACCAATAATCATATATAAGAATATATAAAAAAGAATGATATACGACACCAATTTTTTATGGTAAGGACTGCTCAATTAAACAAAGTTTTTGAGAGGAGAAACAAAATTATCAATATTATATATTAGACAATGTTCCTTGAGAAATATTTATAAGATATGTATATGAATAAAAAATTGATTACCTCATTTTATATCTATAAATAGTATTTATTGTTTCTAAATGAATAAAATATATTCTATAAGATGTGGTATGAGGAGATTATGACACAATGTTACTTTCAAATTTTGGGAAGTAAATGATTTATTCTCAACAAAGAGAAGAACCAAAAGTTTGAAGATTGAGGGAATGAAGTTATTTTTCACGTATAATCATACAAAGGAAAATCATAAAAGTTTCACAACATAATACTTATGAAAATCACTAAAAGTGAAGACATAATTGTTTAGGAAAATAAGTATATTTTTCAACTCCGTGAGTATATTTCATAGATAAATAGTGAATAAATATAAAAATAAAGTAATATAAAAGTGTGAATATAAGAGGGATAACATGAGTCATTAGAAGACTCAAAACACGACATTGATGAAGAGTAAAATACAATAGGTCTAGCAGTTGTAGATAGGTAAAGATAAAAATATGAAATCATGAATGGGAGATAGAATAACTTTAGTGAATACATAGAGGATGGTGGATCTAAAAAAACCATCTTTTATCTAAGTAATGAGCATAATAGTTATAAAGGGTATTCCAAATATGTAAATTGGGTTAAATCAATGCATGAAGAGAATGCACAAATTGAAAATAATCAAACATGGGAAGGTTTTCCTAGTTTTAAAGATAAAAATGTCATTGGAACCAAGTGGGTGTTTGGGAAGAAACTCAATTAATATAAAAATATAACTTTAAAATCACATATGGTGTGAAATGGGTGTTCCCAAATTGATGGAATTTTTATTAATGATAAATTTCCACCCATATCATGGTTGTAAACTATATAAAATTTCTTTGAAATTTCGCCACTATGAATATTCAATTTATACCATATAGATATCAAATCGACATTTATTAATGGATTACTTGAGGAGGAAGTGTACATAAAATATCATAATTGATTTCTTATGGATGGAGATGAGAGGAAATTTTGTTGGTTGAAGAATGAATTGTATGAACTAAATAAAGAACCAAGTGATTGGTATTCTTAGCTTGATCAATACCTTTGAAAGCTAGGATTCTAATGAGGAGGAGTTGATCACAGCTATAAAACCCCATTACCATTGTTCCAGGTATGTTTTTGTTTTTTTTTTAATTTTTAGTTGTGTAATATCGAGAAGGAATTGGGAGGATACATGTAATGGTGAAGTAAGGAATTTATTGGAATTTTCATCATAAAACCTACAGTTTTTATAGTCTTATGAGGATTCACACTCTATGTAACTGGGTTACATGATGTGTAATTTTCTCCAGGAAGATGATGTGAAATGGGTACACAAAAAGAAATTTTACACACCATGCACATATTTCATGCTCTGTAAATATTAAGAATTGTATTTTTAATAAAAATTTGATGGGTTTTTTGGTAAATTTTAGCCTTGTGGAATATATGATGTGTATGTGGGTTACATGTTCTGTAATAGTCACAAGACAAGGTTTTTGAATGATGTGTGTGAGTTTAATTCTTTCATTTATCTATATACTTCCTTTTCTTAACCTATAGATCTCCCTAGGCAATTTGGGTGACTCCTTTCTATCTAGATTTCTTTGATCAGTGATTAATCATCTTTTGGGTTGGATTTCTTCTCTCTGGGTTTGTAGTCCTCTTGGTTTTCATTTGGTTATGCTTTCGGATATGGTTTGGCTCTGGATTTTTTATCATACAGTGTTTTCTATTGATCCTTTTCAGATTATTAGTGTTTATTAACTTTTGATGGTCATTCTCCTGGTTTTTTGTCTTCATTGTTAAAAGTAGTTATGTTTTTACCATGTTGAGGTAGGTGTATATATAAAAAGGGTTAATTTGATGAATTGAATGTTTTTATTGATAATTACATTAAGGTTTTTCATTATTTTTAAGTGATAAATGGTTTTGAATGATTTATTATAAAGTCAAATGTTTCTAAAAAATAGGTTTTTAAAAAAATGGATTCTTTCGATATTGAAGTGGGTTTTCAAACACCAAAGTAGATCGTCTTGGATTTGAAAATGTTTTATGAAATTTTGATCATGGTTTTGAAATGTATTTTAAAATTTCACAGTGGTAACCTTGGGTTTATCGGGATAGAGACATGAGTATAATTAGTGTGTTTTTTCACCCATATGAGGTAAATTTTTATTGTATAAAATGGCAGGACATGATATCTTCTAGATCAAACGTATTCCTATTTAGGCTTGTGAGTGTCTAGTACATATTGTCCTAGAGGCTAGATCCCAATACTAGGTGCTTTATCATTTTTCATTTATGGTTATTTATCACATGATTGTTTTATCATGGATTTTTTGTTATAGTTTTTTTTATATGTGTGGTTTTATCACATTGATTCACATGATAGGTTATTTCATGGATACATGTTAACATGTATACCTCTTGATGCATGGATATACTTCCCTATTTTTATCACTTATACTTTTCATATTTTTGTTTTGATAATATGAAGTGATTTTATGAAAACCAAAGGAATAAAAAGGGGAAATTATTTATAATTGAATTTATTTTATTAAAATTATTTGTAAAACTATTTTTTTAAGGATATAATTGATGAATTTGTAATATTATACCTTATATAGAAACTATAGTGGTATCCTATTGGGATTTTTCTAACACCCTACTTGTGCCTTTGGTAATTGTTAGACATTGTATTATATTATTGAGGTAAATGGAAGAAAATATTGTAGCATGATGGACTATATTTTTGTTGTTGTTTTCCGTTTGGGTTGGTCTGGAGGTGATTGTTGGTCATGTGGGGATATTAATTACTTTCTAGTTTAGCCTGTTTATCTTGGATTGTATGTATTTTATGGTATCATGTCTATTTTTTCTTCTTAGTATGGTTATATGTCTTGTTTTTTTTATATAAAAGACTATTTTTTTATTATCCTATTTTACCCATATCATGTGATGGGCCGGTTTCGATGGATTCTCTAGTTGAACTGGGTTGTTTTATTATAATTTGGTATCAAAGGGACACTCAACCTGACATGTGTTAGAACTGCCGAAGTTTGGTTCTATGTATTGGGTGTTTTGGAGTTAGGATCATTGGAATTTAGATATTATGTGAGAAAAAGGGACCTAGAAAGCTCACTTATCTGACTGAAACTAAGTTACCATGGGTGGTCAGGTATTTTTACTAGGTTTGAGACTTAGGGTTTGAGGTCATTGGAATGAATGATATGGGAATCTTATTTAAATTTACCCTTTCTTTTTAAGTAAGGTTTTTTTTGTGGTTTCTTTAAATTCTTAATGTTTTAAAAATTTACTATAAATACCTGAATTTTATCCTATGATTTTTGAATTTTCACATGACTTACAGATTTTTGTCTTTTATTAGAAAATGCCTCAGAGAAGACATCTTCTAAATACAAGATTAGAATCTACAAGATAGGTTTTGAAGGCAAGGAATATAGTGGAACCTACTCTGGTAGAATATTTTATCCACATTATTTTGAATATAGGTCATGTGGGTTTCAGGAACCTAGGACACATAGTGGATAATGTCTTAGAATTTACTATGCAACATCTACCCATATTTTGTGGTGACAAAGGACCCATCGAATCTAAGGAGTGTCTTGAGAGGATAAATAGGATCTCAAAATTCTGGAATACTTCTGAAGACTCTATGGTGTTTTTTCCACATATATACTCAAGGACAAAGAAGAAGGTGATTGCGCTCTATTGTGAAAATTAAGTTTCATGATGATCTTACCTAGGATTTCTTAAAGAGAATATTTAACCAATAGTTTTATCCTGAGACATTGCGTGAAAAAAAGTCTTGGGAGTTTCTAACCCTAGAGTAGGGGGAGCATATTGTTTTGGAGTATTCTACCCATTTTTCTGAGTTAGTTCATCTAACACCCGATCATTTCAATAATGAATACTTTAAGGATTATAATTTTGAGTTAGGAATGAGGCCTAATATTCAGTCAATGTTGATACTCTTGTTCCTTATTAACTTTTTGGAGGTAGCTGAAAATGATGTTTTAGCTAAGGTATAAATAGTTGGGAATATAGGTTTGGGTAGATCTTCAGTTGGTTCAGTGATTATCCAAGTTGTATCTTCTGGATAGAAAATAAATCATAAGAGTGTTTTTTTTACTCAGGACCATTATTGGGGGAGACAAAAGTGTATTAATAGTTTTTTTACTACTAATGTGGAAGGATAGGTCATACCAATCCTAACTATGTAGAGGATCCAAAGGATTTCTATCTTTGCAGATGGTCTGACCATAAATAGTGATTTTGAGAAAAGATATCTTAGGGTTGTAGGGAATGATCCAATCTCATTAAGGGTTCACAAGTTCATGAAAATTCTTCCAAGGTAGGTGGATCTAATCCTCAGGACAATGGAGAAGTTCATGTTATTAAGACTATCTTACTTTATATAGTGGAGTATGCGCTAGAGGAATCTGAAGCAGAGCCAATGACTGGAATAGGTATGGTGTTTATCTCATCTTCTATGGTGCTAGCTTGGTTTGATATGGGTGATACTCATTATTTTATGTCATCAAATTTAGTTTATGTTTGGGGTTTGTGATCAAAACTTATGTGATTATCATTGGATATTTCCACACATTTGTAAAATATGTCTGAAAAAGGTTTCAAATGTCCCATATGTTGGATGATGATAGCCAAATTTGAGTTAGAGTGGGACTTTTTAGTGCTTGATCTTAACATCTTTGACATGATTATCGATATGGATTGGATGATCATTGCTTAGGACCAAATAGACCCAATATCAATAATGAGTTTAGTTCTTATCTACCGATGGATTCACTCATATTTTTTAGGGTGATTGGGAGTTTAGATTGGGAAGGGAAGGGCATGTTGTCCCATATGTAGGGGTAATATCATATAAGTTATCAAATATGTTTCTTGATGAAGTTGATACTTTCTTGGGTGGTGGACTTCCTACAGTTATGTGTGAGTACCCCGAGGTATTCCTAGATGATTTTTCTATTTTTTATCCATAGAGAGAGGTTGATTTTATTATTGAATAGCTCCCTAGTACGATGCATGTTTCTATTCCATCTTATTGTATGGAATATTCTATGTTGGTGGAACTTAAGGTATATATTTAGGACCTAGAGGATAAAGTATTTATTCATACTTGCATGTCACTATGGGATTCACCTTTACTCTTTTCTAAAAAGGAATACAGGAGCCTAAAACATTATATCAATTATCAAAAGTTAAATCAGGTGACATTTAATAAAAATAATACTTTTCCAATGATTGATGATCTTTTTTATCATCATATAGGGGTTTGTTATTTTTCTAAGATTGACCTATGGTCAGGGTATCACCAGTTGATATTCTGAGAATAGGATATACCTAAGAAAACATTTAGGAGTTGATATGGGAATTTCTAGTTTCTGGTTATGCCATTCTGTCTCACGAATTATCCTGCGGTGTTTATTGATTTAATGAAAAAAATCTTTCATCAGTTATTGGAATATTTTTTATTGTGTTCATGGATGATATTTTGGTGTACTCCAAGTTAGAGGAGAAGAATATGGATTATTTGGATATCACTGTTCAAACATTGAAAGGACATCTTCTGTGCAGTAAGATTTCCAAGTGTAACTTTTGGATCTGAGAGGTGAAGTTTCTGGTGCATGTGATATCTGAGAATGGAATATCTATAGATCTTGAAAAGGTATAGGAATTTATGTCCTTTGATCAACACAAAAATGTGTTTGAGATTTGGAGAATCTTGGGATTAGCTGGTTACTATATAAGGTTTGTATAGGAATTCTCCAAGATCACTTATTTGATGACAATTTAAACCCATAAGGTTGTAAATTTTGAATGAAATGAAAAGTGTTAGAGACATTTCGAGGAGCTAAAGGTGAGGTTGAATTCTACACCAATTTTTATTCTTACAAAACTGGGTTTAGGTTATTATGTTTTTTGTGATGCTTCGGGTATGGGTTTACAATGTGTCTTGATGTAGGTGAAACAAGTTGTGTCTTATATCTCTCACCAATTACACCCTCATGATAAGAAATACCTTCCCATGATATTGATTTGGTATCTATTATGCATGCACTCAAAACATGGTGTCACTATCTCTTTGGTGAGTGGTTTATGGTATATTCTAATCATAAGATCGTAGAATATATTTTTACTCATATAGATCTAAATTTTCTATAGAGATGCTCGGTGAAGTATCTTCAGACTTTTTATTTTGATAATACTTATATAATTGGGATGGGAAATGTGGTTGCTAATGCATTGAGTATAAAATTACTAACACAATCCATGAATGAATCAACTAAGGTGTGGTATTTGATGAGTTTGTTTATTGAGATGAGCTTGGAAGTGGAAGAGGTTGATATACTGGTGTTCCGAACATTGATGAAAGTTGACTAATCTTTTTATAATCGACGTCATCTTGAATAGGTGGCAGACACTGAGTACCAATGCTTTAGTTAAATCCTTTATGGCAAGGAGACCTCGAGTGAGTGGTCTTGGTATCTTAGTGGTGCTTTGTACTTCCACAGTAGGTTTTTTATGTTCCATTTTCCTTAATACATGAGTCATTTGATAGTGGAAACCATTATTTTTGTTTCGTGTACCTTTGGGATACTAATATATATCATTAATTGAGGCGTTAATATTGGTGGAAAGGGATGAGATAGTCAATAGAGGATTTTTTTCACGTTGCCTTGTCATAGAATTAAGGTTGAGCACCTGAGACCTCCAGAATTATTGTAGCCTTTACCCATTCTGGTTTGAAAGCAGGATGACATTTCCAAGGATTTCATCATTGGTTTTACATGTACTCCAAGTGGGAAGGATTATATTTGGGTGATCATTTATTGACTCATGCAATCTATGCATTTTTAACCTATAAGGAGGAGGTGAAAGTGGAACAGATTGGGGACTTTTATGTCTGAGATATTGTGAGAATTTATGAGGTTCCCTTTTTGTTGTTTCTGTTAGGGATATGAGATTCACAACCTGGTTTTGTAATGGTTTTAAAGAGGCAATGGGTTACCATGTTAAATAAATCACAAATTATCATCCACAGACAGATGGATAGACAGAGAGGGCTATCCAGGTTCTTGAGGATATTCTCTAAGATCGTGTGATCGATTTCATAGGATCTTAGGAAAATAACATACTTTGTTTGAGTGTTCCTGTTAAAATAGTTATCAAAATTTGATCAGGATTGTTCCGTACAAGGATTTTTATGGAAGGATTTATATTTTTCTTTATGCTAGGTAGAGTTGGGAGAGCATTCCTTTTATGGGCCAAGTGTTTTTTAGGAGATGATAGGGATAGTTTAGTTGATCCATAGGTGTTTGATCATGGAATAGAGTCATCATAAATCCTATGTGGACCATCAGCATCAGCCACTGGAGTTTGATGTTAGTGATTGGGTCTTTCTCAGAGTTTCAATTTTCTTGAGACATCATTGTTTGGGTAAGAAGGGTATGTTGGAACTGAGGTTTGTGGTCCCCTTTGAGATTGTTGGATGTCTATGGAGGGTATCTTATTGGTTTCACTTTTCTTTAGGTTTGAAATCTATCCAAAATTTGTTTTATGTTTCCTAGTTGAGGATATATATACTATATACTTCCCATGTGATTAGATTCTTTTTGGTTGATCTTGAGCCTGATACAACTTTGGTGGAGCTACTAGTTCAAATTATGGATTTCCAGGATAAGGTATTATGGCATAAAATGATCCAACTGGCTTGGATACTATGGTAGCGTGTATATAATAACCATGAGATGTGGGAGAGATAGTCATTGATGAGGCAGCAGTGTCCTTATTTTTTTCAATGGGTACACATCATGAAATGGGTACACAACATGAAATGTTACACTCCTTGTATATCTTTCACACCAAGTAAATATTAAAAATCAGTTTTTTAATAAAATGTCAATGGGTTTTTTAGTGTATCCAAGGCTCATGGGATACATAATGGGTAAGTGGGTTTCATTCCATGTAGTAGTCATGATTTAATATTTTTGAGTTTTGTGTTGGAATTTAATTATTTAATTCATCTATAGTCTCCCTTTACTCAATCTAGAGAGCTCCTTAGGCAATTTTGTGGGACACCTTTCTAGTCAGATCACTTTGTTTAGCGATTTATCATAGTTGGGGTTGGATTTATTCTCTATGAATATGAAATCCTCTTGGTTTTCTTTTGGTTTTGGTTATGGATATGTTTTGGCTGTGAATTGTTGATAGAATAGTGTTTTCTATCAATCTTTTTTAGATTATTTACATGCCTTTCCTTTCAAAGGTTGTTCCCTCGGTTTTTGGTCTTCGTTGTTGAAAGCATCTAGGTTTTTACCATGTTGAGGTAGGTTTTTATATATAATGGGTTAATTTGATGAATTTCATATAATTATTGATTATTCATTTGGATTATTCATTGTTTTGAAGTGATAAATGGTTTTTGAATGATTTCTTGCAATGGAAAATGTTTTCAAAAATGGGGTTTTGCTTTGAAAATGGATTTAATTGATATGGAAATGGGTTTTAGAACTCTGAAGTAGAACGGATTATCTTTGATGAAGTTTTATGAAATTGTGAGAATTTTTTTGAAATGTATTATATAATTTCACAGTATGATCCTTGGGTGCATCATTATATAGACACGGGTAGCCTTAGTGTGTGTTGTACCACTAGCAGGTAACCTTTTGTGATATAGATGAGAAGAACCTGATATCTTTTGGATCTAACATATGTCTATTTAGGCTTGTGAGTGTCTAGTATACATTTTCCCTGAGGATAGATCCCAATACTAGGTTCTTTATAATTTTTCATTCTTGGTTATTTATTACCTAATTTTTTATCATGGATTTTTTCTCACAAGTTTTTTTGTATATGAGTTTGTATAACATAGCTTCACATGTTAGGTTGTTTCATGTATATCTGTTTACTTGTATAATTATTTATGCATGGATATGATCCTTATTTTTATCACTTATACTTTTCATATTTTTGGTTCAATAATATGAAAGGATTTTATAAAAAACAATGGAAGAAAATGGGAAAATGATTTACAATTGGATTTATTTTATTAAAATGATTTATTAAACTATTTTGTTTTAAAGGATATAATTGTCATATTATTGATATTTGACCTTTCATATAAACTATATTGGTATCCTACTGGGCTTGGAATCACACCCTACTTGTACCTTTGTGAATTTTTAGAAGTAGTATTATAGGATCCAGGTAAAGGGAATATCATCTTGAACCTTGTTGGCTTCTCTTGTTGTTGTTGCTTTCAGTTTGGGTTGGTCTAAAGTTGGATGTTTTTCATGTGGGGATATGAATTACTTTCTATTTTAGCCTATTTATCAAGGATTTTATGTCTTTTATGGTTTCATTTCTATTTTATCTTTTAATTATGGTTTTATTTCTTGTTTTTATTATATACAAGACTAGTTTTTATTATCTTGTTTTACCCATATCATGTGATGGGCCGGTTTAGGTGGCTTGTCTAGTTGACCCAAGCTGGTTTGTTACAAAAACATTTACATTAATAAATGAAATGATCAAAGTATATTGGTTCTTATTTATATGGATTACATAATTTTTATATGAATGAGTAACGCACAATGCAATCTATTTTTAGAAATTATAAGATGTGGATTCTAGATATCCATGATTGGTAAGTTAATAGTTTTTCTTATCTTATAGGTGAATTAAGGAATGACTATTAGTTCCATTTCTTATTCTAAATATACTGAAAAAATAATCAATATATTTGGGATAATATATTATAAGACAATGATTGCTATGGTGGCTACCCAAATGAAGTTTTCCAGATATGGCGATGAAAAAGAGGTTAATATCATAGAGTGTAGGGATATTATTAGAAGTCTCTTATACTTAACAGTAACATGACTTGACATTGAATTTTACGCATTTCAAACCACATGGAACCAATGTTGTCCCAAGGATATCCACATGATAGTCATGAAAATTGTTATTATCTATATTAAAAGCTTGTTGTGTGTTAGGATATTCTATCATAAAACATCATAGATATAGTTATCAGGATACACTAATGTAGATTGGGAAGGATTGATATATGATCTCATGTATAGATCAGGAGGTAATTTCTATATTTAAGGTTCATCCATTTCTTGTCTGATTAAGAAGCAAGACTCTATTTCCATTTGGACTATAGAAGCTGAATATATTATGGCTACTCAAGAATGTACTCAATTGTTATTGATGAAGGAGAAACTTGAGGATTTTGGAGTTGATGTGAAATATACTATTGCAATAAATTGTGATAATTTGATTTCTATTAATCTTATAAAAAATATGATTCATTATTTAAGAACAAATAACATCAAGATAAAGTATCACATTATTAACTAGAAGGTTGAGAAAGATCTAGTGAAGTCTAAGTATATGTCAACACAAAATAAATTTGTGAACATAATGATAAAGTAAATACCCAAATAATATTTTTAAAGGAAATATTTAACTATTAGAATCTAACCAAATACATCTAACTAAATTGTTTGAAGAAAATAACCCCACTCCCCCATGGGATTTTTTATTTATAGTTTGTTATGATGACCCTCTTGAATTAAATTTTTGAATTTCTAAGCCTTTCTTTTGAACCTTCATAGAATTTCACTTTGTATAAATTAATATGGGGTTGTCTAAAAGTATTTGGGGAGAATTTTTTTAAAATAAAGAAGGTTGGAAGTGTTCAGGGGGAGTAGTAGCATTTAATAGTTTTAAGAGTTTTTTAGAATAAAACAAGTGTGTTCATAAGGATCTTTTCATTCAACTCTTATTTACCATAAAGATCATGACCCATATGGGCATATAGTATATTTTTAGTCAATAATTGATGCACTAACTAAAGTTAATAGGTGTATATGGTATTTTTTGTTATATCTAGTTGGTTTTGAAGTTTCTAAATTAATAATTATTAAATCAATTTCAGTGTTTTCTACAAAACTAGAGGGGGATATTTTTAGAGAAACTCCATTTGGAGTGTTTTTGGGTTGTTTATATTGATAGGTTATTAAAGGGATCTTCAATAAAGATTACAATGTCATAATGGTTGTGCATCATAAAGGATAGAGGGTCTTTGGAGTAATTTTGTAAGAATATGGTTTCTGTAAGTCTCTTTAAATTTGTCTAAGTCTTATATTAAGGTTCATTAACTCTACATGTAAATGTCATTTCATAGTAAAGGATGAAATGTAATTTTCATCCCTAGAGTACGTAAGAGTAATTTTATGACACAAGGAAATGTATAAGAGTTGTTTCATTGTAAAGGGTAAAAATTTAAGGGTTACAAGATCACTATTTAAGAGTATATTCAATTAAAAAGACTGAACATATGAGTCACTTTTTTGGTACAAGGAAGCATGTGTAAGAGTCATATTAGAACATATGATAAATGAATAATTGTTATAATTTCTGTCATTTTAGTAGTAGAGTGAATTGTAATTGATTTAAATATATTTTTTAAATATCAAAATATTATTAATTTTTTTTCTATCTATGATGGAGAAAATCATTCTGATATTGAATGATGATTTTTCAATGACATTCTAGTAATTTAAATAGAATATTAAAGATGAATTATTTGAATTAGTGTCTAACTAAAATCCTATTCCAAGGAAGGGTTTCATGCTATGAAGGTATAAATAATAACTTTAGGTGAATTTGAAATTTAATATCTGATTGATAAATATGGATCTAGTTATTTTCAAAGTCGTGGGAAGAATCAATTATAATTTTTATATTTGAAAAGATTATATTTTCTTATATGAACTAAAGTCTGAAGAGCATGAGGTTTTTAAAGTGAATAAAATCACACTATTAAAATCATAAATTATAATTTTTAATTACAGGAAATTTTTCCACATGATTTTAACTGATTAAAAATAATAATATCTCTTTTATTTGATAGAATTAAAAAAGGTGGGTCATACAATTTTTAGACATAGGAAAAAAAGGGAGAACCAAGGAGGATGATTTCTAGGAGATTAGTATAAATTTAGAGAATAAAAAGGGAATTATAGAATTAAATTGAGAAGTTATAAAAAGGATATCAAGGAATATTTTACATTGGAAGATCATGGTCATCATATTAGTGAATATGGATCATATTTACGCATCATAGGTGTTGTAATCACATCTTTGGTTCATGAAGATTGAATATAACATCACATGAAGGAGCACCATGTTCATTGAGTGAGAGAGAGCGGTGAATTATTAATATTATGAAGGTTATAAATCTTGAAGATCATTTCAAATATTACATTTTGTAAAAGAAAAGGATTGATATTAGTTTTTCAAGTGAATTTTCACATCATCATTACATTATCCTTATATTAGACATGTTTTTATGAACCAAGTATATTTCTCGTGTCCTTTTCTTTCACTACATTATATGTTCATATCAAATGTTAGGGAAATTTTTTATTCCTAATAATAATATAAAATATAATTGATGGGGATATTAATAAAAATAGGAATACACTGATTCACCCCACCCCCTCATGGTATTCACCTTTCTTAGTACAAACTGAAGTTGAATGTAATAATTTATAAGCAGTTTTAATAGTTTAAAGAAACCCACGTTGATGAAAATGATACAAAATTGGATTTTTAATAGAAATAAATATAAATATTATATTTATGGTATAAAATTCATATTTTACTTTTAAAATAATCAAAATAAATCTCTTTCATAATAAATAACATGGATATGAAATATAAATAACCAAAACTGAGGGTGGAAGTTTTCCTTTACAATGGCTATTTTTATGAAGTAAGAATGAATCAAAAGAAAATTTGGATAATGAAATTAAATTACATATAAAATAAAAGTAAATAAAATATGATATATTTATGGGTATAATATACCAATCTTAGAAGAATATATTAAAATAATAAAGAGTATGACTAAATGAAATAAAATTAAATCAATAAAACCCTTACATTGGATTCATTGATACTGGAACATGATAAAAATACTTTTATAATAAACATTGGTTTATTATTAATCTATATCCAAACCATATTTATATTTATTTACTCAATTCCATTCATTTATATATTTTTATTACCAATTTATTAAGAATTAATAGTTAATATTAATCACCGGGTATTAATTGCCCCATTTGTTCCAAACTCTCTTCGTTAAGAAAGTTTTAGTGATTTCTCTTTGATAATGTGTTAAACCACTTGAAAAAGGTCATATAAATTAATTATATAATTTTTATGGAGAGTTTGAGTACCATTATTATTTCATGGATGTTATGGTTATAGTTTGTAAATAATTGTCAGAAAATTTTCCATTTTGTGAATATTAAATCATTAAAGAGAATTAATTTTATTAAAGAATATACCAATATATATTGTCATTAAATAATTATAAAAAATATAAATTCATCCTTAACACCACATAGTTCCATTATTTAGTTATTCTTAATAATTTATGATGAAAATGTTACAGCATCATTCATGTAGGTGATTAAACTAATCAAAAGAAGTACTTGTTATAAAAAATAAATGAGTAAGAATATGTTATATATTATTATAATATCAAAATTATAGAATAATTGTGATTTAAACTTCATGTTATTAAATTTTTAAATAATATTCAAGTATAGGAAGATAAATAAGATAAAAACTGATTTATAAAAAAAAATAATACATACATTGAATTGTGAAATTTTCCATTTAGAACATTGTTTCAAATAAAGGATTCAGGACTATTTCTTGTGAAAAAATCAATGAAACATGAGATAGGATTATTATGTTGGAAAATTTAGTAGATATTGGAGATAAAATTAAAGGATGAGTGTGGTTTGTATTTGGTGTATGATGGGTCCTATTATATATAAGTTTGAGTTGTATATACTCGTTCTTTAATGTGTATGGAAAATAATTTTAGAATGAAAGAGGCTCAAAATGTACAACAGATGATGATAAGTAGTAAATTGTCTCATAGAAACATTTTTTTTTTGATAATTTTAAATATATTTTATCACTTTATACCTTAGTTTAACCCTTTACGTCATTTTTTCTTTACCATCATGACTCACTTTTTTACCTCGGTAAATTTAATTTATTTTAAAAAATGACATTGAAATTGTTACCTAATTTAAAAATGTGGATTCCTGATATTAATTATATTTTATTAAAATTTATTAATGAAAGTGATAAAATTTAATTTTTTAATTAAAATAGATGAATTTTATTTTTATTTTTTATATATAAAAATAATACATTTTTTAAAAAATAATTCTTTAAATTTCATAGATTTAATAAAAGTATATAACTTATTAAAATACACATAATAATAAAAATAATAAAAAATATTTATTTTTTAAAATTTCATTTTCTGCATCACAGATTATATGTTGATAACAACTTAACTTATATATAAAAAACTCACAATACCTATGCATACTTCCTAAGGCTGAAATAATTAATGTTAGTATATGGGAGTGGTGATTTAGCTAGCATGGATCTCTTAGTGATTTACATAAGATTGAACTTATCCCATGGAATATTTTTCTTAATCCTATATTATTAAATTTCATATTAGGATTTTTAAGGGAAAACCAAATTGATTCAGCATCGTTTCTGATCTTGGGTAATTGAGCCTCATATAGAATAACCCTAATACTTAATGTCATAACTTCTTCCTTTATGTATAAGTTTCACGATGTGATTAAGTTTTTTATATCATTAAATAAATAGTTATATTATATTATTCACATATCATGAATACTTTAACTGAGTATGTGGTACTATTTTAGCTAAAAGAATAATTTATCCCATTAATTACTTTTACACAATGGTTATCTATATACCCAAATAACTATATTATATCCAAGGAAAAGTATTTTGAATGAAAATATATTCCCAAAAATCATATATAAAATATCCATATGTCCAATATACATATAATGTCCACATTACCATTTCCATTCTTATATACAACCTTATATACATCACTAAAATCACTCAACTTATTTTATTCCTCAAAATTTTTTCTATATTTATAATGTTTTGAATTCTTTACATAGTAATTCTCTATGAAATGATCTTTATGGGAGACCATGAATATGAATATAGGGGTGATATGGGTGTTATAGGGGTGACATGTATGGAAAAACTAGACTGGTGGTGGTTTAAGTTATTCATCAGTACTAGGGTGTAACCAGCTAGGATTTGTTTGGTTAATAGAAATACCCAGTACTGGGTATTGAAATGTGATATCTATATGGAGAAACTATTTTTGAAAACTTTAGGGAGATAAATTAAAAATTAAATACTAGTTAAATGACTAGGTTCAAATATTTTGGCACTCATGGGAGAGTATTACCACTTGTGAAGTGGATCAAGGATTCATGATACAGATTGAGCCTCAAGTGGATATTAAGAATTGTTATTTAAAATAAATAATAAAAGATCAGAAGTGGATTTTATATAATGGTGATCTATAATATATAAATAACATAAACCATAAGAGTATGACATTTTTTATTGGGTTAAACATGAATGGTTCTAGGATTGGGATATTTTCATGGATTTGAAAAAATTATCCAATGACAAAATGGACATGCTGTCAAATTTTTAAAGTATATCGTTATAATAAATAATTATTAGTATATTTTGTGAGAAATTGGTCATGGTGCCTTATAAATTGATCAAATAAAATTATTCAAATGATTATTGAAATGTTTTATGGAAAGGAGTGAGAGGTTTATAGATATTGGATGGTCTTATTGGTTTGGGTTCTATACTAGTGCATGCACATCTAGTAGGACATCTTGATATAGGAGGGTGCATCAAATATTAGTGATAATTTCAAATCAAGAAGATATGTGAGGAGTTATATCATATATAATAATTATTTTAGTGTAGAGTTTTTAATGACTCTCATCATTGGGTGTTCGGGATATTAGGGACAAGTTGGTTTCATTTAGACCAAGAACCAAGGGGAATTTTTAATAATGGATTTGGATTTTAGGAAATAGGTTTTATACATGTTTAAAATGTGGATATATAGTTTTTAATGGTATAAATTTTGGTAGAAAATAACCAAAGTAATTTTTGTGGTGTTAACTAAATTAAAGGAATTAAGGAAGGTGGATGTTGATGCTAGAAGATACCAAGTAATATACTATTAGGTGCCCAGTGATATATCCATTGGTGTTGTACCACTATCCAATCCACTAGGTGGTCATTTCCCATAGGGTATCCAATAATCCTAGTTCTATTTTTTCAAAGAGGTAATGAATGGGTATTTTTTAGTTTCTAGTTAAAATACCCCCAAGATAGCCTCTCTTCTCATCTGACTTAAACCTGAGGATGCCCCTCCAATTCCACTCCTATTTACACCATATATATTGGGGATTTGAGATAGATTTAGCTCGACATTTGATGTATTATTATTCATCTATCCTCTATTCTTATTTATTTCATCCCTCTCCTTTGATTTAGTTTAGTTTTCATTTCAGATTATTATCAAATTTCACCAAATATTGGTAAAATATAATTGATATGAGATGGATTTTATATAGGATAGTTAGATGTGTCTCGATAGTTTTTAATTCATAATATTACGCATTAATTCATTAGATATAAATCATTATATCAATTTATTAATGTATTTTTATATAATTAGGATGATTTTTTTGATTAATTGATGTTATAAATTATGTATTTTTCTTGAGAAGGGAACATGAGTCACCTAGAGGTTTTCTGTTGATGTTTTCTCAATATTTTTGTGAGTTTATTCCCGGTAAGTTTTGCCCTATTTTGACTAATAAAATTAATTGTAAAATTAATTATAAATGGTTTATAATTAATTAATTTGGGTCCTTGATTGAGATAGGGTCTCATGTATATGGGTGTTAGCTGATATGATCTTGGTCAGATAGAGAAAGCATATCATGAAAGGGGTAAATCCATAATGAGGTAGGTGGTTCCTAATATTACCATTTTATACATGTTTTAATGAATTATGTTATATAATGGTGGTGGTAATCATATGAAAATAAATCAAAATAAAACACATGGTTGTTGTTTGTGTGTGATGCAAGGAAGGTGAGTTCTATTAGGCTCATAGTGTGTCCTCCAAGTACTATTCTATGATTACATAGACACAAAGTTCTAGGTTTCCTATGGGAAGATCAAGGGTAAAGTAAAACTGGATCGTGTAGAGGGTTTTTAACCATGATACATGGAACTTGTGACCTATTAATGTATTATGTATTGGTGTGTAACATTAACCAAGAGTGATGATCTTAGGGTGAATATGAGTTAGGGGTTATTGAGGTAACCTTATGGGATTATTAGTTATTTAATAAGGATAACCTATGGAATGAACTTGAGTCATTATGAATGTAATTGATAGGTATATATGGGTTATAAAAGAAATTGCATCAAGTTTAGGATATTTATTTAAAAACTTGATGATCAGTTCACTTTGGGGGGTTAGTGTATGGTATGTGTTAGTGACACACCTTTAACTAAGTCACTAAGTGAGGGGGTGATAGTGAGATGGGAATGGGATAGTTTTGTAAACCAATAATGTTCTTATATGATTATGAGTGATGAACTATTAATTATTGTGTATCAAGGTGGTTTCCTAGGGACAATCTTACTTTTGACCATTTCATGGGAAATGTGAGTTATGGTCAAGGGGCCTAATTCACTAGAGAGGTGAGTGCTAAGGGAGAGGATATGAGATTAGTATAGTCATGTATTTTTGAGTGTGTTGGTTTACTTAAAGAACCCATGTTCCCAATGATATATTTTTTATCAATGTCAATGAAGATATCCTTACTTATGGTAGATAAAGGAAAAGGAGATGATCCCATCTATGATCATCAGAAGACAAAGTCATATTTTATGAGAGGAAGAATGAAAATAACATTGTATTCTATGAGAATAAAATGATTTTTATGAATCATAAAATTTGAATCATGAAGAAAAGGGTTCTTGTTCCATGTATAGAAGGAGAAATACCTAAGGTTATTATGCAGATAACCAAGAGGAAAGTAGTAAAAAGGAGTATTAAATTCAAAGAGAAGATTCAAGTGGAGTTTCCATATGATGTACAGTTTCTCATTCATTGAAGAATGGAGATTCTTTAAAAATGAAATCCAAACTAGTGATGTGGTAGTGAGAGTATCCTTTTGGGAGTATGTTATGGATTCCATCCACTAATGAATAAAACTACACTCAAATTATTCTATGTCACGGTAAATTCATTATACTCATATTGAATCCTATTTACTTGACATGAGTTGGTTTGTAGGTTTATCTTGGTCTTAAATAAAGACACACATGCATGTAAGATGCATTGATAATTATCAAGGATAACATATGATATTTTAAAAAATAATTTAATGTTATCGTTGAAAGGATATAATATATATCATCATTGAATCACTGTAGGAGTGATTTTACTTGGTGATCACAAAGAAGATCAAAAGGTTTATTTATTGAAGTATACAAGTGAAGTTATATTGTGTTTAGGAGCCTACCAAATTACATCATCGAATATTTGGATTGAGTAAGGATACCTATCAAGCTATTGAAGCATATTAGATTATACACATTTAGAGTCTGTTTTAATGTTTTTGGATTATCTTGATGATGAATCTTAGAGATGATGAATTGTATAAAATTGAGTGTATTGGTGTCCTTATATTTCACTATATGAGGAAATAATTGATTCAAGAAAAACATGACATGAGACATACTCTTGAATCACATAATGAATTTACCAAAGTTTTTGTAAATAAGGATAATGGTTTTTGCGAATATTTAGTTAGTGGGTGTTTAAGGTTTCAATAGGGCTTGTTTAGACTAGGTACAAGTTCAAGTCATATGAATAAAGGTACTCCACATGATTATGACCACAAGGAGGGATACAAGGCCTTTACTTCTATTGGATCTCCCCCATTAACATGTAAAAGAATTATTCATGGGGATTCCTTGGGGATTAAATACTTAATAACTCCTTAATTGTTGTATTTGCCTCTGGTTTTTGAATATTTTTTAACAAATTTTTTTTTTGATATACAAATAATATGCATGAAGGTACTCTATATGATTTTGAAGAAAGGACTTCTATATATAATTACATAATATTTAATGATGTACGGATCATGATTGATAAAAATAATTTGAGATTCTAACATTATAATGGTGTCATATGTAGGAAAAATTAGCACTTATTGATAGTTTTGTAGACAAAATAAAAGAGGATATTTCAATAGAGCATGCATTATATTGTATCAATTTTGATTCAAATGGAAATATTGAATTTTTAGACAATAATAGAGGTGCATATATAAATTTTTTAATATTTAAATATATATAAACATTTAAGTTAGATTCCCAAATCAAGTTAAATTATATCAATACCTTAATGTCTCCATGTCAAAAAAATAGAAATATTAAAAATTTATTTAATATGTTGAAAAAAATTTATCACAATTGTATACCTCCATGAAAATTTATTTTTCATACAATATGATGTTCAAAAAATTAAACCAGTGTTAGAAAAAAATTAATAATATTTTATAGTATAAATTTTGGACCTCTAATTGGATGATTTGGGTAAACTGGTGATATAATTAATATTAGTTAAAGGGTTAATATTAAATTTATGATTTAAATTATCTCATTAGTATATCTGGATTATGATTTATGGGCCATTCAATATGATGTTCATTTGTATTGAAATTTCTAATTGTAGATTAAATTTTATGATATTAATGAAATTTTGGACCCTGAGGGTGGGTGGTTTATCCATAGGTTGGATTTAATAAAAATGGTATACTTTTTATCCTTCTATAGTATTTTGAATCTGGTAAATCTAAACTATATATAAGATGATATTATCATAATAAAACATCTATCTAGAAGCAACAACAACACATCACAAATAAAAATGATTGTAAATTTGGTGAACAAGTAATGAAAATTTCCCCTTTACAGCTGAACTATCCCCTTTTATGGTTTTTATGAGTTTAATGGATTATAAATGGATAAAAAACAATTTTTTAAATAAATAGATACTATTGGGAGAAAATTATAAAGGTTTGGTGCCACTCGTGAAGATTTACTTGCACACCAAGAAGAAGGGAGGGGTTTCCATGAGGAGCAATTCTATTACACATTTTTTCTTTAATGAAATTTTTTTATATGATTCTGAAGGATTTCATCACTACTAGATATTGATAGAGTAAATTTAAATAGTGTTGAGGGTTGTGTGTAATATGGTTATTCCAAATATTATCTAAGATTTATTTACATAGTGGAAATAATAAAATAATTACAACACCAAGACTGTCTACAAATTAAAAACAATAATAATAATAAATAACTTATAGTGATAAAATTAGAAGGTGTGTAATCCATTGTTGAATATTATTTGACACAAAATAATAGAAGTACTTCTATGACATATATGATTTATATCCTCTATTTTTTTTAAATCTATCCTTATAAGAATATTAGAGTTTCTAACCTTGTTGGTTAATATTAAAGATGATATTATAGGTTGTAAAATATGCTTGAATTTGTATGTGTTACATACTGAAGATCATTCCACACTTGAAGAAGAAGAGGATTAGGTTACACAAATATATTGAAATAGTATATTATTAATAATGTAGAAGTCATCCCACTAAAAATATTTATTTTTCATTTAGTGTTTGTCACATATATTGAGAGAAGGTCCAAGTTTATTAGTGAGAAATAAGAAATTAAATACAATCCCAGTATATGTTGTAATTTCAATTGAATCATTAAGTTATTATTAAAAGCTTCAACATTTACTATGACATATTGAGGAATATGATCCAATATCCAATCAAGGTTGTAAAAAATGAGTGTTCATATTTAAGGAGCTCATGGAGAAGGTCTCACATTGTGTAAGTAACTACAAAAAAATATATTGTGACATCAAAATTACTAAAATCTATTTTATGTGTGTTGTTATTGAGAGAAAAAACTACAAATAAGTGTTAGGTATTACACTAAAATTGTAACATGGTTCGGAGTTATCCCCAACCCTAAAGGTCTTATACTGATAATCTAAAAAGGCTATGAAAATTAGGATATCTCCCACTCTTCACCAAGGATTAGCAACTCACAAGAGTTATTGAATCTTGTAAAAAATCACTATGTTGAGCTTGTTGATTTCTTTTTAGTTATATTTAAGAGTAAGGAATTATAAACCATTAAATTTAGTGGAAGGGACTTGAATAGATATAAATAAAAAATATTATGAAGTATTTTAATTGTGTAAAAAGTTTTAAAAAGACCAATACCATTTACTCCCACCCCCATGTCAGTGGTCAACACACCTTTAAAGAGGCCTACAGTTGGTATCATAACGTGATTTCATTTTCATTAACTCATAATATTATTTTTTATATGATATTAATCCATGAAGATTTTTTCTTAAAATTGGTATATATTAGAAATTGATGATTCATCGCTATTCTACACGATTATTTTTCCTTAAATATTTTTTTCATCATGCATATTTGATTTCATCTTCAAAAATTTCCTAAAGGAAGTTTTTTATGGTTTTCATATCTACACTTACATTTAATTATTATATATTTATTGAGTTTAAATATGAAGTGAATATTTTATATGGTCTCTACAAGCTATACTAAGGCATAAATTTTGGACGGAAGTTACTTCCAACATGACCATGATAAATAAGAAGATAAAGGTTTCAAAGAAATTGAGGAAATTATATCTCAAATAAGATTAAATAAACCTTATTAACATGGATAGTGATCAATAACATATATGTATTAGTTTATAAAAAATTAATTTGGTGGATAAACTACCAATTCTAAAGAAGTTAAAAGATTAAAAAAAATATCAATTAATCCATTTCTGAATAATCATGAAGGGGTAATGTAAGTTTCTCATGATGAATACCTTCACTAGGAAATAAGTATCAGTTGTAAATATTTTTTTGATGATTTTGGATATTTTTTGAATCAACTAATGAAGGATGTTTTTACTTACTTATGTGAGATGCTTAAAGGTAATAGGTGAAGTTTTAGGTGATCATATGAATCTAAATTGGAATAAATTGAGCATAAAAATAAAAATCTCAAGAATGATATCAATGAGATGAAATTGATGTTGCATATGTCTCAAGAAGAAGTTAAATTTCTAGTACCTATGGAATATAAAGTTTGAAGTGATTTTTTGTCATGTAATTCATTGTTAATAGCTTATTGAGATTACATTTATTGGATAAAAACTAAACATTGGGAAGTAAAAGCATAATTGGAAATCACTAAGTCTAGCAGATGAAATTTATTATCCAGTGAGGATGGAATTTAAAATTTTTATGATAATAATATTGTAGTGAAGTTGGAAGAGATTTCTATTATAAGACAAAAATAACAAAATTCTAAAAAAATAATGATTATTTTAAAAAAAAATTAATTATTAATAATTAAGTAGAGGATGATAATAATATAGATCTTAAATAAAGGCTTATATTTCAAGAAATTGTCATTAACACATTGATATTATAGTTGACTAAAACAAAGGATACATTGAAAAATTAAAAAACTAAGATTTTAAGGGTGATGGTTGAGAATGCTGACAAGAAGAAGTATATTAAAGCAAAGAAGGAAAAATGGGATCATGAGATGATGGATATAATACCTCATCTCCCTAAAGTGAAAGAAAAGATTTGCATCTTAAATAACTCCAATGTAAAATAAAAAGAAAAGGAGGATGCGACTAGAAAGGGTCTTGAATTTAATTAATAATAAATCAAGAAGTAAAATGATTTTAAAATTACATGATATTTTATTTGGGATAATGACTCAAAGAAAAATGAAATTTTTAAAAATAGAAACACCATAATGGATAGGTTTGAGATGAAAAACATGAAGAAAAAATATAACTCTAAAAAAAGGAAATGTAAATCTCTAGGGGGAGACTGAGGCATGATAACATGAATTTCAAGACATCTTTATATAATAATAATTTGACCATTGAAATGGAATATAGAATATTGGATCATACATTGAAAAAATCACATGTAATATCCAAAAATGCATAATCTATTTTTAGTAATAAATCATGCAAATATGGAATTTCTGTAATAACATGGGTGTATAAAAATTAAAAAAAGTATAGGATGGTAAAGGGATTGTATAAGATATCCTTGAAATTTCATTACGTGAATTATAGATGATCACAGGCCTCTAAACTAAGCTAAATAGTTTTGGATAGAATTTGTTTGAAATGTTTTATCAAAGAATAATTGGAGATTTAATGAGAATTTCTAGAATTGTGGTTTGTATGGTCATGTATCACAATTTTTATGTATTTTTCACCAATATATGAATAATTTAGGATCCATGAATCATGTGTGAGACTCTATACAGTGTGGTAGATAGAGAATAAAATTTTAGATCATTATATATCCAAGAAAACCAATCCCATGAGGATAATTTATAATATGAAGGATCATCAAAGTAATGATACTATATATTTCAATATAGGAGTTGATTTTAAAAAGATGGCATGTTTAGAAACAATTGACATGATAATGAAAATATAAAGTGGAGATAGGTTCATAACTAAATATAGAGGATCTATTATGTTTATTTCATAAGAAAAAGTATGGTTATAATATGATTCTCAGTTGTTATCACCTTTGTAATGTTTTGGTATCCCCCAATCCCATTCCCCCCAAATTACATTAGAAATATATTTTCAATGGGGGAGATAAGAACTCACATAAATACAATTTTTTTATTCAATATAAAACATAAATATTCAAATTGAACTATTTATGGGGTAATATAAATAAGGGGTAGTTATATTCTTTGTTATACTATTTATGTTTCTAGTGTTTCTTGTGTATTATACAAAAAAATTATAATGATTATGGGTTGAAAAAAATACAAAGGTGGAGATTGATGAACCAAAGTTCCCTATGTTGGATTTGTTTTAAATGTTAAAGTGGGTATACTAGATTATATAAGATGAAGTAGGAAAGGATTATCCACTCTTTAGACTTCACAATTTAATGTTAAGTGTCATGATAGAAAGAAGGAAAATATTATCGAAGTCCATGAGAAAAATATAATGTTAATGAATCTTAAACCAGCACATCATGAGTGAAAGAATTCATATTAAATGAGAAGATGGTGAACACCCTGAGGTGACTATGAAAAAAACCTTGAGTAAAGAAGAACAAATGGGTATTAAATTTTGGTAGAAGATTCAAGTGAGGTTTCCACAATCCATATAGTTTCTCACACATCAAGGAATGTAGATTCCTTAAATAATTAATTTAAACTAGTAATGTGATCATGAGAGTTTATTTTTGGGATTATTCCATGAATTCCATCCATTTATTCAGTAATTCCATATTAAGTTGTTCTATATCATAGTAAATTCACTATACTCATTTTTACTATAGTTTAATTAACTTTATTTGGATTGTAGGTGCATCATAATCTTATATTAATACATATATTCATGTGATATTAATTGAGAATAATCAAGGATTCCCTATTATATATTGACAAAGTTTTGAATGCTATCATTGAAAGGATGTGATATATGTAATCATTAAAGAACTATGTGAACTAGTTTACATGGTGATAAAGAAGAAGACCAAGGTCTAGTTTATTGAAGTGTAAAAATGTGAAAATATATTTTATTTTGGAGACTACCAAGTAAGATCATTAGGGATTTGGATTGAAGAAGTATAATCATCAATCCATTAAAAAAACTTGACAAAAAATTCATTTTTAATTTGATTTTCAAAAACCATTTTCCGATTGAGCGGTAACCTACAAGAGGGAACCAAAACAGAGAGTACACATTAAAAATTCAAAATTAAAAGGAATCACAACACCCAAGGAGATCACATTACATTATCTCTTACATCAGGATAAATCATTTCACCAACTACCATAGGTAACATCAACATCCATCAATATGAGTCACCATTTTCATCAATTTCGTACTATCACTGATATCATCATCACCTAATAGAAACCACACCTATTTCTTGAGGCATTAGAGTCTATTGAATCCACCATATAACATCGCACAATGTCGTCATTATCTCCTAGTGAACCAGAAGCAACCAAGACACTGAAACATATTGATCTCATCTCATTTCAAATAATGAAACATTGGCACTTCACCATTGTGAGAAACATTGACAGACACCACCATAACAAAACATAGAAAAAACCAAACCCGAACAACAAATTGGAACACCACTGAACAAACATCAAATAGATCGACCGCTGGTAAGAATTAAACAAACCTTCACTCATAATATGAGGAAGAAAACTGAAAAACCAAGTCCAACATTGAAAATATCACACCTGGAACACTGAAGGTCACTGAACCACACATCCAAAAACCCCATTGTAACCCCATTCTAGATCCGGTATAGATAAGAGCAAAAGAACATAAGCTTATACTAGTGATTCAAGTGACTGAGGGATCTGAATGAAGGCATCGTCAATGAGGTAGAAAGTCAGAAACCATCAAATCAAAATCAAGGAAACCCATGTAGAATATTTTGTTTATATGAAGAATAATGAATAATATGTCATTGACACAAAAAATATTTCTTCGATACAAAAAAGACCAAAGCACCTTCACCAGAGAGAAACTGGTAAACATGAACAAAGAGGAAGAATACATGGAGAAACCTCACTGATGGGAAAAAGGAGGGGAGGAAAGGAATAAAAGGAAGAGGGATAGTACTACTACCAACCCTAAAGTTATGGGTTTCATGAGTAAACCCTAGGTGGAGTCGATAGAGAGAGTATAGTAATTGGGAGAGAACAGAGTCATCCCCTCCAGAAAATCACTAATGATATTAATGGTTTTAATGAATTAAAAAAACTTGGAGTCTACACATTTAGAGTATGTTATAAGTTCCATGGAGTATCCGAATTATTACTCATGAGTATGAAGTATTGTATAAATTAGAGTGCACTAATTACCTTGTATTTCATTGTATGAGGAAATGAGTGATTCAAGAATCACCTTCCATGATACATACTCTCAAATAGAATAGTGAAATGAATAAAATTGTGGTGAATGAAGATAATGTTTATTAGAGTCTCCTATCAAAGGGTGTATATGGTTTCAATAGGACTTTTTTACATGATATACAAGTGAAAATAATATGAATAAAGTTACACCTAATGAATATGAAGAAATGGGTTAAAGGAAGAATAGTTACATAATCATATATGATGATTGATAACATGAATTTGAGATTATAAAATTATAATAAAGGTATATGAATGAAAAATTATCACTTATTCAGAGGTTTGTATCCAAAATAAAAGATAATATTTCAACACAACATGTACTCGACTATAGTAATTTTTCTACATATGGAAAGATTTAATTTTTGGAGAATAATGGTGGATGATATAGATTTTATCTATATTTAATGATATTTATAAAATAAAGTAATATTTAAAATTAAAGTTTCCTTTACCACAATCATAGGTCTTTGTTAAGATATACCATTCATAAAATCTTCTAGTCATAGGTTATTAATTATGCAGATGATAGAAATAAAAAACTTACTATAAACATTTCATACCTTGATGATGATATATAAATAAATATTTTAGACATATTAAAATATTTATTTAACATGTATATAAACTTTTATATCAATTGGATCCTTCTATAAAAATTTGTTTCTCATACAAGTTGAGTTTTAAAAAAATGATAGTGGTGTAGAAAAAAATTCATAATAGTTTTTCAATTGAAATATTGGACCTCCTAATGAATTATTTAAGTAATTTTGTGATCTATTAAATGTAAATTAATGTATCAATATATATTTTAATCTTAAAATTATCTCATTCAGTTATATATATCATGATTTATGGCTCATTGAATAGGTTGTCTATTTATATTGGAATATGCGATTATAGGTTATATTTGCTAACATTACTAAAATTTTGGACTATGATAGAGGATGTTTTAGGATTAGGTTAGAATAAATAATAATAGAATATTTTTATTTTATTTATATATGATTTTTAATCAGGAAAATTTGTGATATATGAAGAATGTATGGCCATGAAACTATTGACTTACAACAATAATGATAACATATATAGTCAAAAGATTTGTAAAGTTGGTGAACACTTAATGAAAGTTGTGCCCTTATAGCTGAACTATCCTATTTCATACTGTTTATGAGTTTTATGGATTATAAATGGATATAGAACATATTTTAAAGGATATTGGGACTTATAGGAGAATATTGTGAAGGTGTTTTACCACTCTTAAAGTTCTCCTTACACTCCAAGAAAAATCAAGGGGTTATAATGAGGAGTGAGTTTATTAATAATTGATTTATTTAAAGAAAACTTATTCTATAACTATGAATATTTTAATTATTGAAATATATTAATAAAGGTACTATCAAGAATTTTGGGTAAGGTTTATAAGATATTGTTGAATATTCTTTGATGCAAAAGAAGAGAATAAGGTCTGTTATGATGGGTATGTTTTCTATCATCTATTTTTGTTAAAATATGTCATTAAATAAACATTAAATTTTCTACCCTTATAGAATAATATCAATCTATTATTAGAGGTTTAAATTTAGGCCTATATTTTTGTGTGTGGTATACTAAATATGATTCCACACATGAAGAAGAAAAATATGGTATTGTACACATATGTTAATATAATCTAAAATTGATCAAGGAGAATTAATCATAATGAAAACATTAATTTTTCATCTTAGTAGTTGGAAAATATCTTAAGAGAAAGTAAAAATTGTTTTATGATCAAGAATAAGTGTATAATATCATAAATTATATGGTTGGTATTTCTATTATAGTACTGATGTATAACTGAATGATTATACCTTTATTTTCACATATTGGGGAGTATAAGACACAACAAAATATAGCTTGTGGAGAATCAGTTTTCATCTTTAAGGAACTCATAGAGAAGTGATTCTTACCTTGGAAACAACTAGAGAGATATCTATTATAACATCTGACTTCCTATAATCATTTTTATGTGTGTTTCTCTTATAATCCCAAAGTGGAAGAAGTGTTTAGAGAGACAATAAAATTATAATATGGTTTAAAGGTATCCCCTACCCTAAGGGTAATATAGTGATAATAAAAAAAAATTATGATACGTAGGATATAACCTAGTCTGCACCAAATACTAGACACTCACAAGAGTTGGTGAACCTTATAAAAATTTGCATTACAATATTTTTAATTTATATTTGGTTTCATTTCAGAGTGAGATATTAAAATCCAAAAATTTTGTGAAAAAACCTTAAATATATTTAAGGAAAACTTTTTATTGAGAATAGTAATTATATAAAAATTTCTAAAAGGACAAATACTATTGATTATCTCCCACCCTTCTTAGTTATTGACACATCATAAAAGGGGCATATATTAAGTGATGTTTGTGAGATTAATATCAATGATAACCTAATGTAAATAGAAAAAGGTGTTAGGATACTTTTTATACATATTGAAATAGAATGGTAATTTAGGTATAGGGCTGGGTAGGGAACTACCACTTTTGTGAATTTATCCTAACATTGTGTTAATGTGATACTCCAAGTTCCCATTGGATATTTATGATGATTTTGGTATTTATTTTCAAAAAAAAAATAAAGTGGGATGGATGTGCGTATCCATCTGAGATGAGATGGGTTAGTGGAGGTCAACCCAATAATATTGATGTGATGAAATGGGAAATTTTGGTGGAGTTTGATCTCATATATTTTATTTAATAATATTGGTTGGTTTATTAGAGGCCAACCTAATATCCCAAAAGTGATCAACATTGGATAGTTTGGTGGAATCCCACCTAGTATCTCAGATGTGATAAGATTGGGAAGGTTAGTGGAGGAAAACCTAACATACTATAATTTATTATATTTAGAAGGATTAATGGGGGATAATATATTATCACATTTTTTATTTAAACTATAGAGGTTGGTGGAGGAAAACATAGTGTGTTGGAGGGGACTAAGTGCAAATTGGTTGGTAGAGGCCAGCCTAGTTTTTATATTGTGGTTGGGCCTACACAAATTTTTAGAGAATAAACTAGTATCCTAATATGGTTATTATATAAGGGGTGGATGGACATATAACCAACCTTCTGTATAGATGTGTTTATACTATAAATTAGTACTAGATAAAGAAATTATTATCCAACCATCGGGGTGTCTTCTTAATCCCCTAATGGTATGATGGGTGTTATGCATATGATTATTTACACTTTTATTTTATACAATACATGCATGAATATATATTATGGTTATTATTAGGGGAACTATTGGTGGGGATCTATTGATTTTTATTATAATATACTATTTTTATTGTTATGGTATGCAAATTTCTTTATTTCCATCTGTTTCACTATGATATTTTATTTTTTTATTGAAATTTATGTGATTTATATTTCATTATCTACTATGGTACAAAGGGAATAGTTTCCCAATGAGATTTTTATTGATCCTTTCCATGATTCAGTAGTCTCTCGAATATGTGTATGAATTTATTAGGTAACATAATTCTCTATATAAGGCTATGAAAATGATTTCCAAGCAAGGGACATAATAAAAATGATTACCCAACATAATACTAATTTATATAAACATAACAAAAAAATGATATGAAATGAAAATATTAAACAATAAATTATCCATAAGTATGAGAAAAGTAGGAGTTTACCCTTACTTACTAGCTCATCATGTTTCAAGATGCAATCATTTAATAATGTAGCTTATAGTGTGGAAACAAATCCCTCCAATGTGATAAGGATGTAACATATAATTTGATACTAAAATGTAAACAAGTTACCCCACATCAAAAAACTACCGAACTATATGGGAAATGAACTCAATTATCATCATCATAATGAGGTTAATGAACATGTACTATCATAATATCAAGGAGGGTAATGGACATCATCTATCATCCTATTAGGTATGTTAATTAGTATTAATTATATTCCCCTTGATTTATGTGTTAAACATTGACTATTATCCTTTTAATAAGGGAAATAAACATAAAATATTATCTCTAATAGAGGGAAATGAATTCCAATTATCATACACTCAAGGAGATTAATAAACTTTACTATCTCATCATGAGTACATAACCTAAAAGGAAAATAACTTTTATTTTTTATCTTTTCAATTCCTAATGATAAATCATAATAATATATTTGTACATGTTTTTGTTTATAAGTGTATTGATAAAATGATATTTTAATTTAGGAATATTGCTTCATCATAATCATGTCATATCATAACTTAACTAATAACCCATATTAATGATAATGAAATAATAAAATCATGTAATGTATATAATACACGAAAAAAATATAATCATTCCATATGTCTATATAAATTGATCTAATAGGTTTTATAAAAAAATAGCTTTATAGTAGTAAATATTATCCATAATCAATATCATGTTATATAACAATCACAAAATCATATCATATAACTTATCATGACATTATATATTCTCACATGTCATGGATTCATGTTATGATCAAACATATAATAATTTATTATTAATTTTATCATTAAATATACTTATAAATATGTAATTTATAGTCTTAACTCTAATCCTTATTGCATTTATTGTAATTTAATATTTCCCAATGTAATTAATATGTATGATATTATTAAGACAACAAATTGTTTATCCATGTTATGTTATTATTTAATATCTCTATGAGTTAATTTAATTAATTAAAATATTATCATTCAATATTTACTGACTCAAAATACAAAATCAAGGATGCAAAACTTAACTAAATCGCCACAACTTGTTAAATTATTTAAATCATTTCTATGGAATATAACCCCTTGAGTAAAATTAACTGAGATATCCCAGAACCGTGCTTCTGGATCTCGTGCTAAATATATATACTTCTTAATACATCACATGAATTTCAAAAAACACCCGGGATATAAATTTTGGTTCCTTTGAGATCTAGGTACATTTACAAATAAACACATGTTACAATACACATTTTTTCTACAAGGATTCTCCACACATTTAATTTACTTATACATATTACTTTCATTTCAATTCCTGTAGAAAACAAGAATATGAGAATAGGGTGAGCTATAAAGTCTAGAAAAGAATAAATAATTAAAATGGAGAATAAATTAACATCATGGTTAAAATGTGAGGCATGATATAAGAACATGAATATGGGGACAAGAGTCATAACATGGTCATAAGTACAGGAGGCATAACATGATCATAAGTACATGAGGCACAACATGATCATAAGTACATGAGTCATAAAATGATAAAAAGTACATGAGTCATAACATGATCATAAATACATGAGGAATAAATTGTAAATGTGGATAAAATATAAACTTGATACATTCATAATAATATCACCAAGGTTCATCACCATTGTTTCATAAAACATTACCAAGGAATACTACCTAGGTATTATAAACATTTCAACTCTAGATATTAATTATTTACCCAATGAATTAGAGAACTATAAGGTAACACCCTTAATATGAATTATTTTATGTCTACAACATAAGGATAATATACATAAATCCATCAATATTCATATAATAAACCCTTAGAATATAAATAGTTATCCAATTAAAGTAAGAAATATATCAATGTAAATACCTTTCAACTCGGATAATGAATTATAGGGTATTTACACCATATATAAAAAGTGGTATATATTTTAGTAAATAATTTCCTCATTCAATAAATAGATGAATTTCTCAGTGAACACCCTTTAATAAAAATAATCACACGAGTTTATCCAAAAGGGAAATACTTCGGAAGAAAAGTTATGCATATAGGATGATAAGGAAAGAAAAAGAAAGTGACATGTCATTCTCAATAGAGATATAATTTCCACAAAAATATATGTTCATAGTGTCATTGACATAGAGGATAATGGTAACATCCATGATAATGATAGAGTCTCATAGATAACATTATCATTGGTTACAAATTAGGTAGGAAAAAATCCCCTTCAAAGGATTAATGTGGTTATTTGGGTGAATTCCCAACAATCAACTTTAGAAACTATAAGAAATTGACAACGTAGAGGGTAGTAACCTAATTAAACGAATGATAATAAGAATTTATGGTGGTTAAATTAAATTGAATTTAAATCAATATCCATATATTATTATAATTTAATATGGTTTATAATATGCATGTGAGTTTTCCAAAGAAAATCCCTCGGGAGTTAAAAACTAGGTGTGCAGCAAGCACCATTATTGTAAACCAAGTCATGATCAATTAAAATCACAATATAACATTTTTGAGGTTATTAAAACTAGTTTAAACTATTCTAGATCCACATAAATTTTTATTATCTAGATGGGTATGTCATTACTAGGAAAATCACACACACTTTTCTTTACCAAATATAGGAAGGTTTTATGGTTTCAGAAGACCTTGATAATTACCATGGATTATGAAGGTATTATAATGAGAGTTAATTGTGATATCTCATTGATAGAATATAAATAAAATTATAATAAAGATAAATAATAACATTTTCCATTTAAATTAGAAATAATTAATAAGGCTCCCAAAAGTAATGGGAAAGTAGGGGTGAGGAACCCATGTTTCAGCATAGTAATGATACAGGAAAAGGCTATAATGAGAGGGAATAAATAAAATATAATTTAAAAAAATATAATATAGAATATAATAACATGTAATAATAAGAAAATAAGTATAATAAAATAAATTTAAAAATGAAATATAGAAAAACTAATGAACGTGAAAAGGAAAGAGGAAGATTGAGGAAACCTTTACCTTGGAAGGATGCTTCTTAAAGCTAGAGAGAGACTACATAGAAACTTATAACCAACTTGGAGTGACTCTTTAGAGGAATATTTAGAGTAAATTAATTCTTAAATTATTTTTTGTGAAAATTTAGGATGGAATGGGGGTATTTATACTTAAAGAGGGGTGGTTTTAAAGGATAAAATATTGGTTATTTTACTATACAAGCCAACCACTGGTGGATGAAATGAATTAAAACCATTTTTTAGATTATTAATGATTAAAATATAGTGTGTGGACTTTAAAATCATTCCAAAATTTAAACTTATGTTCCAACTAAAAAAATTAACGCACATAAACCAAAAATAATTTTATATCTCAAGAATCTTAATTTTGGTTCATAAAATGTAAAGTATAAATTTATAAATTAAAATTAATATTTTTAAATTAATTTTTATACTTATTAAATTAAATTTTTATTAAATGAAATTTTTATTAAATAAAATTTTTCATAATTTATTTTAATCATGCTAACATAATAATGATTCTATAAAATCGCAGTTCTTGTAAAGTGACATTTTTAACTTTTTCACCAAAAAATCAGCTTTTTCATAAAATTTTTAAAAATCCATCCTAAGATAATTTTGATGTGATGCGTAAAAAATGAAATTTATTTCATAAAAATAATTCTCTAAATTAGATAAATTTAACTTTAAATAAAAAATATTTATTTATTGAAAATTAACATTTTTTATATCATAATAAAAATTTTAACCATTATAAAAATTTCTTAGGGATTCATTAATATATATTATAATTTAAAAAATGATTATAATTATTATTGGATGAAAATAAATTTTATTTAAAATTTATACATTTACCATGAAAAATATTTTTCAACATTAATATGGTTATATTCTCCAAAAATAATATATTTTTTATTATATCATTAAAATAATCTCGACAAAGTCTTAATTTCATATACATAAAAAAATAACCAAATGTTTAATTGAATAGTGTTCATGATTCCCATAGACCATATTGTAAGATAATCATAATGTAAAACAACCATATTTCCCTATAAATACACTATCATTATCACTTTATCCCGTATTACTTTGCTTACGAAGGTTCTCATACATTCATTGACAATGTCAATCGTTCTCCTAACTATCCTCTTCATTTTCATATTTATTGTGTTAAGAGTGATATTATTGAGTGAATTCAAGCCTATGGAGTTTTTTTAGTTAATATTCTATTATTTAATGTGTATATCCCTTTAATTTTCCTATTTTTATGAGTCCATATTTGGGCATGATTTGTAAAGATCTTATGAAATTTAAAAGTATTTTTATGCTATTATATTGTAAAACATAATAAAAATATTATTGAGAGGAAATCATTCCTTTACTAAAAGAAGAATATTTTTTAGTCATTACATTAACTACTTAGGTTAAGTACCAACCCCACATATTAAGTATTTCTCATTCCATTTTTAATTTCAATGTCCATTAATAATTATTTAAACTATTTATAAAGATGTTCCTAATAGATCTAATTATAAAAAATTAAAATTAAATAATAATAAAAGAATGTTTAATTAGTATCATATCTTTTTCAATTAAACATTATTTTATAATAATACAATACATCTATAGGGAATTAATCAAAATAAATAATTAATTAGAAATAATTCATAGAAATTAGATCAAAATAAATTCAATCCAAAATGTTCATTAAAATGATAACTAACTCATAATTTCTCTAACCAACTAACTTATCACTGATCAAATATTTAACCCATAAATTAATATTTATTAGTGAATTTTAATTTATTTAATATCATTCCTATTTTATACTTTCAATGAAATTCACCCAAGAAAAATAAACATGTTATAAATAATTTTAAATAAAAAAATAGATGATTCAAATGAATCACCACATATCAAAAACACTTAAGAGAGGAGAGACCACCAACCAGAATTTAATTTTATAAAGGAACTCCTTGAACATAGTTTATAATTTTATGTCTCCACTACCCTTTGAATTTAACATTAAAAACCCATCAATTTAAAACCCTATACATCTACCCAACAATCCATATTTAGATCTAATGTGATTTTACCTCCTATAGAGGACAACCAAACATTGATAAAACATCCAATGGGAAACCTAGACAACATTTTACTCATCCTAAACCTTAATGGTAAAATTAATTTTAAATAAAAATGGTCTTGTCCTGATTTAGTGATATATATTCCTTAAATCCCAAAGAGTTCATATAAGACTTTATTAAAAGTAATTAAAAATATATTTGGTAAATTAATCGAATTCATACCTTTATTTTGTATAAAAACTTATAAATATCAATAACCAAAGAGTGAGGATGAAGAAAGTAAGAGAGAATGAGGGAAAAGGATAGAGGGTTTTGAGCAAATGGCCATACGAAGAGACCTTATTATGTGAGTGTAAAAGGGGGGATATGAAAGAGTCATCAATGTGACATGGTCAATATGGTATTATTCTTTACTTTAAGATTTGGAGTGATCTAAAAATTATTACTCTATCATATAATGTGGTATTTAGATAACACTCACATTGGGAGAATACTATGAATAGTTTATTAGGTTGATTAATCATGATATTAGAACATATTTTAATATTTTATTTATTGTTTACATGATCACATATATTTAAGAGTTTGATTGAAATAAAAATAGTTTTAAAGGAATAAAAAAATTCAAATAAAGTAAAAAGCATGTTGTGGTGTGGTGAAAACACATTATGGTTTATGTTTGAGATAATGAAATTTTAAAATATTCAAAAAAACTCCTATAGTGATGTATATGGTTCCTAGATAAGAATATAAGAACTCATTTATATCTATTAAGAGAAAATATACATCATGATTCTATCCACTACAACATAATTTTATAAAAAATGATTATAATCAATCAATATGGCCTGATAATGGTTGTTCAAGAGGATTATTGAAACCACTATCCATCACAAGGAGAAATAATATCATGGTTATAATTTCTATAATGGGGTTTGATGAAAAAAATTCTTATAGATATAACAATATTATAAAAAACATATCATGTTTATATTAATCAAGTCGTAGTTTTGAGTAAAAACACTCATTGATTGGTGATAATGAATCTAGATTAAAGAAGAAATATTTTTCCAAAGTAAAATAATATTGGTTTCAATGAGATATATGAATGAAAACAAAAGGATAAAACCTCTAGATTTTAAGGTAATTGAGACTTTGTCCAAGGTTTTTAAATATATAGCTGACCGGGTAAAACCAAGCCATGATTTATTTCACCATGTTTTGGTTTTATATAATCTATATAAAAATATAGAGTCACTTGGATTTAATTATATATAATTCCCTAGAAATTATTAAAATAATTCTTGGAAGAAAAAATTTATTTTTATAGTAAGAAAATGTGGAAAAAACCATCCAATAATCCAAGGAACTTGAGAATGATGGATGAAGATTGTCCATTCTTGATCTCATTGCTTTTTTACATTTTTTCCACTTGTATTTAATTTCATACTTGTATAGAGTATATGATTATCTTCCTAATCCCCTCTATTTTATTTTATAACAATACATAAATGGTGTGACCTGGGATACCATCAAACGATCACCAAGGATTAGAAACTCATAAAAATTTAACGAACCTTGTGAAATCTATTATGTTTATATGTTTTTCTTTATCACTTAAATATCTCTAATTATTCCATAGATTTTCTGAAGATTATATTCACTAACTTTAATGGGTGTAAAGTTTGGAATATGGTATAAGTTCTTGGAGAACAATTTCACCACCTCCCCCATACTTAGTGATTTTCACTATCACGCTAAGGAATATCAATTGGAATACTAACAGAGGTTCTAGGGAGACATTCAAGGATATTTAAAATATATATGGGAAAATTTCACGGTTAAGGATTTTATTTTATTTATTTATTACTCAAGCCTTTTTTTAATAGATGAATTATCATAGAGTATTAATTCTTTCAATAATAAGGGTTTTCACATGTTTTGTTTCATCCACAACCCAAGATCACTCACCAGTTTCTAGAATGGTCTATTATGTGACCACATATATTCCTCCTCATATGATAAAGGTTGATAAGTAATAGCTAGTGTTTATAGTGTGCACCTAAGGATACTATACCCTTATATTAGAGTGAAGAAAAAAATATAAATAATAAAAATATCATACATTAGATAATAAATTTAATAGATATCATGTCAAGTATGAATAAATAATACAAGACCCATGTTATCTCACAAATTGATGTTGTCCATGTTATACATGTAATGAATACAAAACAAATCCCCCATGGGTGTATCATATACATAAATTCCCAAAATAATCAAAAAATAAACAAAATTGGGAAATCCTGAAAAATTGGTTCTGAGTCCTAGCCTAGTCCCATATCCCATACTCCACCCTAACCAATCTACACATACCATTAATTATAAGGCCTTTTCTCTTACCCTTACCAATAACCATAAAGTCTGATCGGGTACCAAAGATAGCCCAAGAAGGGTGTGAGTAAAACTCAGTAGGCCACCACCAATGACATCTATAAAAATATATAGTATGATTAAAGCAGCATATTTATGTACATAAAAAATAATTTAAAGCATAATAAAAAAACATCATTGACCCTTAGGTTCAAAGTGACACTTGGGATCGACCATACATGCTTTAGGTATCTGAATAGGGAAACATCATCAAGAATTTTGGGGCATACATGCACCCTGACAAGAAATAAGAACAATTCCTATAGAAATTGGGGAAAGAAATTCACTTTTAAGAAACAATAACAATACATCTAGAAATGAGGGAGAAAACCCCCCACTAAGAAATAAGAACAAATCTTCTAAAACATGGGGGTAGACACTCCCTGCTAGGAAATAAGAACTAGAAATATAGAACTAGGTGTAATTTACTCCTCAATAAGAAATAAGTTCTATTCATCTAGAATTTAGGAATAAACCACTTACTAAGAAACAAGAACCATTCATCTATAACTCTATAGAAGTCAATCCCTACTTGGAAAGAAGATCTAGTGTCAACATTAATTGTTGGAATTCTATGTTATCTAGTGCTTACCTCACATAACAAACTTAATTTTTATAATAATAATATCCATTAATTCACTCTTTATATTTATAAATTCTACTATTTATTTAATTAGATCTAGGGGCCTCATTTCTACCTTGATTTCCTTTTAATCCCATACCCACCATATCACCACTTAATTTCCCTTTCTTCCTAAATCTAGGAACACCATGCTTGGGGGTCAACCATTGGGTCCTACCATTATTACATGATACATCATTATAAGGTCCTAGGTATTTGTAATAGTGATTCAGGTTAAGTATTTGGTCAACTATGTGACTTTAGACCCAGTAAATGTATTTAAAGAATTAGTATTGTTTGGGGAATAATCCTGGTGAGTTGGCCTAGGATCAGGGGTTTAATTTTTATAAAATGTTTTTGTGGGGTTTTAGCAAGAATGTTTTATTATTTAAGGTTTTGGGGATGTTTGGAAGTCCTAAATATTATTTTTTTTATTTTTTGGAGATTTTTGGGAGTTGTGACATATTTTGAGTAAGGGTCATTTCAACTCCACTATTCCGAGTAAGAAACATTTGTCCCTACTATTGTGAGTAAGGGCCATTCATGGATGAATAGTATTTCTATAACCTTAATACTATGAGTAGGGATCATTTTATTCTTACTATTGTGCGAAAGAATCATTTTATAATTAATGTTGTAAGTGAGGATAATTTTACACTTACTATTTTGAGTTAGGATGGGTCAAATGAACAGTGTTTCCAAAACCTTCCAAATAATAAATAAATGACTAAAAACACCTACTTAAAGAGGAAATATGGAATTAAAATGTTCAAAAAACACTAAAAATCATCCATATAGGGATCATGTTCTCCTATTCTTATTTAAGGGAGATCTCCCCCATTTCTTGTTTGAATTGCATGTCGTCTAATATAGGAGGGAGATATATGTAAGGATATCTGTTCATATGCATATGGTTTCTAGATTTCTTTTAATTTATTTTTCCCTAGATGAAAACCTAAATTTCAGGGATTTTTTTATATTTTTCAAAATTTTATGACTAAATACAAATCAACCCATGTTTCTTAGTGAGTCAAGTCCTATATACTCTAGGTAGATGGTGCCTTGATTATTCTAGAAATATATGTGTTTTATATGATGTATGGTAAATGGGTATGTGTGGGGTCATGCATGTATGTCTGATTATGAACTTATTAGAGTTTCTAGTGTTCCTAGGAATACCATAGTGTAGTATCATGTGTGTAATGGTGTGATTGAGATTGGTATAACATGGAAGGTGTGATATGTGGTTATAGTGGGCCTGATAATGCTGGTTGTGGAAATTATTTTCATGCTGTTAGGGAAAATATGGTTATAGTGAAACATGTTGGGAATGACTTTTGTATCTATGGGTAATTTTGATCATTGGAAGTTTTGTTATTTGGTTTTAAAAGATAAAATGGATGGTATTAACTATTACTGCAGTTAGGTGATGTGGCTTGAAGGTGGTGATAGAGGTTCATCGAAAGTGTGGCCTATTTTGTTGGTGATGACTCTCATTGTTGTTATCTAATGGTTCTGTTGGGGTTGTGTTTGCATAGGTTATGACCCATGATGTGGTGTTGAACACTCATTGTGTGTTGAGGCCTTCTTAGATTAAGCAGTATATGGTATTGTGTTTCCCATCAGTATGGAGGAGGTTCTCACCATGGAAGGCCACTATTGATAGTAGTTGAGACTGGAGAATGGGGACTGGGGATCGTTATTTATGTTGGGGCCTTTTTTAATAGAATTAGAAGGATTTGAATCTCCATGCCTTAGTATTTTCGAGCTGTTGATCCAATGGTGGTAAAGTATATGTAAGTCCTTGAGACTTATGATATGGATTGCGGATATAACATTGGGGCATCAGGATGACTCATAATGGTTATGGGTTTATACTAGAATATGGTGACATATAGTATGGATTTTTTGGAAGTTCAAGTACTCTTCTAGTATGAAAGACTATAGATGTATCATTCTACTCTAGTACTAGCTAATCCAGGTAAAGACTCACTCTGGGTTTTATGATCCTGAGTGGAGTGGGTGATGATTTATGTTTTAGTTGATATTTATTTATGTTTTTTCATAAACTAATATATGTATAGATGTAAGATGGGGACATAACTAGTTGTGTACTATTGAGCTCATACTCACACCCTGCATGGGCTCTCTTGGAAATATTCAGACTTTAAGTTTTTGAGAATATATAAGGGAAAAGTCTTGAAAATGGGATCTTAATGGATATAATCGTATAAATGGTGCATGGGATAGATGTAGGTTTTTGGTAGATTGTTCAGGTGGTTCCTTAGTGAGGAGATAATTTTTTATTTTTTATATTCTACACATTAATATTTATGATTGGCCCACAATTGATCCAGTTTAATTTTGTATGAATTCATAACATGGAAAAAGTTCATCAAACTATCCATATGTATATTTATAATTTTTTTATTATTATTTTATTTTCTTTCACTGTTTTTTGTTGGTATCATTATTATTATTATTAACTATAGAGGGTTTTTCTCCCTACTATCACCCCCAAAGAGCCTCACTGTTAGTCGATAGCCTTTGGTGTACAGGGAGGCATGCCTAAGGTCACATAGTTTACCACCGTCGTGGGCACTGATTGAGTGGTTTGGGGTGGTGAGGTGTTACAATGTGGTATTAGAGATTAGGAATTAGAATTTAGTGCCTAATAAAGGTGATTCCAAATAGGTATCACTATTTGGTTTAAATTTGGGCTATTACAAAGTGGTTTGTTATTTTTGATGTGGTAAACTAGAGTCTAAGAACATGTTGGAACTTAGGATGGATGTATTTATCTATGATTGAACAACATGAGTATCATTTGAAGTATATGTTACCAAGTAAAATTGTATTGTTGTTCTAGTTTTCATATTTATAGTTGTGTTATTTTATTTTTATTAACTGGGGTTTGATGTTATTGATTTTTTGTTTCAAACTCTTATCACTAAGAGGAAATAGGGAGTACTCGTATGTCATAGTGGCTACTTATCACACGTAACAAGAATAAAATACATTTAAATTAATTCAAATGTATAATTTAGGTGTTATTACCTTTTTAAAATATAGTTTAATAAATTTTAAAGGAATTCTAAGGGCACAAATCGATGAGAAAAAAGATCATTTTGAATGACATTAACTTTATTGATGGATTAAGACATAATATTATGACTGTATGATAAAACACTATTTTTTTAATATTTTATTTATAATAAATGATATAATTTCCTCACATTGTTCTAAATATGTATATTTATGAAATATTTGGGATTAGATCATTCATTAGAAAATTTGATGAAAATTCCAGTTTTCCCTTTTAAAATGCACTTTAGTATTTTGTACATAAATATTTTAATATGACTTATTTGAACTTAAAATATTATAATAGTGTTCTTCACTTAGTTTTCTACAACTTTTTTTTAGGACATTGGAGCTAAATCTTTCATTTGGTTGGACTAAATGGACCATGAACGCAAAGGTGGTATGGACCCGCCAGATTGGACATAGGTTCTGTATTTGGACTATAACACCTTCGTCTGAGCTTAGAGTGGGCCCATATTTTGAGAGGTGCTCTCCAACCCAATTTTTCACATATCCTTTACCTAGAAGAATTGTTGGTTCATGTGTTTTGGAGTTCAAATGGGCGGTGCAAGTTGGCTTAAAATATTTGGACGAGATTCCACATTCACACTTGAAACCTCTTTAAACCTAGCCTCCCCTCCAATCAATAAATTAGTGTTTTTCTCACTTGGAGGGGTTGGTACGTGCATTAGTATACTGAAGGTAAAGGATAAATTTTTTCACTAAAATTATCCAACCATTGTAAGACGGGTAGCTCTTGAAGCAAGGATCCCCTCATCGAAGCCTTCTTCTCTTCTTCATGTTGTAATATTTTCATTTGTGTAATAAACTTATTTATTATTATTTTATTTCTTCTCTTCTCTTCTATTTTGTTCAGATTTCTTATTCTCTTAATATTCCTAATTGGTCTGGAATCAAGAGTAGAAATGTGATTGGGTTCTACCCTTTCTAAACCTTTACACATGAAAAACGTTTCAACGATGACTACACCACTCATAGAAGAGTAGTTATTTTTAGTAATCGATCTACCTCTAACCTTATTCATTCATTTATTTTGAATCAATGAGCTAATTTAATTCAATTAATATGATCTATTAATTTATTTTTTACTTTAAATTAAACTAAGAAATCAATTGACCAATTGACCCAAAAACACGTGAGGTCGTAAGTTGTGTAAATTGGGAGTGTGATCTTAATCGGTAATAAAAGACCACACGGGATAAATTTGTAGAGTTAAAATATAATCCCTAAACTCAATTAATCATAATTTTTAGAGTGGATATGTGCTAAAATTAACCACTAACCATAATCTAGCCTTAGAACATCAATAAAAGCAGGGTTCTGCGATTACGTGTTCCGAAGCTAGCCTAGGGTTTAAGTAATTTAATCTTTGTGGTTAAGTTAACTCCCGTAGGATTCAAGGATTAATTAATTAGGGTATCATAATAAAGTAGATGTTAATTTAAATGATAATGATAAATAATTGAGTGAATGGGTAGAGTTATATTGATTAATCCTTTTAAAATATTGTCTAAAAAAATCTTCTTGTAGTTTCTTTTTAATCGAACTTCATTTCAAAAATAAAAACAAAAAAAATGTTATCTTCTTACAGAAAACTTATTCTAGTATTATAAATGATAAAAAAACCCATCAGCCTTTCAATTAGTGTTTTTATTCTATTTTATTTTATTTTTATAATACCTTTAAGAAATTGTTTTAATTTGCTTCCTCCTTTGAGAGACAACTTTGGTCGGCCACTCCGTTGCACCTAAGTAAACTGAAACTAAACATCATTTGAAAGCGCTCACGACAGCGCCTTTCAAATTGGAGCCATTTTTGGGGATTCAAGTAATTATTTCAACTAATTAGAGGTATTTATTTTATTTTACATTTTATTCTCTTCCTCTTTTTTTCTTCCTTCTTTACCCAATCTGAATTCTTTCTTCTTATTTTATTTTCTTCTACTTCTTTTTAGACCATCAACTCAAACTTCTCATTTTTATTTTACTATGGTCCACTTTCCTTCTTTTCATTTTTAATTTATTTATGAAATGAACTAACCCTAAAGATCTCTTATATCTTGACCCTGAGATTGAACGTAGCCTTCGAGCTTGAATCATACATTCTCAGTCTACGGGAAGTTTCAACATTCAACCAGTTGGAGAATTCCTCCACTCTCAGAACATTGAATTTGGAAGAAATTCAAATTCAATAGTAAAACAAGAACCAATGGCTGAAAATAATGTAAATGAACTTAATAGAACCATTCTAGAATTGGATGCACCTGATATTAATTATCAACAAAATTTCATTGCATACCCAAATCTCGAATCGGACTTTGAACTGAAATCTGGATTAATTCACCTACTTCCAAAATTTCATGGCCTCTCTGATGAGGATCCCAATAAACACCTTAAACAATTTAATGTGGTACCTTAAAACCAATAAATGTTTTTGGAGATCAAATCAAACTAAGAGCATTCCCATTCTCACTTGATAGAGCTGCGAAAGATTGTATGTATTATTTACAACCTGAATATGTAACTTGTTGGAACAATTTAAAACGTCTTTTATTGCAGAGATCTTTTCTAGCTTCAAAGACCGCATCTATTTGAAATGAGATCTCTGGGATCAAACAAGACCAAGTGGAATCAATGTATGAGTACTGGGAGCGATTCAAGATGTTGTGCGTGAGATTCCCACCTCACCAAATCAGTGAGAAACTCCTCATCCAATACTTCTATGAAGTACTCACACCTATGGAGAGGAGTATGGTGGATAATGCGGCTATAGGATCATTGGTGGACAAGACACTAGTAGTTTCACATGCATTAATTGACAAAATGGCCCAAAACTCCAAACAATTTGGTGATCTAGGTACACTGAATGTTAGAGGAGTACATCAGGTAAGCCCTTATTCTCTTGAAATTAATTTGATTGATACTAATTTAGAAGAATTGACCACTATGGTGAGGCAGATTGAATTGGCTCAAAAGACATCCCAACCCACTCCTTCAAGTCCATGTGTCATTTTCACTAAGACAAGCCACCCAACTAACTGTTTCCCGCAATTACAAGAGACAGAGGATTGCACAGCAGTATTCCCAGGGAGACCATATTAGCAGCAACAATAGACATACCCCCATAAGAAGTTTGATTAATTTTCTCCAACATACAACCAAGGGTGGAAGGATCAATCAGACATGAGGTATGGCTCTAGACAGTAACAAAGGCCCCTTTTCAACAAAACTTCCTGCAGCCTCCCCCTTACCAACAGGGTTTCCAACAACCACAAAGAAGATTTGAAGCCCAAGCATCAAAAAACCAACAACAAGGGAATCCCCCACCCATGGTAGATTCTAATACTGATGATCTTTTGAAACCAATTGTTCTTAATCAATATAATGAGTTGAAGAGTTAAGGTTCAGAGCTGAGGAAGTTGAAGACTCAAATGAGCCAGATTGCCACTGCCCTCCATGAACTAGCAGGTAAGAATTCTAGAAATATACCTTCCTGGCCTACTCCAAATCCCAAGGGGAATGTTAATGCCCTCACATTGAGAAGTGGGAAACAAATGAATGATACTTATTCACCCACCATTCCACCGGTATTCACCTCAACTTAGGAGTAGCCCCATTCCACACCAATTGATGAGAAATCCAAGGAGAAAGACAAAGGTAAAAAAATATTGATGATGTTCCTCCTAAACCCCTTCCATTTCCAAACAGGGTTTTACAAACCAATAATATGGCTGAGGAGGCGATGAAAAAAAAAGTTTCAAACACATTAAATAGTGTGGATATAAACATCCCTTTACCTGAATCCATTAAACAAATACCAAGGTATGAAAAATTCTTAAAAGAACTTTTTACCAATCAAAGAGGGCTCAAGGGAAATGATAATATCAATCTTGGAAGGAATGTGTCAGCACTCATTACACCAACTCTAGTAATGCCAACAAAGTTCAAGGATCCAAAGACATTCACCATCCCATGAACCATAGGGGTGTTGCACTTTTCTGATGCTCTTTGTGATTTGGGAGCTTCCATAAATTTGATGCCTCAATCTATATTATCTTCTTTATAGGTTGGTGAGTTGAAGATGACGAGAGTAGTGGTGTAATTGGTGAATAGAGTTATGCATATCCAGTGAGAGTCCTTGAGGATGTACTTTTTCGGGTAAGATACATGATCTTTCTAATAGATTTCTATGTTCTTAACATTCAGGATGATCAGGTAAGTTATCATGATCCCATTATCTTAGGTAGAAACTTTCTCAAAACTGAAAAAACTATCATAAATGTCAGTGAGGGTATACTTTCCATGTATTTTGGGGATAAAGTAGTGATATTTAATGTAATAGAATCCATGAAGTACCCCTTAGAGAACCATTCTACATTTGTTATCTCCCATTTTGAACCACCAAATAAAAACCCCATGGAATTTGGTTGTCCTATTATTAGGGAGATTATGAGTATGGGTTCTAGTTTGATGTCTAAGAGTACTTCCACACCAATTTCTAATGCACAAGACTCTCTTAGATTTGATTTTGAAATGGAATCATATTCTGATCATTTGAACTATGATTATGACATGGCTATTGAGTATACTGATGGATTTGATGCTTTATTCTCTGATTGTAATGATTTCTATTCTGATATTGATGCTCATTGTGCACATATTTCAGTTCCTTCAGTTTCTCTATCCATAAATCATCCCCCTACATTGTAACTCAAGCGATTACCACCAAATATCAAATACTCATACTTATTAAGTGGTGAGAAATTACCTGTTATCATTGCTAACAATATTCCTTTTGAACATGAAGAAAAGATTTTAAATCTTTTGAGGGAGAACATTAGGGAAATCAGGTGGACCTTGGCTAACATATCAAGTATTATCCCCTCCATTTTCATGCATAGTATTCTTTTGGAGGATTGGGATAAACCAGTGAAGCAACCACAAAGGAGACTCAATCCAACCCTTCTAGAAGTTGTTAAAAAATAGGTTGAAAAATTGCTCGAGGCATGTATAATCTATCCCATTTCAGATTCCCAGTGGGTGATCCCTATTCAGGTTGTGCCTAAGAAAAGTGGTGTTACAGTTGTTAAAAATTATAAAGATGAGTTAGTTCTAATGAGGGTGAAAAACAGTTGGCGTGTGTGTATTGATTATAGGAAACTAAACCAGCCCACTCGCAAAGACCGTTCCCCCTCCCATTTATTGATCATATTCTTAAGAGACTAGCTAGGAAAACACACTACTGTTTCTTGGATGGATTTTTTGGATATTTTCAGGTTCCTAGTGCTCTGAAAGATCAATAGAAGACAACATTCACGTGTCCATTCGGTGTGTTTTCCTACCAAAGGATGCCATTTGGACTTTGCAATGCCCCAGGTACCTTCCATAGATGCATGGTGAGTATTTTTTCTGATTTTATTGAGACATGAATGGAGGTGTTTATGGATGATTTTAAATTGTATGGGTCTTCATTTGATGATTGTATCTCTATTTTAGGAAAGGTGTTGAGTTGTCATATTGAGAATAATCTGTTCTGGAACTTTGAAAAGTGTCATTTCATGGTAGAGTATGGCATTGTCTTAGGGCATGTAGTGTCAAAACATGGGATAGAGGTTGATAGATATAAAATAGACATTATTTCATCCTTACCATATCCTTCATGTGTGTGTGATGTTAGATCTTTCTCAGGGCATGCAAGATTTTATCGATGCTTCATCAAATATTTTAGAAAGATTGCTCTTCCTATGTTGTGATTACTTCTATAGGATTCTGATTTTGTGTTTGATGAATCTTACAGGACTTCCTTTGATGATATAAAGAAGTGTATGACCACTCCACCAATCATACAGCCCCCATGGTGGGAGATTCCTTTTTAGCTTATGTGTGATGCCTCCAACTTCGCAGTTGGAGTTGTCTTATCTTAGAGGGTGGAGGGACGTTCACATGTGATTTCCTATGAATCAAGGACACTAGATTTAGCCCAATCAAACTACACAACCACGTAAAATGAGTTTCTTACTGTCATGTTTGCTTTAGATAAATTCCATTCATATTTATTGGGCTCTAAAGTAGTTGTTTTTTCTGACCATGAAGCTCTGAGGTACCTGTTGAAGAAGCTGGATGCAAAGCCCATGCTAATCTGATGGATGATCCTTCTTCAGAAATTTTACATTGAGATAAAGGACAAGAAGGGGTTGGAAAACATAGTGGCAGACCACATGAGTAGGCTTACTCACACACTAGAGGATGACACCTTAGATTAGGTACCACTTCAGGACACTTTCCCCGATGAGCATCTTTATTCCAAATCAGGTACGCATCCTTGGTATTTAGATTTAGTTAACTACCTTGTTGCCGCTGAAATCCCTACAAATTTAAAGAAACGTCAAGTCCAAAAATTAAAAATGAGTCTCGGTATTATGTGTGGGATGATCCATACCTCTGGCGTATGTGTAGTGACCAAGTTATTAGGAGGTGTGTTCCTGATCATGAGTTTGAGTCTGTTCTACAATTATATCATACACTTACTTGTAGTGGACACTTTGGACCTCAACGGACATCTAGGAAAGTTTTGGACTCTGTATTATATTGGCGTAGCTTATTCCATGATGCCCATGTGTTTTGTAAATCATGCTCTCATTTCCAACACACTGGGAACATTTCTAGGAGACATGAGATGACCCAACAACCCATACTATTCTATGAGATTTTTGATGCATGGGGCATCGATTTTATGGGTCATTTTCCTAGTTCCTTTGGTTTTTTGTATATTTTGGTTGTTTTTTATTATGTGAGTAAATGTGTGGAGGTTATGGCCACCAGGACTAATGATTCTCATGTTGTTGTGTACTTTGTCAAAGCGTATATTTTTTGCAAGTTTGGAGTACCGAAGGCCATCATCAGTGATTAAGGAACACACTTATGCAATCAGAATCTTGCTTTCCTTCTTCTAAAGTATGTGGTGACACACAAAACATCAACACCATACCACCCCCAAACAAATGGCCAGGATAAGGTTTCAAATCGTGAGTTGAAACAAATTTTGGAGAAAACTATGTAGTCGAATAGGAAATAGTGGAGAAAGTGCTTGGATGATGCACTTTGGGATTATAGGATAGCATAAAAGACACCAATTGGTATGTCCCCATTTCATATTTCTTTTGGTAAAGCGTGTCATCTCCCCATGGAAATTGAGCATTGGTCTTATTTGGCTATAAAGAAATGCAACATGGATTTGGCACAAGCTGGAATCCAAAGGAAGATAAAAATTCAAGAGCTTGAGGAGATTCGATTGTCTTCATATGATAAATCAAGGCTCTATAAGGAAAGATCAAAAGAATATCATGAAAAAAAGATCCAGAAAAGATAATTTCAAGTTGGAGATAATTTCTTGCTCTACAGTTCATGACTGAAGCAGATTCCTAGTAAGTTGCGTTCCAGATGGTTAGGTCCTTATGTTGTGACTAATGTTTTTCCTTATGGTGTAGTATATATCGCACAAGATGACACTAGAATGAGATTTATGGTCAAGGGGAAACGTTTTAAGAAATACAATGAAGGACTTCCTACTGATGCAGTGGATTTCATCACACTACATGACCCCATCATCACTTGAGCATAGCAGGTTGTTCCTAACCCTTTCACTTTTATACTATTAGTCCTATTTAAAAATTTTCATTTCATGTGCATATATAATCTCATGGGTTCACATTGAGGACAATGAAATATTTTAAGTGTGGGGGGGGTAACCTTTTAATTTAGTAATTTCAATTATTTTCTTATTTTTCAATGATTTAAAAAAACAAAACAAAAAAATTTGTGTGTATTTAAAATTTTGTGTGTTTATTTTTCAATTTTTTGTGTGTTTTTGAAACTTTTGAGATCAAATGATTCTCATCACCATTTTGAAATTCATATCAATAAGTGAAACAATTTATCCCATGAAACCAAGATTAAATGAATGTTGAAAATGACTTTGTTTCAACTTCAAATATTTAGTAATTTCATGAAAATTACACTGAATTTTGAATCCCTTGACACATCTCACTATCTTTATATTTGAAATCACTTTTTTTATGAGGATTTTGAACCATTATTTTAATATTATTTACATTTACCTCACTTCTTGAGAGAACCAAACCATGATTGATTTAACCAGAATTTGATTTATTCTTGTCAAACCTTGAGGGTTTGAGGTACTTATGTTTAAATGATTGAAGAATTTGTTTGGTATTAAAGCCCCTATTTCAAAGAGTCTTTTTTTTATAATTTCCTACCTTGAACATTTAATCCTTGTATCCCTTATAATCCATGAACAACCTGTTAGGTTTCCCACATTACAAGCCAAATTTTCCTATCTAACCAACTCTTGAAGTAAAATTGCATAATCTAGTTGAACTTAAGTGTGGGGTAAGTTGTCTTGTGTTGTGCTACCACATTTTGTGATAACTTGGGTGGAAAATTAAATTCCAAAGAGACGTGTTTGATACTAAAAAAATTGTATTGAAAGCTATGCCTTTCTGGAGCTTTCATTATAAAATAATTTGTGCCTTTCTGAAGCTTCTGATGAAAAAATAAAGTTGTGTCTATCTGGAGATTTCAAGAAAATCATGTTTTAGAAGATTGACATTTTTGCTGGAAAAATGTGGAATGGTGTGAACATTCCTTTATTTTTCATGATTATGAAGATTAATTGATGTTATTGGGATTGAGGAGGAGACTATATTTAAATGGAAATTAGATTAATGCTATTTTTCTTAAAAAAGAGTCAATCCCCCCTCATTCAGCCTTAGTATTTTTCACATCTTAATCCTACCAACTGAAAGTCACAAAACAACCCTAAAAGGTACTTATGATAAAAATATTTCCTTGACTCAAATCGGGTGGTGATTTAGGAATTTATCAAGCCTATGTTGATCCTTGTATGAGTTTGGATGAGAAAGACATTGCTAAAAAATTGGCATTTGTGTGATAAGAGAAAATTCAAGTGAGGTAAGTGTTTTGTGAATGGGAGGATAAATGAAGTGGAAATATATTGAATGATATAAATGGAGAACTTGGAATAATGGTTTTTTATGAGGCATGGTATCTTTTGTTTCTTGGTGTGGAATTGTTGGATCTCAAGGATATGTGTTTTAAATTTTATTTTGATTTGATATTGTTGTTTACCTGATATGAGGTTTTTTCCACGAGTGTAAAAGGGTAAGTGTGGGGGGAGTTGATAAAACACTATTTTTTGGAATATTTTATTGATAATAAATAACATAATTTCCTCACATTGTGCTAAATATGTCCATTTATGAAATATTTGGGATTAGATCATTCGTTTGAAAATTTGATGAAAATTCCAGTTTTACCCTTTTAAAATTAAATGAAGTATTTCTCACATAAATATTATAATATAAATTATTTGAACTTAAAATTTTGTAAAATTGTTCCTCATTTAATTTTACACAACTTTTGTTCAGGACATTAGAGATAAGTCTTTCATTTGGTTGGACAAAATGGACCATGAAGGCAAAGGTGGGTTGGACCCGCTAGATTGGACATTGGTTTTGTATTTGGACCATAACTCCTTCATACGAGCTTGGATTGGGCCCATATTTTGAGAGGATATCTCCAACACAATTTTCACATATCATTAATCAGTAAGAATAGCTTTTTCACACGTTTTAAAGGTCAAATGGGTGGTGCAAGTTGGCTTAAAATATTTGTCTGAGATTCCCCATTCACACTTGAAACCTCATTAAACCTAGCCTCCCCTCCACTATATAAATTAGTGTTTTTCTCATTTGGAAGGTTTGGTACGTGAATTATGAGATTGGAGGTAGAGGAGAATTGGTTTCACCAAAATTATCTAACCATTGTAAGAGGAGTAGCTCTTGAAGCAAGGATCCCCTCATCAAAGCCTTCTTCTCTTCTTCATGTTGTAATATTTTCATTTGTGTAATAAAATTCTTTGTTCTTAATTTATTTCTTCTATTATGTTATATTTTATTAAAAAAAATTATTCTATTAATCTTCCTAATTGGGTTGTAATCAAGAGTATAAACTTGATTGGGTTCTACCCATTATAAACCTTTGCACATGCAAAACGTTTCTACAATGGATACACCACCCATGGAAGAGTAGTTATTTTTAGTAATCGATCTAAATCTAACCTTATTCATTCATTTATTTTGAATTAATGAGATATTTTAATTAACTTAATATGATATATTAATTGAGTTTTTAATTTAAATAAAACTAAGGAATAAATTGAACAATTGACACAAAAACATGTGAGGTCGTAAGTTTTGTAAATTGTGAGAGTGTGATCCTAATCGGTAATAAAAGACCACACGGGATAAATTTATAGAGTTAAAATATAATACCTAAACTCGATTAATCCTAATTTTCATATTGGATGTGTGCTCTAATTAAACACTGGCTATAAGATATCCTTATAACATCAATCAAAGAAGGGTGTTGTGATTGCGTGTTCCGAAGCTAGCCTAGGGATTAAGTAATTTCATCTTTGTGGTTAGGTTAACTCACTTAGGGTTCGAGGGTTAACAAATTAGGGGATCATAAAAAGATGGATATTAATTTAAATGATAATGATAAATAATTGAGTGGAGAGGTAGAGTTAGTACGATTACTCCTTTTAAAATTTTGTCTAAAAATACATCTTCTTGTTATGTCGTTTTAATCGAACATCATTTCAAAAATAAAAACAAAAAAAATGAAATCTTCTTCCAGAAAACTTCGTCTAGTTTTATAAACAATAAATAACCCCATAATACTTTCAAGTAGTGTTTTTATTCTCTTTTATTTTATTTTTATAATAACTTTATGAAGTTTTTTTAATTTTCTTTCTCCTTTGAGAGACGACCTTGGTCAACCACTCTGCTGCACCTAAGTAACCCGAAACCGAACATCATTTGAAAGAACCCACAATAGTGCCTTTCAGTGTATCTTAATTATGTGATCATAGGAGTGGATTAATTTTTTAAATAAATTGTTATACCATTATATGATTAATGGATTTCAGAATAATCATTTATGTACAAATAACAAGGGAAATTTTTTTTCAAATCAGTAACACTAAATTTTTTTCGTTTTGTGAGTATTAAGGGTGAAATTATCTATGGCATTGAAGACTTGTGTAACGACCCATCTTCAGGACCCATGTTGTGACTACCCCAAGCTCACCTTTCATAGGCCAGGGGCTGGCGACTAGTACCAAAGGCATAAATCCCGATAAAAAGGGAAGGCATTGCCTTTATAAAGTAAACAAACACCACAGAGCACGCAAGCTGAGTAAACACTAAGTAAACTGAGTACAAAAGTAAGTGCTAGAAAGTAAATGGGCCAGTATACAAACCCAACTGAAAGTAAAGTACAACTAAAAAGAGAGTACAGCAGTAGAAAAGTAAAGCAGCAACACAGATCCGTCCTATGGAAATCCCACCTGAAGGGTGAGTACAGATAGGCTCCTCTGCTCCTCAGCTCTAGCCGTCCACTCCGTGTACGTCCCATCCAGTGATCCACCTCCAGGCACCATAGAGCTCCACGAACTCCTACCTCGATCAGTTTTATCCGCCGTCTGCATCCAACACAACGTAGTGCGGGCATAGCCCGTGTATGGGTGAGTATACGCTACTCAGTAGCGACCCCGAGACCCCTGAAGGTCTCCCAGAATCCACGAAGGATAAACCACAAAGGAATGATACAATCACGAAGTAACAACCAAATCTACTTAGGTATATGCCCATACATATACCTAAGTCATCAATTCCAGTTCGGCTTCAACATCCGAGCCCAAGTTCGATCTTTTCCACATAGGAAAGCACAATCCAATCCACACAGGATAACACAACCCAATCCACACAGGATAGCAAAACAATCATATCGAAGATAGTGATTGAAAGTCAAGATTCATCTCACACAGGTATACTTCTTCGTAAGAAGATAGAGAATATCATATGTAGCCACTGATTCATCTAAGTTGTCAGACCCATACAGGATACAAGACCAGCTAAGTTGTTGGACCCACAAAGGATACAAGACCAACTACTCTACCGGACCCACGTAGGATACAAGTAAAAAGTCAAATACTGCCGAACCCACACAGGATACAAGAACAGTAGTACTGCCGGACCCACATACAATACAAGAATAGTAGTCATCACTGTCGAACCCATGGAGGATTTCAGTACGGTCGTCGTTGCTGCCGAACCCACGGAGAATCCCAGTACAGTCATCATCATCGTCGCAGTCGCACCCAGCTCTAGGGTTCCCGCACACAGCATGCTCGATTCCGGGAGGGTCCGCTCCACGAGGCAAGGGGGGTCGATACATCAACTGACACGAAGTATGGAGTTGATATTTCCCAAAGTTTTGTCTCATCAAAAGGAACTCAACGCGACAGACGACGCGTCAATCGGACGCCCGATCTGAGAGTTATTGGCTTTTTCGTCCCAGGGGCCCGGTTGATTTTTAAGTCAAAACCAACCCGAACTTACTCCAACTATGTCCAAACCTAGAACGGAGTAAACCAAAAGAACTGTCTCACTAAGAGGAATCCAAAAAAGTCAACAGCACGTCAATCGGACATCCGGAGCTCAATTTATAAGTGTTTCCGCTCTGAGGGCCCGATTGGTTTCGTGTTCGAACCAACCTGGTCGTACCCAAAGTTCTCCAAGACCTTGAGTTTAATATACAGAAACGACCACCTCGATCCAAGGATCACTACGCAACTGACGGTGTGTTGATCAGAGGTATTTAGCCCATGTTATGGGCGTTTGAACGGATATGTCCAAAAACATGGGGTTTGGGCCCTGTCTGACCCGGCCCAATACCCCTTGGGTCCGCCTGAACCGGGTCGACCCGACCCGGGTCCGGGTCCGGCCCGGATGGGCGCAGCCCGGCCCGGCTAGCGTGGCCCGGCCCAGCCAGTGCGGCCCGGCCCGGCGCGGGGATCCGGCCCGGCGCGGGTGGCCCGAACCAGCGCGGGCGGCCCGACCCGGCGCCGGCGGTCCGGCCCGGCGCGGGCGGTCCGGCCCGGCTCGGGCGGTCCGGCCCGGGGCGGGTTGTCCGGCCCAGCGTGGGCGGTCTGGTCTGAGGTGGCTATTCTAGTCCCATGCAAGTGTCCGCTCACCGAGCGGATGCAGAAGGGGGGGGGGGCGCTGCCCCCCTTGCTTTTGAAATGGCGGACCCATGGGGGTCCTCCCTTGCTGCGCTTTTCGGGGGTTCAAACCCCCCGGTTTCTTCGGGTAATGGCCGGCTATTAAGGTTGGCCGATGTTGCTGCCACGGGACCAGCCGGTCCTGCCTCCCTATCCACCGGTGGCCGGCTGAGTCCGATCCCCTCCCTGCTGAACCACCGAGGCCAAGGGTCGCGGCTCCTGCCCGCCTGGCGCGGCATGACGACATCGCGCCCCTCCGCCGTGGCCCGCCCCGGCCGCGGCCCCTTTGAAGCTCCGGCACATCGCGACGTCGTCGCGCTCCTCCGCTGCAGCCCGCTCCGGCCGCGGTTCCCTCGTCCCCACGCGGTGTCGTTGCACCGCGTCACCTCTGTTCCAAACCACGAAGAAAAATTCAACAACAAAGGGGAGGAGGCTCGGCTGTGTTTTTGCGGTCTGACCTCCTCCCGTTAGATTGATAACAGGCGGACAAAAATTAAAGATGAATGTCAAATTAATTTCGAACGTAAAAACAAACCCCTACCTCAAAGAGATTCGTGGAAGCTTGTGTCACGGAAAACGGCGTCGCGGAAAACAGCGTCGTGAGGGGAAGCTCTGTATATGTTGACGGAGAACGTCCGAGGAGGAAGCGGTGTCTCCCTTTCTTTGACGTGGAGAGAAGATGGAACGGCGTGCGTCCAAGAAGGTAACGTCGTCACACACCGGCTGCGGAGAGAAGAAGAGACGGCTCGTTGCTCTCCTTGCGGTGACGGCGTTCTTAGTCAAAGCCTTGGCGTTCTTCGCGTTCTTCAAACTTAGAGTATTCTCTCCCAGAATCTCCCCAAAACGATACAACAATAATAAAATAAGGATTTTGCCTTATTTTATAACTCATGCCAAAAATTTTCAAAATTCAAAACTTGAATTCACCTAATTAATTAAACTTTTTTTGTCAAATTAATTAGGTGTTTAATTGGCATGCATTAATGTGGAAGAGTTTCAAATTAAGGGGGTTGCCAAAATTAAGAGGGGGGTTTAGGGGAATTGAATGGGTGGGGCTCATGTGGACCCCACCTCACTAATATCCTACCAAGAGGAGTTAGGATGTAGTGGTTCCCACCCCAACTTCCACACATAGGTTATAATTACTTAGAATAGAAATAAAATTGTAGCGCAAATTTTATTTCACTCTTCAGTTAACCCATTTATTTAACAACACCTCCTAAGAAAACACAACTCCAGAAAAGGTCTTCCTAAGCAATTACTGGTGTTGCGGTTTCATCGGTGCCCTCGGATTTCGATTCCGAGGACCGGTTCAAAAGTTAGGAAAACCCGCTCTTTCGTTCACTGAACGTACCCGAGCTAAACTTCGGAAATTGATTCCGGGCACACCGGGCCTCGGAATTAGGTGCCGTCAGAAACTGAATACTCGTAAAATCCCAATGAATTTAATAAAAAAACTTTCCTTGAAATCTACGAGTCTTTAAATTACTCCCACCTTAGGGATTTACGTCCCTGTAAAGATACATCACAAACTAGGGGAACAAATGAGGGTACTAAGCATGCATCTGAGCCTCCCGCTCCCAAGTGCTCTCCTGTAGGTTCCTGTGCTACCACCTGATGTGCACTAGAGGAATAGACCACCCATGTAGGACCCGCTCCTGTAAATCCTCGATTTCCACCGGGACCTCCACAAAATTCTCCCTGCCATCAATGTCCAGCTCCCCATGGTCGATGATATGCATCGGGTCGTGCACGTATCTTCTCATATGAGATACGTGGAAGATGTCATGAACTCGGTGCAACTGAGGTGGTATAACCAGGCGATAATCCACCTCGCCTATCCTACTGAGAACCTGGAATGGTCTGATGAAGTGCAGAGATAACTTACCACCCTGGACAAATCTCCGTAATCCACATTGAGGTGAGACCCGCAAGAAAATGTGGACTCCATCCTCGAACTCTAGTGGTCTCTGCCTCCTGTCAGCATAAGACTTCTGTCAGCTTTGAGCTATCCTCATCTGCTCCTAGATGACCTGGACCTTCTCTGTTATGGCCTGGATCATCTCTGGTCCCACAAGTGCTGACTCCCCAGGGTCTGTCCAACACAAAGGTGATATGCAAGGTCAGTCATACAATGCCTCATATGGTGCCATCCCGATGGTGGAGTGGTAGCTGTTGTTGTACTCAAACTCCACCAAGGGTAGGTGATCCTCCCAGCTACGACCAAAGTCGAGGACACATGCATGGAGCATGTCCTCGAGAGTCTGAATGGTCCTCTCCATCTGACCATCCGTCTGAAGGGGAAAGGTGGTGCTCAGACATAGCTGCGTCCCGAATGCCTCCTGCAACCCCTTCCAAATCCGGGAAGTAAAGCGAGTATCTCGATCGGAGACGATAGATGATGTCACACCATGAAGCCGTACAATCTCCTAAATGTAGAGGCATCCCAAGCTCTCCACAGAGCCCTGCTCTCTAATGGGTAAAAAGTGGTCTGACATGGTGAGTCGGTCGACAATCACCCAAATGGAGTCGTGAACTCTGGAAGTACATGGAAGTCCAGTCACAAAATCCATAGATATCCCGTCCCACTTCCACTCCGGGACCCCCAAGGGCTGCACCAATCCTGCAAGTACCTGGTACTCCACCTTCACCTGCTGGAAATTGAGGCATCGAGAAATGAACTCTACCGCAACCTTCTTCATACCTGGCCACCAGTGCTGTCGTCTGAGATCCTGGTACATATTTGCCACTCCTAGATGTACCGCTAAAGGGGAAGTGTGAAACTCACTCAGCACCTCCTCCTGTAAAGCAGCTGGTACCATGGTACGTCTTCTGAAAAGGATGACGTGCTCTCCTCCTACAGAGAATCTGTCAGGTGCCTGTCCTGAGGATATCTGTGCACGCCGCGTCTCATAGTCAACATCCCCACGTTGTGCCTCTCTGACCCGCTGAAGAAGTGGAGGTGTGACTGTGAGCGACTGAAGGAAGGCTACCCCGTCTCTATCCATGAAGGATATCTGCAAAGTGGCTAACTACTTTGTCACCTCTCCAAGTAGCTGAATGCCCGTCCTCCTGTTGAGAGAATCAGCTACTACATTACCCTTTACAGGAGTATAGACTATCTCAAAGTCATAGTCCTGGAGGAACTCGAGCCATCACCACTGTATTAGGTTCAGATCCTTCTGCAAGAAGATGTACCTGAGACTCTGGTGGTCAGAATAGACTGTAAAGCGCTCGCCCATCAAATAGTGTTTCCACATCTTCAGAGCGAAGACCACTGCTGCTAACTCCAGGTCATGGGTAGTGAAGTTCTGCTCATGCTGCCTCAACTGTCGTGATCCATAGGCGATCACTACCCACTCCTGCATCAGGACACACCCGAGTCCGGTCCCTGATGGATCGCAGTAGACTATGTACCCTACTCCCTCCTCCGGTAGCCTCAAGATGGGTGCACTGGTCAATCTCTGTCTCAGCTCCTGGAAGATCTACTGACATCTGTCTGACCACACGAAAGGTTTATCTTTCTTTGTCAAAGATGTAAGCGGTGCTGCAACTCTGGAGAAGTCTGGCACAAATCTTCGGTAGTACCCAACCAGACCTAAGAAACTCCGTACCTCCGTCACGCTCCTGGGTGGATCCCAAGCTATCACTGCCTCGATCTTCGTAGGATCCACCGCAACTCCCACCTCAGAGATGACGTGTACTAAGAAGTGGACCTCACATATCCAGAACTGACACTTAGAGAGCTTACCATAAAGCTGGTGCTCTCAGAGTGTGTCCAGTACAACCTGCAAGTGGTAGGCGTGCTCCTCCTCAGTGGTCGAGTATATCAATATGTCGTCGATGAAGACTACGGCAAATCGATCGAGGTAAGGCTGAAAGATCAATTTCATGAGACTCATGAACACTGCTGGAGCATTGATTATGCAGAAAGGCATAACCAAGAACTCATAGTGGCCATATCGACATCTGAAGGTCGTCTTCTACACATCCTCGTCTCGAACTCTGAGCTGATGATAGTCTGACCTGAGGTCTATCTTCGAGAAACATCATGCTCCATTGAGCTGATCAAAGAGGTCATCAATCCTCATAAGTGGATACTTGTTCTTCACAGTCACCTGGTTTAGGAGATGGTAATCGACACACAGTCGCAAGCTCCCGTCTGCCTTCTTGGCGAACAAAATCAGGGAAGCCCAGGGTGAAACACTGGGTCGAATGAATCCCTTGCCCTGCAAGTCCTCCAGTTGTACTCGTAACTCCCGAAGCTCAGTGGGAGCCATCCGATATGCTGGATTAGATATCGGGGTTGTCCCAGGGTACAGGTCAATATAAAATTCTACCTCTCTGTGAGGAGGTAGTCCTAGAACGTCATCAGGAAAAATGTATGCATAATGATCCACCACTACAGGAAAACTCGTAATCCACACGTCCACTGCTCCTATGATGAGGCTAGCCAATTGATGAGTGATCGGCTGTCCTCTCCTCTGTGTGAGTCCATCTTGCGCTGAAAAGTCTCCCTTTCTCACTGGTGAAGGTGAACCTGCTCCCATCGGTGTAGACACACCGCACCTTGTGCGTAATACAGTCGATCTGAGGATAGACTATAGATAACAAATCCATGCCCAAGATGATGTCGTAAGGCCTCGACGCTGCTAAAAGAAGATCACAACAGAATCTCTCACCTCCTAGAGTAAGCTCACACTGCTGGCACCAATGCGTAATCATTGATTCTGCTCCCATAGGAGTCTCTAGCCATAAGGATTGAGCCAACGGCTCCGTCGGAATCTCCGAGCTCTGAACAAGGGCAGCGGAAATGAAATAATGACTTGATCCTGTGTCTATAAGAACTGTAGCAAGGGTGGAGTAGACATAGATAGTGCCTCAAATCATCTCTGGTGGATCGTGGTCATAGGTCTCTGTAGCCTGAAGCTGAGGCTGCCTCTGCCCGCCTCATCCCCGTGGTCTGGGTGGACCTCCTGGTGGTGGTGGTGGTAGAGCCTCAAAGCGTCGCCCACCACCTGCTGCTCGGCCAGCTCCTCTGCCTCGTTCGCCTGTTCCCTACAGACCACCACGGTCGAACCTCTGCCTCTGCCTGGGTGGTCCCTCAACTGTCTTCTGCTCCTCTACACGGTGGGTCGGGCAGTCATGAGCCATGTAGCCCTGCCCGCCGCATGCATAGCATTGTCTACTCCTCGAAAGGCTGGCTCTACTGCGTGCACCCTGCACCTCCGAGCCAGTATCATGAGGTTGTCCGCCTGATGGTATAGTCTGTTTGGACCCCTGTGACATCCGTCGACTGCCATCTATAGAAGAATCTGCTACGTGTCGCCCTACGGTAGGTCTCGCTGCTGGTGTAGGCTCAGCAAGAAAGCTCTCTACGAGAAGGTCTCACTCCAGTACTCCTGCCTATGTCGGAATACTGAGGGAGATCATCGAAGCCCTGATCTAATGACTTAGTCCCTGTTCGAAGGTCCGGGACCGGAAGAATGGGTCCCATACCATGTCTGTGGAATAGCGCGAGAGATCGGTAAATCTCACCGAGTACTGGGCTACCGTCATGCTGCCCTACAGCAGTTGTAGTAGCTCCTGAATGCGCACTGCACGGAGGGTGGTTGGGACGAACTCCGAGAGAAAGAGGCTCTCGAAGTCCAACCAAAGGAGAGATGCCTTGTTGTGCACCTGGAGCATCAGGATCCACCATCTGCCTGCTGTTGCGTGCAGGAGACTTGCTGCAAGGATCACCATGAGGTCAGTTGGTGTCCCTACTAACCTGAAAACTCAAGCCACAGCCTCCAGCCAATCCTTGGATGCCTGAGGGTCCATCTCCCCGCAGAACCTGGGCGGTCTCTGATGCTGAAACTTGTGCAGTGCACTATGGAGACGTGCACTCTCAGCGGCTGGGGCTGGTGGCATCAGTGGCTCGGCGGGTAGAGGTACCACCGGTGCGTCTACTGTAAAAGGGACCTGCACCGAGGCCTTGTCGCTCAGTGGGTTGTCTTCTCGCACAAAGCTCGGAACCCAAGATGGATGCCATCATGGGGCCATCCTGAAAAGAGACAGGTGCTCCACGGTCAATACAGTATACCTGGTGAGATGACACAAGGTAATCACAATGAAAACTTTTGAAACAAATATGCAATCAATGTTTTCGTGCACTGTGTCGGAAATCAGAAGTCAGGGTCCTAGTGTATGGATACGCCGGCCGCCGCACCAACACTGGACTCCCTGAACTGATAACCACACTCAATACCCTTAACACTATTGCTTCACATAGAAGTAAGATCAGAGTCATGAGTTCTGCGGTAGAACCTAACTCCTCTGATACAAATTTGTCACGACCCGTCTTCGGGACCCATGTCGTGACTACCCCAAGCCTGTCTTTCATAGGCCAGGGGCTGGCGACTAGCACCAAAGGCATAAATCCCAATAAAAAGGGAAGACATTGCCTTTATAAAGTAAACAAACACCAAAGAGCACGCAAGATGAGTAAACACTAAGTAAACTAAGTACAAAAGTAAGTGCTGGAAAGTAAATGGGCTAGTATTCAAACCCAACTGAAAGTAAAGTACAACTGAAAAGAGAGTACAGCAGAAGAAAAGTAAAGCAGCAACACTAAGCCATCCTCTGGAAATCCCACCTGAAGGGTGAGTACAAAAAGGCTCCTCCACTCCTCAGCTCCAGTCGTCCGCTCCGTGTATGTCCCGTCCAGTGATCCACCTCCAGGCACCGTCCATCTCCATGAGCTCCTACCTCGATCAGCGATGTCCGTCGTCTGCATCCAACACAATGTAGTGCGGGAATAGCCCGTGCAGGGGTGAGTATACGCTACTCATTAGGGACCCCGAGACCCCCGAAGGTCTCCCAGAATCCATGAAGGATAAACCACAAAGGAATGATACAATCATGAAGTAACAACCAACACTACTTAGGTATATTCCCATACATATACCTAAGTCATCAATTCCAATTCGGCTCCAACATCTGAGCCCAAGTTCGATCTATTCCACACAGGAAAGCATAATCTAATCCACACAGGATAACATAACCCAATCCACACAGGATAGCAAAACAATCATATCAAAGATAGTGATTGAAAGTCAAGATTCAGCTCACACAGGTATACTTTTTCGTAAGGTGATAGAGATGATAAGACTTAGCCACTGATTCATCTAAGCTGTCAGACTCATACAGGATACAAGACCAGCTAAGCTATCGGACCCACAAAGGATACAAGACCAGCTACTCTGCCGGACCCACGTAGGATACAAGTACAAAGTCAAATAATACCAGACCCACACATGATACAAGAACAGTAGTACTACCAGACCCACACAGGATACAAGAACAGTAGTCATCTCTGTCGAACCCACGGAGTATTTCAATATGGTCATTGTCGCAAATGAACCCACGGAGGATCATCGTCATCATCGCAGCGCAGCCAGGTCTAGGGTTCCCGCACACAGCATGCTCGATTCCGGGAGGGTCTTCTCCACGATACAAGGGTTGTAGATCCATTAACTGACACGAAGTCCGGAGTTGATGTGTCCCAAAGTTCCATCTCGTCAAAAGGAACTCAACACGACAGACGACACGTCAATCGGACGGCTGGTCTGAGAGTTATTGGCTTTTTCGTCCTAGGGGCCCGGTTGGTTTTTAAGTCAAAACCAACCCGATCGTACTCCAACTGCATCCAAAACTCAATAGGAGTAATCCAAAAGAACTTTCTCACTAAGAGGAATCCAACAAAGTCGACGTCATGTCAATCGGACATCCGGAGCTCAAGTTATAAGTGTTTCCGCCCTGAGGGCCCGGTTGGTTTCGTGTTCGAACCAACCCGACCATACCCAAAGTTCTCTGAAACTTTGAGTGTAATATATCGAAACTACCGTCTCGATCCAAGGATATCTATGAAACTGACGGTGCATCGATCAGAGGTCTTTAGCCCAACTTATGGTCGTTTGAACGGCTCTGTCCGAAAATAGGGGGTTTGGGCTCGGTCCGACCCGGCCCAATACCCCCTGGGTCGGCCCGAAACGGGTCGACCCGACCCGGGTTCGAGTCCGGCCCGGACCGGCTAGCGCGGCCCGGCGCGGGCGGTCCGGCCAGAGGCGGCCGGTCCGGTCCCGTGCGGGTGTCCGCTCGCCGAGCGGATGAGGACGCTGAATGGGGGGGCACTGCCCCACCTGATTTTGAAGCGGAAGACCCGCAGG